>CM055117.1:477444136-478067737 GCA_029206835.1 Rana muscosa | reverse complement strand
TGGTCTGCGAGTGCATGCTGGTCTGCGGGTGCACGTAGGTCCGTTGGTCTGCGGGTGCACGTAGGTCTGCGTGGTACCTGTGTATTGTCTTGTTGAGTACCTGTGTATTGTCTTTTTGAGTACCTGTGTATTGTCTTGTTGAGTACCCGTGTATTGTCTTGTTGAATAGTTGGGTCAGGAAGCTGTTAGGTAATTTGGACAGAGTATAATCTCGAATCCTCATTAAATTAATAGGTACGATGCCCGGCG
The DNA here is from genome assembly GCA_029206835.1 of Rana muscosa. Lineage (NCBI taxonomy): Eukaryota > Metazoa > Chordata > Amphibia > Anura > Ranidae > Rana > Rana muscosa. The sequence goes on along the minus strand of CM055117.1, from coordinate 478,067,488 downwards.
GGTGTGGCGAGGCGACTCGGTGTACATCTTGCAGCATGTATGCGTTGATTGATCATCTGATTGAGGGCAATTACTGCTGTGCAAAATGTAAGCACATTGTTTCCCTGGAAGCCCAGGTTCTGAATCTAGGGAAGCAACTGTCAGCACTGGGAAGACCCTCCACACTAAAGGAGAGCTGGATACGTACCCGGCAGGTGATGGCAGGGGCCAGCACAGATGTGGGTGGAGACAAAGAGGTGCAGGCACTAGAAAATAGTAGATGGGTGACAGTCAGGAAGGGTAGAGGGCGAAGTGCCAGGGAGGCCGATCCAGGGCTGGAGCATCCCAATAAGTATGCTCCATTGAGTGACTTTGGTGAAACCAGTCAGGGACCAGCACTGCTGGAGCTGAGGGACTCTCCTAGCTGCCGGGGGATGAACTCCTCCAGTGAGAGTGGGGGGGAAGCGAAGGGAAAGGAAAGACAGATTCTGGTGGTAGGGGACTCAATTCTTAGAAGGACAGAGAGGGCAATCTGTAACAAAGACCTGAAGCGCCGAACTGTATGTTGTCTACCGGGCGCTCGGGTTCGGCACATCACGGATCTGGTGGACAGATTATTGGGAGGGGCTGAGGAAGACCCAGCTGTCATGGTGCACGTTGGCACCAATGACAAAGTCAGAGGCAGATGGAGTGTCCTAAAATACGATTTTAGGGACTTAGGAGCTAAATTGAGGAAAAGGACCTCCAAGGTAGTATTCTCAGGAATACTACCGGTACATCGAGCCACACCAGAAAGGCAGAGGGAGATTAGGGAAGTGAACAAGTGGCTGAAGAGCTGGTCCAGAGATAGTGAGAGTCAGCGGGGAACATATTCTAGAGGGTAGTATTGGGGGCATTAGTGGTAGGGTAACCAAAGCACATAAACCCAAGGTAAGTATAGTAGCAAGTCCTAGTTGCAATCTGGGAACACCCAAGAGGATAGTATGTGACCGGTCAAAATATATTAATGCATTAAAGTGTCTGTTCACCAATGCCATAAGTCTGCCAAGCAAATGAGGTGAGTTGGAAGCTCTGGTGCATGAGGAGAGCTATGATGTAATCGGTATTGCTGAATCTTGGCTTCATTCCTCACATGACTGGGCTATTAATATTCCTGGCTATGCACTCTTTCGGAAAGACAGGGTAAAAGGGAAAGGTGGGGGGCGTGGCCTGGACGTGAGCAGTGGCGGACGTGTTCTGGAGAAGCTCCGGGTAACCCGAGCTCAATCCGCCACCATCTGAGGCTAAAATTAACAATCCACAGCCTGGGGACACTCCTGCTTGATCAGCGCAGCCCCCTGTAGTGCCCATCACAAGTATTTTGGGGCAATTCGGCCAGAGGACGCCCGAGTTTCGCCATCGGCGGATCCTGAGGCCGCCGCCATCTTGCAGGCCTGCGGCCTTCCTGAGAAACCAGATTCCAACAGCCCGCAAGGTAAAGAAACCGGCACACTTCCTTCCCTACCACCCATCCACCCACCTAGAGCAGTCCAGAGCAAGATCTGAACCTCGGGGACATACGTAGAGGCCGCGGCCGGTGCGGCCTAGTGGAGCCTCCGGATCCCCAGTGTTTCCTGAAGCTGTGCCCCGCTGGAGCGCTCCGGGATTCCCGAACTCCTTCCACCGCCATCCGGGTTGATAAATCGACCATCCCCGTCCCAATCTCATCCCAGCCCGTTCCCCTTGCCCCACCGCAGTGTCCTGGGCCGTTATCGCGGAGCGATCCGACCGGGGGAAGCCCGAAATCTGTAGCCACCAGCTTCTGCAGCCGCCGCCATCTTGTAGGCCCAAGCTCTCCCGGAGGAGCCAGACCCCGGCATTCTTGGAGGTGAGAGACCACCATCCATCCCCACCCGCCACCCATCCTCCTACCTGAAACAGCCCGAAGACAGGGACGACTCTCGGAGCCATCTGTGGTGGCCGCGACTCCACGCGGCCTTGTGAGGCCTTGAATCCCCGGTCTTTCCTGCGGACTACACCCCCGCGAGAGCGCAGTGAGGCCGACACGATCCGTCTCTGGGGGCCAGATCCCACACACGGTACCCGCCCGGGCCCCCCTCCTGGACCCTGTCTGTGCCGGGGGCACTTAAAGAACTTTTTGGGCTGATCCCATCTACGTGAGATCCGCCGCCATCTTGAGGCCTGTGGGCCCTCCGAATCCCCGGGACTCGGGTAAGGCGGCTACGGGAGGAGCGGGGAACATCTCTGGCCACAGCTATCCCACCTCTCCTGGACAGTCAGGCTGGAGAGGGAGAGTTCTGAAGGCCGGTGGAGACCCAATAGTGCTGTTTAAAGCGGGGGAACGGCGGCCATCTTGCTACACCTCAGGCCTACAGACAGCCTCTTCGTCCTCCCCTGCACTAACATCAAGACTTAATCCTGACACCCCGCCTGCACGAGGGGTGAACCGGGCTGCTATGCTATGCTAGAAGACTTATTTAGGTGGGGATCTGCTAGGACGGCGGCCGGGATGGCGGCATGAAGATAGGATTCCTGCATGACGGGGATGTGAAACGCTTTCTTTAGACACCACAATCAGCTGAATCATGGGGAAATCCACTAGAAGTTCCTCCACACCACGCACTCTCAAAGACTCAGGGGCACAATTGAGCAACAATATTCCGGAGATGTTCAAGAATCGGCCCCCAGGGGACCACGGGGAGATGCAGAATTCACAGAGCTCACAGGCCTCATCCTTGATCCCGCTTGAAAATACCGCTGGTCTGAGATCAGCCACAGACCCTAACCCGAGCCTACTAGACCTCCAAAGAGATCTGCAGAGAGTGGCACTGGACATCAAACATACTCTAACAACGGCCATTGCGGATCTGAAGTCGGACATTCACACAATGAACCACCGCCTCACCGAGGTGGAAGAAACCACCCAAACTCAGGCAGTAGCAATCAGGCAAGTACAAAAGACTTATGACTCACAACTGTCTCACATGTTTGAACTCCACAGACAGGTGGAGGATTTAGATAACAGGGGTCGCAGACATAATGTTAGGGTTCGGGGGGTCCCCGAGGGTATAGACCCGGCCACACTACCACAAACGGTCTGCTCCATTTTCAACGACCTCTTGGGTCGCCCGGCTGACTCCCCCATCGAAATGGAAAGACTGCATCGGGCCCTGAGACCCCCTCCCCGAGATTCTGAGCCCCCCAGGGACATTGTGTGCTGTATCGTAAATTTTCCACTCAAAGAGGAGATACTGAGGAAGGCAAGAGAGGCCGAATTTTGTTTAATGGCACAGACATTAAATTATTCCAAGATCTCTCTCAAATAACTTTGCAGAATAGGCGCACTCTGCGTCCCCTGTTGGATACACTGCGGGCCCGCAATATACAGTATAGATGGAAGTTCCCGTTTTGCCTCTCAGCGTCCATCAGGGGCCGTACAGCCTTCTTACGGACCCCGGAAGATTTGCCTGTATTCTGCGAACAACTAGACATACCATTGATTGACCTGCCTGACTGGTACTCTTTCTACTTTCCCACGGAGCCTTGGAAACCTGTCTCGCACAACTCCTCACCAAAAGCTCAGCGACAACGCTCCAGACGCCGCAGATTGGACCCGACATCACCAGGAGACCGCTATGCCCGCCGTGACAACCTCCTGCAACAACCGGACCCGGCTGGAACCCCGAGAGGGGGACTTCAAGATGCTTAACTCTGCTCCTTTCTACATCAAGCCTCTACACTCGGTGCCCCCCCTTTTTTTTTTTCTCTTCCAGACATGACTAACTCTGATTTGCTCCTACAGTTTCTCCGGGGGGCCTTCTCGGGGTCCATTCCTTCCAGGGTCTAGGTGATGTATACTACCGAGAAGGTAACAGATGTTCACACGCATGGTTTGCCAGGGATATGCCTTTGCCTACTTAGATCGCTTTGTTTTTATGCCTGCTGATTACTTTGGGGAGGTGGACTCGGCTCCTGACAGCTTGAGGAATGTCTCTACAATCTAGACATATTGTCTTTTATATTGACCCCTGTTGTAGGATTCTGCTAAGGGATTCGCCAGGCCAGATTACCGTCTTTCACGGTGGGGCCGGGTTCACTCCTCCACTTTCCCGTTTTTGAATTTTTTATGGGTTGAACCTGCACTTATTCTGTAGCCTGTGATAAGCTCTTCATGCTAGGCATCTACTTCTTTCACAATAAGACCTAACTTGAACTACGCCCATGCTTAAGCGGGATGGCATTGGGTCTCAGGGGAAGAGTATACTCTTACCTTGAACACAACCCTGGGGTATCTCCTGAGACTGGTCCTAGACCTGGACAAGGGATTTTCAGATTGAGGCCCTACTGGATTGACACACAGTCCGAACCCCTTGGGGGGCGGGGGGGGGGGCAGCGTTGCAATGTTTCAATGCCTGTTTGTTTATTTGTTTATCTGTTTCTATGGTTCTGGTCGGTGGGTTCAGGGGCCTACATATTTGTGGGCTCAGGGACACACCGATCTCTACAAATGTGTGATAATGTTTAAAGATGAATATTGCCCATCCTAAGCCCTTGATAGGGGGTCCGTTTAGATTCCGGCCACAATAGGTTTAGACTGGTCTATCATATAACTCGGATAGGCTTTTGGACCGCCCCTGTTATCATTATGCAACAGTATATCCCGAAGTAACAACCTGTGCAGGGGAATTCCACGTCTCAATATTCATTTACTCCTCCTCGATTCCCTTTTGTACTTTTCGTATTTTAATCCCATGATTCTCATTTACGCCATCCATTGTCTTTTAAGCACCTGTTTTATCTCCTTACGTCCACCGTTGTGCGGGATTCCAGTATCCCGTCCTGGTCTTTCTACCCCTCCACAGCCTCCCACTTGGCGGGAAGCTGACACTCCGGATTTTCCCTTATTAGGCGGTTAGATTTATATTTAACTGCCTCCGGTATTATCACGCACGCGCTGTAGACCCTCCCAGCGTTAGTGCGTTGTTCTTCTCCGTGCGTTTCCCCCCCCCCCTGCTTCCTGACTTCCTTACTTACTCCCTCCCATCTTTCTCTAGATCCTACGTGTCCCTTCCCCCCCCCCTTTTTTTTTTCTCTCCTTTCTTTTCTTCATTTTCGTGGGGGCCGCTCTTCTTTCCTCTCTCCTGTCAGGGACAGTGCGGTGGCTCCTGATCACCGCGCTGGCAATCAGACTTCGCTCATAAATATTATATTCTCCGTTGGATTACACCATGCAGAAGGAGAATATAATTAAACAACAGCTGTCATTGAAATGTCTCTCACTCAACGTCAAAGGCCTAAATCTCCCTGAAAAGAGAACACAGGTATTGTCAGCATTGACTAAACACAATGCTCACTTTCTTATGCTCCAAGAAACTCATTTTAGATCTGATGCAATCCCCAAATTGGGGAACCATATTTACAAGCAGGTAATACATTCTACGAACCCAGAGTCCAATACGAAGGGAGTTTCCATACTGATATCCAAACGCGCTGATTTTCGATTGTCGGACTCGATAATCGATCCGGAGGGCAGGTACATTTTATAAAAGGTACCTTTGCCTCTAAACCAATCACACTAGCCAATGTGTACTGCCCAAACGAGCACCAAGTGTCGTTCTTTAGGAAAGTCTGTGACCTGCTTGCCACATTCCAGGAGGGTATTGCACTCTTGGGAGGGGACTTCAATGTTCCATTAAACCCAACTATAGACTCCTCTACTGGCACATCCATCCTCACACACCGGGCACTTTGCCAGATTAGACTCCAAATGCAATACCTAAAGCTCCATGACACATGGCGTACCATGTATCCTACCAATAAAGATTACACTTTTTTCTCTCCACCCCACCAGAAGTACTCTAGGATAGATAACTTTTTTCTCTCGCAGACTGACCTATCCTTTCTCTCGCAGGCCACTATAGAGCCAATGTTCTTATCAGACCACCACCCTATAACAGTAACTCTTACGTTTCCTGACGTCCATAAGACAACGAAAACCTGGAGACTGAATCCAACGCTATTCAAAGACCCTGAAATTGTTAGACAAGTGCGTACCCGAATTCAATTGTACTTTCAAGAAAACTCTACCCCAGATGTCTCTCCCATAACACTTTGGGAAGCACACAAATGTGTCCTAAGGGGAAAATTAATCTCTTTAGCCACGATAGCCAAAAAAAGACACCAGGAAGACGTTAAATCTTTAATTGAAAAAATAAACCGCCTGGAAAGAGCCCATAAACAGTCATCCATGCAAGCTACACTGCAGGAGCTTTTACAGGCGCGTTCTGATTTGGTGGGTGAGTTGGGGAAGCGCACTAGAAGGCGATACGTCCTCAGACAGAAAGTGTTCTACGAACACGGTAACAAAAGTGGGAGACTGTTGGCTCGCACGATACAGGCAGATAAGGTCTCGTCAGTGATTCATCATATTCGTGACAGCCAAGGTACACTCCTTTCAAAAAGCGAAGAAATAACCAAACACTTTGAAAAATTCTACTCCAAATTGTACAATTTGGCGCAAGATGGGGGAGGGGTGACCAATATGGCCGGGCGTTCCTCTCAAATATCGGACTTCTTGGCGGATTACTGCCCCAAACCTATCACCCCCCAACAGGCTGAAGCCATGGAGAGCCCTTTCTCCATGGAAGAACTTCGCTTAGCAATCAAACAGATGAAGGTGGGGAAAAGCCCAGGTCCCGATGGCCTCCCGCTGTTGTACTACAAATGCTTTCAGGAGGACCTTACTCCCAAAATGCTAAACACATTTAATTCCCTTTCGTCCCCCCACACTTCCCTAGGCAGATTACTGGAGGCCCATATAGCAGTTATCCCGAAAGATGGGAAAGATACCACACAAGTTTCTAACTATAGGCCGATCTCCCTGCTTAACGTGGATATAAAAATCTACGCCAAGATGCTAGCAAATAGGTTACTCCCCTTGATCCCTGGCCTCATATCATCTGATCAGGTGGGCTTTATCCCGGGTAGGGAGGCTAGGGACAATACTATCCGCACTTTAAACCTGCAGCATTGGCTGGCCTCATCGAAGACCGAGGGATTCCTCCTCTCCCTTGATGCTGAGAAGGCGTTTGACAGGGTGTCATGGGATTACATGCGGGCGGTCTTGGAAGGCATAGGCCTCCTGCCACGTATGTTTGCACGTATCACTGCCCTCTATACTAACCCCTCCGCGAGGGTGAGGGCTAATGGCCTCCTGTCAGACGCCTTCTCGATTAGCAATGGTACCCGTCAGGGCTGCCCGTTATCTCCCCTGATCTTTGTTTTGACTCTGGAGCCCCTACTAAACAGACTGAGGTCCAACACGGATATCAAGGGAATCTCCATTGCCCACAGAGAATTTAAAGTTGCGGCCTTTGCTGATGATATCCTATTGTCCTTGCAATCCCCTCGGATATCGCTACCCAATCTTTTGAAAGACATAAAACACTTTGGCAAGCTATCAAATCTCAAAATCAATTATTCCAAATCGCATGCCCTAAATGTATCCCTTCCCTCTCATGAAGTCACACATTGTCAGGAATCCTTTCCCTTTCATTGGCAGAAGACAGCCATTACCTATTTAGGCATCCAGATCACTAAGAACATAACGGATCTTTATAGCCACAACTTCCTCCACGCCCTCTCTAAGCTCCAGGCAAACTTGAAGGATTGGGACAACCTTAACGTTTCTTGGTTTGGGCGCTCGGCCCTCATTAAGATGGTTGTTCTCCCCCGCCTATTATATTTAATGCAGACAATCCCGATTCACTTACCCCCCTCATTCTTTGCGGCATATAAAAAAGCATGCACTAGCTTTATTTGGAAGAATAATGCCCCACGAATTAAATACTCACGGTTGACATGCTCCAAAACAACCGGTGGGATTGGGTTACCAGACCTTTATAAATATTACCTGGCCTGCCACCTAACTAGAGTGGTGGACTGGAAACTTCACAAACTAAGGAAAGCATGGGTGACGCTAGAAAATTCTCTCACGCAAACTCCGATTGCCACATTACCTTGGCTGTCACCTCGATGCTGGCCCCTGATCCTCAAGACACACCCGCTCATTGCACCTTCCCTATCGGCCTTTAGGAAGGCGGTCGCTCTCTTTAACCTCTCCTCACAACCGGGTCCACTAACCCCTCTGAGAGGCAACCCTGAGTTCCCTCCGGGAGATTCTAATTCATTCCTCCACACGGAATGGCCACACGAGGAGGTTCTGGCGTGCCATTTCTTTCATAAGGGCCGAAGACGAACCTATGAGGAGCTTACTTCTGAATCACGTACTAACACTTTTCCTTTCTGGTCTTTTAGACAGCTGACTCACTTTCTTACCTCCAAAGATGCGAAGGTCACGTGGGATAGACAACTTACACCATTTGAAGTACTTTGTTCACGCAATGCACCACAACGACACCTCGTGTCACACATTTATGCCCTATTACAGGATGTCCCTGGTACTCCCACGATGCAGAATATACGTGCTTCTTGGGAAAGGGACCTGCAAATCACACTTGAGGATGATGACTGGGAATCCATATTCACTCTTGCGCATAAAGGCTCAATGAACGTTGCGATTCAAGAAAACGGCTATAAAATTATCACGAAATGGTATAGGACCCCATCTCATCTACATAAATTCTCACCCTCTATTCCGGATACATGTTGGAGGTGTACAGAAGAGGTAGGATCTATGATCCACATTTGGTGGGGGTGTACCTTGCTCCAACGTTTTTGGAGGGAGGTCCACTCCATCATTAAACGGGTCACCACTTCCACTCTAGACTACACTCCTGCTCAATACCTTCTACACCATACTACTCTACCCAAACGAAATTACCAAAAATCATTGGCTATGCATATGGTTAATGCAGCCAGGTTATGCGTCCCTACACATTGGCGTTCAAAGGATATCCCGACCATTCGAGAATGGTTGATCAGAGTCGCTAAGATAGAGGAGATGGAGGAATTGATACACACAGCCCATGACCGCTTACAGAAGTTTAGTTTGACCTGGTCCTGTTGGACGCATTTTAGGACTACGGATTACTATAAGTCCTTCTTCTAGAATGCTGTCCTGAAGTATTTGAAGTAAAAACAGTTCACACAGTAATCTTTCCTGCGTTTTGATCTGGTGCAGGGGCCTGGGACGGAGAGCGGCCCCCACCCCCCCCCCCCCCCCACCTCACGCTTCTCTTTTCGCCCCACTTCTCTCTATTTTCTATTCTTGACTGCTACCCTCTACCTACCTTTCTTCTTCTCCTTTTACCCCTTTCTCACGCCTATGTCAATGTAAACCTCTTCTCTGTCTATTCCCCCCCCCCCGATATGATTGTTATTTTTCTCTATTTGTCTTTCCCAATACCGAATTATGCGACCAAAAGATAGCTTGGAGCCTTACTAGGGGCTCCCAATACCTATACAACCAGTGCAGTTTCCGATTTCAGAAGTTTTACCATGACCCCGGATAGGCCTGCTGATATTGGCCTATGGCGGGTCCTTGCACTCTTACACGGGTTTACTTGCTCTCTTTCAGTTACTGGTTATTGCTCTGTGTTAACGTTGGTTAGTCTTGAAATTTCCATGAGCCTGTATGTCTTGTATGTACGTGTAACCTTACTTTTCTTTCAATAAAATCATTTATGAAAAAAAAAAAAAAAGGAAAGGTGGAGGGGTCTGTCTCTATGTGAGAAGTGATCTCAAAGCGAGTGTGAAAGAGGACCTGGTGGATGGAGAGTGGGATGAGTCTGAAGCATTATGGGTGGAACTGCATACAGATGTGTGTAGTTCAAAGCTAATCATTGGAGTTTGTTATAGACCACCCAATGTTAATGAGGAGGTGGAGACTCAGCTCCTTGCACAGATGGAAAGGGCTTGTCATGGATATGCAGTAGTGTTTGTCTGTCAGCTTACCTTCCTTCCCATGTGTTCATCTTAGAGGCCAGAACCCTTTCACCTGGCTTCCTTTATAATCTCCTCCCAGCCAGACTCCACCCCAGGCCCTATCACAGAACACTATATTAACCTGTGCACTGCAAGCCTGCTTTGCTGATCAACGTGTTTGTTAAGCATTGTGTGTTTGGGTTCCTGCCTGCCGTGTGATACATCTGTCTCTCTGTTACAATATTGGCTTGTTCCTGACTATCCCTGTCTGCTTGTGTCCCTTGACCTTCGGCTTGTCCTTCGTTTATCCTTGTCTGCTTGTGACCCTTGACCTTCGGCTTGTCCTTCGCTACTCTTGTATCCTGTGCTGCTGCTCCCCCTCTTTCCTCCTTACCCTACGAGGCGTGAGCTGGGAGACTCTAGGGGTCGCGACCTGGACCCAGCCTGCAGCGTAACATCCTCACCACTAGAGGCTCTGGAGAAGACTTGCTGGGTCTTAGACTCCGCGCCCTGGGGTATCTCGGCTCTAGCTTCCTGTGGATCCCGGTTGTGCTCCTCTGGTCCCGCTTTCCACAACCACTCAGTATCCTATCTGCAGCAGTCAGTCATAGGGTTCACTACCTTGTGGTGCACTCCTAACCCCCTACGGTGTGCATCTGTCACCTGGCCACAGGTGACCTGACAGTTTGATCAGCCATGAACCCGGCTGACATGCCGCTCCCCGCGGATGATCCTTTGCAGGGCATAGTCCGTAGACTTGAGACCCAGGAATCTAATCAGACCCAGGTCATGCGATTCCTTCAGGATTTGGCCTCCCGTTTTGAACAGGTTCAGGCCTCATTAGGACCCCTGGTTCAACAACCTCAACCGCTACCAGCGGCTGCACCTGTTCCGGTCGCAGTCGCAGCCACACATTCACTACAACTGCCAGCTTCGTCCCGTTTCTCTGGGGACTCCAAGGCCTGCAGGGGGTTCCTTAGCCAATGCACGATTCATTTCGAGCTTCAGCCTCAAAACTTTCTGTCTGATAGGGCAAAGGTAGCCTATATAATTTCCCTCCTCTCCGGTGAAGCTTTAGCCTGGGCAGCCCCTCTGTGGGAACTGAATGATCCAGTGGTTTCTAGCCTGTCTGGCTTCTTGAAACTTTTTCGGAATATCTTTGAAGAACCGGCTCGTGTCTCTTCAGCGGCCAGCACCCTTCTACGTCTCCCCCAAGAGTCTGCTTCAGTGGGACAGTATGCCCTTCATTTCCGCATACTGTCGGCTGAGTTGAGCTGGAACAATGAGGCCTTAGTCGCAACCTTTTTACATGGCCTCTCTGATAGAGTGAAGGATGAATTAGCAGGAAGAACCATCCTCACTGATCTGGGCGGAGTTATCTCCTTGTGTAACCAGATCGATATTCGCTTTCAGGAGAGGACCCTAGAAAAGCAACGCCAGCACTCCTTGGTTCTTAGTCAGCCTGAGCTCCCCTCTCTTCGACCCGTAGATCATCTCCTACCAGCTGAGGAACCCATGCAGCTGGGTCGGACCAGGCTATCCCCCGAGGAACGTGCTAGGCGCAGAACTCTTGGTCTGTGTCTTTACTGTGGGGGCAAAGGCCATTTTTGTGACACTTGCTCTCTTTGTCCAGAAAAACGTTCGGGTCCACTTCATCTGGAAAGTGGAGTATTGGACCCAGAAATATCACCTTCCCCTTCTCGTCTTCTGCTTTCTGTGTTCCTTCATGTTGGTGCTTTTTCTCATTCGGTCTCAGCATATCTGGATTCCGGAGCCGCTGGTAATTTCATGGACTGGGAAATCGCATCGTCCATGAGACTTACTCTTTTGCCCCTCACCACGCCATTGGTGGTCTTGGCGATTGATGGTACTGTTCTCCCAGGGGGACCTATCCGCTTCCAGACCCTCCCTGTTAAGATGTCGGTAGGGACACTCCACCAGGAGTGGATATCCTTCCTTATCTTACCCAAGGCCTCAACGCCTATAATTTTGGGTCTCCCATGGTTACAGCTCCATTCTCCTCATGTGGACTGGACTACTGGACAGATCCTGGCTTGGGGTTCCTCCTGTTCCTCGTCCTGCCTACCCAAGGTTGCCCCCTGTGAACCTGAGCCGGTCATTCATTCCAGGTTGCATAACCATTTACATTTCTCTGTCCCTAATCACCCTTGGACGCACAGCCAGGCTAGCTTGTCTACAAGTCCTGCAGTCGCTACGTCTTGCGATGCGATTCAGGTAGTCCCTACACCTGACTCTGCTATTCACTCGGCCTCTGTACTAGTTATGCCAGTCCAGCCCATGCCCAGTGAGCCTCCTACTTTTTCTTGTTCAGGACATTCTGCTTGTCTTTCAGCTATTCAGCTTGACTCCTGTGACATGTCACCTTCTAACCAACCTGACTTCAGGGTTCCACTGACATCTGCCCAGTCTGATGGTCCTGTGCTAGATGACCAGTTCCTCTTTAAGGGTCTAGAGGACCCTCCACAGATTCCTATTGATCCTCTCATGCCCTTGCTTATTCCTAGAGAGCCTTTGGTCCTCAATAGATCTTCTTGTCATCTCCCTACCTCGGATCTGGTCTCTGAGGATTAGGGATGAGCTTCGTGTTCGAGTCGAACATACGTTCGACTCGAACATCGGCTGTTCGATCGTTCGACGAAGATCGAACGATTTGGGCCGTTCGCGCCAAATTCGAGTGACGCGAATGGCCCACAATGCACTACGCCATCGCAGTGTCATCCAGGCGCTGTGATTGGCCAAGCATGCACTGTGACCCCGCATGCTTGGCCAATCACAGCGCCGGCAGCGAGGAGAGCAATGATTGGCCACAGGCAGGATGCCTGTGGCCAATTATTGCTGAGGGTGTTTAGTACACGCCCCACACTATAAAAGGCCGCCAGCACGGCGGCCTAGTGTAGTGTGTTCCGGAGCAGGGAAAGACAAGCATAGGCAGGGACAGTGACATTTATTTCTTTCTTGCTTAACCTGGATTCCTTTAGTTTAGGGAAAGAGAAGGATAGGTAGGGAGAGTGTCAGTGTGTTTTACTGTGCGAGTCCTTTTTTCTAGGGACAAAGAAGGAAAGTGAGGGGATTTCTCCTTGTGCTATAGTGTGCTTTAAAAAAACATTTTTTCTAGGGACAGAAAACTGTAGGTAGGGAGAGTGTCAGTTTCTTTCACTGTGCCAGTCCTTGTTTCTAGGGACAAAGAAGGAAAGTGAGGGGATTTCTCCTTGTGCTATAGTGTGCTTTAAAAAAACATTTTTTCTAGGGACAGAAAACTGTAGGTAGGGAGAGTGTCAGTTTCTTTCACTGTGCCAGTCCTTGTTTCTAGGGACAAAGAAGGAAAGTGAGGGGATTTCTCCTTGTGCTATAGTGTGCTTTAAAAAAACATTTTTTCTAGGGACAGAAAACTGTAGGTAGGGAGAGTGTCAGTTTCTTTCACTGTGCCAGTCCTTGTTTCTAGGGACAAAGAAGGAAAGTGAGGGGATTTCTCCTTGTGCTATAGTGTGCTTTAAAAAAACATTTTTTCTAGGGACAGAAAACTGTAGGTAGGGAGAGTGTCAGTTTCTTTCACTGTGCCAGTCCTTGTTTCTAGGGACAAAGAAGGAAAGTGAGGGGATTTCTCCTTGTGCTATAGTGTGCTTTAAAAAAACATTTTTTCTAGGGACAGAAAACTGTAGGTAGGGAGAGTGTCAGTTTCTTTCACTGTGCCAGTCCTTGTTTCTAGGGACAAAGAAGGAAAGTGAGGGGATTTCTCCTTGTGCTATAGTGTGCTTTAAAAAAACATTTTTTCTAGGGACAGAAAACTGTAGGTAGGGAGAGTGTCAGTTTCTTTCACTGTGCCAGTCCTTGTTTCTAGGGACAAAGAAGGAAAGTGAGGGGATTTCTCCTTGTGCTATAGTGTGCTTTAAAAAAACATTTTTTCTAGGGACAGAAAACTGTAGGTAGGGAGAGTGTCAGTTTCTTTCACTGTGCCAGTCCTTGTTTCTAGGGACAAAGAAGGAAAGTGAGGGGATTTCTCCTTGTGCTATAGTGTGCTTTAAAAAAACATTTTTTCTAGGGACAGAAAACTGTAGGTAGGGAGAGTGTCAGTTTCTTTCACTGTGCCAGTCCTTGTTTCTAGGGACAAAGAAGGAAAGTGAGGGGATTTCTCCTTGTGCTATAGTGTGCTTTAAAAAAACATTTTTTCTAGGGACAGAAAACTGTAGGTAGGGAGAGTGTCAGTTTCTTTCACTGTGCCAGTCCTTGTTTCTAGGGACAAAGAAGGAAAGTGAGGGGATTTCTCCTTGTGCTATAGTGTGCTTTAAAAAAACATTTTTTCTAGGGACAGAAAACTGTAGGTAGGGAGAGTGTCAGTTTCTTTCACTGTGCCAGTCCTTGTTTCTAGGGACAAAGAAGGAAAGTGAGGGGATTTCTCCTTGTGCTATAGTGTGCTTTAAAAAAACATTTTTTCTAGGGACAGAAAACTGTAGGTAGGGAGAGTGTCAGTTTCTTTCACTGTGCCAGTCCTTGTTTCTAGGGACAAAGAAGGAAAGTGAGGGGATTTCTCCTTGTGCTATAGTGTGCTTTAAAAAAACTTTTTTTCTAGGGACAGAAAACTGTAGGTAGGGAGAGTGTCAGTTTCTTTCACTGTGCCAGTCCTTGTTTCTAGGGACAAAGAAGGAAAGTGAGGGGATTTCTCCTTGTGCTATAGTGTGCTTTAAAAAAACATTTTTTCTAGGGACAGAAAACTGTAGGTAGGGAGAGTGTCAGTTTCTTTCACTGTGCCAGTCCTTGTTTCTAGGGACAAAGAAGGAAAGTGAGGGGATTTCTCCTTGTGCTATAGTGTGCTTTAAAAAAACATTTTTTCTAGGGACAGAAAACTGTAGGTAGGGAGAGTGTCAGTTTCTTTCACTGTGCCAGTCCTTGTTTCTAGGGACAAAGAAGGAAAGTGAGGGGATTTCTCCTTGTGCTATAGTGTGCTTTAAAAAAACATTTTTTCTAGGGACAGAAAACTGTAGGTAGGGAGAGTGTCAGTTTCTTTCACTGTGCCAGTCCTTGTTTCTAGGGACAAAGAAGGAAAGTGAGGGGATTTCTCCTTGTGCTATAGTGTGCTTTAAAAAAACATTTTTTCTAGGGACAGAAAACTGTAGGTAGGGAGAGTGTCAGTTTCTTTCACTGTGCCAGTCCTTGTTTCTAGGGACAAAGAAGGAAAGTGAGGGGATTTCTCCTTGTGCTATAGTGTGCTTTAAAAAAACATTTTTTCTAGGGACAGAAAACTGTAGGTAGGGAGAGTGTCAGTTTCTTTCACTGTGCCAGTCCTTGTTTCTAGGGACAAAGAAGGAAAGTGAGGGGATTTCTCCTTGTGCTATAGTGTGCTTTAAAAAAAAAAATTTTCTAGGGACAGAAAACTGTAGGTAGGGAGAGTGTCAGTTTCTTTCACTGTGCCAGTCCTTGTTTCTAGGGACAAAGAAGGAAAGTGAGGGGATTTCTCCTTGTGCTATAGTGTGCTTTAAAAAAACATTTTTTCTAGGGACAGAAAACTGTAGGTAGGGAGAGTGTCAGTTTCTTTCACTGTGCCAGTCCTTGTTTCTAGGGACAAAGAAGGAAAGTGAGGGGATTTCTCCTTGTGCTATAGTGTGCTTTAAAAAAACATTTTTTCTAGGGACAGAAAACTGTAGGTAGGGAGAGTGTCAGTTTCTTTCACTGTGCCAGTCCTTGTTTCTAGGGACAAAGAAGGAAAGTGAGGGGATTTCTCCTTGTGCTATAGTGTGCTTTAAAAAAACATTTTTTCTAGGGACAGAAAACTGTAGGTAGGGAGAGTGTCAGTTTCTTTCACTGTGCCAGTCCTTGTTTCTAGGGACAAAGAAGGAAAGTGAGGGGATTTCTCCTTGTGCTATAGTGTGCTTTAAAAAAACATTTTTTCTAGGGACAGAAAACTGTAGGTAGGGAGAGTGTCAGTTTCTTTCACTGTGCCAGTCCTTGTTTCTAGGGACAAAGAAGGAAAGTGAGGGGATTTCTCCTTGTGCTATAGTGTGCTTTAAAAAAACATTTTTTCTAGGGACAGAAAACTGTAGGTAGGGAGAGTGTCAGTTTCTTTCACTGTGCCAGTCCTTGTTTCTAGGGACAAAGAAGGAAAGTGAGGGGATTTCTCCTTGTGCTATAGTGTGCTTTAAAAAAACATTTTTTCTAGGGACAGAAAACTGTAGGTAGGGAGAGTGTCAGTTTCTTTCACTGTGCCAGTCCTTGTTTCTAGGGACAAAGAAGGAAAGTGAGGGGATTTCTCCTTGTGCTATAGTGTGCTTTAAAAAAAAAAAATTCTAGGGACAGAAAACTGTAGGTAGGGAGAGTGTCAGTTTCTTTCACTGTGCCAGTCCTTGTTTCTAGGGACAAAGAAGGAAAGTGAGGGGATTTCTCCTTGTGCTATAGTGTGCTTTAAAAAAACATTTTTTCTAGGGACAGAAAACTGTAGGTAGGGAGAGTGTCAGTTTCTTTCACTGTGCCAGTCCTTGTTTCTAGGGACAAAGAAGGAAAGTGAGGGGATTTCTCCTTGTGCTATAGTGTGCTTTAAAAAAACATTTTTTCTAGGGACAGAAAACTGTAGGTAGGGAGAGTGTCAGTTTCTTTCACTGTGCCAGTCCTTGTTTCTAGGGACAAAGAAGGAAAGTGAGGGGATTTCTCCTTGTGCTATAGTGTGCCAAAGCATTCCTCATCAACCATCTTTGAAATCCTTGTTTTTTGGACAGTCAGGGAAATTGTCGTTGTGCTATTCTGTGCAAAAGCAATAATCCTCAACCATATTTAGAAATCCTTAAGTAAAGGGACAGAGAAGGACACCTGAAGGTAGCCCTTATTGCTTTTTTCCCATCTCCCTGCAGGCCATCTATTAGAATGTCTGGAAGGCAAACAAGGAGAGGCAGACAGTCAGGAGGCAATAAAAGAGGGCAAGCAGGCTCTGTGTCTGGGGGCAACAGTGCTGGTCGTGGACGTGGTGCATTGTCATCAGCACATGGCCATGGGACACGCTTGTCCTTCTTTTCGGCAGCTGGACATGTTGAGCCACATCATGCCGAAGACTTGGTAGAGTGGATGACCAAGCCCTCCTCCTCCTCCTCATCCTCTCTCACCCAGGCTCAGGGTACTGGCAAAGCAGCTGCCAAAGCGTCCTCTTCCCTGGTATCAATGTCAGACTCATCATCAGTCACTCCTTCCCTAGACCCACCATGTCCTCCTCCTGAGGAGTCCCCCGAACTGTTTGAGCACAGTGTTGGGTACATGCTCCAGGAGGATGCCCAGCGTTTCGAAGGGTCTGATGATGAAACCCAGCTACAGGAAGGCAGTAGCGTGAGAGCAGACAGAGGGGATGCTCAAGAAGGACACCAATCTGGCAGTCATGTTCCAGCAGCTGCAGCATACTGCCAGATTGGCTCCAGTGATGAGGAGGGAGGGGATGATGAGGTCACTGACTCCACGTGGGTGCCTAATAGGAGAGAGGAGGAGGAGGAGGATGAGGAGGAGGCACATCTCCAACGAGGCAGGATGCCCTTTGGTGGCCAGCGTAAGGGCAGTACACCGACGGAATCACACCGCAGAGCTCCGCCTGTGCAGGGCGCTGCCTCTGCCCGTCATTCAAAAAGTTCCTTGGTGTGGGCCTTTTTTGAGGCTAGTGCATCAGATCGCACAGCTGCTGTTTGCAACATATGTCTCAAGCGTATATCGCGTGGCCAAAACATCAGCCGCTTGGGTACCACATGCCTGACCAGACATATGTTGACCTGCCATGCAGCTCGTTGGCAAGCCTACCTCAAAGACCCACACCAAAGAACAAAGCGGACCTCTCCTTGCACCGCATCAGCTGGGATCTCCAACCCCACTATAACTTCAGTCCTCTCTGAAACATGCACTGAGAGGAATGAAGGTGTAGAATTAGGTGTGTCACAGCCAAGTACTTGCGGCCACTCTGCTAGCAGTACACCGACGTCCGATTCTAGCAGGCAAATTTCCCTGCCCCAGCTGCTGGACCGTCGAAAGAAGTTCACTCCCAGCCATCCACATGCCCAGCGGTTGAATGCTAGCTTGGCTAAATTGCTAGCGCTTCAACTGCTGCCTTTTCAGTTGGTAGACTCGGCCCCCTTCCGTGAGTTTGTGCAATGTGCGGTTCCTCAGTGGCAGGTTCCCAAACGCCACTTTTTCTCACGGAAGGCTATTCCGGCTCTCTACCGGCATGTGGAAGGCAATGTCTTGGCCTCGCTGGACAGGGCGGTCAGCGGTAAGGTGCATATTACCGCTGACTCATGGTCCAGCAGGCATGGACAGGGACGTTACCTTTCTTTCACGGCCCATTGGGTCACTCTTTTGGCAGCTGGGAAGGATGCAGGACAAGGTGCAGTAGTGTTGGAGGTTGTTCCACCGCCACGCCTCCAAAATGCTACTACTGGTTGTGACACACCCCCTCCTCTTCTTCTTCCTCCATGGCCTCTTCCTGTGGTTTGTCCTATGAACCAGCGGTGCTCCGTAGCCGTTCACGGGGCTACGCAAGTACGCAGGCAAAAAGATGCCATGCCGTGCTTGCGCTGGTGTGTTTGGGGGACAGAAGCCACACTGGGGCAGAGGTCCTGTCTGCTCTGCAGGGCCAGGCCGAGAGGTGGTTGACGCCACGCCAGCTTAAGCCAGGAATGGTGGTTTGCGACAATGGCACCAACCTCCTCTCCGCCCTCCGACAGGGACAACTGACCCATGTGCCCTGTGTGGCTCACGTCCTTAACCTGGTGGTGCAGCGGTTCTTGGGCAGGTACCCGGGCTTACAGGATGTCCTGAGGCAGGCCAGGAAAGTCTGTGTGCATTTCCGCAGATCTTATAATGCCAGTGCTCGCCTGGCTGAGCTGCAAAAGGAGTTGAACCTGCCCAAGAACCGCCTTATATGTGACATGCCCACCAGGTGGAACTCAACGTTGGCCATGCTGCAGCGGCTGCACACGCAGCAGAGGGCCATCAATGAGTACCTGTGCGACTACGGCACCAGGACAGGGTCAGGGGAGCTTGGTTTTTTTTCTCCACGCCAGTGGGGCATGATCAGGGATGCATGCACTGTCCTGGCACCATTTGAGGAGGCCACGAGGATGGTGAGCAGTGACAGTGCATGCATCAGTGACACTGTACCTCTTGTCCACCTGTTGGAGCACACGCTGCGTGGAATAATGGACAGGGCACTTGAGGCAGAACAGAGGCAGGAAGAGGAGGACTTCCTTGCCTCTCAAGGCCCCCTTTACCCAGACAGTGTTCCTTCTGTCCCACCCATCGCACAGGAAGAGGAAGAGGAGGAGGAGGAGGAGGAGGATTGTGTCAGCATGGAGGTGGAGGCTGGCACTCAGCATCATCAGCAGCAGTCTTTTAGGGATGATTTACAGTCCCAAGAAACCAGTGGACTTGTACGTGGCTGGGAGGAGGTGGCTGCGGATCATGTCGTCCTTAGTGACCCAGAGGACTCCGGAGCGAATGCCTCAGCAAACCTACGCTGCATGGCCTCCCTGATCCTGCAAAGTCTGCGGAAGGATCCTCGTATTCTTCGGATCAAGGAGAGGGACCATTACTGGCTGGCCACTCTCCTTGATCCACGGTACAAGGGTAAGGTTGCGGACCTTATGTTACCTTCGCAGAGGGAGCAGAGGATGAGACAACTCCGGGAGGCCTTGCAGAAAGGTCTGTGCAACGCGTTCCCAGAGACTGGGAGGTTACAAACTCCTGGTCCTGGACAACGAGTTGCTGAGGCTTCGGCCAGTCAAAGAAGGAGCGGTGGGGAAGGTGGCCGTCTGACCGATGCGTTCAGACAATTCTTTAGTCCGCAGCCCCAAAGTATGATCGGTTCCAGCAACCATCGCCAGCGTCTGATAAACATGGTGCAGGAATATCTAGGGGCAAGGTCAGACTTGGACACCTTCCCCACCGAAAATCCTCTGGCTTACTGGGTCTTGAGGATGGATCACTGGCCAGAGCTTGCACAGTATGCAATTGAGCTACTGGCCTGTCCTGCATCCAGCGTTCTTTCGGAACGCACATTCAGTGCTGCTGGAGGATTTGTCACGGATCACAGGGTGCGCCTGTCCACCGACTCGGTTGATCGACTGACTTTCATCAAGATGAACCAGTCTTGGATCACCACCAGCTACCACACACCTGATGCTGATATAACAGACTAATTGATTTTAACATGTCACATCCCTTCAAGACTGATGCTGATGCTGAGTGCCTGTGCTGTTATGTTGACTGGCTATCCTCCTCCTCCGAGTCCTCAATGATACGATTGATGATGATAGCTTGGAAGATCATTTTTTTTTATGGGTGCCGCCACCAGTGGCTAAGGCCCAATTTTTCAGCCCCTGTTTTACAGGGGCGTGTAATTACAATTTTTTTAGCAATAATTTGCCATAGGGCTCATTGCTGTGCTCCAAGTACAGTATCTGTGAGGGGTTGGAGTGTTGTGGCACCAGTGCCTAAGGCCCAATTTTTCAGCCCCTGTTTAACAGGGGCGTGTCATTACAATTTTTGAAGCAATACTTTGCAACAGGGCTCATTGCTGTGCTCCAAGTACAGTATCTGTGAGGGGTTGTAGTGTTGTGCCACCAGTGCCTAAGGCCCAATTTTTCAGCCCCTGTTTAACAGGGGCGTGTCATTACAATTTTTGAAGCAATACTTTGCAACAGGGCTCATTGCTGTGCTCCAAGTACAGTATCTGTGAGGGGTTGTAGTGTTGTGCCACCAGTGCCTAAGGCCCAATTTTTCAGCCCCTGTTTAACAGGGGCGTGTCATTACAATTTTTGAAGCAATACTTTGCAACAGGGCTCATTGCTGTGCTCCAAGTACAGTATCTGTGAGGGGTTGTAGTGTTGTGCCACCAGTGCCTAAGGCCCAATTTTTCAGCCCCTGTTTAACAGGGGCGTGTCATTACAATTTTTGAAGCAATACTTTGCAACAGGGCTCATTGCTGTGCTCCAAGTACAGTATCTGTGAGGGGTTGTAGTGTTGTGCCACCAGTGCCTAAGGCCCAATTTTTCAGCCCCTGTTCAACAGGGGCATGCAATTACAATTCTTGATGTAATAATTCACAGCAGGGCCCATTGCTGCACCCACCAAGAGTAACTCTGAGGGCTTACAGTGTTGTGGCAACGCCACCACCACCACGAAAGGCCCAATTTTTCAGCCCCTGTTCAACAGGGGCATGCAATTACAATTCTTGATGTAATAATTCACAGCAGGGCCCATTGCTGCACCCACCAAGAGTAACTCTGAGGGCTTACAGTGTTGTGGCAACGCCACCACCACCACGAAAGGCCCAATTTTTCAGCCCCTGTTCAAAAGGGGCATGTAATTACAATTCTTGATCTAATAATTCACAGCAGGGCCCATTGCTGCACCCACCAAGAGTAACTCTGAGGGCTTACAGTGTTGTGGCAACACCACCACCACCACCACCACCACCACGAAAGGCCCAATTTTTCAGCCCCTGTTCAAAAGGGGCATGCAATTACAATTCTTGATCTAATAATTCACAGCAGGGCCCATTGCTGCACCCACCAAGAGTAACTGTCAGGGCTTACAGTGTTGTGGCACCAGCACCACCATCAAAGCCCCAATTTTTACTACCACTGTTCAACAATTATATGTAATTAAAATTCCTGATATAATAGTTGACAGCAGGGCGTTCCAGCACCAACCAAGAGTAACTGTGAGTGCTTACAGTGTTGTGCCAACACCAACAACTAAGGGGCCTATTTCTGCAGAGTATATACGGCAGGTCCCTACTTTCAAACATCCAACTTACAAACGACTCCTACTTGCAAACGCAAGAAGACAACAGGAAGTGAGAGGAAATGTACCCCTAGGAAGGAAAATTCTCTCCTGTAAGAATAAATATGGGAGAAAGGTGTCTCCTCTGTACTGATGCTTTATCAGCAATCCTTGTTTCAAGAAAAACACCACATTTCAAAAACAGTTGACATTGGGACGGAAAGTGAGGTGAAATGTTCTGAACAGGGGCACAGACAGCAAAACAAATGTTACAGGGGTGATAACCCTTACCTATGTTTTCCAAAAAGTTTAAAAATAGATTTTTGGGCTGGAGCTACACTTCAACAATGTACCTGTTCAAAATTACAAACAGATTCTACATAAGAACAAACCTACAGTCCCTGTCTTGTATGCACCGCCTGTATACGGCTGTTCAGAGTATATAGGGCCTTTTTTATTTTATGTGCGGGGTTCCCCTTAATATCCATACAAGACCCAAAGGGGCTGGTAATGGGCTGGGGTAGGGGGGGGTCATGGGGTAGCTATGCCATTTTTCTTAAAGATTTTCATCCATATTACCGGGACCAGACATTACATTAAAGCCGCAAGCAGTTTTAAATGGCTTTTTTTTCCTTTAGAAGTGTCATTTTGTGCAGGGACAGTTCTAAACACGGGAAACACGTGGCACTTCACAGGCATACTTTAGACACCCCCCAGGTACGATATTTAAAGGAATATTTGACTTTTTTTTTTTCACTTTATGCATCATTAAAATGACTGCTCCCGAAAAACGACCGTTTTTAAAACTTCTTTTTGCATTGATACATGTCCCCTGGTGCAGAACCCGGGTTCCCAAACCCTTTTTAGGACAATAACATGCATAATAGTTGTTATAATTAGCACTTTAGAATTCGAACGTTCGCATCCATTGTATTTAATAGGGTTCTAATGTTCGTACGAACTTTCGGTCCGTTCGCGGGTTCTGGTGCGAACCGAACCCGGGGGTGTTCGGCTCATCACTACTGAGGATAATCTAAAGTACGAGGTTAGACAAGTTCTGGATTCTCGGCTCTGCAGAGGTATTCTTCAGTACCTTGTGCATTGGAGAGGTTTTGGTCCTGAGGAGGCGTCTTGGATCGCTGCATCTGATGTCGTTGCACCTCATCTGTTGAGGAGGTTTCATCTGAGATTTCCCTTTAAGCCTGGGCCCAGGCGGGGGAGGGCCCGTAAGAGGGAGGGTACTGTCATGGATATGCAGTAGTGTTTGTCTGTCAGCTTACCTTCCTTCCCTTGTGTTCATCTTAGAGGCCAGAACCCTTTCACCTGGCTTCCTTTATAATCTCCTCCCAGCCAGACTCTACCCCAGGCCCTATCACAGAACACTATATTAACCTGTGCGCTGCAAGCCTGCTTTGCTGATCAACGTGTTTGTTAAGCATTGTGTGTTTGGGTTCCTGCCTGCCGTGTGCTACGTCTGTCGCTCTGTTACGATATTGGCTTGTTCCTGACTATCCCTGTCTGCTTGTGTCCCTTGACCTTCGGCTTGTCCTTCGTTTATCCTTGTCTGCTTGTGACCCTTGACCTTCGGCTTGTCCTTCGCTACTCTTGTATCCTGTGCTGCTGCTCCCCCTCTTTCCTCCTTACCCTACGAGGCGTGAGCTGGGAGACTCTAGGGGTCGCGACCTGGACCCAGCCTGTAGCGTAACATCCTCACCACTAGAGGCTCTGGAGAAGACCTGCTGGGTCTTAGACTCCGCGCCCTGGGGTATCTCGACTCTAGCTTCCTGTGGATCCCGGTTGTGCTCCTCTGGTGCATGGAAAAGAAAGGAGCCCTGGACTGCCGCACTCCGTATAAACGATTTATTTCCAAAATTTCAAAATAAAATCCAAAATAATCCATAAATTCAAAAAATCCAAAAACAGGCAAAACAGAAAACTGACATGCAGGGATGGATGGCTGACGCGTTTCACATCAAAGTAGATGTAGCCATCCATCCCTGCATGTCAGTTTTCTGTTTTGCCTGTTTTTGGATTTTTTGAATTCATGGATTAATTTTGGATTTTATTTTGAAATTTTGGAAATAAATCGTTTATACAGAGTGCGGCAGTCCAGGGCTCCTTTCTTTTCCATGCATCAGTGCAGAGCCAGCACCTGTTCCAGTATCAGGGCGGGAGCATTTTGAAAGCCCTACAGCTTAAAAGAGCGGTACAACCCTTCATTGTGCTCCTCTGGTCCCGCTTTCCACAACCACTCAGTATCCTATCCGCAGCAGTCAGTCATAGGGTTCACTACCTTGTGGTGCACTCCTAAACCCCCTACGGTGTGCATCTGTCACCTGGCCACAGGTGACCTGACAGGGCTGCAAGGGCTGGGGCGGTGATAATAATGGGGGATTTTAACTACCCAGAAATTGACTGGAGTAACGGAACTGCTGGGACAGTTAAAGGGCAAAAATTTATAAACCTATTGCAGGACAATTTTATGGTCCAGTTTATTGAGGCCCCAACTAGGAATGATGCTCTGTTGGACCTGGTAATCTCAAACCATGCAGAGTGTATTACTAATGTTCAGATAAAGGAACACCTGGGTAGCAGTGACCATAACATGATTTCATTTGATGTTAGTTGTAAGCAGAAATCACATACGGGAAAGATAAAAACACTTAATTTCAAGAGAGCAATTTTTCCTAGGATGAGCGCTGCTCTCCAGGACTTAGACTGGGAGGGAATATTGGCATCAATGGGCACAGAACAGAAATGGGAATTCTTCAAAAAGACTGTTTGTGAACTCACTGCAAAGTATATTCCCATGGGCAATAAGTTATATAGGCTAAAAATAAAACCTATGTGGCTCACTGCCAAAGTTAAAAAAAGCTATAAACTATAAGAAAAGAGCTTTTAAAAAATATAAAAATGAGGGAACACTAGTGTCATTTAAATGTTACAAAGAATATAACAGGATATGTAAAAAGGAAATCAAGGATGCAAAAATTCAAAATGAACGACAGATTGCAAAAGATAGTAGGACAAACCGCAAAAAATTCTTCAAATATATTAATAGTATAAAGGTCAAGTCTGAGCATGTAGGCCCTTTACAAAATAATCTAGATTGGGTGACTGGGGACAAAGAGAAGGCTAATTTATTAAATACTTTCTTCAGTTCTGTGTATACAAAGGAGCATAGGGGAGCTCATGTCCAAAATGGGGGTGGTAGTGACACAGCCCCAAATCCACAATGGCTCAAAAGTGATATGGTCCAGAAATTTTTAGATGGAATAAAGGTGGATAAAGCACCTGGACCAGATGGCATACACCCACGGATCCTAAAAGAATTGAGCTCTGTAATTTCAAAGCCATTGTATTTAATTTTTAGGGACTCATTAATGACAGGAATAGTACCACTGGATTGGCGCAGGGCCAATGTGGTGCCTATATTTAAAAAGGGAATTAAGTCTTTACCAAGTAACTATAGACCTGTTAGTTTAACTTCCATAGTTGGGAAGATACTGGAGAGATTAATAAAAGACCACATAGATGAGTTCTTGCTGGAAAAAACTATTTAAGCAACAGACAGCATGGATTCATGAAAGACAGAAGTTGTCAGACAAACCTGATTTCTTTTTATGAAGAGGTAAGTAAGACCTTGGACAGAGGGGTGGCTGTGGACGTGGTATACTTGGATTTTGCAAAAGCGTTCGATACAGTTCCCCACACACGGCTCATGTGCAAGGTAAAGTCTACAGGATTGGAAATATCAGTTTGTAAATGGATAGAAAACTGGCTAAAAGACAGAATTCAGAGAGTAGTGGTTAATGATTCTTACTCTGAATGGTCCAAGGTTATCAGTGGTGTACCCCAAGGTTCAGTGCTGGGACCCTTACTTTTTAATATGTTTATAAATGATATTGGGTCTGAGATCAAAAGTAACATTTCTGTCTTTGCAGATGACACCAAGCTATGCAGTGGAATAACGTCCTTACAGGATGTCGCCAATTTACAAGCCGACCTCAATGCTCTGTCTAATTGGGCGACTATGTGGCAGATGAGGTTTAATGTTGATAAATGTAAAGTTATGCACTTGGGGGCTAAGAATATGAATGCATCTTACATACTAGGGGGAGTACAACTGGGGGGATCCGTAGTGGAGAAGGATCTGGGGGTTTTGGTAGATCATAAGCTCAATAATGGCATGCAATGCCAAGCTGCAGTTTCCAAAGCGAGCAAAGTCCTTTCTTGTATTAAGAGAGGTATGGTCTCCAGAGAGAGAGATATCATTTTGCCCCTGTTCAAATCATTAGTAAGACCTCATCTGGAATATGCAGTTCAGTTTTGGGCCCCAGTTCTCAAAAAGGATATTGGGGAACTGGAGAAAGTGCAGAGAAGGGCAACCAAACTGATAAGAGGCATGGAGGAGCTCAGCTATGAGGAAAGATTAGAGGAACTGAATTTATTCACTCTTGAGAAGAGGAGATTAAGGGGGGATATGATCAACATGTACAAATATATAAAGGGTCCATATAGTGAACTTGGTGTTGAATTATTCACTTTACGGTCAACACAAAGGACAAGGGGGCACTCTTTGCGTCTAGAGGAAAAGAGATTTCACCTCCAAATACGGAAAGGTTTCTTCACAGTAAGAGCTGTGAAAATGTGGAATAGACTCCCTGCAGAGGTGGTTCTGGCCAGCTCAGTAGATTGCTTTAAGAAGGGCCTGGATTCTTTCTTAAATGTACATAATATAACTGGGTACTGACATTTATAGGTAAAACTTGATCCGGGGAATATCCGATTGCCTCTCGGGGGATCAGGAAGGAATTTTTTCCCCTGCTGTAGCAAATTGGATCATGCTCTGCTGGGGTTTTTTGCCTTCCTCTGGATCAACTGTGGGTATAGAATTGGGTATATGGGATTGTACGATATATATATATATATATATATACATTTTTTTTTTATGGTTGAACTGGATGGACTTGTGTCTTTTTTCAACCTGACTAACTATGTAACTATTTCTAGGAGGAAATAGGTTAGCAGATGAGTCACTCCAACCTTTTCTAAATCAGGTCCTCTGCTGGCATAGATTTATCAATGATCTGTTCCTAATCTGGACAGGAACAGAAACAGCCTTGATAGAATTGAATTACTAAATAAAAATTACTTTAATATTCATTTTACCCTAAGCTACGATCCCAGCAGTATCCCACTTCTAGATTTGAGAATTATTAAAGGTTCGAACGACCAAATTAAAACAGACCTATATCCTAAACCCACAGCCGGAAACACTCTACTCCAAGCCTTCAGTGCAAATACCTCAGAATGCGTCGTAACTGCACAGAGGATGAGGATTTCTATGTTCAGGCTTCTGCCCTACGTGAACGGCTACTAATAAGAGGCTATACTAGAACTAATCTTAGGAAATATTTCAATAAAACCTTGGCTAGATCCTTGCTTTTGTATTGTCCTCCCCGTAGAAAACTACCAGAAACAGTTAAAATTATAACTAAATTCTCTGCCCATTCTAAACAACTAAGGAATTTTCTATCTGATCATTGGCATTTATTGACAAATCATCATGTCCTCAAAAAGTATGTCAGACCAACTCCAGAGTTTGTATTTCGCAGGGCAACCTCATTGAGAGATAATCTAACAAGTAGCCACCATCAGGAGGGACCTTGAGGTCAAAGGAATCCTTGTGGCATTTTCCGTTGTGGTCAATGAACACAATGTTCTTGGATACAGGAGGGCACAAAATTTATACTCCAATGGAGAATTATTTACACCTGATTCCATGCCAATTGCAGCATAAGAGGAGTTATCTACTTGATGGTCTGCACCTGCAATGCTTTTTTATGTGGGCACAACCATCAGAGAGCTCCGACAAAGAATAGGCGATCACCTATACTATGCCGCTAACAGAAAATTTACTACAGTGGGCCGTCACTAAGGCTTACACCACAGATTTGAGCCTGAAGTAGCTAAATTTGTGGTGCTTGAAGTGATCCCTAAAGACTTGCAAGGAGGTGACTGGGATTGCAAAATCTTCCAGCGAGAAACTATCTAGATTAAGTGATTAATGCGCCGTACACAACTGTGTAATCCCATTCACAAATATCTCTTAAACCGTGCAGGTTTAGGAGATATTGAAAACACCTACAGGTAAGCCTTAATCTAGGCTTACCTGTAGGTGAAACTTCCGGGGGAGGGTTTATAACCACTTTAATGTTTCTATATGAGAGTATGAGTAAATATATGTATGTATTTTGATTAGTAAGATGGCCATGGTAATTCTCTTACCCCGGTCATCTTCTGTGCGGGATGTGCGCTCACTCTGAGTTAACCGGGCAATTCCAGTCTGTAGTGCAGCACGTTGGTACCCTGACGGTGGTTCAGCCTCTCTCCCTCTGGTGGGGTGGGTCTCTCTCCACTTCTAGGTGCAAACTGTGGTACAGCAAAAGGGGCTTCAGTGCTAGATCCCTCTCTCTCTGATAGCGTTCCCTCGGGCCACACTTCAGCCTCCCCTCTCTGGCTCTGGCTCTGGCTCAGTCTCTTTCTCTCTCTCTCTCTCTCTCAGATGCTGGTATATCAGACAGCTCTCCTCAAATGCTGGTACGTATATCAGACAGCTCTCCTCACTGCTTTTACCTCAGAAGTTCCCTTCTCCTCTCCTCAGCACTTCCTGAAAACTCCCCACTACCCTCAGTTTTCTGGAAGCACAAGTCAGCATCTCTCAATCTCCATCTTGTGGCCAAAAGGAGAAATTGCATTACAAAAATGCCTGCTACATTATTATATATAAATACAAATACATTTTCCCCTTTTTCTTTTCAGGGACACACACACACACACAATTTAAAAAAGAAACTTGTGGTCAGGGTAAAGGGAGTCTATGCTCAGATATGCACCATGTAAGATGGGGGACACCATTGCCATGAAGAGGTAAACTGATGATGAATCAAGTGATCAGCAGAGGCTTTTTTACAAGCTCCTGTAAGTTTGGATTGCCATGTTGCATTAACATGCTGCAAGATGGTGTTTGCGCCTATAACTAAACCTATAAAAGCAACAACATGTAAACTCAAGCCATGAGTGATTCTGCAAGCACCACCCAGCTTGACAAAAGTTTTTTTTTTAATTGACTGAGCCGGGTAGAAAATAAATCAGCCACACAGCATCTGCATCCTATCAGATGCAAATACTATTTGACAGCACTATTGTTTTCAGTCACGTCCTAAATATAATAGCAGTGGAGATTCCACCATCTATGCGGTTTACCCATGCATGCTGGCAGAGGACAGGCTTTTCTCCCATGCTCAAATATTTTGTTCAATTGGGCTTCAAATAAGTTAACAGATTGTATTTAAGTAGCAATAATAATGTACAAAATCAATAAAAAAAAACATTATAAAATATATTTTCCATTTACCGTTAAGATAGCCTATAAAACCCTAACCTGAATCTAGCCAACCTATTAGGCCTAAACCCATGTTTTAGTGAACTTAGTTTGTTTGAACCAAGCTGGTCCAAACAAACTATTTTCTTCACTGACACATGCCCTGTATGAACTTTATGTATTCTCAGCTACATACAGCATACAGAGCTGCCAGAGCTCAGCTATTCATAGGATACTATTTTCTGAATAGATACATGGCTCTGATTGGCGGATGTGGAGGAGCAGCCAGATGACATCACAATCTCCACTTCGGCCAATCAGAGGAAGCTTTGTAGTCACTCAGAAAGTACAAAGCTTCCTGTGAATGCGCTCATCCTAACCCGAGTTTGTTACAGGAGCAAGCAGGATGGGAAGTCCCCAACATGCTGCCGAAACACAGTACACTAGCTGGGGCTACACACAGTTCATACAGCACTGACACTTGCTGCATGTGTTAGTGAAGGAAATATTTTGTTTGGACCGGCTTAATCCAAACTATTTTAAAGTTTTCTAAAATGCGGAGTTAGGCTTTAAAGCAAATGGGGTGGAAAGAAATCCTGGACTGCCGCACTCCGTTAAACGACGTCTTTATTTGATAAAATCAAATCAAAAGATAATCCAAAGTGGTACAATCAAAATAAAAAAGTAGACAACAGGACAAAAATGGCTAACATGTTTCACATCGTGAGATGCTTATTCATAGCTGGTGAACAATGACAAAGATTGTGCTTAAAAGGGGGGTGGATGTGGTATTCCACTAATTAGACAAAAGTGAATCAATTGAACACATAATTAAACCTTGATGTTTCACCCATGGAGTACATCCGTATATGGGATCAATAGGAACACAAAGATGAAATGGCTAAAAAACTGAAACCAAATAAAAGAAAAGCCAATACCCTATGATAAATAGTGCTATAATAAATCTTTGATTGTCATCCTGAATGTTGCAATGTGACCCAAAATTTACTTATATCCATGTGTGAAAAATACAATAAACCAAAGTGAGCAAAAAAAGAAAGGTGAATAAATGAAAAGACATCAATAGTAAAACAATGTTGTGTTTATATATATATAAACCTATAGAAATATATAAATATATGTGTATGAATATGTGTAAACATGCAAAGTGTTATAATGCTTGCGCATAGTACACATTTGCAAAAATGTGAGTTAAATGTGTATTTCTCCAAACGTGAGTGTGATGGACTCATATAATGGCATAAATGATTGTTTTGCGTTAGGCCAATGCAAAACAATCGTTTATGCCATTATATGAGTCCATCACACTCACGTTTGGAGAAATACACGTTTAAGGCCCCTTTCACACGGGACAGATCAGTAATGATCGCTCCGTTGATCCCCGCTGAGCCGGCGGATGACAGGTCTGTCTCCGCACACTGTGCAGGGACCGACCTGTCAGAGCGCAGCTCTCCCCTATGGGGGATCGGATGACGACGAACTGTAGAGTCCGTTGTCATCCGATCCGATGACGGATGGAAAAGTAGGGTTTTCCTCCGTCACACTTTGGCGGATCAGAGCGGGTCGGATGTCAGCGGACATGTCACCGCTGACATCCGTGGCTCCATAGGGGTACATGGAGCATCCGTTCAGGTCCATCTAAAAAACTGACAGGCAGACCTGAACGGTCCGTCCGTATGAAAGAGCCCTTACTCACATTTTTGCAAATGTGAGCCCTTACTCACATTTTTGGAAATTTTGGAAATAAATCGTTTATACAGAGTGCGGCAGTCCAGGGCTCCTTTCTTTTCCATGCATCAGTGCAGAGCCAGCACCTGTTCCAGTATCAGGGCGGGAGCATTTTGAAAGCCCTACAGCTTAAAAGAGCGGTACAACCCTTCATTGTGCTCCTCTGGTCCCGCTTTCCACAACCACTCAGTATCCTATCCGCAGCAGTCAGTCATAGGGTTCACTACCTTGTGGTGCACTCCTAAACCCCCTACGGTGTGCATCTGTCACCTGGCCACAGGTGACCTGACAGGGCTGCAAGGGCTGGGGCGGTGATAATAATGGGGGATTTTAACTACCCAGAAATTGACTGGAGTAACGGAACTGCTGGGACAGTTAAAGGGCAAAAATTTATAAACCTATTGCAGGACAATTTTATGGTCCAGTTTATTGAGGCCCCAACTAGGAATGATGCTCTGTTGGACCTGGTAATCTCAAACCATGCAGAGTGTATTACTAATGTTCAGATAAAGGAACACCTGGGTAGCAGTGACCATAACATGATTTCATTTGATGTTAGTTGTAAGCAGAAATCACATACGGGAAAGATAAAAACACTTAATTTCAAGAGAGCAATTTTTCCTAGGATGAGCGCTGCTCTCCAGGACTTAGACTGGGAGGGAATATTGGCATCAATGGGCACAGAACAGAAATGGGAATTCTTCAAAAAGACTGTTTGTGAACTCACTGCAAAGTATATTCCCATGGGCAATAAGTTATATAGGCTAAAAATAAAACCTATGTGGCTCACTGCCAAAGTTAAAAAAAGCTATAAACTATAAGAAAAGAGCTTTTAAAAAATATAAAAATGAGGGAACACTAGTGTCATTTAAATGTTACAAAGAATATAACAGGATATGTAAAAAGGAAATCAAGGATGCAAAAATTCAAAATGAACGACAGATTGCAAAAGATAGTAGGACAAACCGCAAAAAATTCTTCAAATATATTAATAGTATAAAGGTCAAGTCTGAGCATGTAGGCCCTTTACAAAATAATCTAGATTGGGTGACTGGGGACAAAGAGAAGGCTAATTTATTAAATACTTTCTTCAGTTCTGTGTATACAAAGGAGCATAGGGGAGCTCATGTCCAAAATGGGGGTGGTAGTGACACAGCCCCAAATCCACAATGGCTCAAAAGTGATATGGTCCAGAAATTTTTAGATGGAATAAAGGTGGATAAAGCACCTGGACCAGATGGCATACACCCACGGATCCTAAAAGAATTGAGCTCTGTAATTTCAAAGCCATTGTATTTAATTTTTAGGGACTCATTAATGACAGGAATAGTACCACTGGATTGGCGCAGGGCCAATGTGGTGCCTATATTTAAAAAGGGAATTAAGTCTTTACCAAGTAACTATAGACCTGTTAGTTTAACTTCCATAGTTGGGAAGATACTGGAGAGATTAATAAAAGACCACATAGATGAGTTCTTGCTGGAAAAAACTATTTAAGCAACAGACAGCATGGATTCATGAAAGACAGAAGTTGTCAGACAAACCTGATTTCTTTTTATGAAGAGGTAAGTAAGACCTTGGACAGAGGGGTGGCTGTGGACGTGGTATACTTGGATTTTGCAAAAGCGTTCGATACAGTTCCCCACACACGGCTCATGTGCAAGGTAAAGTCTACAGGATTGGAAATATCAGTTTGTAAATGGATAGAAAACTGGCTAAAAGACAGAATTCAGAGAGTAGTGGTTAATGATTCTTACTCTGAATGGTCCAAGGTTATCAGTGGTGTACCCCAAGGTTCAGTGCTGGGACCCTTACTTTTTAATATGTTTATAAATGATATTGGGTCTGAGATCAAAAGTAACATTTCTGTCTTTGCAGATGACACCAAGCTATGCAGTGGAATAACGTCCTTACAGGATGTCGCCAATTTACAAGCCGACCTCAATGCTCTGTCTAATTGGGCGACTATGTGGCAGATGAGGTTTAATGTTGATAAATGTAAAGTTATGCACTTGGGGGCTAAGAATATGAATGCATCTTACATACTAGGGGGAGTACAACTGGGGGGATCCGTAGTGGAGAAGGATCTGGGGGTTTTGGTAGATCATAAGCTCAATAATGGCATGCAATGCCAAGCTGCAGTTTCCAAAGCGAGCAAAGTCCTTTCTTGTATTAAGAGAGGTATGGTCTCCAGAGAGAGAGATATCATTTTGCCCCTGTTCAAATCATTAGTAAGACCTCATCTGGAATATGCAGTTCAGTTTTGGGCCCCAGTTCTCAAAAAGGATATTGGGGAACTGGAGAAAGTGCAGAGAAGGGCAACCAAACTGATAAGAGGCATGGAGGAGCTCAGCTATGAGGAAAGATTAGAGGAACTGAATTTATTCACTCTTGAGAAGAGGAGATTAAGGGGGGATATGATCAACATGTACAAATATATAAAGGGTCCATATAGTGAACTTGGTGTTGAATTATTCACTTTACGGTCAACACAAAGGACAAGGGGGCACTCTTTGCGTCTAGAGGAAAAGAGATTTCACCTCCAAATACGGAAAGGTTTCTTCACAGTAAGAGCTGTGAAAATGTGGAATAGACTCCCTGCAGAGGTGGTTCTGGCCAGCTCAGTAGATTGCTTTAAGAAGGGCCTGGATTCTTTCTTAAATGTACATAATATAACTGGGTACTGACATTTATAGGTAAAACTTGATCCGGGGAATATCCGATTGCCTCTCGGGGGATCAGGAAGGAATTTTTTCCCCTGCTGTAGCAAATTGGATCATGCTCTGCTGGGGTTTTTTGCCTTCCTCTGGATCAACTGTGGGTATAGAATTGGGTATATGGGATTGTACGATATATATATATATATATATACATTTTTTTTTTATGGTTGAACTGGATGGACTTGTGTCTTTTTTCAACCTGACTAACTATGTAACTATTTCTAGGAGGAAATAGGTTAGCAGATGAGTCACTCCAACCTTTTCTAAATCAGGTCCTCTGCTGGCATAGATTTATCAATGATCTGTTCCTAATCTGGACAGGAACAGAAACAGCCTTGATAGAATTGAATTACTAAATAAAAATTACTTTAATATTCATTTTACCCTAAGCTACGATCCCAGCAGTATCCCACTTCTAGATTTGAGAATTATTAAAGGTTCGAACGACCAAATTAAAACAGACCTATATCCTAAACCCACAGCCGGAAACACTCTACTCCAAGCCTTCAGTGCAAATACCTCAGAATGCGTCGTAACTGCACAGAGGATGAGGATTTCTATGTTCAGGCTTCTGCCCTACGTGAACGGCTACTAATAAGAGGCTATACTAGAACTAATCTTAGGAAATATTTCAATAAAACCTTGGCTAGATCCTTGCTTTTGTATTGTCCTCCCCGTAGAAAACTACCAGAAACAGTTAAAATTATAACTAAATTCTCTGCCCATTCTAAACAACTAAGGAATTTTCTATCTGATCATTGGCATTTATTGACAAATCATCATGTCCTCAAAAAGTATGTCAGACCAACTCCAGAGTTGGTATTTCGCAGGGCAACCTCATTGAGAGATAATCTAACAAGTAGCCACCATCAGGAGGGACCTTGAGGTCAAAGGAATCCTTGTGGCATTTTCCGTTGTGGTCAATGAACACAATGTTCTTGGATACAGGAGGGCACAAAATTTATACTCCAATGGAGAATTATTTACACCTGATTCCATGCCAATTGCAGCATAAGAGGAGTTATCTACTTGATGGTCTGCACCTGCAATGCTTTTTTATGTGGGCACAACCATCAGAGAGCTCCGACAAAGAATAGGCGATCACCTATACTATGCCGCTAACAGAAAATTTACTACAGTGGGCCGTCACTAAGGCTTACACCACAGATTTGAGCCTGAAGTAGCTAAATTTGTGGTGCTTGAAGTGATCCCTAAAGACTTGCAAGGAGGCGACTGGGATTGCAAAATCTTCCAGCGAGAAACTATCTAGATTAAGTGATTAATGCGCCGTACACAACTGTGTAATCCCATTCACAAATATCTCTTAAACCGTGCAGGTTTAGGAGATATTGAAAACACCTACAGGTAAGCCTTAATCTAGGCTTACCTGTAGGTGAAACTTCCGGGGGAGGGTTTATAACCACTTTAATGTTTCTATATGAGAGTATGAGTAAATATATGTATGTATTTTGATTAGTAAGATGGCCATGGTAATTCTCTTACCCCGGTCATCTTCTGTGCGGGATGTGCGCTCACTCTGAGTTAACCGGGCAATTCCAGTCTGTAGTGCAGCACGTTGGTACCCTGACGGTGGTTCAGCCTCTCTCCCTCTGGTGGGGTGGGTCTCTCTCCACTTCTAGGTGCAAACTGTGGTACAGCAAAAGGGGCTTCAGTGCTAGATCCCTCTCTCTCTGATAGCGTTCCCTCGGGCCACACTTCAGCCTCCCCTCTCTGGCTCTGGCTCTGGCTCAGTCTCTTTCTCTCTCTCTCTCTCTCAGATGCTGGTATATCAGACAGCTCTCCTCAAATGCTGGTACGTATATCAGACAGCTCTCCTCACTGCTTTTACCTCAGAAGTTCCCTTCTCCTCTCCTCAGCACTTCCTGAAAACTCCCCACTACCCTCAGTTTTCTGGAAGCACAAGTCAGCATCTCTCAATCTCCATCTTGTGGCCAAAAGGAGAAATTGCATTACAAAAATGCCTGCTACATTATTATATATAAATACAAATACATTTTCCCCTTTTTCTTTTCAGGGACACACACACACACACAATTTAAAAAAGAAACTTGTGGTCAGGGTAAAGGGAGTCTATGCTCAGATATGCACCATGTAAGATGGGGGACACCATTGCCATGAAGAGGTAAACTGATGATGAATCAAGTGATCAGCAGAGGCTTTTTTACAAGCTCCTGTAAGTTTGGATTGCCATGTTGCATTAACATGCTGCAAGATGGTGTTTGCGCCTATAACTAAACCTATAAAAGCAACAACATGTAAACTCAAGCCATGAGTGATTCTGCAAGCACCACCCAGCTTGACAAAAGTTTTTTTTTTAATTGACTGAGCCGGGTAGAAAATAAATCAGCCACACAGCATCTGCATCCTATCAGATGCAAATACTATTTGACAGCACTATTGTTTTCAGTCACGTCCTAAATATAATAGCAGTGGAGATTCCACCATCTATGCGGTTTACCCATGCATGCTGGCAGAGGACAGGCTTTTCTCCCATGCTCAAATATTTTGTTCAATTGGGCTTCAAATAAGTTAACAGATTGTATTTAAGTAGCAATAATAATGTACAAAATCAATAAAAAAAAACATTATAAAATATATTTTCCATTTACCGTTAAAATAGCCTATAAAACCCTAACCTGAATCTAGCCAACCTATTAGGCCTAAACCCATGTTTTAGTGAACTTAGTTTGTTTGAACCAAGCTGGTCCAAACAAACTATTTTCTTCACTGACACATGCCCTGTATGAACTTTATGTATTCTCAGCTACATACAGCATACAGAGCTGCCAGAGCTCAGCTATTCATAGGATACTATTTTCTGAATAGATACATGGCTCTGATTGGCGGATGTGGAGGAGCAGCCAGATGACATCACAATCTCCACTTCGGCCAATCAGAGGAAGCTTTGTAGTCACTCAGAAAGTACAAAGCTTCCTGTGAATGCGCTCATCCTAACCCGAGTTTGTTACAGGAGCAAGCAGGATGGGAAGTCCCCAACATGCTGCCGAAACACAGTACACTAGCTGGGGCTACACACAGTTCATACAGCACTGACACTTGCTGCATGTGTTAGTGAAGGAAATATTTTGTTTGGACCGGCTTAATCCAAACTATTTTAAAGTTTTCTAAAATGCGGAGTTAGGCTTTAAAGCAAATGGGGTGGAAAGAAATCCTGGACTGCCGCACTCCGTTAAACGACGTCTTTATTTGATAAAATCAAATCAAAAGATAATCCAAAGTGGTACAATCAAAATAAAAAAGTAGACAACAGGACAAAAATGGCTAACATGTTTCACATCGTGAGATGCTTATTCATAGCTGGTGAACAATGACAAAGATTGTGCTTAAAAGGGGGGTGGATGTGGTATTCCACTAATTAGACAAAAGTGAATCAATTGAACACATAATTAAACCTTGATGTTTCACCCATGGAGTACATCCGTATATGGGATCAATAGGAACACAAAGATGAAATGGCTAAAAAACTGAAACCAAATAAAAGAAAAGCCAATACCCTATGATAAATAGTGCTATAATAAATCTTTGATTGTCATCCTGAATGTTGCAATGTGACCCAAAATTTACTTATATCCATGTGTGAAAAATACAATAAACCAAAGTGAGCAAAAAAAGAAAGGTGAATAAATGAAAAGACATCAATAGTAAAACAATGTTGTGTTTATATATATATATATATATATATAGACCTATAGAAATATATAAATATATGTGTATGAATATGTGTAAACATGCAAAGTGTTATAATGCTTGCGCATAGTACACATTTGCAAAAATGTGAGTTAAATGTGTATTTCTCCAAACGTGAGTGTGATGGACTCATATAATGGCATAAATGATTGTTTTGCGTTAGGCCAATGCAAAACAATCGTTTATGCCATTATATGAGTCCATCACACTCACGTTTGGAGAAATACACGTTTAAGGCCCCTTTCACACGGGACGGATCAGTAATGATCGCTCCGTTGATCCCCGCTGAGCCGGCGGATGACAGGTCTGTCTCCGCACACTGTGCAGGGACCGACCTGTCAGAGCGCCGCTCTCCCCTATGGGGGATCGGATGACGACGAACTGTAGAGTCCGTTGTCATCCGATCCGATGACGGATGGAAAAGTAGGGTTTTCCTCCGTCACACTTTGGCGGATCAGAGCGGGTCGGATGTCAGCGGACATGTCACCGCTGACATCCGTGGCTCCATAGGGGTACATGGAGCATCCGTTCAGGTCCATCTAAAAAACTGACAGGCAGACCTGAACGGTCCGTCCGTATGAAAGAGCCCTTACTCACATTTTTGCAAATGTGTACTATGCGCAAGCATTATAACACTTTGCATGTTTACACATATTCATACACATATTTCTATAAGTTTATATATATATAAACACAACATTGTTTTGATCCCATATACGGATGTACTCCATGGGTGAAACATCAAGGTTTAATTATGTGTTCAATTGATTCACTTTTGTCTAATTGGTGAAATACCACATCCATCCCCCTTTTTAAACACAATCTTTGTCATTGTTCACCAGCTATGAATAAGCATCTCACGATGTGAAACATGTTAGCCATTTTTGTCCTGTTGTCTACTTTTTGATTTTGATTGTACCACTTTGGATTATCTTTTGATTTGATTTTATCAAAAAAAGACGTTGTTTTATGGAGTGCGGCAGTCAAGGATTTCTTTCCACCCCGTGCACTTGTGCAGAGCCAGCACCTGTCAGTTCCAGTAGGGCGGGAGCACAACCAAAGGGAACAGCAGCTTTTAGAGCGGTATTTTTCTTCGTTTTAACCACTTCAGCCCCGGACCATTTTGCAGCTAAAGGACCAGGCCCCTTTTTGCGATTCGGCACTGCGACGCTTTGACTGACAATTGTGCGATGTGGCTCCCAAACAAAATTGGCGTCCTTCTTTTCCCACAAATAGATATTTCTTTTGGTGGTATTTGATCACCTCTGCGGTTTTTATTTTTTTGTGCTATAAACAAAAATAGAGCGACAATTTTGAAAAAAATTCAATATTTTTTACTTTTTGCTAGAATACATATCCCCCAAAAATATATAAAAAATATTTTTTTCCTCAGGTTTAGGCCGATACGTGTTCTTCTACATATTTTTTGTAAAAAATCGAATAAAAATTGCAATAAGCGTTTGATTGGTTTGCGCAAAAGTTATAGCGTCTACAAAATAGGGGATAGTTTTATGGCATTTTTATTAATATTTTTTTTTTACTAGTAATGGCGGCGATCAGCGATTTTTATCATGACTGCGACATTATGGCGGACACATCGGACACCATTGTCATTTTTACAGCGATCAGTGCTATAAAAATGCACTAATTACTGTGAAAATTACACTGGCAGTGAAGGGGTTAACCTGTAGGGGGCGCTGAAGGGGTTAAGTGTGACCTAATGTGTGTTTCTTACTGTAGCGGGGCGTGGCTTGGCGTGTGACGTCACTGATCGTCATTCCCTGACAGGGAACAGACGATCAGTGACAGGCTCACTAGGAAGCACGGGGAGAGGTTTGTTTACACTTACCTCTCCCTGTTCTTCAGCTCTGTGACCCGATCGTGGAACACCGGCGGCGATCAGGTCCGTGGGTCCCGCGGGCGCGGTCACGGAGCTCAGGACCGGGTCGCGAGCGATCCGCCGGCGGCACGGGCGCCACCCACGGCCGGGCTCTTAAAGGGCAACGTACCTGTACGTGGATGTGCTCAGCTGTGCCATTATGCCGACGTATATCGGCTTGAGGCGGTCCTTAAGTGGTTAAAGCAAATGGAAGCTCATTTATTATAAATGCACCTAGAACAAAAAGTGCACATGACCGTTTTTGGAAAAGACGGGCACCACAATGCAGGACGTGTGTGTGTTGTGATGAGTTACCATGCATTCATATTCTTCGCTGCTACTGCATAGTGCTTTGGGTGCCATTTACCATGAATGACAACAACCACCACACTGCCCAATACCATAACGCAAGTCTGAATGGCCCTCAGTTTTCTGTCACAAAACCCCATGATGCACCGTTTCCAGAAATTGTTGAAATGAAAAGCACACATTAGTAAATACAGTAAATAAACATTGCACATTTATTACTTTTTTGTGTTATGCCAGAAGTACTTCAAAGCACTTGACATAAAATTAAAAATAGCAACCTAGAAGAACCTGCGCATACTATACCTTTTTATCTTTCTGGAATAATAAATATGCAGATATCATGTTTCCTTTCAGAAGTCATTTGCATCCATAGGATGCTTTAAAATACTTTAAACATTTTTACAAGTTACAAGTTTAGCACTAGAATTATTGCTCTTGCTATAATGTTCGTTGCAATATCTCACATGTGTGGTGAAAACACTGTTTACATATGTGGGAGCGACTTATGTATGAGTTTGCTTCTGAATGCAAACACTGGGGACAGGGGCACTTTCAAAAAAATATATATAATTATTATTATCCATTTTATTTTTGCACTGTCCCTTTAATTGTTTTTTTGATCACAGACAGATTGTAACTTGTCAATGGATGCTGGTCTGTTGGTAAACGGGTTTACTTGAAAAGCAGCAAGCTGATGTGGGAGTTTGACCATAAAGACTGAGGCGGAGAGGTGGAAGGGGAGGAAGCAAAGGAGGAGGGTTGACTGCAAGTACTTTGAATAAATCATAGCCTATATCTATCTATCTGACTGCACTGTGGACTACTTAAATATCTCTTATGCCAAAGGACTTGCTTTATTCCCTGTTCGGATATCTGTTCGGATACCATCTTACCCCCCCCCCCCCCCCCGCTGCGGATTGAATTGCAGAACTGCCTATCCAACTATATGCTTGTTTGAACCAAGGTTTGACTGGTAATTAGCCTGCCTTTAAATAGTCTGTCTATATAACGGCTGGTCTCTATGCACAGAGCTCTAAGACTGTTCCCTTGCTATTTCTGTTGGCACTTGGTTTACCGACACAATAGGCAGCTGATAACCCGAATATCTGATCTCCCCGCAAACTAGCTAACCTACAAAACTGATAAACTGTTGGCATTGTTTGCAAAATTACTAGCCTGTATGCTTGCTTGCCTTGAGATTACCTAGTTCACGCACCGGCCTGAATGCACAGTCGCTACGCTGTTTAACACTCTGGAACGGCTCTCAGAAAGGACAGACTGTAACAAGTTACTGGATGCATACTTACTAAATTAGATACAGGCCTGTTGGCAACCAGGTCTCCTTGATAAGCAGCAAGCTGAAGTTGGGGTTTGAACATAAAGACTAAAGGCGGAGAGGTGGAAGGGGAGGAAGCAAAGGAGGAGGACTGACTGCAAGTTGAAAGTATTTTGAATAAACCACAGCCTAGATCTATCTGTTTGATTGCACTGTGGACTACTCAAATATCTCTTAGGCCAAAGGACTTGTCTTACTCCCTGTTCGGATACCTGTTCAGACACCCCCCCCCCCCCGAGCTGTCGTGGATTGAATTGCAGAATTGTCTATCCAAACCACATGCTTGTTTGAACTTACTGAGATCTGACTGATAAATAGCCCACCTTTATATAGGCAGACTATATAACAGCTGGTTTATATGCATAGAACTGTAAGACTGTTCCACAGCTATTTTGCTATACAGAATATAGACACACCTATATAGGAGCCGGTCGGTATATCCATTCTGTCTGTTAAAACTCATATTAGGCTATATATTTACATCCTATATACGTGCCCAGTTATAGATTAATTTGTTGGAAGACGCACTCCCCCGACATTTCTGCAGGATCTGTAGGTCTGATGGCCTGTGAAAAGAGACAGACATACAGAGGAAGAAATAAAAGCAAAATAAACTGGGGAAACGCAAAAGATCGGTTAAAAAAAACGACTATGAGAAAAACTACAAAAGGCCCAAAGTCCCAAAGCTAAAAGACAAAGCTAAAGACAAAACGTCTACCAGCACGATTAAACAGTACTTGACTAAGGAGGCAAGTCCAAAGAGCCCAGGATTGGGAAAACAACAGCAAGTAAAACTGGATAAGAAAAAAGGCACTGGGAAAAAGAAAGGAGAGGTCCCTGACCAATCTAAGGACGATTTAACTACAGAAAGCAAACTGGAGATAAGTAAAATGGACGAGCAATGTGTAGATGCTCAAATTCCAACAAAAGCGGAAATGACTGAGATGCTATTAAGACTGGAAAATGCAATTAAAGGAGAAATTAATATATTAAGGGCAAACCTGGGACATATGCTGACTCGCGTTGAGGTGACAGAAGAGAGAACAGATAAACACGCTCAGGAATTAAGTAAATTAAAGGAGCAAGTAGATCAGAGGGAAACTCTCTACAGATTAGAACAGTGTTTCTCAACTCCAGTCCTCAAGGCGCACCAACAGGTCATGTTTTTGGGATTTCCTGCAGATAAATCAGCTGTGATAATTACTAAGGCAGTGAAACTGCTCAAATCACCTGTGAAAATCAATGGAAATCCCAAAAACATGACCTGTTGGTGCGCCTTGAGGACTGGAGTTGAGAAACACTGGATTAGAAGACCAAGAAAACCGAAGACAAAATCTGAGAATTCGGTCCCTCCCTGAGGAAAAAGGAGAAGATCTGAGAAAAATTATGAACACAATATTTAATCCCTTATTGGATAAAGGTGTAGAGGAACACCTCAAGATTGAGAAAACCCACCGGGTCGGAAGACCTAAAAATACACGAGCTGCGTGGCCGCGAGATATAATTGTGAGATTCCACCTTTATGAAGA
Source organism: Rana muscosa (assembly GCA_029206835.1). NCBI lineage: Eukaryota > Metazoa > Chordata > Amphibia > Anura > Ranidae > Rana > Rana muscosa. The sequence continues at coordinate 478,025,223 of CM055117.1, read as the reverse complement.
AAAAAGCAGCAATTTGGGGGAAACTGAGAGGAAGATCGCCCATAAAGTATGAAGGGACCAAGCTTCAAATTTTCACAAATCTGGCTCCTGAAACACTTGCTAGACGAAGATCCCTTAAACCATTACTAGAGCAAATGCGGACACAGAATATTAAGTATAATTGGGGTTTTCCAGCGTGTTTAATAGGTCAGAAGGAGGGAAAATCAGCAAGATTAAGGTTCACGGAAGAGTTGAAAGAATTCTGTAATAAATTAGACTTACAGGTGCCATATTTGCCAGGCTGGTCAGAAGGAGAAGATGTGTTATAGCAAGAAGAGGACTAAAGTCGGCTAAGGCCATAGGAAAATTTATATAAATGAACTTTCCGGGTTGACGGATGCGAAGGGGGGAGAGAGGAGGAAAAGGGGGTTGAGGTAGACAACCCGGGCGCACCATCACACCCTCAGTTCACCCCTCCCACCGCCGGAATATTGAGGTGGGATGGGGGCTTGGGGACACGGTCGGAACCCCACTTTAAGTTAAGAGAGCCATTTGTGAAAATGAAGATCAGATCCACTTATGGTCTTGAGGCTAGTATTGGGCCAAAGGGGGGGTTGGGGGAGGGCGGGGCATGGAGTGGGGGCAGGGGTACCTCTTACACTTTCCAGGAAAAAGGGATAAGATCCGTTGCAGTCTTAGGACCCAATACTGGGGCCACCATCTGCAGAGGTGCGAGGGAATGGGGGTCTCGAATGGGGGGCTCCTTCCCTATCGGACAATAAGTAAAAGGAGCATAAGAATAAGGAGAACGGGAAAAAAACAGATGACAATTAACTTTATGACCTATAACATCCGGAGATTAAATACTCCTACTAAGAGACATTAGATCCTAAGAGAGCTTAAACAATATAGCGCCAAAGTGGTGTCCCTACAGGAGACCCATCTCTCACAGGATTCTAATGTGAAATTATACTCCAAAGACTTCCCGATATGGTATTACGGTGATTCAATAACAAAGAGCAAGGGGTGTGGCAAGTGGATTTTCTAAAGCAATGCGGTTCAAATTGGAGGAGAGGATGACGGACCCTGAAGGTAGATATCTCTTCCTGAAGGGTAGATTGTGTGAAATGGAATGCACACTGGCAAACATCTATTCCCCCAATATGAACCCAATAAAATTCCCGAAAGAGGTAATGGGAAAGTTAATGGACTTTAAGAAAGGAAATGTGATAATGATGGGCGATATGAACTTTTGCATGGATCCTGGGGTAGATAGTACGTCCCGGGTACAGGAGACGAATAATGCACAGTTAAAAATGATCAAACAAAAAATGTACCTGTGTCAAATGGTGGATGCATGGAGGGTCCAGCACCCTAATACACAAGGCTATACATTCTACTCTCCTGTACACGGGACATACTCTAGGATTGATTACATAATGGTAGATCATAGGGCATTGGAGAGGGTAATTGAAACGAGTATAGGTATTTCCATGCTATCCGACCACGCCCCAGTGAAAATGAAAATGATAGTACATGGTTCTCAAAAACAACCTTATACATGGAGACTTAACAAATAATTATTACAAGATAAGGATTGAGTAGAAATAGTGAAAAAATAGGATTTTTTGTACTCACTGTAAAATTATTTTCTCTTTTCGTCCATGGACGGACACAGCTCCTTAATTCTTGACAGTTGGGTTATGTACCTGTTCTATAGGAGAGAACTAGGCAGAACATGTTAGTGATTTAAACACATGTTACTTTAACAGAGTTGAACAGCCCCGCCCAGGGGGCGGTCCCTCCGGACATAACCCTCCGCCCTGCAGTCAGCTGCTCAGTTCGTAAAAAGCAGTACAAACCAAAAAAGGATGGGTGGGTGCTGTTTCCGTCCATGGACGACCGAGAAAAAGATTTTACGGTGAGTACAAAAAATCCTATTTTCTCTTTTTGTCCATGGACGGACACAGCTCCTTAATTCTTGACAGTTGGGATGTCCCAAAGCAGTGTAAAAAAAAATAAAAAAAAACGAGGGGTGGAAACAGCAATCAAAAAAACTATTTCACCCCAAACAAGCAGAGCTCCTCAACGGAGGAGTTGCAACCTCAAACAGACACCTTCAAAACTTTGCGGCCGAAGCTAGCATCCGAAGATGCACTCACATCAACTTTGTAAAATTTTGAGAAAGTGTGAACGGACGACAAGGTCGCCACCTTTCACACTTGTGATACAGACACTTGATGTCGGAGGGCCCAAGAGGCACCAATAGCCCTGGTCGAATGCGCCGTGACAGGAAAGGGAGGAGCCCGCCCCTTAAGGCCTGGATGACGGTCTACCTGATTCACCGAGAAATGGTGGCCGACGAAGCCGGCAGGCCCTTCTGCGGACCAGAGACCGACACAGACAGTGAGTCAGACCTCCGGAACAGAGCCGTAGCAGACAGGTACACCCGCAAGGCACGTACCATGTCTAAAGAATGCAGTGCAACCTCCTTGGAATGAGATGGCAGAGGACACAAGGATGGAAGTACAAATGTCCCCATTCAGGTGAAAGGCCGAAACCACCTTCAGAACCAAGGCTACGGGCGTAGCACCGCTTTATCCTTATGGAGGATCAAATATGGGGACTTGCAAGACAAGGCCGCCAATTCAGAAACCCTCCTGACGGATGTGATGGCTACCAGGAAGGCCACCTTCTGAGAGAGCGGCAAAAGAGGAATTTCCCTGATGTTCTCAAAAGGAGGTTTCTGAAGCGCCGAGAGCACCAGATTCAAATCCCACGGAGGTAGTGCTGGTCGCACCGGAGGAGCCACATGTCGGACTCCTTGCACAAACGTATTCACCAGTGAATGAGCCGCCAGGGGTCGCTGAAAGAAAACAGCTAAGGCTGAAATCTGCCCCTTAAAGGTGCTTAAGGCAAGTTTCTGATCTACTCCGGGCTGTAAAAACAGCAGGATCCTGGAAACTGAATAAGCCAGTGGACGCCACTCCATCTCCTCACACATAGAGATGTAGGCTCTCCACGTGCGATGGTAGATCTTCCTAGAAGAAGACTTCCGTGCTCTCAACATGGTTGAAATGATCGAATCCGACAGGCCTCGGTCCCTTAGTACCTGGCTTTCAATAGCCATGCCGTTAAAGCCAGAGACTGTAAAGCAGGATGAAGAATGGGACCTTGCGAGAGAAGGTCCTCCCGCATTGGCAGTCGCCAGGGTACATCCGCCACCAGGCGTACGAGGTCGGCGTACCAGGGACGCCTGGGCCAATTAGAATCACCGGAATTCCCTCAGTCTCTACTCTGCGGAGTAGACGAGGAAGCAACTTCAGTGGGGGAAAGGCATAAATTAGCCAATACTGACCCCACGGGGCCACTGACGTGTCTGCCCAGGGATCTCTGGACCTGGCCACGAACCTCGACACCTTGCGATTGAGTCGAGAAGCCAGGAGATCCACGTCTGATGTGCCCCATCTCCGGCAAAGGAGTTGAAAAAGCTCCGGATGCAACTACCATTCCCCTTGGTCCAGCATCTGGTGACTCAGATAGTCCGCCTGCCAGTTTTCCACGCCCGGAATGTAAACTGCCGATAGGGCCGGCACGCTCCTTTCCGCCCACCGCAGGATGTGAGCGACCTCCGACGCTGCAGATGAGCTTCTTGTTCCTCCTTGATGGTTGACGTATGCCACAGCTGTGGCGTTGTCTGACTGGACACCCTCTTAGCCTCTGTGACCACTTGGAGAGGCACAGCCTGATCGCCCGGAGTTCCAGGACATTGATCGGCAGTTGGGATTCATTCGGAATCCAGCGGCCCTGGGCCGCCTGAACCACCCAGACTCGCCCCCCAATGGGTCAGGCTGACGTCCGTCGTGATCACAGCCCAATGAAAGGGGAGGAATGACTTTCCGGACCGAAGAGCCGGGGATCTCAGCCACCAACTCAGAGAGGTCCTGACAAGATGACTTATCTGAATCTAACGATCAAGAGACAACGGAGATTTGTTCCATTTGGAGAGAATCTCCTTCTGCAAGACTTGAGTGTGGAATTGGGCATATGGTACTGCTTCGAAAGAGGGTACCATGAGGCCCAGGACTCGCATGCAAAAACGGAGAGACGACCACTTGCGGGATGTCAACAACTTCACTGCAGTCTGGAGTGTCTGCAACTTTTCCAAAGGAAGAAAGACTCTGGCCTCCGAGGAGTCCAGAATCAACCCCAGGTACTCTAGGCGCTGGGTCGGTACTAACACCGACTTCTGGAGGTTCAGTATCCAACCAAACTCCCGGAGGGTCTGACTGGCTATAGACACGTCTGCCTCCAATTCTGAGTTTGAAGCAGCTCTCAGAAGAAGGTCATCCAAGTAGCCCACGATAGCAATGCCGCGCTGTCTCAGCAAAGCTAGAATCGGGGTGAGCACCTTGGTGAAAACTCTTGATGCCGACGCTAGGCCAAAGGGAAGGGCCACAAATTGATAGTGGTCTTCGCCGATCGGAAAGCGCAGGAACCTCTGATGTCTGACGCAGATGGGGACATGCAAGTATGCGTCCCTGATATCCAAGGACGCCAGGAAGTCCCCCGGATGGAGCGCAGCAACCACCGAACTAATTGATTCCATTCGGAACATTTGAATCTTTATAAAGGCATTGAGGGCCTTGAGGTCCAAAATTGGACGGACTCCGTCCTTCTTTGGGACCACAAACAGATTTGAGTAGAAACCCTGAAACCTGTCCTGCGGTGGTACGGGTACGATTACCCCACACCTCAACAAGTCTTGCACTGCCCCCTGCAGGGCAGTCCGACGAGCCGGAAGGAGAGACAGATTTGAGGGAAATAATCTGTTTGGTGGACAAGAAAGAAACTATCTTGTACCCCAAAGTGACCACCTCGCAGACCCACTGGTCGGAGAGCAGGGAGGTCCATCCAGCTGCAAACCCGCAAAGCCATCCCCCCACCCAGGAGTCAGGCGGGGGCAAAACTTCATGCGGTAGCAGGCTTGTTTGCTGGCTTGTTGGGCTTGCGCACCCAGGGACGCTTCTGTTCCCCAGCTGGACCTTTGTCCGCTTGGGAGGGTCTGCCAGCAGGTCCTGACTGACAAAAATACTGCTTCTGTGTGGGAAAGGAGGGCCCCGGCTTACGGCATGGCTCCTTCCCTTTAGTGGACTGAGGGAGAAGTGTGCTCTTACCTCCAGTGACATCCTTAATGATGTTGTCCAGTGAGGCACCAAAAAGCCTCCCACCTTTGAAAGGCAAATCTGCCAGAGTTTTCTTGGAAGCTTAATCAGCGGACCAGCATTTCAGCCATATCAGGCGGCGCAATACCACTGCAGATGCGGAGGCCCTGGGGATTAAAGGGGCCGCATCCAGGGTTGCATCACAGACGTACACAAGTCCCTATACCAACTGTTCGGCCAGTGACACGCATTCTGGAGGGAGCTGATGCTCTTCCACAGTCTAGTGCAATATTTTAGCCCACTCATTGTGTATCTGGGACACCAAGGTAGCAGCCAATATAGGCCACAATGCTGACCCCAGCATGGTGAACATGGAGCGGCTCACTACTTCGGACCTCCTATCAGTAGGGTCCTCTCTACCGGGATAGTGGTTACTTTATTTAACCGAGAGACTGGGGGATCAACAACCGGAGGAGAAGCCCAGTTTTTCGAAAGGCTTTCTTCAAATGGGTAACGGACCGCAAAGGACCTCTGCGGCCGTTCCCATTCCATTTCTATGAACTTGTCAAAGAAATCAACATAAAAGGAAAAACCTTAACAGAGCGGTTCGGTTTGTGCGACCCAAAAGGGACAGACCCTGCAGTGGTCTGCTTGAGAGTGTCCCTCACCGCATTGATAAGTGCACTCACAAGTGCCCTGTCTTGAGCGGACCCGGACAAGAGGTCCTCCTCACTGGGAAGGTCCTGGTCCGCCTCTTCTGACACACCAGAACCAGGGTCCTGAGCCGCAGCCAGGCCCGAGTCTGAGTCCGAACATTCCCCAGGCGATGACGGTGGGAGGGGGCGATTAGTACCCCCCTTACGCCGCTTCCACCCTGGCAACAAATGACTCCAGGACTGCCGACAAAGCGTGCATGGGAACCGCAGGTGCAGGGGCACCGGTTGCTGCCTCTGGAATGTTTGGGGAAAAAACGCCAGCTTCTTACTCCATATTGCCCACTGAAAGCCCTTAGGGACTTAGTCAAGACACCTGACACAAAAATTGTCCACTCTCCTTGCTGCACTGACCGGGGGGGGTTACCCAGGGAACTCACCACCCAGCAAGAGACTGTTCAGCAGCGCTGCCCACTCTCCATCCACACACAGCGTGTGACTGAGGAACTGTGAGGTGAATTGCGCCGTTCAGGAAGCCAGCCAGCACTAGAGGCCAAAACCCACTCCAAAATGGCCGCCGGGTGACTCAGAGAAAAGCGTGCGGACCACAAGAAAATGGCCGCCCGCAATGCAGACCTGCGTCACAGCGCGACCGCAGCAAAATGGCGGCCAATGGGATTTTTCAATGCAATACACAGGCAACAGAAAAATGGCGCCCAAACAAGGCGAGGTGGACGAGGAGGCTGCAGCTGAGGCTTCCAGAGAAAATAACTACCCCCCCACAGAGAGCGGGCCTGGACACCCCCACAGCCGGGACCTGGAGCCCCCCACAGGTATTCCCTGGTCGCAGCTAGCCCCACATGGGGCGGAGGAAAAAGGGTGACAGAGGGAGAGAGGGGAGGGCAGGAGAACCCCCTAACGACCGCCTTAGGAATGCCCAGCTGTTCCATTCCACCAAGGCAGGAGGAACTGTACTTACCCATCCCTGCGAGGACCTGCTGGTGCGTTCCTGACAGACATACAACTGAGCAGTACGGAGTAGCTGTCGGCCTGGTCCACTGTGACTGAGACAGCAAGCAGCCCGGTCATATGTGAACCCTGGAGCAAAGCTCACCGGCCACCCCTGGAGCCATGGGGTATGTCGTGGCTGACCCAGCGCGTAGCTAAGGCCTGCTCACGCTCGATGGCCGGACTGAGGGGACTACAAGGATCTATATTATCCAGCCTGTCACCCAGCCGGCAGTTGATAGAAGATTTCTTAAAATAAAATCATAAAATAAAAATTTCTTCCAGACCCTGGGCCCAAAGGGAGCCAGGTCCTTCTCCTCTACTAGGCAGAAAAAAACTGAGCTGCTGACTGCAGGGCGGACGGTTAAGTCCAGAGGCACCGCCCTCTGGGCGGGGCTGTTCAACTCTGTTAAAGTAACATGTATTTAAATATCCAACATGTTCTGCCTAGTCCTCTCCTATAGAACAGGAACATAACCCAACTGTCAAGAATTAAGGAGCTGGACGAAAAGAGTTATGCCTCGTACACACGAGGCATAAGAGCTTTTGGCCGGGAATCTCGGCTGTGTGTATGCTCCCGCTGTTTTTTAAGCTGGCAGTTTTCCTATGGGGAAAACCTGCGGTGGAGCATACACACAGCCGGGTTTCCCGACCAAAGCTCTCATGGCAGTTTTCCTGTCGGGAAACCCGGCTGTATGTAGGGGGAAAAAAGCTACCGAGCAGGTTCTCGGTTTTCCAGGCGGACTTTTTAACGCCGGGAAAACCGATCGTGTGTACAAGGCATAAGAGCAATACTTTCTTATTAATGACACTAAAGAGATATCTGAGGCGACTCTACGGGAGGCCCACAAAGCCTATATTAGGGGAATCTTAATCGCCATAGGAGCAGGGAAGAAAAAAAGAGAGAATAAAAAAGATCAAAACGCTAATTGAAGACATTTACAGATTAGAACAAGAACATAAAAACACCAGGGACAACATCAGGAGACACGCCAATTGTTAGTAATAAAGAGAAACAAATTAAAAGGACCTTATGGAATAAGAGACAAAAAAATAGGATTTTTGTACTCACCGTAAAATCCGTTTTTCTGACGTCCATGGACTGACACAGCTTCTAATACTGAAACACGTGGGTATATGTCCCTGCTTGCAGGAGAAGATCTAGGCAGAATGTTAGATGTTACAACATACATTCTAAAAAAACAGAGCTGAACAGCCCCTCCGGACATAACCCTCCTACCTGCAGCCAGCAGGCTCAGTTCGTAACAAAGCAGTACAAACCTTAAAAGAAGGGTGGGTGCTGTGTCAGTCCATGGACGTCAGAGAAACGGATTTTACGGTGAGTACAAAAATCCTATTTTCTCTCATCGTCCATGGATTGACACAGCTTCTAATACTGAAACACATGGGACGTCCCAAAGCAGTATCAGAAAGAGGGTGGGAGCAGTAGTAAAGGAAAAAAACAAACTTCACTCCACACAAGCAGAGCTCCTCAACGGAGGAGTTGCAACTTTAGACAGCGGCCTGCAACACCTTGCGGCCGAAGGAAGCATCCGAAGATGCAGCCACATCAACCTTATAGAACTTAGAAAAGGTATGAACGAACGACCAGGTCGCCGCCTTGCACACTTGTGCAACCGACGCTTGATGTCGGAAAGCCCAGGAAGCACCAATTGCCCTGGTGGAATGCGCCGTAACCGGAAAGGGAGGCGCCCGTCCCTTAAAGGCATAGGCCTGTATAACGGTCTGTCTGATCCACCTAGAAATGGTGGCAGACGACACCGCTTGGCCCTGTTTTGGACCAGAGACAGACACAAACAGTGAGTCAGACTTCCGAATGGAAGCAGTAGCAGACAGGTACACCCATAAGGCTTGTACCACATCCAATGTGTGAAGCGCAAACTCTCTGGGATGCGATGGGTGAGGGCACAAGGACAGAAGAAAAATGTCCTCATTAAGGTGAAAGGCCGAGACCACCTTTGGAAGGAAAGACGGTCGCGGGCGCAACACCGCCTTATCCTTATGAAGGACCAAATAAGGCGACTTGCATGACAAGGCCGCCAACTTAGACACCCGTCTAACAGAAGTAATGGCCACGAAGAAAGCGACCTTCTGGGACAATGTCAAGAGAGGAATCTCTCTGATATTTTCAAAGGGATGTTCTTGGAGAACCGAGAGCAACAAATTCAGATCCCAAGGAGGGAGCGGAGGTTTGGCAGGGGGAAATCACATGGCGAACCCCCTGCACAAAGGTGCTAACCAAGGAATGATCTGCTAACGGTCGTTGAAAGAAAACGGCCAAGGCCGAAATCTGACCCTTAATGGTGCTCAAAGCCAGCCTTTGGGTCACACCATGCTGCAAGAACCGCAGGATTCTAGGGACGGAGTACGTCCGAGGGCGCCAGTCTAGCTCTTCGCACATAGCGATGTAAGCCTTCCAGGTACGTTAATAGATCTTTCTGGAGGAAGACTTGCGTGCCCCCAGCATGGTCGAAATGACCGAATTCGAGAGACCTCGGTCCTTCAGCACCTGGCTCTCAATAGCCATACCGTTAAAGCCAGAGACTGGAAAGCAGGATGAAAGATAGGACCTTGAGACAGAAGGTCCTCCCTCATAGGCAGTCGCCAAGGAACGTCCGAGATGAGACGTACCAGATCGGCGTACCAATGATGCCGAGGCCAATCCGGAGCAATGAGGATCACCGGAATGCCCTCGGCCGCTACCCTGCGCAGCAGACAAGGAAGCAACTGCAGTGGAGGGTAAGCATATATCAGGCAATACTGACCCCACGGGGCAACCAACGCGCCCGAGGCGTCCCTGGATCTGGCCACAAACCTCGACACCTTGCGATTGAGTCGAGAGGCCATCAGGTCCACATCTGGCGTGCCCTACCGCTGGCAAAGGAGTTGAAACACCTCCGGGTGCAAGGACCACTCTCCCTGGTCCAACGTCTGGCGACTCAGATAGTCCGCCTTCCAGTTTTCTACACCCGGAATGTAAACGGCCGACAGAGCCGGCGCACTTGTTTCCGCCCACCTTAGGATGTGGGCGACCTAGGATGCCACAGCGGAGCACCGAGTGCCCCCCTGATGGTTGACATACGCCATGGCCGTTGTCCGACTGGATTCTGATCGAGTGGCCCTGTAACTTCTTCGACCACGCGGAAAGGCACAGTCTGATCGCTCGCAATTCCAGGACGTTGATCGGTAGACGGAATTCATCCGGGGTCCAGAGCCCTTGAGCTGAAACGACTCCCCAAACTCCGCCCCAGCCCGTCAGGCTGGCGTCCGTCGTGACCACCATCCACTGGAATGGGAGGAACGACCTTCCAGACCGGAGAGATGGGGATCAGGGACGCCTTGACAGAGTGACTCACCTGGATCTGAAGATCCAATGACAACAGGGACTTGTCCCAGGTGGATAGGATCTCCTTCTGCAATGCCCGAGTGTGTGATTGGGAATACGGAACAACCTCGAAGGAGGCCATCATGAGTCCCAGTACGCTCATGCAGAAAAGGATCGACGACCATTTTCGGGACGTCAGGACCCGTACCGTCGACTGAAGTGTCTGCAACTTCTCCAAAGGTAGGAACACTTTTGCTTCTGAAGTGTCCAGGATCAGACTCAGATACTCCAAATGCTGAGTCGGGACCAGGACCGACTTTTGAACGTTCAGGAGCCACCCGAAGTCCCGGAGGGTCTGACTGACTATTGTCACATTTTCCTCCAACTCTGAGCCATTTTCTGCTCTTAGAAGAAGATCGTCCAAATAGCCCACGATAACAATTCCTCGCTGTCTCAGCAAAGCTAGAACCGGGGCAAGCACCTTGGTGAAAACCCGTGGTGCCGATGCTAGACCGAAGGGAAGTGCCACAAACTGATATTGGACTTCGCCTATTGCAAAGCGCAGAAACTTCTGGTGACTTGCGCAGATCGGGACATGCAAGTAGGCGTCCTGGATGTCCAAGGACGCCAGAAAGTCCCCATGATGGAGTGTAGCGATCACCGTGAGAATGGATTCCATATTTTTGCACCATCACAAAGGCATTCAAGGCCTTGAGGTCCAGGATTGGCCGGACCCCGTCCTTTTTTGGAACAAACAGATTCGAGTAGAACCCCTGAAACCTCTCCTGTGACGGTACCGGCACAATTACTCCGCACCTGAGCAAATCCTGTACAGCCCCCAAGAGGGCCGCCCGATGGGCAGGAAGGAGAGGGAGATTCTGTCTGGGGGTCATGCACGGAACTCTATCCTGTACCACCTCGCACACCCACCAGTCGGGGATCCGAGAGGTCCACCGAACCGTGAACCTGCGAAGTCGTCCCCCCACCCCAGAGTCGGGCGGGGGCAAGACTTCATGCGGTGGCGGGCTTGGGAGCCGGCTTGGTTGGCTTACGCACCCGGGGATGCTTCTGTCCACCAGCCGCACTGTTGTCAGTCTGGGATGGCTTACCTGCGGATTCTGACTGACGAAAAAATAACTTTTTTGCTGGAAAGGAGGGGCCCGGCTTACGGCGGGGCTCCTTTCCCCTAGTAGACTGAGGAAGGAATGTACTCTGAAGCCTCGTACACACGACCGAGTTTCTCGTCAAAAACGACAAGAAACTTGCTGGCAGAGCTTTCTTGCCGAGTAAATCGGTCGTGTGTACACGGCTATCAGGTTTCTCGTCAAGAAAACCGACAAGAATCTCGACGAGAAAAATGGAGAACCTGCTTTCTATTTTCTCGTCGAGATTCTCGGCAGCATGTTTCTCGACGAGAAAAGTGTGTGTGTGTACACTTACCTGTCACCGTGGAAACCCGCGCATGCTTGAAATGACTTTGACGCATGTGCGGTAGCTTCCTAGGCATAGGTAGGGTGTAGCAAGATGGTGGCGACGGCATCGAATGTGATGAGCGCACGCTCGTCGTAATCGATTACGTCACCGCGTTCGCTCCATTCAAAGAACCGCGGGTTCTTTGAATTGAGCGTGTGTACACTCGGCCGGGACAAGTTTCTTGTCCAAGAATCTCGTCAAGAAAAACTACAAGTTTTTTCCTGACGAGATTCTCGGCCGTGTGTACGAGGGCTTTACCCCCTGTGACATCCTTAATGATGTCATCCAGGGCAGCCCCAAAAAGTCTACCGCCGTTAAAGGGCAAATCAGCCAGGAACTTCTTGGAAGCTAGATCAGCTGACAAGCATTTCAACCAGATAAGACAACGCAATACCATCGCAGAGATAGAGGCCCCAGATATTAAAGGGGCCGCGTCCAAAGTGGCATCGCACACATACACCAGACCATGCACAAGTTGGTGAGCCAAGGCAATGGTATCTGGAGGAAGATTATGCTCCTGCACAGTCTGGTGCAAAATCTTTGCCCATTCCGTGAGTGTCTAAGACACAAGGGTCTCCGCTACGATAGGACGTAAGGCAGGCCCCAGCAAGGCAAACATAGTTCTACTCACCACTTCTGACCTCCTGTCAGTGGGGTCCTTAAATGCAGGAGTCCCCTCCATCGGGAGAGTGGTGGCCTTGTCCAAACGGGCGACCGGGGGGTCGACCACCGGGGGGAGAGCCCACTTTTTAACCAGGGCCTCCTCAAAAGGGGTAATAGATATATGCTGCGGGACCGTCAAAGTCTTCTACGGCTTTTCCCAGACCTGATCAATGAATCTATCAAAGAAAGGCATATATGGAAAAACCTTTTTTGAAGGTATGGCCTTAAAAGGAACCAAAAGAAGACAGCCTCCGCCTGAGGTTCCGCAGCCGCAGCATTCAGCTTGAGAGTGTCCCTCACAGCATAAATGAGTTCACTTACAAGCGCCCTGTTATTTACTGATGTAGAACTGGAGTCTTCTTCACAAGGAATGTCCTGTTCAAAAACATTAAAATCTTCAGAGCTAGGGTCCTGAGCAGCAGCAGCTAGGCCCATATCTGAATAAGAGCACTCCCCTACTGGAGATTGTGTGGGGAGAGGGCGCTTTATAGCTCCCTTGCGCTCGCACACCACTTCCATCCTGACAAGGAATGATTTCAGGACTGCCGACAACTGGTCCATAGGGACCGCAGGTGCAGGAGCACTGCCTGTTGCCTCTGACAAGAGTGGGGAAGCAGGTGAACCAGACTCCATACTTGCCACCCTCTGAGACCCTAATGCACCAAAAAGTGAATAAAAGTCCAGCTACTGGCTGTGCTGGCAGAGGAGGGGATACCCAGAGGACTCACCAACCCCAGAGAGGACCGCTCAGTTCTGCTGCCTGCACCGCACTACCCACGTGAGTGAGCCTGAGGAGAGTGTGAGGAGATTCGCGCCGCAGCAGCAGCGATAGAGGCCAAAACGAAAGTGAAAGTGCACGCGGCTTCAAGAAAATGGCCACCGCCCGCATGTAACTGTGCCATTGATCCGCGGCAAGATGGCCGCCGAGAGCGCAGTAAAAATACAGACAGGGCGCCTAGGCCCAAACACACCAAGTTTCCCCAGCACCATGCAGACAGTCAGGAGCGCCCCCCACCCCGCCAGGCCAGAGCGACCCCCAGGCACCCCCACACAGCACAGCGCCAGATTAGGATGCAGAGAGCAGCATAACAGGGGGGAGACAGGGAAAATCCCCCATACAGGGAAACACAGCCAGCATGTACTCACCTGAATCAGGAGAGACTTCTTACCCGTCCCAGAGGGACCCACTGGTGTGTTTCAGACAAACCTATCACAGAGTAGTACCGAGTAGCTGTCGGCCCGGTCCACCGCGAGAGATACAGCAGGCACTGTTCAATCTTGTGAGGACCACGGAGCATAAAAGCCCACCGGCCACCCCTGGAGTCATGGGGCATGTCGTGAACTGAGTCTCACGCACACAAGGCGAGGATCAGCACGCTCGATGGTCGGACAGGGAAGACTACGAGGATACCTTGTACCCAACCTGTTGCCCAGCCGACAGTTGATTGAAGATCTCAAAAATAAAATAATAAAATTCTCAAGGAAAAAATCTTCCAGGAGACTGGCTTCTGAGAGAGCCACGTCTTCTCCTTCTGCTAGGCAGAAAAAAACTGAGGCTGCTGGCTGCAGGTAGGAGGGTTATGTCAGGAGGGACCGCCCCCCTGGGCGGGGCTGTTTATCTCTGTTTTTTTAGAATGTATGTTGTAACATCTAAAATTCTGCCTAGATCTTCTCCTGCCAGCAGGGACATATACCCACGTGTTTCAGTATTAGAAGCTGTGTCAGTCCATGGACGATAAGAGAAAGGACATTTACCAGAATAGCAAAAGGAAGATACCAGTGGGGGAATAAAGTAAGTAAACATCTAGCCAGAACGTTACAAAAGAAAAACAAAAAAACAAAAAATTATATAGATAAAATCCAAAACACGAAAGGGGAAATGGTACATGCGACAAAGGAGATAGCAGAAACCTTCAAGAACTACTACAGGGCTCTGTACGCAGTAAACAAGTAAGCGAAAAAACAGAAAAAAATAAATGAATTTTTAAAAAATGCTAGACTGCCTCAAATATCTGAAAGTGAAATGTTAATTTTAGAAAAACCTATAACTGAGGAAGAAATTAATAAAGCTTTAAATTAATCACCCCTGGGGAAAAGTCCTGGACCTGACGGGTTTTTGACGTAATATTTAAAAAAGTATAAAGAGATTTAACTCCAAGGCTGTGTCAATATATGAACGGACTGGGTGCAGATTACGAGATGAGTGGGGAGGCCCTGTCGGCCGCGATAACAGTCATCCCGAAGGAGAGGAAAGACGGTATGCTCTGTTCAAGCTACAGACCAATATCTCTGCTTAATGCAGATACAAAATTATATGCTAAAATACTAGCAGGATGGATGAAAAATTTGATGACCACAATGGTCCACTCCGATCAGGTGGAATTCATCCCAGGAAGAGGGGAAAGACAGCGGGGTGAGAACGTTGCTCCTCCTCCAGAAAAGAAAGGTAGGTCCCCAGGCCTATTCCTGTCGATAGATGCTGAGAAAGCCTTCAACAGGGTAGACTGGGGACTTATGATACAAACTCTGGAAATCATGGGAGTGGGCCCAAGAATGATCCAGTGGATCAAAGTACTGTACCCCCATCCTACTGCAATTATAAAAGTTAAATGGAGCTTCCCCCCCCTTCGAGATGAAAAATGGGACGATACAGGGGTGTCCTCTATCCCCCCTCTTATTTGTGTTGTCCCTTGAGCCTTTACTTGCAACGATCCGAAACAACCCTAATATAAGTGGTATCAAGGTAGGAGATGAAGAACACAAATTGGCAGCATTTGCAGACGATGTGTTGTTCTACATATCAAATCCCAGGATCACAATGCCTAACTTATTAAAGACATTTAACAATACGGTGAACTGTCAAATTTTAAAATTAACCCAGCCAAATCAGAGATCCTCAATATAAATATAAGCAAGCAGGAAGAACAGAAGATGCAAAAGAAATTCCAATTCCCATGGCAGAAATAACTAAAATATCTAGGAATAAAGTTAGCTATATCCCTGAAGAAAATCTATAAAGTAAATTATATACCCCTGTTGAATGAAATAAAAAACTAAATAAAAAGAATAACAAATAGACCTCTTTCCTGGGTAGGATGGATTAGCACCGTACAGATGGTTCTGTTACCTAAAATTATGTATACGTTTCAAATGTTGCCCATGGCATTACCGCAAACCTACTTTAATGTACTAAAAACTATGATAATGAAATTAATTTGGCAAAATAAAAAACCTAGAATTTCATTCTCCGTATTAAAACGGGGGAAAAAACAAGGGGGATTAGCGGTTCCAGATATTAAAAAATATTATAACGCGGTGGTATTATCACGAGTAGTGGAATGGGTAAAGGAAAAAAATGAAAAAAGATGGGTCAACCTAGAGAACACAATGTGTAATGCACAATTAAGAAGTATAGTGTGGAATTCCCCACAGTTTAGGGCACTAGGAAAAAACACTCACGCACTGACACGTAACGCACTTAAAATATGGGACACGACGCACAAAGTAAAGGGAAATTTAATTCACCATTTATTTCACTGAAAGACAACGATTATTTTACACCGGGGAAAAGGACAATTGGAAGAAATTGGGTAAAAAGAGACAATGCACAATTAGGAGATATAATTAAAAAAGGAAAAATTATCCCATTTCAAGAGTTAAAGCACAACACTGATTTAGTGGTGATAAATTAATGGTGGTACCTCCAGTTAAGTCACTTTGTTGAGAAACTACCCCAACCAATAAGAACAGGAGATGATTTAACACCGCTGGAACGGCTGGGTTACGCAAAGGTATTGTTTTCTAAACAGGCATCAAAGCTGCAGCACTAGAGGAGTGATACCTTTAATGTTTTAGGAAACCTCTTGTGACAGAGAAAGATGATTCTAAAATTGCTAAGAAGATAGTAACTGATTATTACTCACCTACACATGTGTAGTTCTACAACACTTCAGTAACACACTTGGGAAAACATTCATTTTTATTGATATAAATACATTATTATATAATTAAAACATAACTGAAAATGTAATTTACAGAATAACTGATGACAAAGCATATACAGAGCTATTATCTTACTATAATTTGCAAAGATTCCAACTACTCCAGAATATGGATTGTCTCTCTGTACAATAAAGTCTTTTTCAGCATGACCATACTTATTTACTTAGTCATAGAATATTTTCATGAAATACAATTACTTCACCTGTAATACAAAACCATACAATACATTCAGAAACTAAAAAAAAAAAAAAAAAAAAAAAGTTAAAATAGGGACAAATAGTAGGCAAAAAGAAGTAAGCCCCAAAGTCTACAAGCACTGGTAAAGAAGGAAATCTAGGCGGTGATGTGTAAAGAAGAAATAGTAAACTGCAGGTGGCGCCCATAAAAAAGACAACATTAATTTAGTTCAGGTCATGAGATTGGTCAGTCTTTGGGAGAGAGGGAGCCGCTCAGGTGTGGAAATCCCTGACAATACCTCCTCCCAGCAGCCAAGGGTGCAGGCAAATGCAATTATGATCAAAAAGAAAAGAAAATCACTTCTGGAAGCAGCACTCCGATTAAAAAGCCTTTATTCCAAAAGGTTCAGGAAACAAAAAACACACTGCACGACACGGCAAACTGGTCACATCTAGCTGACGCGTTTCACACTATTATAGTGCTTACTCATAGCTGGTTATTGTACAAGAAAAGTTACCAGTTAACTTTTCTTGTACAATAACCAGCTATGAGTAAGCACTATAATAGTGTGAAACGTGTCAGCTAGATGTGACCAGTTTGCCGTGTCGTGCAGTGTGTTTTTTGTTTCCTGAACCTTTTGGAATAAAGGCTTTTTAATCGGAGTGCTGCTTCCAGAAGTGATTTTCTTTTCTTTTTGATTGGTCAGTCTTTGCAATACCCACAACCTTTCTTCCAGTTTTTATTTTTTTATATACTTGAGGCACACAGAATGACACTGAATTTAGTAGATAATTTTCACCTTGTAGAAGACAAAAATCACATATTTCATTTGACTGTAGCGTTTGGCATGATTGTTTTTGATTAGAATGAATCTGTTTCATTATTGGTTGAATTCTAAAGCCTAATACACATTATTGTTATTTTTCTTCATCCAAACCAGTGTGCTGAACGAAAAAAAAAACAAAAAAAAAAACGGAAGAGCTCGGGAGTAGCCGCTGTACTAACTATATGATGTTGGTACAGCAATCTCCCCCACTGAGCCATTTTATTCTGACAGGGACACACCCCCCCGCCAGAACACACTAGTCAGCGTTCTCAGCCGTTGGCTGAGAGCGTTAATCTGATAAGGATCGGCAGACCTTTTTTGGTCATGTCTCTTAGACAGTCTTCTGTCAGACCTGCTGCTATACACATGGGCTGAATGTTGGCTGGTTTCTATTGATCCGGCTGATGCCACCCAATATTTGGCCCGTGTCTATGGCCTTTAATAATGAAGGTGCAGCTGATCTATTTACCTGAAATTTGACACGTCAAAAAGCATATATTAGTTTTCTCATTAGGCTCTAATGAATGACAATGTTGCTTGAACATTAGGTAGGCCATAGATGATGCAACCACAGGTTGCAAGAAAGAAAATCACTTGATCTCCCCATTAATACAGTTAGCGTTGATGGGGGAATCCCTCCCGCAGAGTTGTGTTCTTCTGGCGGAGGGGAGGGGGGCTGGCACAGGAGTCATCCCTCCTGGGAGAACAGGGATTATTGCTAGCAGCTATAGAGCGCTGGCAATATTTGCATGCTGAAAACCCGACATGCTGGTTGTACCCAAGTCAATTGAATGGGTACATTCAGCCTGCCCATAGATGGATTGAATCTCCTGATGAATCAGCTGAGATTTGAACCATTTATGGCCAGCTTTAGTATTGCTGACCCCTCTACTCTGGGTGATGGTATAGGGATTGGATCCACTTTTGCTCATTCAATAAAAATAACTGATATTCTGCCAAATCAAAGGTGACAGGGGCAGCCTGTGCAAAAAAAGTACTGTCCTTGTCTTTGGATCCAGTTTTGTAAAATTCATCCAGCAGTCTTCTTTTCCACACCAATGCCACCATCACTACTAGTTTTGGTGTTGTAGTGGGGCCAACTCTGTGGAGTTCTTTACAGTATTTATTTTCTCGTCTTTGCAGAATTACTCACTGAAATCCTTTAGAGCAATACCAATTCCGGTATCTAGCAGCAGTGCAAAGGGAGGACACAGAGAAGAATTTTACAGCAACAAAGCTATGGCCTTAAAACTCTACCCAAAGTTAAAAATTACAGACTTAAATGGATTTTTTTATCCTGACCAAGGAATGTAACAAAATCCAACATCTCATTTTCAGATCTAAAACCATTTTAGAAAATAAGCATACCTTTTTATGATTATATGCAATTACATTTTGTTTTGTTTAACTCCTTGTGATTCTTTGAAAAAAAATTGTGTACAAAGCTATATACATTGTCAACATTTACTATAGAGAATATTTTCTTACATCTATTTCCCCTGAGTGCATTCATACAAGAAGAGAAGTGTGTTGCACTTGGACACAGTAGACACATTGTTATCAAGAAATTAAATATTTTACTATTTGCAAGTCAAAAATTATCACCACCATTTTATATTTTTCTGTCTACATATACAACTGGAGATAATCGAAGTGACAGGGATATGGTAATAGTTACTTGTTACTTGTCACTTGAATGTTAGGGCTTATTATCTGCTGCATTAGACTATTTCCAGTTAAAAATGAATGGAGTTTTTCACAAAAACAAAATTAGGTAAAGATCAGGAAAAGTCACCAGTTACCAAATAGGAAAGGATAATCAGTTATACCTGTATATAGAATAAATTAAAGAAAAAAGGAATGTTATGTGTTTACATAAAATCTTCCACTCTAATATTTAAGTATTCTTGATTAAGACCAGGAATTCTGCTTTTTACCCAGCCTATTTTGGAAATCACTGACATCCTTGGCACATTGGTGTTTAGTGGCTCTACCATCAAAGACTGATTAAAGCATATGAAAAGGAGCTACTCATTGTAGGATGCATGCCAGCAGATTCAACACCTACTGTTTTGTTAAAAACTCTTAGGACCCGACATACCTTAAATTATTAGCATTCAACTACAGTGGTTTCTCGCTGAATACCCATGGAGTTCCTGTACTACACAATGGTGTCGAGACTGGTATTTTACAACATGATGGACATCTGGAGAGAAAAGAAATTAAAAAGGGAAAACTTCCCTCTGTGATCCTTGATTCCGGATTAAAATTGCTAGTAAACTTGTGCCTTGAATTGTAAGATACACCAGAACCTATGGAAACTGCTGTTGGGTTAAAGTGCACTGTAAGTGACAACTAGTCTGAAACACACAGAAACAGAAAATAGTTTCCTGAAACATTGTTTGTTTTTTTTTGTCATTCAAATAAAATTAAAAATTAAAAAAGCAAAAAAAAAAAAAAAAAAAAGCAGAACTCCATTACATAACTGTAACTGTTCATATTGCATATATATTACTACCTTTTGAGTTTTTTTTCCTGGCACTTTTTAGCAATAGGCCAGAGGTTGACCAAATGGAGTCCATCCAATATTGAGCCATGATCTTTAAAAGGTTTAAGCTAGTCAAGGGTACAGGCCGCCCCCTGACTGGCTCTAATCCTGGCATTCGTCTTCAGCACCTGGCTTTTTTTTTTCCCCAAATACAAGCCGAGTTTTCCAATGTTCCATCAACTTTCCCTCCGAGCCCATTCCTGGCTTGCCCACACACAACAGCACCTGAGCAGAAGGTTGCAAAGTACAGCATCAAGAGAAGCGGCTGCAGTCCCCTCCCAATATGCCTGCGAGAAGCCAGCAAAAAAAAACCCTACTGGACTCAAACTCTTTCACATAGATAAACTGATTAAATGTTATGTCTGTAGCACAGGTGTAATATTTCCAGGATAGCATTAGCACTTGATTGATTGATTTTAATAGTTGCCTAGAATTACTCTTTAAGCCCGTTTAAGTGAAACTAAATATTTGGCAATGCATGAAGTAAAATCATAGTACGCTGATTAATTCAAAGAAGAAAATTTCTAAATTTTGGTGTGAACCCTCCTGTGTCTGATGAGATGTGAACTGCGGAAGAAGCATTTGCCGCACTCGGCGCAGGTATAGGGCCGTTCTCCTGTGTGAACTTTTTGGTGCCTAACGAGATCAGAGCTGTGGCGGAAGCTTTTGCTGCACTCGGTACAGACATAGGGACGCTCTCCTGTATGCACTCTCCTATGTATGATTAGATTGGAGCTATTTATGAAGCTTTTCCCACACTCGTTGCACACGTACGGACGCTCTCCAGTGTGAATTCTCTGGTGCATTACAAGGTAAGCACTACTAATGAAACTCTTGTTGCATACTTTGCACACATGGGGTCTTTCACCTGTGTGAGTTCTCTGATGGATGATCAGACTGGCATTCTGGGTAAAACACTTGCCACAAACTGAGCAGAGGAAAGATCTAGCTGGCTTAGCCACTTTAGTTTCTGAGTTAGCTTTGGATTTATTGCCCGTTAAAGTGCCATCAGCTCCTTCGGCATTTGTGCTTCCACTCATCACGTATTTCCTTCTTCTGCGACCTCTCTGTGTTCTTGTTTCAGTTATATTTTCTTCCTGTGTTTCATGCTTTATAGACTTTTCTTTAGCATTTTTAATTGCAAGTGTTGATATGTATTGTTTCTTTAAAATGGTGTTGGAATTTGATGGACTTGCACAAAGCAATGTTTCATTTTCATTCTCTTCTTTTGGGACCTTGGGTGCTTTACTTGCTTCTGTAGATTTGTCACCTGATGGAGGAAATAATAATTGAAAATAAATTGGGTGCATCATGTCAGTTAATCAAGTTACTAAGGCAGAGTTTTCTATGATTTTTTTTTTCCCTTTTGTAGTTGGTTTACACAGACTTTTTCTCAAAGTATTTGACATTGTAGCAATATGAAGGCAGGCCATACACAGAGTGAATTTCTTTCCTGCAACTATGGGTTCTGCCATCAGCACAAATACTGCTGACAGAAGAATCCCTCCCACCAAGCCATTGTACTCTCCTGGTGGGGGGCAGCATAAGCCGTCCGCACCAGGAGAAGACAGTGATTATTGCTAGTGGCTATACCAAACGCTAGTGATAATCGTATGTAAAATCCGGCAGGCTGGTTGTACCCAAGTTGATCGCTTGATCAACTTGGTATATTCAGCCTGCCTGTATATGGTTCGACTCGTGGCCTGTTCCTACTGAGATTTGAACCATCTATGGCCGACCTAAGAGGCATATTTACACATACAGGCAGATCTAGACACATTCATAAGTATACGTTCACATTATTTAACTATTCTTCATATACATTCAAATAAGCTATTAACTTCTCGGGTGACAGGTACAGAGAAAAAGCTAATTAGGCTGAAACTCTTTTGCTATTTGCAACACATTGGAGCTAAATAAAAAAGAGTAAAGTATATTTACTTTGCCAACTAAAGCTGGCCAAAGTTGGGCCACTTTTTTTAGGGAAATTTACTGATCAGCGCTGCAGTCGCTTATCAAATAACATTTTTCCAACATCTTATTAGACAAAAGTTGGATTGACGCCTGTCAAGTGGGAACGATCACAGAAAGATTGAGCGAAAACAGTCAAAGAGGGATCGATATTTGACTGGTCACTGCTGAACTGGCTGCATTTCTATCCATTTATGGCCAGCTTAAATTTTCACTTAGCTTCATCTTATTTTACAAAGCTAAGTGAAAATGCACTTTGAAAAGAATATCCAATCATGTGCATGGACAATTAAGACAAAGGCTTTTTGCTCACATATGACTTGATGACTAAAGGCAGTAAAACTTCACTTCATTAACCACTTAAGCCCCGGACCAATACGCAGCTTAAAGACCAGAGGTGATTTTACAATTTGGCACTGCGCTGCTTTAACTGGTAATTGTGCGGACATGCAATGTTGTACCCAAACAAAATTTGCGTCCTTTTCTTCCTTCAAAAAGAGCTTTCTTTTAATGGTATTTGATTGCCTCTGCCTTTTATTTTTTGCGATATAAATGGAAAAAGACCGAAAATTTTGAAAAAAAAGATATTTTCTACTTTTTGTTATAAGAAAAATCGAATAAACTCAATTTTAGTCATACATTTAGGCCAAAATGTATTCAGCCACATGTCTTTAGTTAAAAAAAATGTCAATAAGCGTATATTTATTGGTTTGCGCAAAAGTTATAGCGTTTACAAACATGGGTACATTTTCTGGAATTTACACAGCTTTTAATTTATGACTGCCTATCTCATTTCTTGAGGTGCTAAAATGGCAGGGCAGTACAAAACCACCCCAAATGACCCCATTTTGGAAAGTAGACACCCCAAGGAAATTGCCGAGAGGCATGTTGAGCCCATTGAATATTTTTTTTTGTCCCAAGTGATTTAATAATGACAAAAAAATTAATAAAAATTACAAAAAGTTGTCACTAAATGATATATTGCTCACACATGCCATGGGCATATGTGAAATTACACCCAAAAATACATTCTTCTGCTTCTCCTGAGTACGGGGATACCACATGTGTGGGACTTTTTGGGAGCCTAGCCACGTACGGGACCCCAAAAACCAAGCACCGCCTTCAAGATTTCTAAGGGCATACATTTTTAAATTTCACTCCTCACTACCTATCACAGTTTTGAAGGCCATAAAATGCCAAGATGGCACAAAACCCCCACAAATGACCCAATTTTGGAAAGTAGACACCCCAAGCTATTTGCTGAGAGGCATGTTGAGCCCATTGAATATTTTTTTTTGTCCCAAGTGATTGAATAATGACAAAAAGAAAAAGAAAAAAAAAATGTACAAAAAGTTGTCACTAAATGATATATTGCTCAAACATGCCATAGTTATATGTGGAATTGCACCCCAAAATATATTTTGCGGCTTCTCCTGAGTACGGGGATACCACGTGTGTGGGACTTTTTGAGAGCCTAGCCGTGTACGGGGCATCAAAAACCAAGCACCGCCTTCAAGATTTCTAAGGGCGCAAATTTTTGATTTCACTCCTCACTACCTATCACAGTTTCGAAGGACATAAAATGCCAAAATAGCACAAACCCCCCCCCCCCCCCAAATGACCCCATTTTTGAAAGTAGACACCCCAAGCTATTTACTGAGAGGCATGTTGAGTCCATGGAATATTTTATATTTTGCCACAAGTTGCGGGAATATGACAAACTTTTATTTTTTTGCACAAAGTTGTCACTAAATTATATATTGCTCACACATGCCATGGGCATATGTGAAATTACACCCAAAAATACATTCTGCTGCTTCTCCTGAGTACGAGGATACCACATGTGTGGGACTTTTTGGGAGCCTAGCCGCGTACGGGACCCCAAACACCAAGCACCGCCTTCAAGATTTCTAAGGGCATAAATTTTTGATTTCACTCCTCACTACCTATCACAGTTTTGAAGGCCATAAAATGCCAAGGTGGCACAAACCCCCCCCCCCCAAATGACCCAATTTTGGAAAGTAGACACCCCAAGCTATTTGCTGAGAGGCATGTTGAGCCCATTGAATATTTTTTTTTTTTTTGTCCCAAGTGATTGAATAATGACAAAAAGAAAAAAAAATGTACAAAAAGTTGTCACTAAATGATATATTGCTCACACATGCCATGGGCATATGTGAAATTACACCCAAAAATACATTCTGCTGCTTCTCCTGAGCACGAAGATACCACATGTGTGGGACTTTTTGAGAGCCTAGCTACGTACGGGGCCCCAAAATCCAAGCACCGCCTTCAGGATTTCTAAGGGCGTAAATTTTTGATTTCACTCCTCACTACCCATCACAGTTTTGAAGGCCATAAAATGCCAAGATGGCACAAACCCCCCCCCAAATGACCCCATTTTGTAAAGTAGACACCCCCAGCTATTTGCTGAGAGGCATGGTGAGTATTTTACAGCTCTCATTAGTTTTTGAAAATGAAGAAAGAAAATATATATTTTTTCTTTTTTTAAATTTCAAAACTTTGTGACA
The DNA here is from genome assembly GCA_029206835.1 of Rana muscosa. Classification (NCBI taxonomy): domain Eukaryota; kingdom Metazoa; phylum Chordata; class Amphibia; order Anura; family Ranidae; genus Rana; species Rana muscosa. The sequence continues at coordinate 478,000,881 of CM055117.1, read as the reverse complement.
AAAAGCGAGATCTGCAAAATACTCAACCATACCTCTCAGCAAATAGCTTGGGGTGTCTACTTTCCAAAATGGGGTCATTTGGGGGGGGGGGGGTGTGCCATCTGGGCATTCCATGGCCTCCGAAACTGTGATAGGCAGTGAGGAGTGAAATCAAAAATTTACACCCTTAGAAAGCCTGAAGGCGGTGCTGTATGCGGCTAGGCTCCCAAAATGTCTCACACATGTGGTATCCCCGTACTCAGGAGAAGCAACAGAATGTATTTTGGGGTGCAATTCCACATATAACCATGGCATGTTTGAGCAATATATAATTTAGTGACAACTTTTTGTACATTTTTTTTTTTCTTTTTGTCATTATTCAATCACTTGGGACAAAAAAAAAATATTCAATGGGCTCAACATGCCTCTCAGCAAATAGCTTGGGGTGTCTACTTTCCAAAATGGGGTCATTTGGGGGGGGGGGGGTTTGAACTGTCCTGGCATTGTATGCACAACATTAGGAAGCTTATGTCACACATCATCCACTCTTCTAACCACTTGAAGACAAAGCCCTTTGACACTTTTTGTTTACATGAAAACATTTTTTTTTTTTTGCAAGAAAATTACGTTGAACCCCCAAACATTATATATTTTTTTAAAGCAAAGGCCCTACAGATTAAAACAGTGGGTGTTGCATTTTTTTTTTCACACAGTATTTGCGCAGCGATTTTTCAAATGCATTTTTTGGGGAAAAAACACACTTTTTTTATTTTTAATGCACTAAAACACATTATATTGCCCAAATGTTTGATGAAATAAAAAAGATGATCTTAGGCCGAGTACATGGATAACAAACACGACATGCCTTAAAATTTCGCACAAACGCGCAGCGGCGACAAACTACATACATTTTTAAAAGCCTTTACAGGTTACCACATTAGATTTACAGAGGAGGTCTACTGCTAAAATGACTGCCCTCGATCTGACCTTCGCGGTGATACCTCACATGCATGGTGCAATTGCTGTTTACATATGACGCTAGACTGACGCTTGCGTTTGCCTTTGCGCAAGAGCAGGGGGGGGACAGGGGTGCTTTTTTTTATTATTATTATTTATTTTGCTTTTTTATTTTTAAACTGTTCCTTCCATTTATTCATTTTTTACCATTTTTATTGTTATCTCAGGGAATGTAAATATCCCCTATGATAGCAATAGGTAGTGACAGGTACTCTTTTTTTGAAAAAAATTGGGGGGTTAGACCCTAGATCTTTCCTCTGCCCTCAAAGCATCTGACCACACCAAGATCGGTGTGATAAAATGCTTTCCCAATGGCGCTGTTTATATCCGGGGGGGGAACATTCCCTCCCACTGCTTGTAAAAGCAGTCTAGAGGCTAATTATCTGCTAGGATTGCTTTTACATGAAAGCCGACCGCTGGCTGAAAAATAGGATTTTTATTACAGCTTACCTGTAAAATCCTTTTCTTGGAGTACATCATGGGACACAGAGCCTTAAGTAATTTACTTAATGGGTAATAGGCCTACCTTCAGGTGTTGACACTGGTAAACCCTAATTAAGGAAGTTTACTCCCTATATAACCCCTCCTCCTTCCAGGAGCACATCAGTTTTTGTAGCAAAGCAATATGTCTAAATCCCAAAAGAGGGGAGGGACCTCTGTGTCCCATGATGTACTCCAAGAAAAGGATTTTACAGGTAAGCTGTAATAAAAATCCTATTTTCTTTATCGTACATCATGGGACACAGAGCCTTAAGTAATTTACTTAATGGGACGTCCCATAGCAATGCCATTTGAGGGGTGGGAGAAACAACCCGCAGGGTACACCCAGACTTGAGGATCTACACTGCTGCTTGCAGCACACTGCGCCCGAAGCGATATCCTCATACCTCCTTACATCCACCTGATAAAATTTTGTGAATGTATGCACTGAAGACCAAGTTGCGGCCTTACAGATCTGAGCCATGGAGGCCTGATGACGCACTGCCCAAGAAGCACTAACCGACCTGGTAGAGTGCGCCTTAACTCGAAACGGGGGAAACTTGCGCCTTAAATCATAAGTTTGAATTATCACTTGCCGAATCCAGTTAGCGACAGTGGATTTTGACGCTGCCTGTCCCTTCTTAGGACCCTCCGGCAGAATAAATAAGACATCAGTCTTACAAATCTGAGCAGTTTTCTTTAAATAGATTTTCACTGCTCTCACCACATCAAGACAATGTAGTGACTTTTCTTCCCTGGAACATGGTTTTGGAAAAAACGATGGCAGGACAATATCTTGGTTCAGGTGAAAACCTGAAATTACTTTTGGCAAAAAGCCTGGACGAGGGCGTAGTACCACTCTGTCCTCATAAAAAATTAAATACGGCTCTTTACAAGAAAGAGCAGCCAACTCTGATACCCTCCTTGCTGAGGATATAGCAACCAAAAATACCAACTTCCTTGTCAGAAGGACTAGGGGAATATGTTGTATCGGTTCAAATGGCTGTTTTTGTAACACAGACAAAACTAAGTTTAAGTCCCAGGGATTCAAGGGAGGTTTGACGGGCGGATTAAACCGCGTTACTCCTTGTATAAAGCCCCGGACTAAAGAATGAGTAGCAAGTGGTCTTTGAAATAAGACCGATAAAGCTGAGACTTGGCCTTTAATAGTACTTAAGGCCAACTTCATCTCTACCCTTAATTGTAGAAAGGCAAGAATTCTGCCTATTATATATCTCCGAGGGTGCCAACCCTTGGATTCACACCAGGAAACATATGCCTTCCAGACTCTATAATATATAGTTCTGGAAGCTGGCTTCCTGGCATTGATCAGGGTGGAGATAACTGACGCGGAAAGCCCACGTTTCTTTAGAATGTGGGTTTCAACAGCCAAGCCGTTAAATTTAGAGATCGTAAGGAAGGATGGAATATCGGTCCCTGAGAGAGCAGATCTGACCGTAGTGGGAGGGATCATGGGCCCTCCACTGCCATCTTTACGATTTCTGCATACCATGACTTTCTGGGCCATGCTGGTGCTACCAGAATAATCGGCTTCCTTTCCAGCTTGATTCTGCAAAGAAGTCGAGGCAGCAACTGGATGGGGGGAAATGCATATATCAGTGAGAACTGATCCCATGAGGTCACCAACGCATCCGTTCCGCATGCGAATGGATCCCTTGTTCTGGCCACAAAGTTGACCAACTTCGTGTTGAATCTGGATGCTAGGAGATCTACATCCGGAGTCCCCCATCTTTGGCAAACAGCCCGAAATATGTCGGGGTGAAGCGACCATTCCCCTGGGAATAACTGCTGGCGACTTAAGTAGTCCGCCTGCCAATTCTCTACTCCGGGAATGAATATTGCAGAAAGGCAAGGAACATTCCTTTCTGCCCAAGTTAGAATATGGTTCACCTCTCTCTGCGCTGAGAGACTCTTGGTGCCCCCTTGGTGATTGATATAGGCCACAGCTGTGGCATTGTCGGATTGAATCCTGACAGGGTAATTCTGTAGCCTGGAAGTCCAGGCCTTTAGAGCCAGACGTACTGCCCGAATCTCTAGGATATTGATGGGCAAGCCTCTTTCGGTCCTTGACCATTGTCCTTGGACTGTTGTCCTTTCTATTACTGCTCCCCAGCCTGAGAGGCTGGCATCCGTTGTTACGACCTTCCAGATAACTGGTCTGAAGGATTTTCCCTTCAGCAGATTCTGGGTTAGTAACCACCAAGTAAGGCTTTGGGCCACTCTTGGGGACAGCCGCACTGGCGAGTCTAAGGCTTGAATTGTTTTGTTCCAAGCAGACAGGATACTGTTTTGCAACAGTCTTGAATGGAACTGGGCAAAAGGAACTGCTTCGAATAAAGCCACCATGGTTCCTAGTAACCTCATGCAGAGTACCAATTCTTTTATGGAGTTGATCTTTGCTAGAGGCAAGAACACCTTTTCCTGGGCTGTGTCTATGATCAGACCCAAGTACTCCAGTCTTTTTAGCGGTATTAAGGAAGATTTCTCCAGATTGAGAATCCAACCCAATGCTTTCAGATAGTCGGTTGTAGTGCGTACAGCTTGCTCCAAGCGAATCACTGATTGATCTATAAGTAATAGATCGTCTAGGTACGCTATGATTGTTATGCCCTGTGCCCTTAACCTGGCTAGAGGTGGGGCCAGCACCTTGGTGAACACCCGGGGTGCTGTGGCTAGCCCGAAGGGCAGGGCTACAAACTGAAAATGCTGTTCTAATTCGAACCGCAGAAATTTTTGATGAGCAGGGAATATAGGGATATGCAGATATGCATCCCTGATGTCGATTGATGCGAGAAGTTCTCCTCCTAGAAGGATAGAAACTACTGATCTGATTGTCTCCATGCGAAAGGAGCGGATCTTCAGGAATTGATTTAGCTTTCTTAGATCTAGAATGGGTCTGACATCTCCATTTGGTTTTGGTACCATGAAAAGATTTGAATAAAACCCCAGACCTTGTTCCCTTGTGGGGATCTGTATGATCACCCCTTGAGATCTTAATCGGTCTAGTGCTTGAAACAGAGATTGTTTCTTCTCTGGATCCTTGGGTACGCTTGATCTTAGAAAAGGAGATGGTGGAAAGTTCCGGAATTCCAGCTTGTATCCCAGCGTTACCGTGAAGATGACCCATGTGTCCTGAATCTCCTTTTTCCAGACTTCTGAAAAGTGCAGAAGTCTTCCCCCCACCTTGGTGAGGGGGGTTGCCTCTTCATGACGAGGCTTTAGGATTCTGTTTTGCAGATTTCCTACCCCAGGGCTTCTTTTGAGCCTGGGTCTGACTCTGAGGTCTTCCTCTAGAGTCTGACGGCAGAGGCCGTCGCCACTGCTTAGAGGCTGAAGCCCTTGGCGCAGGGGAAAGGGCCCGTTTAAATGAAGGGCGTTTGTATTTTCTTTTGACGGGTAAAAGCGTGCTTTTCCCAATTAGAAATTGTCTTGATATATTTATCCAAGTCCTCTCCGAAAAGTCGCTCCCCATGGAAGGGAAACCCAGTTAGGAGGTTCTTACATGGTGTTTCAGCTGACCAATTCTTTAGCCACAGGATCCTGCGCATATGTACAAGCATAAGCGTAAGGCGGGATGCCTGGTGAATGGAATCTTTAATGGCATCTATGGCAAAACATAATGCCTTAGGTAGTTCAGCCAAATCCCGAGCTTGTTGTGTAGGAATTTCTCTAAGGGCCAATTTAAATTGGTCCTTTAGGGATTGGCAGACGCTATTGCGGCGACTGCTGGCTGAGTGACAGCACCTGCTATGGAAAAGGCAGATTTTAGCAGGGATTCCAACTTCTTATCTGTTGGATCCTTAAGCATTTGTGCATTGTCTACAGGACAAGTCAAGTTATTATTCACATTGGAAATCGCAGCGTCAACTGCTGGTACTTTCCATCTTTTGGAGAATCTTTCCTCCAGAGGATAGCGATTTGCAAAACTCTTAGGAGGGAGAAAATGTTTATCCGGATGATTCCATTCCGGAAAAATAAGCTGTTCTAGCAATGCATGTGCTGGAAACGCATGCAAAGCATGGGAAGGTTTCAAAGAACCTAAGGAAGAGGCCGGGTTTTCATGAGACTCTGTTAGAGGCAGCATGAAGGTGGAACCATTTCTGTAAGAGACTGTATTAGCAATTTCTCAGTTTGGGAAGCTGAAAAAGGTTCATCTACCGTTGTCTCCTCCAAGGAGGAATCATCGGTTTGTCTTTCTTCCTGATCGATTGAGGGTAACACCTCATCGTGAGTCCACTGTTGCCCTAGTAAAGCTAAAGTGGGGGAAGGGCTAGTACGTTTCTTATCACTCTGAATAGAGGATGCGATTAAAGCCGCTAATCTTTCTTCCATACCCTGGAGGGAGGAGGAGAGGGCATCTTCAGTCACATATCTAGGTGCTGAGATGTGAGAGGCAGTTGCACCATCAATTTGTTCCAATGGCTCACCCTGTGTTGCCATAATTGGTAATTCAGGCGAGAATGACAGCATGGAATTACAGCTAGAAGTCTCAATGCCTGGGGGTGAAATCTTTGCTTTTTTGGCCCTTGAGGTGTCTTTTTTGGTAGGCATAGTCCTAAGTACAAAAACAGAGGCGCTATACAAATTGCACTAAATCGCTGAAAATAGTCATGACTTTAAAAGCCGCTATAAAGTTTCAGCCTAGTGCTGAAAAGAGTGTCTTTCCTGAATCAGGAATGCCAGTGCAACCCATACGTGTCTCACAGCTCGTGTGTCTCTGTGTATGCTTCCTCCTCAGCAGCGGAGGAGAGACTGACATGGCTATATGTTTCCCATTTTCGCGGTACTGCGTTTAGGCTCCGCCCCCTCCGGAAAAAAAAAGTTTTTTTTTGTTTTTTTATGGATCCCTGACCAAACAAGAGAAGGGGAGCAGAGACTGCAATGAGACAAAAAAACAGCCAGAAAATCCTATCGTGGTACATAGCGGGACCTCTGCGTCCCCCACGGCGGGGGGAGGGGGTAAGTAAGGGGGGTGCAGCGCTGCTGTCTCCCTAACGCACTGGTCCCATCAGAGGGGGGAAAAAAAACTATTTTAAAAGGCTTTATCTGACCTTGGTAAGAATCTCCCTTCCACCTGCTGTACCAATCAAACACGGACTGAGCTTAGTGAAGACGACAGAGTATGGTAAGTGCATAGGCTCCCTCTAGAGGAGACTTTAAGGCATGACAATCTCTTTTCCTTAATGGAAGAAATACATAGACATTGAAAATACCTAAGTTTCTTCCTTACCTTATCATCGTCGCAGGATTTTCTAAATTAACAGAAAAAATCCAGCTTTCACCCATCACGGTGGGCTGTGTTTAGCCAAACCTTCAAGGACGGGGGTCCCTGAAAAGGGATTTCCACTGCCTTGGGCCATGTATAGCACCCCATCAGGAAGCAAATAGGTAATGTAACAAGACCTAAGCCCTGGTTTCCTGGGGTCCAGCCCTACAAAGAGAGGCGTTACAGGCAAAACCTTGTGCTTCGGATACGAGGTCCCAGGTACCATCCATTTAGGCCACAGTGGCACTGTGGTGGATCTGGCTTCTTTTTATGGAGGAATTTAAATCCAGCATGGATCCCTCCTGGAGCTCCTCAGAGCACATCTTCACTCGTGACCAACACCTTTAGACACTGGCGAAAAAACTGATGTGCTCCTGGAAGGAGGAGGGGTTATATAGGGAAGTAAACTTCCTTATTTAGGGTTTACCAGTGTCAACACCTGAAGGTAGGCCTATTACCCATTAAGTAAATTACTTAAGGCTCTGTGTCCCATGATGTACGATAAAGAAAGAATGATACCAAGATGATACCTAAACCCGCAGGCATCATTCTGGTATATAAATAAAACAAGAAATTGGTCGCACACTGGAACTCCAACTTATCTTGATGTCATCTTTATTGTCAAAAGGATCAGACAGATACAGGCAATGGTAGACGTGTTTCACAAGCAATAGCTTGCTTGTTCACTCTGGTATAACCATTCAAAGTCCAGCAACATACCAGTACGTTGCTGGTCCTTGTTGGACATGTATTGTAATCTTTTTTTTTCCATGCAGCCTGTTGGCTGAACGAAAAAAAGAGATTGATCGGTGGGTATGCCCACCATTAGAATACCTCCCTTCATTCACCCACTTCTAATGATGGGCATACATGCACCATTTATATATGCCGAAGCATGGGGGCATCCTCCCGCAAAAAAGTTATGCCGCGTACACACGGTCGGACTTTTCCACGGGCAAGCCTCCGTCGGAATTTCGACCGTATGTACGCGGCATTAGGAGCAAAATCGCTCCTCCGTCCCTGCTGCCCCCATGCTTCGGCATATATGCTCTTTTTTTTAACTGTGGTGGTGAAATCATCTCCTACAGCGTTGGAGTCACGGCTTTATGTATCATGGGAGCAAACGTTGTTGCTGTCAAGATAAATAGATCCGCGCTGCAACTGAATGGTGTACCTGCTAAGCAAATGATGGTTAACATTAAAACAAAGTAACATTACAGTACAACAGTAAGACCTTACCATACCATACCTGCAAAGCAAATACCAAAAAAAAAAAAATAGTAAAAAATAAAAAAATTTTTTAACACAACCTGTGCCTAAAATATATATATGCCCAAGCATGGGGGCATCCTCCCGCAAAAAAGTTATGCCGCGTACACGCGGTCTGACTTTTCCACGGGCAAGCCTCCGTCGGAATTTTGACCGTATGTACGCGGCATAGGAGCAAAATCGCTCCTCCGCCCCTGCTGCCCCCATGCTTCGGCATATATGCTCTTTTTTTTACCTGTGGTGGTGAAATCACCTCCTACAGCACTGGAGTCACGGCTTTATGTATCGTGGGAGCAAACGCTGTTGCTGTCAAGATAAATAATTCCGCGCTGCAGCTGAATGGCGCACCTGAAAACAAAAAATTACATACCTGAAAAGCAAGCATGATAAAACATTGCAGAATAGAATACAGTAAAAAATAGCAGAACAATAGAGAGAGAGAGAGAGAGAGAGAGAGAGAGCGAACAATAAAACGACAACTATTTTTAATTTTTTTTAATATTTTTTTTGTGTTTTTTTTTTTTTAAACTTTTTTTGTAACTTTAACAACTGTAACGGTTCACGTCTCTCAAAATGCGATGATATCTTGGGAGACCCTGTGCAAGTGTGTCCTAGTCTGTGAAATGCTGTACCCTACGCTAAAACTTCACTTTTGTGTGGAAAAACATTTACCAATGCAAAGACCAGGATTGTCAGGACAGAGTGGACAAAAATAACAGGTGTCACGCCTAAATCCGCGCTTGTTACAGACACGACATCTTTTTTGGGGGGCTCGTTGGGTAGGGGTACTCTCGAGGACATACGGAAAATGCCTCTCATGCAGCCGGCTTACTGCATTTGGTTGGGGATGGTGAGGTGCAGAACCGCCTGGAGGTCTGTGACTATCTCACCCTGGAATTTTAGGAAGGATAAAGTCCCGCCTGAAGCTCTGTACAGCACATGAGCGTTCAGCAAAGCCAATTGAAATAAGGATAGAGACACTTTTTTGTACCAGCGTCTCGCCTTACGGGCAATATGATATGGCCCCAACAACTGGTCGTTGAGGTCCACCCCTCCCATATTTTGGTTATATTCGTGGACACAGAGGGGTTTCTCCACAACACCAGTCACCGTACGAATTTGGACTGTCGTGTCTGTGTGAAGGGAGGCAAGAAGGAAAACATTCTTATTATCCCTCCACTTCACAGCGAGCAAATTATTACACTTCAAGCAGGCTCTCTCCCCCAGCCTAAGACGGGAATCTACAAGCCCCTGTGGAAAGCCCCGGCGATTAGGTCGCACAGTGCCACATGCTCCAATCTGATGATCAAACAAGTGACTAAACAGTGGCACGCTTGTGTAATAATTGTCCACATACAAGTGGTACCCCTTTCCGAATAAGGTTGACACCAAGTTCCACACTATCTTGCCAGTGCTCCCTATGTAATCTGGGCAGTTCTCCGGCTCTACCTGACTATCTTTTCCCTCAAACGGTAAAGCTCCATACATAGCCTGTTGCCCTGTCACAGAACTTATAGAGATTGACCCCGTATCTGGCACGCTTGCTGGGAAGGTACTGCTTGAAAGAAAAGCGGCCAGAAAAAAGGGATTTTTATAACAGCTTACCTGTAAAATCCTTTTCTTGGAGTACATCACGGGACACAGAGCGACTTAGTCATTACTAATGGGTTATATAGATTACCTTCAGGTGCTGGCACTGGCCAATTCCAAACCGGAAGTACCCTCCCCTATATAAGCCCCTCCCACCCGGGAGCACCTCAGTTTTGTAGCCAAGCAATAAGTGTCCCAAAAAGAGGGGTGGGAGCTCTGTGTCCCGTGATGTACTCCAAGAAAAAGGGATTTTTATAACAGCTTACCTGTAAAATCCTTTTCTTGGAGTACATCACGGGACACAGAGCGACTTAGTCATTACTAATGGGTTATATAGATTACCTTCAGGTGCTGGCACTGGCCACTTCCAAACCGGAAGTACCCTCCCCTATATAAGCCCCTCCCATCCGGGAGCACCTCAGTTTTGTAGCAAAGCAATAAGTGTCCCAAAAAGAGGGGTGGGAGCTCTGTGTCCCGTGATGTACTCCAAGAAAAGGATTTTACAGGTAAGCTGTTATAAAAATCCCTTTTTCTTTTTCGTACATCACGGGACACAGAGCGACTTAGTCATTACTAATGGGACGTCCCAAAGCAATGCCAAATGAGGGGAGGGATACATAAGCTGGGCGCCATCAGGCATGAGGCTCTTTTGCGGCCTGCAACACACTGCGCCCAAAGGCGACATCCTCCTGACTTCTGACGTCTACCTGGTAGAATCTAGTAAACGTGTGTACTAAGGACCATGTTGTGGCCTTACAGACTTGAGCCAGGGAGGCTTGGTGATGCACTGCCCATGAAGTTTCAACTGCTCTTGTGGAGTGCGCCCTAACTTTGAACGGAGGCGGTCTCCTTTTCAAGCCATAGGCTTGTATTATGACCTGTCGAATCCACTTGGCTAAAGTAGATTTTTGATGCTGCCTGACCCTTTCTGGGGCCTTCCGGCAGAACAAACAAAGTATCCGTTCTACGAATCTGAGCAGTGGCTTTAAGATAAGCTTTAACTGCTTTTACTACATCCAAAGAATGCAATAACTTTTCCTCTACCGAACTAGGTTTGGGGAAAAAGGAAGGAAGAACCACATCTTGGTTCAAATGGCACCTCGATACCACCTTAGGAAGAAGGCTGGATGAGGACGTAATACTACTCTGTCCTTATGGATAACCAGATATGGCTCCTTACAGGACAAGGCGGCTAATTCCGATACTCTTTTAGCCGAACAAATGGCTACTAAGAAAATCAATTTCCTGGTGAAAAGAACCAAGGAAATGTGCCGCAATGGTTCAAATGGTTGTTTCTGTAGAACCGACAGAACCAGGTTTAAGTCCCATGGACATATGGGAATACTAACCGGAGGGCTAATACGCATCACTCCTTGTATGAAAGCTTTGACTAATGAATGCAAAGCCAAGGGCCTTTGAAAAAAATATTGACAAGGCCGTCTGACCCTTGATAGTACTCAAGGCAAGCTTCCTATGTACAGCCCACTGTAGGAAGTCCAGAATCCTACCTATTACGTACTTACGTGGATGCCATTTCCTGGCCTCACACCACGTGATGTACGCCTTCTAGATCCTATAATAGATCTGCCTGGATACCGGCTTCCTGGCATTGATCATGGTAGATACCACAGGATTAGAGAGCCCTCTCTTTTTTAGAATGTGGGCTTCAATAGCCAGACCGTCAAACCTAGGGCTGGTAAGGAAGGGTAGTATATCGGTCCTTGCGAAAGCAGGTCCGGACGATGTGGGAGGGTCCAAGGACTTCCCACTGAAATTTTTACAATCTCCGCGTACCATGCCCTTCGGGGCCACGCTGGAGCCACCAGAATCACTGGTTTCTTTTCTACCCTGATTCTGCGGATTAATCGCGGTGGGAATGCATATATCAGCTTGAACTGATCCCAAGGGAACACTAGGGCATCCGAACCGCAAGCTAGGGGATCCTTTGTGCGAGACACAAATCTGTCCACCTTTGCGTTGAATCTGGATGCTAGCAGATCTATTTCTTGTTCATACATCACGGGACACAGAGCAGCATAGTCCCAGCAAGATAAAAGGACTCAGTCCACGCTGCTTGCTATGGACACAGAGCATGAAAAGGAGCTGGTAGCATGGTATAGGGGCTTACAGCGGGCGGTTGATACAGGCATCCCCAGAAAGACGCATTAGTAGACACCCACTGATGTACATAGCAGCAAATTGCATTAGACTATTTCAGTAAGGGGTGTATTGCGGCTGGAATACCTCAGCTTTGAACTAAGGAATATGCCGCCTAAAAAACTCCGAGATATACCTCTCAGGAAGTGTAGGGGGTCTCCATCGGGCTCTGAGGATCTGGAGCAGTCATCTGCACCCTCCTCCCCTGAGAAATCAGAGGTTAATACCCATAAGGAACCCCCGGGAGTGCCAGGTACTGCGGCTGTCCTCAGTCCACCTGCTCCTGCATATATAACAGAGGAGGTTTTTTCCTCAACTCTGGAGGGATTGGAGCAGAGATTGGCTGCATTGATCGCTTCTTCTCTACAGGAAAGAAAGCGCGCCAGATCTCCATCACCTCCATTAGAGTGCCTGTTGGCAGAGCAACAGTCCCAGGAAGGGACCGACCTACCTGAAGGGGATCAGGAGGAGGTTAGCTCTGTTTTTGAGGAATCGACAGTAGATGAACCATTTTCAGCATCACAGACTGAAAGATTGTGGGTCCAGACCCTAACTGACATGGTTCGATCTGCATTTAAAATGCCTCTTGTTGAACCATCAACTACTGCTGTCTCCTCATTGGGGTCGCTAAAAGCTCCCCAGGTTAATTGCTCCTTTCCAATACATCCATTATTGGAAGGACTTATATACCAGGACTGGGAACATCCTGATAAACTATTTGTTCCGCCTAAAAGGTTTCCGGTGATCTATCCCATGGAGGGAAAGTTCACCCAGAGATGGAATGTTCCTACGGTGGATGCAGCCATCTCTTCTGTGAACAAATCACTGACATGTCCAGTAGATAATGTTCAAATGTTCAAAGATCCAGTGGATAAAAAATTGGAATCTTTATTAAAATCTGCTTTTTCCACAGCAGGGGCTGTTACACAGCCAGCAGTGGCAGCTATTGGGGTCTGCCAAGCTTTAAAGGATCAAATGAAAATGGTCCTGAGGGATTTGCCAGACCAGCAGGCCCAGGCTCTGGCTGATCTGCCTAGAGCATTATGCTTTGCGGTTGACACCATCAAGGATTCTATCCATCAGGCCTCCCGCCTCACGCTGTCTTTGGTACATATGCGTAGGCTTCTGTGGCTCAAAAACTGGTCTGCTGAAGCTCCCTGTAAGAAGCTCTTAGTTAGCTTCCCATTTCATGGGGAACGCCTTTTTGGCGAAGACCTGGATAAGTATATCCAGAAGATTTCCAGCGGTAAAAGTACTCTCTTACCGAGTAAAAAGAGGTCTAGGGGTCCATCTTTTAAGAGGACTACCTCTCCTATCCCTGCGACGTCTGCTACTAAGCAGTTCCGACGGCCTCCTCGGTCAAACTCAGGAGGTAAAAATCAGGGACAGCCACAGGGTAATAAAAAGCCCTGGATCCGAAGAGGTACTAAACCAGCCTCCAAGTCAAGCCTATGAAGGGCTGCCCCCACTCAAACGGGTGGGGGGAAGACTTCAGTTGTTCGCAGAGACCTGGCGGGAGACGATCAAAGACAGATGGGTGCTCTCCGCAGTAACTCTGGGATACAAGTTGGAGTTAAAAGAGTCTCCTCCGTCCCATTTTATGTGGTCAGGCATGCCAAGAGACCCTCTGAAACCTGGACAACCTGGACAAGTCAGCCCTACAGCCAGTGAAAAACCTGGTATATCTAGGGCTACGGCTGGATTCAGACCAGAGGAAGATTTTCTTACCTCTAGACAAGGTATCCTCTTTGAGGGCCTTGGTCCGTCTGCTTTGTGCAAAAAGACAGCCGTCCATACGCCTGTGCATGAGGCTGCTAGGAAAGATGGTAGCATCATTCGAAGCTGTGCCATACGCCCAATTCCACTCAAGGAATTTACAAAGGGCCATATTGTCAGCCTGGAACGGAAAAGTTCAGGCTCTAGACTTCCCGATGGCTTTGTCCCCTTCCGTTCGGAAGAGTCTCTGCTGGTGGTTGATCCCCCAGAATCTCCAGAAGGGAAAACCCTTCAGCCCGATATCTTGGAAGGTGGTCACTACAGATGCCAGCCTTATAGGCTGGGGGGCAGTACTGGAGCAATGGTCTCTCCAGGGCAGATGGTCAAATGTAGTAAAAACCCTGCCCATCAATCTCTTAGAGATACGAGCAGCCCGGTACGCTCTAGTAGCCTGGACATCCAGACTCCAAGGGTCCCCTGTCAGAATTCAATCAGACAATGCCACAGCAGTGGCATATATCAATCATCAGGGAGGCACCAGGAGTCGTGCAGCCCAGAGGGAAGTAAGTCACATCCTGGAATGGGCAGAAAAGCATGTCCCATGTATATCAGCTGTCTTCATTCCAGGGGTGGAGAATTGGAAGGCGGACTTTCTGAGTCACCAACAGTTATGCCCAGGGGAATGGTCCCTTCATCCCGAGGTCTTCCGAGCAATATGTCAGCGGTGGGGAACACCGGATGTAGATCTGCTAGCATCCGGATTCAACGCAAAGGTGGACAGATTTGTCTCCCGGACAAGGGATCCCCTCGCTTGCGGCTCGGATGCTCTGGTGTTCCCTTGGGATCAGTTCAGACTGATATATGCATTCCCTCCGCTACAATTGTTGCCTCGACTCCTTCGCAGAGTCAGGTTGGAGAAGAAGCCGGTGATCCTGGTGGCTCCAGCGTGGCCCCGAAGGGCCTGGTACGCGGAGATCATCAAAATGTCTGTGGGGAGTCCTTGGACCCTTCCACGTCGTCCGGACCTGCTTTCGCAAGGACCGATATACCACCCTTCCTTACTAACTCTAAGTTTAACGGCCTGGCTATTGAATCCCACATCCTAAAGAAGAGAGGTCTCTCTAACTCTGTGGTATCAACTATAATCAATGCCAGGAAGCCTGTATCCAGGCAGATCTACTATAGAGTTTGGAAGGCGTACATCACTTGGTGCAAGGCCAGAAAATGGCATCCACGTAAGTACGTTATAGGCAGAATTCTGGACTTCCTGCAGTGGGCTGTAGACAGGAAGTTTGCCTTAAGTACTATCAAGGGCCAGGTTTCGGCCTTGTCAATACTATTTCAAAGGCCCCTGGCTATGCATTCACTTGTCAAATCCTTTATGCAAGGTGTGACTCGTATTATTCCACCGATTAAGGCTCCCATATGCCCATGGGATCTAAATTTGGTTCTGTCGGTTCTGCAGAAGCAGCCATTTGAACCTTTGCGGCACATTTCCTTGGTTCTACTCACCAGGAAATTGATATTTTTAGTAGCCATATGCTCGGCTAGAAGAGTGTCGGAATTAGCCGCCATGTCCTGTAAAGAGCCATATCTGGTTATCCATAAGGACAGAGTAGTATTACGTCCTCACCCAGCCTTTCTTCCTAAGGTGGTATCGAGGTTTCACTTGAACCAGGATGTGGTTCTTCCTTCTTTTTTCCCCAAACCAAGCTCGGTAGAGGAAAAGTTATTGCATTCTTTGGATGTAGTAAGAGCAGTTAAAGCTTATCTAAAAGCCACTGCTCAGATTCGTAGAACGGATTCTTTGTTTGTTCTGCCGGAAGGCCCCAGAAAGGGTCAGGCAGCATCAAAATCTACTTTAGCCAAGTGGATTCGACAGGTCATAATACAAGCCTATGGCTTGAGAAGTAGACCGCCTCCGTTCAAAGTTAGGGCGCACTCCACGAGAGCAGTTGGAACTTCATGGGCAGTGCATCACCAGGCCTCCCTGGCGCAAATTTGTAAGGCCGCAACATGGTCTTCAGTACACACGTTTACTAGGTTCTACCAGGTGGACGTTAGAAGTCAGGAGGATGTCGCCTTTGGGCGCAGTGTGTTGCAGGCCGCAAAAGATCCTCATGCCTGATGGCGCCCAGCTTATGTATGGTGTATCCCCCCCCTCATGTGGCATTGCTTTGGGACGTCCCACATAGTAATGACTATGCTGCTCTGTGTCCCGTGATGTATGAACAAGAAAGTAGGATTTTTAAAACAGCTTACCTGTAAAATCCTTTTCTTGG
The DNA here is from genome assembly GCA_029206835.1 of Rana muscosa. Classification (NCBI taxonomy): domain Eukaryota; kingdom Metazoa; phylum Chordata; class Amphibia; order Anura; family Ranidae; genus Rana; species Rana muscosa. The sequence goes on along the minus strand of CM055117.1, from coordinate 477,985,104 downwards.
AGTACATCACGGGACACAGAGCTCCCACCCCTCTTTTGGGGACACGTATTGCTTTGCTACAAAACTGAGGTACTCCCGGATGGGAGGGGCTTATATAGGGGAGGGTACTTCCTGTTTTGGAAGTTGCCAGTGCCAGCACCTGAAGGTAATTCTATATAACCCACATAGTAATGACTATGCTGCTCTGTGTCCCGTGATGTACTCCAAGAAAAGGATTTTACAGGTAAGCTGTTTTAAAAATCCTACTATCCGGTGTTCCCCACCGCTGGCATATTGCCTGGAAAACCTCGGGGTGAAGAGACCATTCCCCGGGCATAATTGCTGGCGACTTAAAAAGTCCGCTCTCCAATTTTCCACTCCTGGGATGAAAACCGCGGATATGGCTGTGACATACCTTTCTGCCCATTCCAGGATGCAATTCGCTTCCCTCTGGGCTGCACGACTCCTGGTGCCACCCTGGTGATTGATATATGCCACTGCTGTGGCATTGTCTGATTGAATTCTGACAGGTGACCCTTGGAGTTTGGATGTCCATGCTACTAGGGCATACCGGGCTGCTCGTATCTCTAAGAGATTGGTGGGCAGGGCCTTCTCTGCTTCTGACCACTTGCCCTGGAGAGACCATTGCTCCAGTACTGCCCCCCAGCCTATGAGGCTGGCAACTGTAGTGACCACCTTCCAAGAAACCGGACTGAAGGGTTTCCCTTTTTCCAGATTCTGGTACCAACCACCAATGGAGGCTCTTGCGAACGGAAGGGGACAGGGACATTGGTAAGTCTAAAGCCTGAACTTTTTTGTTCCAGGCTGACAGTATGGCCCTCTGCAAGTTCCTTGAATGGAATTGACCGTAGGGTACCGCTTCGAATGAAGCCACCATTTTTCCCAGCAGCCTTATACACAGGTGTATGGATGGTTTTTCTTTTTTGTACCCACTAAGTGGGTCAAATCTTTCAAAGACGACACCTTCTCTGGAGGTAAGAAAATCTTTCTCTGATTTGAATCCAGTCTTAGCCCCCAAGTATTCCAGGCTTTTGACTGGTTTTAGGGCTGACTTGTCTCGGTTGATAATGCAACCGTGAGATTCCAGATACTTGATTATCTTGTGAACGACCACTTCTAGTTTTTTTCACTGAGTGGTCTATCAGCAACAAGTCGTCTAGATATGCCATTATCGTTACACCTTGTGTTCCTAGTTTGGCCAATCGTAGGGCCAGAATTTTTGTGAACACTCGTGGTGCCGTGGCCAGACCGAAAGGTAAGGCTCTGAACTGAAAATGGCGCCCTTCTACTGCAAGGCGTAGAAATTTCTGGTGGGCCGGACAGATGGGAATATGCAAATAAGCATCCCTTATGTCGATCGAGGCTAACCATTCCTGCCCTTGTAGGGCGGTGGCCACCGATCGGATCGACTCCATCCGAAAAAGTCCTGATATGTAGGAACTTGTTTAGCCCTTTTATATTTAATATGGGCCATGTCCCCATTTGGTTTGGGGACTGTGACAAGGTTCGAGTAAAACCCGAACCCGTTTTCTTCCAAGGGAACCTTCATGATTACCCTTGGGGCAATAGTTGCTCTAGTGCCAGAAGGAGGGATCCACTCTTCTGGGGATCGCTTGGCACGTTTGACCTTATAAAATGGGCAGGAGGAATGTCTTTTAACTCCAGCCTGTATCCCAGACTTACTGCGGAGATCACCCATCTCTGATGGTGTCCCGCCAGGTCTCTGTGAACAACTGAAGTCTTCCCCTCACCCGAATGAGTGGGGGCAACCCTTCATGACTTAGGGGGAGGTTTTGTACCTCTCTTGACCCAGGGTTTCTTGTTACCCTGTGATTGTCCCTGATTTCTGCCCCCTGGATTTGACCGCGGAGGCCGTCGGAACTGTTTCACAGCCGATGTGCCAGGGACTGGAGAAGTAGGCCTCTTAAAAGAAGGACTTCTACCCTTGTTCTTAACCGGCAAGAGTGTACTTTTACCGGCAGAAGTTTTCTGGATATATTTGTCCAGATCATCTCCAGATAAGCGTTCTCCATGAAATGGGAAGCTAATCAGCAATTTCTTACAGGGAGCTTCAGCAGACCAGTTTTTGAGCCATAGAAGCCTACGCATATTTCTTTCTCGTACATCACGGGACACAGAGCGACATAGTCATTACTAATGGGTTATATAGATACCGTCAGGTGCTGGCACTGGCAACTTCCAAAACCGGAAGTACCCTCCCCTATATAAGCCCCTCCCATCCGGGAGCACCTCAGTTTTTTGCCAGTGTCTAAGGTGTTGGCCAAGAAGAAACATGTGTTTTTCACTGAGCTTGCGTACAGGTTCTTTTGGGCCTCAGTAAGCTATTCCGGATCCGACCAAAAAAGCTTCATAGCTAAACGGTCGGTACCCGGGCCTTGCAGAGAAGAGCAAGGTTTTGCCTGTAATGCTTCTCTTAGGAGAGCTGGACCCTGGGATCCAGAGCTCTGGTCATACCCACGACCAAGATGTTTTCTGTGCAGGGTGCTATACAGGTCTAGGGGAGTGGAATCCTTGGGAACCCGGTCCCTGAAGGTTTGATTACAATGCCTGCCGTGATAGGTGAAGTTTGGGCTTTTGTGGACCAAACAAAGTCCTGCGGCGGGGAACAGGTAAGTGGGGGCCCCCAGGAACTTGGTTCTATTGGGGGATCCCCAAGCCTAATTTGTCTTTCTGTCTGTTACCTAATGGTATTCCCGCAAAATTCTGTGCATGCCTGTAACTACTAAAAAAATGTAATAATTTTTAATGGTGGTCAAGAAAAAAAAAAAAAAAAAATTTTTTTTATATATATTTAAGATATTAGACTGCGGTACCTGTGTTTGTCCACTAGAGGCCGCTGTGGAATGTTTTCTTGTCATGTGGACTAGTTTCTTCTCAGCAGAGCAAGTCCAGGCAGATGGTGAGTTCTCTTATGGGAAACTGCTTCCTCTGCCATGTTGCAATGCTCGTCCATCCCCCGGCCTGCGGCAAAGAGGGGCCCTGGCTCTTGTCCCTAGTCTCCATTTTTCAAAATTAGCGCCGAAGGCGCACGTGGCCGCGCGCGTGCGCACGCCTCTATATATAGAGGTGAGCCAGGAAAGGGGGCGGAGCCTGGGGGATGACGCTCTGTGTGCGCCGCAGCGCTTCTGCGCATGTGCGGGCGTCCCAGCATGTAAAAACCACAGTTTTGTGTTGTGAGCTGGCTATGAAGTACAGAGACAGAGCTGGCAACATTTAAAAAAAAAGGGCATACAGCAAGCGGTTGATACAGGCATCCCCTAGAAAGGCACATTAGTAGACACCAACTGTGATATAGCAGCAATTGTGCTAGACTATTCTCAGTAAAAGTGGTGTATTACGGCTGGAATACCTCAGCTTTAGGCTTAGGAATATGCCGTCCAGAAGCTCCGGAACTGAATCTTCCAGGAAGCGAAGGGGGTCTCATCGGGCTCGGAGGATCTTGGGCATACTTCTGCTGCACCAGTCTCCCCTGAAGTTCAGAGGTAAGTGACCGTAGAGACCCCGCAGGGGTACTTGGTACTGTGGCTGTCCTCAGTTCACCTGCTCCTGTGTATGTAACAGAGGAGGTTTTTTCCTCAGCTCTGGGAGGATTAGAGAGAGATTGTCAACATTTATCGCTGCCTCCCTGTCAGGGAAAGCACGCCCGATCTCCGTCTCCTCCTTCAGAGTGCCTGTTAGCAGAGCAACAGTCCCATACAGGGATCGACCTGCCTGAAGGGGATCAGGATGAGGTTGATTCTGTTATAGAGGAATCAACAGTGGGGGAACCTTTTCTCAGCATCTCAAGCTGAAAGATTATGGGTTCAGTCTCTGACTAACATGGTCCGATCAGCATTTAAAAATGCACCGTGCGGAACCATCAACCACTACTGTATCCTCGTTGGGGTCGCTAGAAGCCCCCAGACTGTTTGTTCTTTTCCACTTCACCCTTTACTGAAAGGGCTCATTTACCAGGATTGGGAACGTCCTGAGAAAATATTTATTCCCCCAAGAGATTTCCGGTGGTCTATCCCATGGAGGATAAGTTCATCAAAAAAAAAATAAAAAATGGAAGGTCCCTACAGTGGACGCAGCCATCTCTTGTATGTATAAATCACTGACATGTCCAGTGGATAATGTCCAAATGTTCAAGAACCCAATAGATAAAAGATTGGAGTCCTTATGAAAATCTGCTTGGTGATACAACCAGCAGTAGCAGCTATTGGGGTCTGCTAAGCAGTGAAGGATCAGTTGAAACAGGTCTTGAGGGACTTGACAGATCAGCAGGCTTTGCCCTAGCTGATCTACCTAGAGCCTTAGGCTTTGCGGTTTGACGCCATAGAGGATTCAGTCCATCAGGCCTCCCGCCTTATGCTGTCTATAGTACATATGCGTAGGCTCCTATGGCTCAAAAACTGGTCTGCTGAAGCTCCCTGTAAAGAATGGCTGGTTAGCGTCCCATTTCATGGTGAACGCTTATTCAGGGAAAACCTGGACAAATACATCCAGAAAATTTCCAGCGGTAAAAATACGCTCTTGCCGGTTAAAAACAGAGTTAGAGGTCCCTCTTTAAGAGGCCTGCTTCTCCAGTCCCTGGGGCATCGGCTGTGTAACAGTTCCGACGGCCTCCTCGGTCAATTCCCGGGGGTAAAAAACAGGGACAGTAGCAGGGTAATGAGAAACCCTGGGTCAGGGGAGGTACAAAACCTCCCCCAAAGTTAAATTCATTGAAGCCCCCACTCAGTCGGGTGGGGGGAGGACTCCAGTTGTTCGCAAGAGACCTGGCGGGACACGATCAAGACAGATAGGTGCTCTCCGCAGTAGGTTTGGGATACAGTTTGGAGTTAAAAGACTCTCCTCCTTCCCATTTTTGAGGTCAAACGTGCCAAGGGATCCCCGGAAGAGAGAGTCCCTCCTGTTGGCACTAGAACAACTATTGCACCAAGGAGTAATTATGGAGGTTCCCCTGGAAGAATGAGGGTTCGGGTTTTACTCAAACCTCTTTACAGTCCCAAAGCAAACGCGGACGGGAGGCCCATATTAATTCTAAAAGGGCTATACAAATTCCTGTATATCAGGACTTTCCGATGGAGTCGATCCGATCGGTGGCCACTGCCCTACAAGGGGAGGATTGGTTAGCCGCGATCGACATCAAAGATGCTTATTTGCACATTCCCATCTTTCCAGTCCACCAAAAATTTCTACGCTTTGCAGTAGAAGGGCGCCATTTTCAGTTCAGAGCCTTACCCTTCGGTTTGGCCACAGCACCACGAGTGTTTACAAAAATTCTGGCCCTTTATTGGCCAATCTAAGAACACAAGGTGTAATGATAATGGCATATCTGGATGACTTGTTGCTGATAGACCACTCAGTGAAAAAACTAGACGTGGTCGTTCACAAGACAATCAAGTATCTGGAATCTCACGGTTGGATTATCAACCGAGACAAGTCAGCCCTAAAAACCAGTCAAAAGTCTGGAATACTTGGGGCTAAGGTTGGATTCAGGCCAGAGAAAAATATTCTTGCCTCGAGGAAAGGTGTTGTCTTTGAAAGATTTGATCCACTTAGTGGGTACAAAAAAGACAGCCGTCCATACGCCTGTATATGAGGCTGCTGGGAAAAATGGTGGCATCATTCGAAGCAGTACCCTACGGTCAATTCCATTCAAGGAATTTGCAAGGGGCCATACTGTCAGCCTGGAACAAAAAATAGGATTTTTATAACAGCTTACCTGTAAAATCCTTTTCTTGGAGTACATCACGGGACACAGAGCGACATAGTCATTACTAATGGGTTATATAGTTACCGTCAGGTGCTGGCACTGGCAACTTCCAAAACCGGAAGTACCCTCCCCTATATAAGCCCCTCCCATCCGGGAGCACCTCAGTTTTGTAGCAAAGCAATAAGTGTCCCCAAAGAGGGGCGGGAGCTCTGTGTCCCGTGATGTACTCCAAGAAAAGGATTTTACAGGTAAGCTGTTATAAAAATCCTATTTTCTTTCTCGTACATCACGGGACACAGAGCGACATAGTCATTACTAATGGGATGTCCTAAAGCAATGCCAAATGAGGGGGGGGGTACACCATATATAAGCTGAGCGCTATCAGACATGAGGATCTTTTGCGGCCTGCAACACACTGCGCCCAAAGGCGACATCCTCCTGACTTCTAACGTCCACCTGGTAGAACCTAGTAAACGTGTGTACTGAAGACCATGTTGCGGCCTTACAGACTTGAGCCAGGGAGGCCTGGTGATGCACTGCCCATGAAGTTCCAACTGCTCTCGTGGAGTGCGCCCTAACTTTGAACGGAGGCGGTCTACTTCTCAAGCTATAGGCTTGTATTATGACCTGTCGAATCCACTTGGCTAAAGTAGATTTTGACGCTGCCTGACCCTTTCTGGGGCCTTCCGGCAGAATAAACAAAGTATCCGTTCTGCGAATCTGAGCAGTGGCTTTTAGATAAGCTTTAACTGCTCTTACTACATCCAAAGAATGCAATAACTTTTCCTCTACCGAAGTAGGTTTGGGGAAAAAAGAAGGAAGAACCACATCTTGGTTCAAATGAAACCTCGATACCACCTTAGGAAGAAAGGCTGGATGAGGACGTAACACTACTCTGTCCTTATGGATAACCAGATATGGCTCCTTACAGGACATAGCTGCTAATTCCGATACTCTTTTAGCCGAACAAATGGCTACTAGAAAAATCAATTTCCTGGTGAGAAGCACCAAGGAAATATGCTGTAATGGTTCAAATGGTTGTTTCTGTAGAACCGACAGAACCAAGTTTAGATCCCATGGACATATGGGAATATTAACCGGAGGACTAATACGCATCACTCCTTGTATAAAGGCTTTGACTAGTGAATGCGAAGCCAAGGGCCTTTGAAAAAATATTGACAAGGCCGAAATCTGACCCTTGATAGTACTTAAGGCAAGCTTCCTATCTACAGCCCACTGTAGGAAGTCCAGAATCCTACCTATTACGTACTTATGTGGATGCCATTTCTTGGCCTCACACCACGCGATGTACGCCTTCCAGATTCTATAGTAGATCTGCCTGGATACCGGCTTCCTGGCATTGATCATGGTAGATACCACAGCATTAGAGAGCCCTCTCTTTTTTAGAATGTGGGCTTCAATAGCCAGGCCGTCAAACCTAGGGCTGGTAAGGAAGGGTGGTATATCGGTCCTTGCGAAAGCCGGACGACGTGGGAGAGTCCAAGGACTCCCCACTGAAATTTTACAATCTCCGCGTACCACGCTCTTCGGGGCCACGCTGGAGCCACCGGAATCACCGGTTTCTTTTCTACCCTGATTCTGCGGAGTAATCGAGGTAACCATTGTGGCGGTGTGAATGCATATATCAGCTTGAACTGATCCCAAGGGAACACTAGGGCATCCGAGCTGCAAGCTAGGGGATCCCTTGTCCGAGAGACAAACCTGTCCCCCTTTGCGTTGAATCTGGATGCTAGAAGATCTACATCCGATGTTCCCCACCGCTGACATATTGTCCAGAAAACCTCGGGGTGAAGGGACCCTTCCTCTGGGCCTAATTGCTGGCGACTTAGAAAGTCCGCCTTCCAATTCTCCACTCCTGGAATGAATACCGCAGATATGGCTGGGACATATTTTTCTGCCCATTTCAGGATGTAATTTACTTCCCTCTGGGCTGCACGACTCCTGGTGCCCCCCTGATGATTGATATATGCCACTGCTGTGGCATTGTCTGATTGCATTCTGACAGGGGACCCTTGGAGTTTGGATGTCCATGCTACTAGGGCATACCGGGCTGCTCGTATCTCTAAGAGATTGATGGGCAGGGCCTTTTCTGCATCCGACCATCTGCCCTGTAGAGACTATTGCTCCAGTACTGCTCCCCAGCCTATAAGGCTGGCATCTGTAGTGACCACCTTCCAAGAAATCGGACTGAAGGATTTCCTTTTTTCCAGATTCTGGGGAACCAACCACCAACGGAGGCTCTTGCGAACGGAAGGGGACAAGGACATTGTAAGTCTAGGGCCTGAACTTTTTTGTTCCAGGCTGACAGTATGGCCCCTTGCAAATTCCTTGAATGGAATTGACCGTAGGGTACTGCTTCGAATGATGCCACCATTTTTCCCAGCAGCCTCATATACAGGCGTATGGACGGCTGTCTTTTTTGTACCCACTAAGTGGATCAAATCTTTCAAAGACAACACCTTTCCTCGAGGCAAGAATATTTTTCTCTGGCCTGAATCCAACCTTAGCCCCAAGTATTCCAGACTTTTGACTGGTTTTTAGGGCTGACTTGTCTCGGTTGATAATCCAACCGTGAGATTCCAGATACTTGATCGTCTTGTGAACGACCACGTCTAGTTTTTTCACTGAGTGGTCTATCAGCAACAAGTCATTAAGATATGCCATTATCATTACACCTTGTGTTCTTAGATTGGCCAATAAAGGGCCAGAATTTTTGTAAACACTCGTGGTGCTGTGGCCAAACCGAAGGGTAAGGCTCTGAACTGAAAATGTCGCCCTTCTACTGCAAAGCGTAGAAATTTTTGGTGGACTGGAAAGATGGGAATGTGCAAATAAGCATCTTTGATGTCGATCGTGGCTAACCAATCCTCCCCTTGTAGGGCAGTGGCCACCGATCGGATCGACTCCATCGGAAAGTCCTGATATACAGGAATTTGTATAGCCCTTTTAGAATTAATATGGGCCTCCCGTCCGCGTTTGCTTCGGGACTGTAAAGAGGTTTGAGTAAAACCCGAACCCTCATTCTTCCAGGGGAACCTCCATAATTACTCCTTGGAGCAATAGTTGTTCTAGTGCCAACAGGAGGGACTCTCTCTTCCGGGGATCCCTTGGCACGTTTGACCTCAAAAATGGGAAGGAGGAGAGTCTTTTAACTCCAAACTGTATCCCAAACCTACTGCGGAGAGCACCTATCTGTCTTGATCGTGTCCCGCCAGGTCTCTTGCGAACAACTGGAGTCCTCCCCCCACCCGACTGAGTGGGGGCTTCATGAATTTAACTTTGGGGGAGGTTTTGTACCTCCCCTGACCCAGGGTTTCTCATTACCCTGCTACTGTCCCTGTTTTTTACCCCCGGGATTTGACCGAGGAGGCCGTCGGAACTGTTACACAGCCGATGCCCCAGGGACTGGAGAAGCAGGCCTCTTAAAGAGGGACCTCTAACTCTGCTTTTAACCGGCAAGAGCGTATTTTTACCGCTGGAAATTTTCTGGATATTTGTCCAGGTTTTCCCTGAATAAGCGTTCACCATGAAATGGGACGCTAACCAGCCATTCTTTACAGGGAGCTTCAGCAGACCAGTTTTTGAGCCATAGGAGCCTACGCATATGTACTATAGACAGCGTAAGGCGGGAGGCCTGATGGACTGAATCCTCTATGGCGTCAACCGCAAAGCCTAAGGCTCTAGGTAGATCAGCTAGGGCAAAGCCTGCTGATCTGTCAAGTCCCTCAAGACCTGTTTCAACTGATCCTTCACTGCTTAGCAGACCCCAATAGCTGCTACTGCTGGTTGTATCACCAAGCAGATTTTCATAAGGACTCCAATCTTTTATCTATTGGGTTCTTGAACATTTGGACATTATCCACTGGACATGTCAGTGATTTATACATACAAGAGATGGCTGCGTCCACTGTAGGGACCTTCCATTTTTTTTTTTATTTTTTTTTTCTGATGAACTTATCCTCCATGGGATAGACCACCGGAAATCTCTTGGGGGAATAAATATTTTCTCAGGACGTTCCCAATCCTGGTAAATGAGCCCTTTCAGTAAAGGGTGAAGTGGAAAAGAACAAACAGTCTGGGGGCTTCTAGCGACCCCAACGAGGATACAGTAGTGGTTGATGGTTCCGCAAGGTGCATTTTTAAATGCTGATCGGACCATGTTAGTCAGAGACTGAACCCATAATCTTTCAGCTTGAGATGCTGAGAAAGGGTTCCCCCACTGTTGATTCCTCTATAACAGAATCAACCTTATCCTGATCCCCTTCAGGCAGGTCGATCCCTGTATGGGACTGTTGCTCTGCTAACAGGCACTCTGAAGGAGGAGACGGAGATCGGGCGTGCTTTCCCTGACAGGGAGGCAGCGATAAATTTTGACAATCTCTCTCTAATCCTCCCAGAGCTGAGGAAAAAACCTCCTCTGTTACATACACAGGAGCAGGTGACTGAGGACAGCCACAGTACCAAGTACCCCTGCGGGGTCTCTACGGTCACTTACCTCTGAACTTCAGGGGAGACTGGTGCAGCAGGAGTATGCCCAAGATCCTCAGAGCCCGATGAGACCCCCTTCGCTTCCTGGAAGATTCAGTTCCGGAGCTACTGGACGGCATATTCCTAAGCCTAAAGCTGAGGTATTCCAGCCGTAATACACCTCTTTTACTGAGAATAGTCTAGCACAATTGCTGCTATATCACAGTTGGTGTCTACTAATGTGCCTTTCTAGGGGATGCCTGTATCAACCGCTTGCTGTATGCCTTTAAATGTTGCCAGCTCTGTCTCTGTACTTCATAGCCAGCTTACTGCAATAATGTGGCTTTTTAAAAACCTGCTGGGACGCCCGCACATGCGCAGAAGCGCTGCGGCGCGCACAGAGCGTCATCCCCCAGGCCCCGCCCCTTTTTCCGGCCACCTCTATATATAGAGGCGCGTGCACGCGCACGCGCGCGGCCACGTGCGCCTCGGCGCTAACTTTCAAACATGGAAACCAGGGACAGGAGCCAGGGCCCCCTTTGCCGCAGGCCGGGGGATAGACGAACACTGCAACATGGCAGAGGAAACAGTTTCCTGTAGGAGAACTCACCAGCTGCCTGGACTTTGCTCTCTGAGAAGAAACTAGTCCATATGACAAGAAAAACATTCCACAGCGGCCTCTAGTGGACAAACACAGGTACCGCAGTTTAATATACTAAACATATATAAAAAAACATTCTTTTTTTTTTTTTTTTTTTCTTGACCACCATTAAAAATTATTACATTTTTTTAGTAGTTACAGGCATGCACAGATATTAGCGGGAATACCGTTAGGTAACAGACAGAAAGACAAATTAGGCTTGGGGGTCCCCCAATAGAACCAAGTTCCTGGGGGCCCCCACTTACCTGTTCCCCGCCGCAGGACTTTGTTTGGTCCACAAAAGCCCAAACTTCACCTATCACGGCAGGCATTGTAATCAAACCTTCAGGGACCGGGTTCCCAAGGATTCCACTCCCCTGGACCTGTATAGCACCCTGCACAGAAAACATCTTGGTCGTGGGTATGACCAGAGCTCTGGATCCCAGGGTCCAGCTCTCCTAAGAGAAGCATTACAGGCAGAACCTTGCTCTTCTCTGCAAGGCCCGGGTACCGACCGTTTAGCTATGAAGCTTTTTTGGTCGGATCCGGAATAGCTTACTGAGGCCCAAAAGAACCTGTACGCAAGCTCAGTGAAAAACACATGTTTCTTCTTGGCCAACACCTTAGACACTGGCAAAAAACTGAGGTGCTCCCGGATGGGAGGGGCTTATATAGGGGAGGGTACTTCCGGTTTTGGAAGTTGCCAGTGCCAGCACCTGACGGTAACTATATAACCCATTAGTAATGACTATGTCGCTCTGTGTCCCGTGATGTACGAGAAAGAAAAGTTCAGGCCCTAGACTTACAATGTCCTTGTCCCCTTCCGTTCGCAAGAGCCTCCGTTGGTGGTTGGTTCCCCAGAATCTGGAAAAAAGGAAATCCTTCAGTCCGATTTCTTGGAAGGTGGTCACTACAGATGCCAGCCTTATAGGCTGGGGAGCAGTACTGGAGCAATAGTCTCTCCAGGGCAGATGGTCGGATGCAGAAAAGGCCCTGCCCATCAATCTCTTAGAGATACGAGCAGCCCGGTATGCCCTAGTAGCATGGACATCCAAACTCCAAGGGTCCCCTGTCAGAATTCAATCAGACAATGCCACAGCAGTGGCATATATCAATCATCAGGGGGGCACCAGGAGTCGTGCAGCCCAGAGGGAAGTAAATTACATCCTGAAATGGGCAGAAAAATATGTCCCAGCCATATCTGCGGTATTCATTCCAGGAGTGGAGAATTGGAAGGCGGACTTTCTAAGTCGCCAGCAATTAGGCCCAGAGGAAGGGTCCCTTCACCCCGAGGTTTTCTGGACAATATGTCAGCGGTGGGGAACATCGGATGTAGATCTTCTAGCATCCAGATTCAACGCAAAGGGGGACAGGTTTGTCTCTCGGACAAGGGATCCCCTAGCTTGCGGCTCGGATGCCCTAGTGTTCCCTGGGGATCAGTTCAAGCTGATATATGCATTCACACCGCCACAATGGTTACCTCGATTACTCCGCAGAATCAGGGTAGAAAAGAAACCAGTGATTCCGGTGGCTCCAGCGTGGCCCCGAAGAGCGTGGTACGCGGAGATTGTAAAATTTCAGTGGGGAGTCCTTGGACTCTCCCACGTCGTCCGGACCTGCTTTCGCAAGGACCGATATACCACCCTTCCTTACCAGCCCTAGGTTTGACGGCCTGGCTATTGAAGCCCACATTCTAAAAAAGAGAGGGCTCTCTAATGCTGTGGTATCTACCGTGATCAATGCCAGGAAGCCGGTATCCAGGCAGATCTACTATAGAATCTGGAAGGCGTACATCGCTTGGTGTGAGGCCAAGAAATGGCATCCACATAAGTACGTAATAGGTAGGATTCTGGACTTCCTACAGTGGGCTGTAGATAGGAAGCTTGCCTTGAGTACTATCAAGGGTCAGATTTCGGCCTTGTCAATATTTTTTCAAAGGCCCTTGGCTTCGCATTCACTAGTCAAAGCCTTTATACAAGGAGTGATGCGTATTAGTCCTCCGGTTAATATTCCCATATGTCCATGGGATCTAAACTTGGTTCTGTCGGTTCTACAGAAACAACCATTTGAACCATTACAGCATATTTCCTTGGTGCTTCTCACCAGGAAATTTATTTTTCTAGTAGCCATTTGTTCGGCTAAAAGAGTATCGGAATTAGCAGCTATGTCCTGTAAGGAGCCATATCTGGTTATCCATAAGGACAGAGTAGTGTTACGTCCTCATCCAGCCTTTCTTCCTAAGGTGGTATCGAGGTTTCATTTGAACCAAGATGTGGTTCTTCCTTCTTTTTTCCCCAAACCTACTTCGGTAGAGGAAAAGTTATTGCATTCTTTGGATGTAGTAAGAGCAGTTAAAGCTTATCTAAAAGCCACTGCTCAGATTCGCAGAACGGATACTTTGTTTATTCTGCCGGAAGGCCCCAGAAAGGGTCAGGCAGCGTCAAAATCTACTTTAGTCAAGTGGATTCGACAGGTCATTATGCAAGCTTATGGCTTGAGAAGGAGACCGCCTCCGTTCAAAGTTAGAGCGCACTCCACGAGAGCAGTTGGAACTTCATGGGCAGTGCATCACCAGGCCTCCCTGGCTCAAATCTGTAAGGCCGCAACATGGTCTTCAGTTCACACGTTTACTAGGTTCTACCAGGTGGACGTTAGAAGTCAGGAGGATGTCGCCTTTGGGCGCAGTGTGTTGCAGGCCGCAAAAGATCCTCATGTCTGATAGCGCTCAGCTTATATATGGTGTATCCCCCCCCTCATTTGGCATTGCTTTAGGACATCCCATTAGTAATGACTATGTCGCTCTGTGTCCCGTGATGTACGAGAAAGAAAATAGGATTTTTATAACAGCTGTGACAGCAGGAAGGTAAAGTCACCTGGTTGCATCCAGGGGGGTAGATATATTTCGCCCAGATTCAGGCTTTACGCCGACTTATACAACTAGGTGGAGAGTTGTATAAGCCCAGCTAAGGCTAGTGGGCTCATGGATGACTCATACCTCTAGGGAGAGTGTGGGGCGTCGTACAGACAGGGAGTTGATGAGACCAGCTGAAACTTGTCAGCTCATTTAGGCCTCTATAAGAACTCCCAGCTTCATTAGATGTTAGCTCATGCCTGGAAGCAGACCTGTGTGGACTTCCTGGAGAGAGTGAACCCTTGTCCGGTGAGACAAAGCCTGTGTGGCTATTTGCTTGGACATTTAAAACCAGGGACTTAGGGACTAGGACAGCACTAGGCTGATCCCAGTTGTTAGTTAGGAAACCTGTATGTTTAGTCAGAGGTCAAGTTGACCAGGATTTAATTTGTTTATGTTTCTTTTGGCTTTGCTGTGTTTTGTCACTGTAAATAGAAAATAAACCGCACCTTTTTTTTGATTTTGAAAACCACAACCTCCGTTTGCTGGGCCTGTTTTTGTGTGGGGAGCCCATCCCGGGGGTCACACACACCCGCTGCCAAGCTAACCCCCTCACAGTTGGTGGAGAACCAGTGGCAGTTTTTTTTTAAGCCAGCATGGAGGAGATACTGAAGCAGCTGGCTCTAGCAAATGCCAATCAACAGCAGACAAATGCAGGTTTGCAAAAGAGCCTTGCAGCTCAACAACAGAACTTCGCAGCCCAGCAGCAAGCTCATCAACAGAGCCTTGCAGCCCAGCAGCAAGCTCACCAACAGAGTCTGGAAGCTCAGCAACAAGCCCAGCAGCAATCTGAGGCCCGCTTCATAGACCTGTTACAGAAGCAAGAGCAGAGACTACAACAAATGGAAGCAGTAATGCAGCAACGTCCGCAGACCAGTGAGGAAAGCCGTCCCACTAATACCGCGTCCTTTGGGGTGAGTCGTTTATTGACAAAAATGACTGGAGAGGATGATCCAGAGGTATTTTTGACCACATTTGAAAGGACTGCTGAAAGAGAAAAGTGGCCTGAGGAGCAGTGGGCTGGACTGGTGGCTCCTCTGTTAACTGGTGAATCGCAGAAGGCTTACTATGACCTAGAGCCTGACCAAGCAAAAGACTATGTGATGCTAAAAGCTGAAATATTGGCAAGGCTGGGTGTCACCCAGGCTGTCCGGGCTCAGCGTGTGCATAACTGGACTTTCCAGCTTGGAAAACCCCCCAGGTCTCAAATGTATGATCTCATTCACCTGAGCAGAAAGTGGCTACAGCCAGAGACTTTGTCCGCACCAAAGATTGTGGAACGTGTTGTAATGGATCGGTTTTTGAGAGCTCTTCCTACTGCCATCCAAAAGTGGGTAAGCCATGGAGACCCAGAGACGGCCGATGGTCTTGTGGATCGTGTGGAGAAATACTTGGCTACAGAGAACCTGACGGCCTCTTCCAGAGACACTCGGACTTTCCACCCTAAGACCAGACCATCCCCAGGGGCGGATAAGAGGATTCCAAGCGGTGAGGGTGGAGAGAGTGAGAGGGTGGGAGCTCTACCCCAAGTTTGGCGAGAACAGCCTGGGAAATCAGCGGCTCAAGAGGCGGCAAGAAGGATCGTTTGCTACCGCTGCCGGCAAGCGGGACATATTGCAGCCAATTGCCCGGTTGTGGAGGAACCCATGCAGTGTGACTTTCTGATGGGCAGACGTCAGTCGCTGTGTGCGACAGTCGCATGCACTGCCATTCGAGGAACTGAGAAACATTTATGCAAAATGTGTGTTAATGGTAGAAATGTTGTGGTATTGCTGGATTCAGGTAGCCTTGTGACCCTGATAAAGGCTGAGTTAGTTAAAACAGAGGTCTCTGGGAATAGCAAGGTAGCTGTTATTTGTGTGCATGGGGACACCCGAGAGTATCCAGTGACTACAGTGTGTTTCGAGACCCCCAAAGGTACCCTCTCTCATCCAGTGGGCTTAGTATCTCAGTTACCGCATGACGCCATTGTGGGAAGGGATTTTCCGAAGTTCTGGGAACTGTGGGATGATCCTGAGCCCCCCACTGGTGCCCCTATGTACCAGGAATGGGATAGCCAGAACTCCCCTGAGAGTGGTGAGGACTCTCCGGAATTTCCCTTATCAGTATTGGCAGGGGAGACTCAAGAAACTGGAGAGGAGCCCACCTCCTCAGACGAAAACCTACCGTCTGTGGAGTTTTCTGATCTTGAGGTTCACAGGGAAAACTTTGCCACAGAACAGTTGAAAGACCCCGCCCTAATAAAGGCACGGGAAAACGTAGTGAAAATAGATGGCGAGTTAGTGAACCCAGATAATACCTGCACTTACCCATACTTCAGCGTAGAGAAGGACCTACTGTATCGGGTGGCAAAAAGGGCAGAAGAAACCGTTGAGCAGCTTGTGGTGCCCAAACCTTACAGGAAGTTGGTGTTGGAGTTGGCCCATGGGCACATTCTTGGAGGTCATCTGGGGACAGAGAAAACCCGAGAGAGGGTATTACAGAGATTCTATTGGCCGGGGGTGATAAAGGACATAGAAAATTATTGTTCCTCCTGCCCTGTGTGTCAGAGGTCGGCCCCGATGCCACATTTCCGTAGCCCGCTGGTCCCTCTACCCATCATTGAGGTCCCGTTTGAGAGGATCGCCATGGATTTGGTAGGTCCTATAATCAAGTCCGCTAGGGGGCACCAGTACATATTAGTTATAATGGACTATGCCACCCGTTATCCAGAAGCGATCCCTCTCCGAAATACCTCGGCCAAAACCATAGCCAAAGAGCTATCTCTTGTGTTTAGCCGGGTGGGTATTTGTAGAGAACTGCTTACGGACCAAGGTACACCCTTTATGTCCCGGGTTATGAAGGAGCTGTGTAAATTGTTCAAAGTGACGCAATTACGTACATCTGTGTATCACCCCCAAACCGATGGGCTGGTTGAAAGATTCAACAAAACCCTAAAGCAAATGTTGAAGAAAGTGGTGGATAGAGATGGAAAGGATTGGGACTGTCTACTTCCTTATCTGATGTTTGCTATTAGGGAGGTGCCCCAATCCTCTACGGGATTCTCCCCCTTTGAGTTACTGTATGGGAGACACCCAAGAGGGCTGTTGGATATTGCCAAGGAAACTTGGGAAAGTGAGAGTTCTCCCCACAGGAGTGTGATTGAGCATGTCGCCGTGATGCAAGACCGAATTGCACAGGTAATGCCCATCGTGAAGGAACATTTGGCCCAAGCGCAGTTAGCACAGCAGAGAGTGTACAACCGTGGAGCCAAGACCCGTACCTTTTCCCCGGGGGATAGGATACTGGTACTTGTCCCTACGGTTGAAAGTAAATTCCTTGCCAAATGGCAAGGCCCCTACGAGATAATGGAAAAAGTGAGCGAAGTGAATTACAAGGTCAGACAACCAGGAAGGCGAAAGCCCGAACAGATCTATCACGTTAATCTGTTGAAAGCCTGGAGGGATAGAGAGTCCCTAGTCGCAGACACTTGGTCACCAGCTCAAACTGGTTGCGTGATTCCTGAGGTTGGAATAGCAGCCACCTTGTCACAACCCCAACAACAGGAGGTTAAGGAGTTTGTGCTTCGCAACAAGGAGGTATTCTCTGAGCTGCCGGGACAAACATCTGGGGTAGAGCATGACATCATTACCCCGCCCGGTGAAAGGGTGAAGTTAAAACCCTATCGGATCCCAGAGGCCCGACGGGAGGCAATACGGGAGGAAGTACAGAAAATGCTGAACTTAGGGGTGATAGAGGAGTCCCAAAGTGATTGGTCTAGTCCCATTGTGTTGGTGCCTAAACCGGATGGGAGCTGGCGATTTTGTAACGATTTTCGTCAGTTGAACAAAGTTACAAAATTTGACACCTACCCCATGCCACGTATAGATGAGTTGATCGACCGGCTGGGAACAGCCCGATACATGACGACTCTTGACCTCACAAAAGGGTATTGGCAAATCCCCCTGGCCAAATTGGCCAAAGAGAAAACCGCATTTGTAACCCCAGACGGGGCGTTCCAATATAAAAGAATGCCGTTCGGGTTACAGAATGCGCCGGCCACATTCCAGCGGAAAATGGACCAGATGCTGAGGCCCCATCGGAAGTATGCTGCGGCTTACCTGGATGACGTAATTGTCCATAGCACAGATTGGGCCTCACATCTGCCAAAAGTGCAAGCAGTCCTGGACTCTGTTCGGGAAGCGGGGTTTACGGCTAACCCCAAGAAGTGTACCATTGGGCAGGAGGAGGCCAAATATCTTGGGTACACCATTGGGAGGGGAGTAATAAAACCCCAACTCAACAAAGTCGAGGCCATCCAGAGTTGGCCACGTCCCAACAGCAAGAAGCAGGTACGAGCCTTTCTGGGAATCGCTGGGTATTATCGGCGATTCATTCCCCACTTTGCCTCTAAGGCTGTGCCCCTAACCAACCTAACGAAGGGGAAAGGGTCGGTCATGATTAAATGGACCCCCGAGGCTGAGGCAGCATTCCAATTCTTGAAACAAGCCTTATGTAGCCAGCCAGTGTTGTACTCACCCGACTTCTCTAAAGACTTTGTCGTACAAAGTGATGCGTCAGATGTGGGGTTAGGAGCAGTATTGTCCCAGGTCTGGAACGGGGAAGAGCACCCAGTCATTTACCTCAGCAGGAAGTTGAAGTCCCATGAGGTAAATTACGCCACCGTTGAAAAGGAGTGTTTAGCGGTGAAGTGGGCTCTAGATTCCCTTCGGTACTACCTGCTAGGTAGGCACTTTGACATGGTTACGGATCACGCTCCGTTAAAGTGGATGGCTCAAAACAAGGAAACAAATAGAAGAGTGAATAGGTGGTTCCTGGCCCTCCAGGAATTCAACTTCACAGTAAAGCATCGCCCTGGCGTTCAAATGGGGAATGTGGATGCTTTGTCTCGAGTACATGAATGCCTGATTGCTGGTGTTCCAACCCCGAGGTTAAAACAAGAGGGGGGGGTATGTGACAGCAGGAAGGTAAAGTCACCTGGTTGCATCCAGGGGGGTAGATATATTTCGCCCAGATTCAGGCTTTACGCCGACTTATACAACTAGGTGGAGAGTTGTATAAGCCCAGCTAAGGCTAGTGGGCTCATGGATGACTCATACCTCTAGGGAGAGTGTGGGGCGTCGTACAGACAGGGAGTTGATGAGACCAGCTGAAACTTGTCAGCTCATTTAGGCCTCTATAAGAACTCCCAGCTTCATTAGATGTTAGCTCATGCCTGGAAGCAGACCTGTGTGGACTTCCTGGAGAGAGTGAACCCTTGTCCGGTGAGACAAAGCCTGTGTGGCTATTTGCTTGGACATTTAAAACCAGGGACTTAGGGACTAGGACAGCACTAGGCTGATCCCAGTTGTTAGTTAGGAAACCTGTATGTTTAGTCAGAGGTCAAGTTGACCAGGATTTAATTTGTTTATGTTTCTTTTGGCTTTGCTGTGTTTTGTCACTGTAAATAGAAAATAAACCGCACCTTTTTTTTGATTTTGAAAACCACAACCTCCGTTTGCTGGGCCTGTTTTTGTGTGGGGAGCCCATCCCGGGGGTCACACACACCCGCTGCCAAGCTAACCCCCTCACACAGCTTACCTGTAAAATCCTTTTCTTGGAGTACATCACGGGACACAGAGCTCCCGCCCCTCTTTGGGGACACTTATTGCTTTGCTACAAAACTGAGGTGCTCCCGGATGGGAGGGGCTTATATAGGGGAGGGTACTTCCGGTTTTGGAAGTTGCCAGTGCCAGCACCTGACGGTATCTATATAACCCATTAGTAATGACTATGTCGCTCTGTGTCCCGTGATGTACTCCAAGAAAAGGATTTTACAGGTAAGCTGTTATAAAAATCCTATTGTCTACAGACAGCGTAAAGCGGGATGCCTGTTGGATTGTATCCTTTATGGCGTCCACCGCAACACAAGGCTCTAGGTAGGTCAGCTAGGGCAAGAGCCTGCTGATCTGGTAAGTCCCTTAAGACTTGTTTCAACTGATCTTTCATTGCTTGGCAGACTCCAATCGCTGCTACTGCAGGTTGTGTCACCATGCTTGCTGTAGAGAAAGCAGATTTTAGTAAAGACTCCAATTTTTTATCTATTGGGTCCTTGAACATTGGAACATTATCTACTGGACATGTCAGTGATTTATTTACACAAGAGATGGCTGTGTCCACTGTAGGGACCCTCCATTTTTTTTTTTTTTTTTTTTTAATGAACTTATCCTCCATGGGATAGATCACTGGAAATCTCTTGGGGGGAGTAAATATTTTACAGGATGCTCCCAATCCTGGTAAATAAACCCTTCCAATAAAGGGTGGATTGGGAAGGAACAGACAGTCTGGGGAGCTTTCAGCGACCCCTTCGAGGAGACAGTAGTGGTTGATGGTTCCGCCAGAGGCATTTAAAATGCTGCTCGGACCATGTTAGTCAGAGACTGAACCCATAATCTTTCAGCCTGAGATGCTGAGAAAGGTTCTTCCACTGTTGATTCCTCTATAACTTTATCAACCTCACCTGATCCCCTTCAGGTAGGTCGATCTCTGGGACTGTTCCTCCACTAACAGGCACTCTGCAGGAGGAGACGGAGATCGGACGCGCTTTTCCTGTGACAGGGAAGCAGCGATCAATGCTGTTAATCTCTCTTCCAATCCTCCCAGAGTTGAGGATAAAACCTCCTCTGTTATATATATAGGAGCAGGTGGACTGGGGACAGCCGCAGTACCAGGTACTCCTGCGGGGTTCCTACGGCTACTGACCTCTGAAATTTCAGGGAAGATTGGCGCAGTACAGCATGCCCAAAATCCTCAGAGCCCGACGGAGACCCCTTTCGCTTCTTGGAAGATCTATTTCCAGAGCGTCTGGACGACATATCCTATAAGCACAAAGCTGAGGTATTCCCGTCGTCATACACCAATTTTGCTGGTAATAGTCTAACACAGTTGCTGCTATATACCAGCTGGTGTCCACTAAAGTGCCTTTCTATGGGGATGCCTGCATCAACCGCCTCTGTGTGCCACTGTTTGTTGCTAGCTCTGTTTGCATCCAGCTGACACTTGTACTGTGTCTTTATACAAGCTGGGACGCCTGCACATGCGCAGAAGCACCGTGGCGCGCATCGAGCGTCATCCACCCGCCCCGCCCCTTTTTTTTCATAGGAGGCGCGTGCACGCGCCCGCGTGCGCGCCCGTGCGCCATTGGCGCCCTTTTCGAAAATCAAACAGGGACTAGGAGCCAGGGCCCTTTTTGCCGGAGGGCCTGTGCGGTGGATGAGCGCAGCAACAGGGCAGAGGAAGTGGATTCCCACAGATAAACTTACCAACTGCCTGGATCTTTTGACTTGAGAAAACCAAAGATCCACATGACAAGAAAAATGGACCACAGCGGCCTCTAGTGGTTTAACACAGGTACCGCGGTTCTCTTTTTTTTTTTTTTCTTGACTACTATTAAAATTTTACATTTTCAGTAGTTACAGGCATACACAGATATTAGCGGGAATACCGTTAGGTAACAGACAGAAAGACAAATTAGGCTTGGGGGTCCCCCAATAGAACCAAGTTCCTGGGGGCCCCCACTTACCTGATCCCCGCCGCAGGACTTTGTTTGGTCCACAGAAGCCCAAACTTCACCTATCACGGCAGGCATTGTAATTAAACCTTCAGGGACCGGGTTCCCAAGGATTCCACTCCCCTGGACCTGTATAGCACCCTGCACAGACAACATCTTGGTCGTGGGTATGACCAGAGCTCTGGATCCCAGGGTCCTGCCCTCCTAAGAGAGGCATTACAGGCAAAACCTTGCTCTTCTGCTGCAAGGCCCGGGTACCGACCGTTTAGCTATGAAGCTTTTTTGGTGGGATCCGGAACAGCTTACTAAGGCCCAAAAGAACCTGTACGCAAGCCCAGTGAAAACACATGTTACTCTTTGGCCAACACCTTAGACACTGGCAAAAAACTGAGGTGCTCCCGGATGGGAGGGGCTTATATAGGGGAGGGTACTTCCGGTTTGGAAGTGGCCAGTGCCAGCACCTGAAGGTAATCTATATAACCCATTAGTAATGACTAAGTCGCTCTGTGTCCCGTGATGTACGAAAAAGAAAAGGATTTTACAGGTAAGCTGTTATAAAAATCCCTTTTTCTTTTTCGTACATCACGGGACACAGAGCGACTTAGTCATTACTAATGGGACGTCCCAAAGCAATGCCAAATGAGGGGAGGGATACATAAGCTGGGCGCCATCAGGCATGAGGATCTTTTGCGGTCTGCAACACACTGCGCCCAAAGGCGACATCCTCCTGACTTCTAACGTCTACCTGGTAGAATCTAGTAAACGTGTGTACCGAAGACCATGTTGCGGCCTTACATACTTGAGCCAGGGAGGCCTGGTGATGCACTGCCCATGAAGTTCCAACTGCTCTTGTGGAGTGCGCCCTAACTTTGAACGGAGGCGGTCTCTTTCTCAAGCCATAGGCTTGTATTATGACCTGTCGAATCCACTTGGCTAAAGTGGATTTTGATGCTGCCTGACCCTTTTTAGGGCCTTCTGGCAGAATAAACAAAGTATCCGTTCTGCGAATCTGAGCAGTGGCTTTTAGATAAGCTTTAACTGCTCTTACTACATCCAAAGAATGTAATAACTTTTCCTCTACCGAGCTAGGTTTGGGGAAAAAAGAAGGAAGAACCACATCTTGGTTCAAATGAAACCTCGATACCACCTTGGGAAGAAAGGCTGGATGAGGACGTAATACTACTCTGTCCTTATGGACAACCAGATATGGCTCCTTACAGGACAAGGCGGCTAATTCCGATACTCTTTTAGCCGAACAAACGGCTACTAAGAAAATCAATTTCCTGGTGAGAAGAACCAAGGAAATGTGTTGCAATGGTTCAAACGGTTGTTTCTGTAGAACTGACAGAACCAGGTTTAAGTCCCAAGGACATATGGGAATACTAACCGGAGGGCTAATACGCATCACTCCTTGTATGAAAGCTTTGACTAGTGAATGCGAAGCCAAGGGCCTTTGAAAAAATATTGACAAGGCCGAAATCTGACCCTTGATAGTACTCAAGGCCAGCTTCCTATCTACAGCCCACTGTAGGAAGTCCAAAATCCTCCCTATCACGTACTTACGTGGATGCCATTTCTTGGCCTCACACCACGTAATGTACGCTTTCCAGATCCTATAATAGATCTGCCTGGATACCGGCTTCCTGGCATTGATCATGGTAGATACCACAGAATTAGAGAGTCCTCTCTTTTTCAGAATGTGGGCTTCAATAGCCAGGCCGTCAAACCTAGGGCTGGTAAGGAAGGGTGGTATATCGGTCCCTGCGACAGCAGGTCCGGACGATGTGGGAGGGTCCAAGGACTCCTCACTGACATTTTTACAATCTCCGCGTACCATGCCCTTCGGGGCCACGCTGGAGCCACCAGAATCACTGGTTTCTTTTCTACCCTGATTCTGCGGAGTAATCGCGGTAACAATTGTGGCGGTGGGAATGCATATATCAGCTTGAACTGATCCCAAGGGAACACTAGGGCATCCGAGCCGCAAGCTAGAGGATCCCTTGTGCGAGACACAAATCTGTCCACCTTTGCGTTGAATCTGGATGCTAGCAGATCTACATCCGGTGTTCCCCACCGCTGGCATATTGCCTGGAAAACCTCGGGGTGAAGAGACCACTCCCCCGGGCATAATTGTTGGCGACTTAAAAAGTCCGCTCTCCAATTTTCCACTCCTGGGATGAAAACCGCGGATATGGCTGGGACATATTTTTCTGCCCACTCCAGGATGCAATTTGCTTCCCTCTGGGCTGCACGACTCCTGGTGCCACCCTGGTGATTGATATATGCCACTGCTGTGGCATTGCCTGATTGAATTCTGACAGGGGACCCTTGGAGTTTGGATGTCCCTGCTACTAGGGCATACCGGGCTGCTCGTATCTCTAAGAGATTGATGGGCAGGGCCTTTTCTGCTTCTGACCACTTGCCCTGGAGAGACCATTGCTCCAGTACTGCCCCCCAGCCTATGAGGCTGGCATCTGTAGTGACTACCTTCCAAGAAACCGGACTGAAGGGTTTCCCTTTTTCCAGATTCTGGGGCACCAACCACCAATGGAGGCTCTTGCGAACGGAAGGGGACAGGGACATTGGTAAGTCTAAAGCCTGAACTTTTTTGTTCCAGGCTGACAGTATGGCCCTTTGCAAATTCCTTGAATGGAATTGACCGTAGGGTACCGCTTCGAATGAAGCCACCATTTTTCCCAGCAGCCTCATGCAGAGGCGTATGGATGGTTTTCTTTTTGTACCCACTAAGTGGGTCAAATCTTTTAAAGACGACACCTTCTCTGGAGGTAAGAAAATCTTTCTCTGATTTGAATCCAGCCTTAGCCCTAAGTATTCCAGACTTTTGACTGGTCTTAGAGCTGACTTGTCCCGGTTGATAATCCAACCGTGATATTCCAGATACTTGATTGTCTTGTGAATAGCTACTTCCAGCTTTTCCACTGAGTGGTCTATTAGTAGCAGGTCGTCTAGATATGCCATTATCGTTACACCTTGTGTTCTTAGATTGGCCAATAATGGGGCCAGAATTTTTGTGAACACTCGTGGTGCTGTGGCCAGACCGAAAGGTAAGGCTCTGAACTGAAAATGGCGCCCTTCTACTGCAAAGCGTAGAAATTTCTGGTGGGCCGGAAAAATAGGATTTTTATAACAGCTTACCTGTAAAATCCTTTTCTTGGAGTACACCACGGGACACAGAGCTAGTCATTACATAATGGGTTAAGGGTCACCAGCGGTGATTGGACACTGGCACAACCAATGGAAGACAGTTCCCCTCCATATAACCCCTCCCATCAGGGAAGTACCTCAGTTTTGTAGCAAAGCAGCAAGGTTCCCATAAGAAGGGTGGGACCTCTGTGTCCCGTGGTGTACTCCAAGAAAAGGATTTTACAGGTAAGCTGTTATAAAAATCCTATTTTCTTTATCGTACACCACGGGACACAGAGCTAGTCATTACATAATGGGACGTCCCAGAGCAATGCTCATATGAAGGGGGGGAGACACAGATCAAACCGACCGCTTGCGGACCAGAAGCCCTATACTGCTGCCTGCAGCACACTTCGCCCGAAGGCGGAATCCTCATGTCCTTTCACATCTATTTGATAGAATTTGGAAAATGTATGGACTGAGGACCAAGTTGCAGCCTTACAGATCTGAGCCATCGAAGCCTGGTGGTGCACTGCCCATGAAGCACTTATCGCCCTGGTAGAGTGCGCCTTAACAGGAAAAGGAGGAGTCCTGTTCTTTAAACCATAAGCTTGAACAATTACTTGTCTAATCCACCTGGAAATGGTGGATTTTGATACCGCTTGGCCCTTCTTGGGACCATCTGGTAAAATAAACAAAACATCTGTTTTACGTATCTGAGCGGTTGCTTGCAGATACACCCTTACCGCTCTCACTAGATCTAGAGAGTGTAATAATTTTTCCCCCGCCGTCCGCGGGTTTGGAAAAAAGGAAGGCAGAACAATGTCTTGATTCAAGTGAAAAGCCGACACCACCTTAGGCAGAAAAGCCGGATGGGGTCGTAGTACGATCTTGTCCTTGTGACAAATTAGATAAGGCTCTTTACAAGAAAGAGCTGCTAGCTCTGATACTCTCCTAGCAGAAGCTATAGCAATCAGAAAGGCCAATTTCCTACTTAATATAATTAAAGGAATATGGCGAATAGGTTCAAAAGGTTGCTTTTGCAACACTGACAATACCAAATTCAAATCCCATGGACCCAAGGGAGACCTGACTGGAGGATTTATCCTCAGTACCCCCTGAATGAATGTCCGAACTAGGGAGTGAGATGCCAATGGTCTCTGAAAGAAGACTGATAGAGCCGATATTTGCCCTTTGATGGTGCTAAGGGCTAATTTCATATCCACTCCTAACTGGCAAAAAGCAAGAATCCTACTTATTTCATATTTCAGAGGATTCCAACTTCTGGATTCACACCAGGAAACGTATGCTTTCCAGACTCTATGATAGATGAGTCTGGAGGCTGGCTTTCTAGCATTAATGAGCGTAGAAAGAGCCAGGCCAGAGACCCCTCTCTTTTTCAAAATGTGGGTCTCAGCAGCCAGGCCGTCAAATTTAGCCTTTGTAAGGAAGGGTGGAATACTGGACCCTGTGACAACAGGTCGTGTCGAAGTGGAAGCTTCCAGGGCCTTCCTATCGCCATTTTTACGATCTCGGCATACCAAGGCCTCCTGGGCCAGTTTGGGGCCACTAGGATTACTGGTATTCCCTCCTCCTTGATCCTGCGAAGCAGTCTTTGTAGAAGAGGGATCGGAGGGAATGCATAGATCAGTGAGAACTAATTCCATGGAGTTATTAGAGCGTCTGTCCCGTAGGCTAGAGGATCTCTCGTTCTGGACACAAAGTTGTCCAATTTCTTGTTGAACCTGGAAGCTAGCAGGTCTACATCTGGGTTTCCCCATCTCAGACATATGGCCTGAAAGATCTCTGGGTGAAGAGACCACTCTCCTGGTAGCAGCTGCTGACGACTCAGGTAGTCTGCTTGCCAGTTTTCTATCCCTGGAATGAAGATTGCAGAGATGCAAGGTACATGCTCTTCTGCCCATGCCAAGATCCAGTTCACCTCTCTTTGGGCTGCCCGACTGTGGGTGCCTCCTTGGTGATTGATGTAAGCTACTGCCGTAGCATTGTCGGATTGAACCCGAACTGGGTAGCCCTGTAACCTGTATGTCCAGGTTTTGAGGGCTAGATATACCGCCCGGATTTCTAGCACATTGATGGGCAGGATCCCCTGAGTCTTGGCCCAGGTTCCCTGGGTAGAAGCCTCCTCGAATACTGCACCCCAGCCCGATAGGCTGGCATCCGTAGATACCACCTTCCAGGCCACTGGGAGGAAGGACTTTCCCTTCCGTAAATTCCTGGCTTCTAGCCACCAATTGAAGCTGTGGCGTACTTGTGAGGACAGGCGCATGGGTATATCCAGAGCTTGGCTCTTCCTGTTCCAGGAGGCTAAAATATTGCCTTGAAGTAGTCTCGAATGAAACTGGGCGTAAGGGACCGCCTCGAAGGAGGCTACCATCTTTCCCAATAGTCTCATGCAAAGGCGAATAGACGGCCTCTTGTTTGCTTTGACCTTGTGGATCAGGTCTTTCAGAGACTGTATCTTTGGCTCTGGCAGGTATACCCTGTTTTGGGCTGTATCTATGATCATGCCCAGGTACACTATCCTTCTTTGGGCCTGGAGAGAGGATTTTTGTAAGTTTATAATCCATCCTAAATGCTCCAGGTATCCTACTGTAGTGTCTACAGCGTGATCCAATCCCTCCTTTGACTGATCTATTAATAGTAGATCGTCTAGATAGGCTGTTACCGCAATGCCCCGTGTTCTTAGGTTTGCTAACAGAGGAGCTAGCACCTTTGTGAATACTCTGGGCGCGGTGGCTACACCAAATGGCAGGGCCACAAATTGAAAGTGGCGATCTTCTACCGCAAACCTTAGGAATCTTTGGTGAGCGGGGAGGATTGGTATGTGTAGATATGCGTCTTTGATATCTATGGACGCAATGAATTCTCCGCCTTTTAAAGTAGCGACCACGGATCGAATCGTTTCCATTCGAAAATGGCGAACGTTCAGAAACTGGTTTAGATTTTTTAGATCCAGGATGGGTCTGACTTCTCCGTTCGGTTTTGGAATCACAAAGAGGTTTGAGTAAAAACCTGAACCTTGCTCCTTTTGGGGTACCTCTGTAACCACACCTTGAGCTATTAAGTGATTCAAACCTTTGAAGAAGGATCCTCTTTTCTGTGGATCCTTGGAGAGTCTTGAACTTCGGAATTGAGAAGATGGGATCTCTCGAAATTCCAGTCTGTACCCTGAGGATATTGTGGATACCACCCATTTGTCCTGGGTTTCTGTCCGCCAAGTCGCTGAGAACTGACGAAGCCTTCCCCCCACTCGGCCGAGCGGGGGCGCCCCTTCAATGAGAGGTTTTGGGGGCTTGCTTATTAGCTCTTGAACCCCACGGCTTCTTGTTCTTCTGAGCCTGTTCTTTGGCTTTTTTGGGCGGCTGAAAAGGCCGTCGCCACTGGCTGGAGTCAGATTTCCCGGGAGCTGGGGAGAGAGTGTGTTTAAAACAAGGTCTCTTGTTTTTCTTTCTCTCAGGTAAAAGTGTCGTTTTACCACTTGATATCTTTTGGATATATCTTTCTAAATCTTCCCCAAAAAGGCGTTCGCCATGGAACGGGAAACTTGCCAACAACTTTTTGCATGGGGCTTCCGCTGACCAATGCTTAAGCCAAAGTACTCTGCGCATCTGTACCAGCTGGAGTGTAAGGCGTGATGCCTGTATGATAGAATCTCTCATGGCATCCACTGTGAAGCATAAGGCTTTAGGCAAATTCTCCCAATTTTTAGCCTGCTCTGAAGGCAGCTCCTTCAGCCCCTGCTTTACCTGTTGGCTGACGACCTGACACATACCGACTGCTGCTACTGCAGGTTGGATAATTGAGCCGGCCAAAAGGAAGGAGGATTTCAGTAAGGATTCCAACTTCTTCTCAGAAGGATCTTTAAACACTTGTACATTATCCACTGGACATGTCAGGTTTTTATTTACACAAGAAATAGCCGCATCTACCGTAGGCAGGCTCCATTTCTTTAAAAAATTTTCCTCCATAGGATAAAGAATGTTAAACTTTTTTGGAGGTGAAAAACGCTTATCTGGATGTTGCCAGTCTGCGTACAATAGATCCTCTAGTAACGGATGAACCGGGAAGGAGCATGCACCTTGCAGGGATCTTAATGATCCTAGGGAGGAGACAGGTGATTCTGTTACCTCCAAAGAGGGTAACCTAAATGCAGCTCGCACGGCTCCTGCATAGCATTGCACCTGTGACTTTAAAATCTGGGATACCGAAAAAGGCTCATCCGATATCCCTGATCCGTCTGACTCCTCATCCTCTGCTGATGTAGCCTCCTCCTCATCCTCCTCCTCCTCAGGTACTTCTGAAGGGAGGTCCAATACTGGAGGAGATCTGCTTCGCTTATTGTCCTTTTTAGAGGATTTAGCGATTAAAGTAGCAATTTTCTCCTCCAGATTATTTAGGGCAGCTGATAAAGTGTCCTCAGTGACATATGCAGGCCCAGGCTTCACTGGGGAAGCCACCATACCTGACAGAGGTAATGGCTCATCCTGTACAGGTGCTTTTGGCAACACAGGAGAGGAAGGTACCGAGTCAGCACAGCTAGAGCCCCCTGTCTCAGGCGGCGGTGCTCTTTTATCTCTTTTTGTCCGCATTACTTCCCCTGGAAGGCTTACTGTTTAGACAAAATACAAGGTACCTAAATGCATATACTACCGTGTTCAGTTTAGCAAATACATTAAGTATGCAACTTTTAACACATAACTATGCATAACATGGATGTCTTCTAGGAAGTACCCAATCCAACCACATGGAGTCTTACGTCCCTGTATAGCTGCTGTGTTTCTCTGCCAGGAACAAGAGAACTAACGAGCTCGCTTGCTGCTGCAGTGCTTTTTACACTGACAGTCTTTTAAATTTGGCGCCGTTTCTGTGCCTGCGCGCGCCACGTGCCCGCGCACGCCTCGGCCCCCCCCCTCCGATAAAGCGCGCTCCCGCGCGCGCGCGGCCTTTAGCGCTATGGTGGTGGCCATAGTGAGAGAGGACTCTCATCAGCCCCTGTCCCCACTTACCTGCATCTGCAGGTGTCTGTATCGGCCACCGGAAGGAGGAGCGGGGTGCACAAGCAAGCTCAGCAGCAGAGGTGACGAGCAGTGTACTTCGCCGAAGCCGACACTGAACAGAGTGAGGTGAGTATATTCAGCTCTTTACTCCCCCCAGTGGTGGAAAAAAAGAAGACATCCACTTTTTGAAAAAGGTCCCAACCTAGTTATGGACCTTCTAATCTCACCTTATCCACGCCGCAGGTTTTTCTGCTGAAAGTTTTCAGACAGATACCAAACTTCACCCTTCACGGTGGGCTATGTGTGCCAACCTTCAGGGATATGGGTTCCTATTTAAAGGATACCTCTCCCCTGGGCCTTGTACAAGACTCTTACCAGGACTTTATAGCGAAATAGCGAAAGTGCTGGATCTTAGAGCCCAGTCCTCCGAAGAGAGACATTACAGGCGACGCCTCATGGATGAGGCCCGGATCCCATCCAGATTCAGCTCATTTGTAGGCGTCTTGGATGGATCCGAAAGCATAGCTCTTTTACCCCCAGAGGGTCTCTTTGGTAGAGCTTTCCTTTAGCACCTCCTAACGCGTCCAACACCTTTCGACACTGGCGAAAAAACTGAGGTACTTCCCTGATGGGAGGGGTTATATGGAGGGGAACTGTCTTCCATTGGTTGTGCCAGTGTCCAATCACCGCTGGTGACCCTTAACCCATTATGTAATGACTAGCTCTGTGTCCCGTGGTGTACGATAAAGAAAATGGGAATATGCAGATAAGCATCCCTTATGTCGATCGAGGCTAACCATTCCTGCCCTTGTAGGGCGGTGGCCACCGATCGGATCGACTCCATCCGAAAAGTCCTGATATTTAGGAACTTGTTTAGCCCTTTTAGATTTAATATGGGCCTCACGTCCCCATTTGGTTTGGGGACTGTGAAAGGGTTCGAGTAAAACCCGAATCCGCTTTCTTCCAGGGGAACCTTCATGATTACACCTTGGAGCAATAGTTGTTCTAGTGCCAGAAGGAGGGATCCTCTCTTCTGGGGATCTCTTGGCACGTTTGACCTCATAAATTGGGCAGGAGGAGTGCCTTTTAACTCCAGCTTGTATCCCAGACTTACTGCGGAGAGCACCCATATGTCTCTGATGGTGTCCCGCCAGGTCTTTGTGAACAACTGAAGCCTTCCCCCCACCCGATTGAGTGGGGGCAACGCTTCATGACTTGGGGGGAGGTTTTGTACCTCTCTTGATCCAGGGCTTCTTGTTACCCTGTGATTGTCCCTGATTTCTGCCCCCTGAATTTGACCGCGGAGGCCGTCGGAACTGCTTCACAGCCGATGTGCCCGGGACTGGAGAAGTAGGCCTCTTAAAAGAAGGACTTCTACTCTTGTTCTTAACCGGTAAGAGTGAACTTTTACCGGCAGAAATTTTCTGGATATATATGTCCAGATCTTCTCCAAATAAGCGTTCTCCATGAAATGGGAAGCTAACCAGCAGTTTCTTACAGGGAGCTTCAGCAGACCAGTTTTTGAGCCACAGAAGCCTACGCATATGTACTATAGACAGCGTAAAGCGGGAGGCCTGTTGGATTGTATCCTTTATGGCGTCCACCGCAAAACACAAGGCTCTAGGCAGGTCAGCTAGGGCAAGAGCCTGCTGATCTGGTAAGTCCCTTAAGACTTGTTTCAACTGATCTTTCACTGCTTGGCAGACTCCAATCGCTGCTACCGCAGGTTGTGTCACCATGCTTGCTGTAGAGAAAGCAGATTTTAGTAAAGACTCCAATTTTTTATCTATTGGGTCTTTGAACATTGGAACATTATCTACTGGACATGTCAGTGATTTGTTCACAGAAGAGATGGCTGCGTCCACTGTAGGGACCCTCCATTTTTTTTTATGAACTTATCCTCCATGGGATAGATCACTGGAAATCTCTTGGGGGGAGCAAATATTTTATCAGGATGCTCCCAATCCTGGTAAATAAGCCCTTCTAATAAAGGGTGGATTGGGAAGGAACAGACAGCCTGGGGAGCTTTTAGCGACCCCAGCGAGGAAACCGTAGTGGATGGTGGTTCCGCCAAAGGCATTTTAAATGCTGATCGGACCATGTTAGTCAGAGACTGAACCCATAATCTTTCAGCCTGAGATGCTGAGAAAGGTTCTTCCACTGTTGATTCCTCCATAACTGAATCAACCTCATCCTGATCCCCTTCAGGTAGGTCGATCCCTGTGTGGGGCTGTTCCTCCACTAACAGGCACTCTGAAGGAGGAGACGGAGATCGGACGCGCTTTTCCTGCGACAGGGAAGCAGCGATCAATGCTGTTAATCTCTCTTCCAATCCTCCCAGAGTTGAGGTTAAAACCTCCTCTGTTATATATACAGGAGCAGGTGGACTGGGGACAGCCGCAGCACCAGGCACTCCTGCGGGGTTTCTACGGCTACTGACCTCTGAATTCTCAGGGGAGATTGGTGCAGTACAAGAATGCCCAATATCCTCAGAGCCCGATGGAGACCCCTTTGGCTTCCTGGAAGATCTATTTCCAGAGCGTCTGGACGACATATCCTATAAGCACAAAGCTGAGGTATTCCCGTCGTCATACACCAATATTGCTGGTAATAGTCTAACACAGTTGCTGCTATATACCAGCTGGTGTCCACTAAAGTGCCTTTCTATGGGGATGCTTGCATCAACCGCCTCTGTGTGCCACTGTTTGTTGCTAGCTCTGTTTGCATCCAGCTGACACTTGTACTGTGTCTTTATACAAGCTGGGACGCCTGCACATGCGCAGAAGCGCCGTGGCGCGCATCGAGCGTCATCCACCGGCCCCGCCCCTTTTTTTTCATAGGAGGCGCGTGCACGCGCCCGCGCGCCATTGGCGCCCTTTTCGAAACCAAACAGGGACTAGGAGCCAGGGCCCTTTTTGCCGGAGGGCCTGTGCGGTGGATGAGCGCAGCAACAGGGCAGAGGAAGTGGATTCCCACAGAGAAACTTACCAACTGCCTGGATCTTTTGACTTGAGAAAACCAAAGATCCACATGACAAGAAAAATGGACCACAGCGGCCTCTAGTGGTTTAACACAGGTACCGCGGTCCTCTTTTTTTTTTTTTTTCTTGACTACTATTAAAATTTTACATTTTCAGTAGTTACAGGCATACACAGATATTAGCGGGAATACCGTTAGGTAACAGACAGAAAGACAAATTAGGCTTGGGGGTCCCCCAATAGAACCAAGTTCCTGGGGGCCCCCACTTACCTGATCCCCGCCGCAGGACTTTGTTTGGTCCACAGAAGCCCAAACTTCACCTATCACGGCAGGCATTGTAATTAAACCTTCAGGGACCGGGTTCCCAAGGATTCCACTCCCCTGGACCTGTATAGCACCCTGCACAGACAACATCTTGGTCGTGGGTATGACCAGAGCTCTGGATCCCAGGGTCCAGCCCTCCTAAGAGAGGCATTACAGGCAAAACCTTGCTCTTCTGCTGCAAGGCCCGGGTACCGACCGTTTAGCTATGAAGCTTTTTTGGTGGGATCCGGAACAGCTTACTAAGGCCCAAAAGAACCTGTACGCAAGCCCAGTGAAAACACATGTTACTCTTTGGCCAACACCTTAGACACTGGCAAAAAACTGAGGTGCTCCCGGGTGGGAGGGGCTTATATAGGGGAGGGTACTTCCGGTTTGGAATTGGCCAGTGCCAGCACCTGAAGGTAATCTATATAACCCATTAGTAATGACTAAGTCGCTCTGTGTCCCGTGATGTACGAAAAAGAAATTTAATCAGGGACTCATCAACGTAGACAACTTGATCGGGAATAAACAAGGCTGCAAAACGTTCGTTGAAGTGGTTTATGAGGGGCCGAATTTTGTAGAGCCGATCGTATTCAGGGTCTCCACGTGGACGACAAAGTTCATCGTCGTTGAAATGCATGAACCGCAAGATCTGCTCGTATTGTTTCCTGGGCATGGAGGCAGAGAACACGGGCATATGGTCAATTAGGCGCGTGGACCAATGGGCACGCATTGACGAGAATTTATGTGTGCCCATGTTGAGGGAAAGGCCCAGTAAGGTCTTAAATTCGCAAACCGTAATTGGTTTCCAATCTCTGGCAATGGAAGGCAACTGGGGATTAGCGGCGATGAATTTACCAGCATATAAATTACTCTGGTCCACAACAGATCTATAGAGATCTTCCGTGAAAAACAGCGAATAAAAATCAAGTGGTGTAAAATCAGCTGTTTCCACCTGAATACCGGGTTGGCCAGTGAATGGGGGAAGTACGGGTTCTGCAGAAGTGTTGGGCACCCAATCAGGATAGGCGAATTCTGCAGGAAGGGCACTATGGGCACGACAGGCCTGCCTTGGTCTTCTTCTTGGTGGCAGCGGGACACTACTTGGGCTTGCCACCTCGCCAGCTTGAACTGCACTTATGGGACTCGCCACATCACCACGTGATACTGCAGTCCTGGATGTACGCCCAGGCTGTACTAGGCCGCTGGTGCTTGCCAGTTCACCAGAAAGAATAGCGGCGCTAGTACTACTCTGCTCCATAATAGAGAGCCCTGCGATTCTTGCTCCTCAACATCAGAACATCGGGATCGCCTGACCTTAGCAGGGACCTCATCTTCGTCGTCAGTGCTATCTGACATGGAGCCGCTGTCTTCTACGGGAATGTATTCTGAGCCTGAATCTGACAGATACGTGACCTCCTCTTCACTATCTGTCATGCTCAGAATCTCGTAGGCCTCTTTACTAGTGTACCTTCAATTTGCCATTTTGGGCTCTAAATTTAGTGGTACATTAGTAAGATTCACAGGTAAAAAAGCACCTGACTGTCAGCAAATGTATCAAACGCTTAAAAAAAAAAACTGTTCGCGATCGCAGGGATCAGGCCTGTCTCTGCGAACGCTGCAGTTATGTGTGTTGTGTTTGGTAAGTGACAGTCATCGATTGATACTGCACTTGGGTGGGCTGGGCTGGGCAGAGGGGCTAAACTCAGGTGCTAGAAGGTATCTGGGCTGATCCCGCTAACACTGCGTTTTTGGGGACCTTTTGAGGATGCTAGTATAGATCTGATCAGATACTATACCACTAAGGGAGGTGTATGCTTTGCGCGTGGGTGTTAGCGTTACTGGCACTATTCTGACGCTGCCTGGGGCGACGCAGACCCTCTCTGACGCTAAATCCTAATTGATATCACCCGCCGGGCGATCAGGGGGTTAAACCTTTATTGGGTTATATACGGCGGGTGCCCTGATGCTATAAAAAGCAAACTAACCAACCAGCGTCACCCGTAACACTTATACGCTGATCACTGGTGAAAGGGTTAACTAGGGGCAATCAGGGGGTTAAAACCTTTATTAGGTAATATATGGGGGTACCTGATGCTATATAAAAACCTGACGGGTAACCTAAATAACTAACTGGCTAACCAGTGTAACCAGTGACACTTATACGGTGATCACTGGTGAAAGGGTTAAATCTAGGGGCAATCAGGGGGTTAAAATAATATATGGGGGTACCTGACGCTATAAAAACCTGCAGCGAACCTAAAAATAAATAACTGGCTACCTAGGGCACCACCGACACTAATACAGCGATCGGAAAAACGATCGCTTAGTGACGCTGGCGTTAGGGGGTGAAAGGGTTACCTGGGGGGCGATCAAGGGGTTAAACCTTTTTTAGGGGGGGTTAGGGGCTACCCTGGACCTAAAGGGGCCTAAACCTAACTGCCCTGCAACTGTTTACTGTCACAAATGACACTGATTGCAGTGATCAGTAAAAAAATGACCACTGCAAACGGTGGCACGGTGACAGGGGGTGACTGGGGGGTGAAAGTGTTCCTATGTGTACCTACATGTTAGTGTACTTACTGTGAGATGTCTTCTCTCCTCGCGCCGGATCGAAAAGACCGCCGCATGGAGAGATGACATCACTTCCTCTGCCTGTGTTTACATTACACAGGCAGAGGAAGATTGTCATTCGCCAGGAGCGATCGCGAGGGGGTGGCCGAAAACCAATGGCCGCCCCCTCATCACGGATCGCTCCCGCATAAAAAAACACTGCTCACTGTATCGGACCCCCCACCCAGACGAAGGCAGTCATGTACAGGTACGTGATTGTGCCTGTCCGTGCCATTTTGCCGACGTATATGTACAGTGAGCGGTCGTTAAGTGGTTAATTAAACTAAATGGAAATTCACTTTAGTGTGTAAAAAAATAAATTAAAAAAAATAAGAGCAGCATGTATGTATCAATGGGTTAATCTCTGTTAACACATGTATTTGGCAGTTACTAACCTAGAACAACATGCATATTAAAAAGTCAGGTAGAGTCAGAACTTCTAATCCATACTTGCTCCAAATAAGTGGCTCAAAAAGAGAAGTCAGCGATAGGGGAATTCATATTCTCCAATACTGGCTTCCTTTACATTTTCAGAGAGCTGAATGTGATGTGACTGCTCTGGCCTAGCAGCTGTAACATTTTGCATATGTATAATGCAACAGATGATACCTGGATTTCCCATTAAATAATGGGAATGTCACATGGCCAATGATGGAAACTAAATCAAACACAGGTGCTAAATGGTAAACAGAAAACAAAAGGGCCAGGAATTGTCTAATTGAAAAATGCAGCAAATATTCCCCTAAAATGTTCTATAACTTTTTTTTCCCCCAACATTTAAATTTTTTCATGAATTGAAAATGAGCAGCAAAAAACAATGGACACTGGTGTTGGGTAACACAAGATAATCATTGAGATCCGGCCAGTCAAGTTCCTTCACCCCAAACTCGCTCATCCATGTTTTTATGGACCTTCCTTTGTGCACTGGTGTGCAGTCATGTTAGAACAGAAAGGGTCCATCCCCAAACTGTTCCCACAAAGTTGGGAGCATGAAATTGTCCAAAATGTCTTGGTATGCTGACACCTTAGGAGTTCCCTTCACTGGAACTAAGGGGCTAAGCCCAACCCCTGAAAAACAACCACACATCATAATCCCCCCTTTAACAAATGATTTGGACCAGTGCACAAAGCAAGGTCCATAAAGATATGGATGGGTGAGTTTGGGGTGGAGGAGTTGACTGGCCTTCACAAAGTCCTGACCTCAACCTGACAGAACACCTTTGGAATGAATTTGAGCGGAGACTACGAGCCAGGCCTTCTCGTCCAAATCAGTTACTGACCTCACAAATGCGCTTCTGGAAGAATAGTCAAACATTCCCAAAGACACACTCCTAAACCTTGTGGACAACCTTCCCAGAAGAGTTAAAGTTGTTAAATCTGCAAAGGGTGGGCCAACTCAATATTGAACCCTATGGACTAAGACTGGGATGCCATTAAAGTTTATGTGTGTGTACAGGCAGGCATCCTAATACTTTTGACAATATAGTGTTTTATATTTAGTGTGTGTGTGTGTGTGTGTGTGTGTGTGTGTGTGTGTGTGTGACACACACACAAACACACCAGGGATGCACCAATATCGGTGCCGATAATCAGGCATTAGAGCGAGCATTGGTACTCACCCAAATGATACCGATACTTTGCAGTGCGATTTGCGTCAATACAAAACGAATGGGTGCAAATTTCACTGCAAAGAATCACATGCGTTTTGAACAGGAATGCTGTGCGATTCCTGTCTGAATCGCATGTGATTTCTCCCGCTGGTATGTGTGTCTACTCACAGTACATATCTGGTAGCAAAATAGGGCCGCTGAAGGTGCTCACAGAGCTGGAGGAGATGTAGAGACAGTCCGCCTCCAAGCTGACATCACTTCCACCCTATACCCACGGGGTCCCGTAACGTCTCATCCAGCCCTGTGAGCACCTCTAGCGGTCCTGGTTTTCTATAGATATGTACTGTGAGTTTTAACATTGTTTAAACTGACTAGATGGCACTTTAATCCCTTTACACATTTCTTTGCAGTGCGATTTGCGCCAATTTTTTTGTATTGATGTAAATCGCACAGCAAAGTTTCAGTACATAGTATCGGCTAGAACTTGACCAAAAGTATCTGTACTCATGCTTGCCAATAAAACAAAATGGTATCAGTGAAACCCTATTCAATACAGTGCAAAAGTTATTGATAAATATGTGTAAAAACTATATGTGCAAAATTTCAATACCAATTTAAATCCTGCAGTAATATAAACTAGATATAAAAAAATAAAATAAAAATAATGATCAATGTGTCACAAACAAATATAACATGTTTTCAGAAAAAAAGTAAATTTCTTCTATTATGTAATGGTGCACTCCAAAACCACCAAATTGCATGGAAAGTACTGAAAATTCCAACATAAACATGTGCCCTTCCACACACTGAAAGCCTCTTACCGGATCAATGGGATCCCCAAATACAGAGATCAAAACGAGCAGGATATACTGACTGTCCAAAGGCCAACTGAGTCAGGACCCAAGATCGCACTGGCTTCTAATGTCTTATCCACGGGTCTTATGAGCCTCAAACAACTACCTGCACTGACATCCCTCTATTCAGCTTCCTCCATGCAGACGTCACTGTGAGAAAAACCAAATGAGACTTTCCTGTGAGCATGGCTGCTGTGTGCTTCTGTGTGTTGTACTGTGGGGGGAAAAAAACTTCCCCCTTAGCAGTGGGGCTCTACCTGCACTGTTTGGTTAACATTGAGGTCTAGGGGATTTGGAAAAGCACTTTTTACATACACAATTCTCAAGTTCCTCCAAGCTTCTAGACTGTTCTCTGTAGCCTCTTCTCCTTATGCTCTGGTGGTCCAAGGTCCTCGGAAGTTATTAAGACCAATTCAGAGTCAATAGCTCTGCACTGGATGTGAGCTTGTCAAAGGACAGTCCACTGCTGGAGCATGGGGAAGAGCCATCTGCCTGGGGAGCAAGGATCAGGTAAGTAAAATGGTTTCACCATACCCTAGACATAAACAAACAAGCAACCCCTGCAGTGCAGGCGCATTCCCATTACAAGGGAATAGTTCTAGTTTTCCTAGAGTTTGGCTTTAATCTAGACAAGCAGCCTGGGCCTAGGATCCAAAGTGGCTCTGCAGGGACTTGTGTGGGGATTGGCAAAGGTACTTACAAGCACCAGGATTTGCCTGAACCATTTTAGACCTGGTCTAAATCTTTTTCTCTTTTTACAATCTTACCTGTTAATCCAACCTATGTATGATTTGGTCTTTTGGAGGAGTTAATTATCTAAGGAACTGTGACGGGAAGGCCAGGGGAACCCAGAATCCCTTGGAAAGGTTGGGAAACCCTCATTTCAGCTACCCATGCACCTCTTATGTCCGAGTCACCCTGTGCCATCCTGGAACAGGGTGACTGAGAAAATATATCTTGGATTATTAAAATGGGACAGTAATTTTTATCCACAATATCTCCCAGGAGATACTGAGTCTGACCTGTAGTGAAATCCTGATTTATCATAACAATCCCCTGGAGGGCACAGAGTCACATTGGCTGCTTTAAGGGATTAGTTAGCTCATGTAAATTTATGTTTCTGGTTACAAGTGTATTGTTAGAGTAATATGAGCAGGAGGTAGGAACCTCCTCTTTAACTGTATATAAGACTTGTATTTTGGTTCTAATAAACAGTCCATGTTCAGCAAACAAATGAGTATTGTCTTGTTTGTAGCTGTCAGAGGTTGGAATATCTGATATCTATATGACGAAAGCACTCAAGCGGAGTGTGGGATGTTTCGTTACAGGAACAATCTGGATTGACCTGCTACAATGGCTGCCAACAAGCGTGTAGGAAGTTCTTTAATATTAGAAACCCCAAAATACTTTGCAAATCCATTAGATGTTAAACGTCTTAAGACAAATGAAGCACTGATAGAAATTAATACTTTGACTGTATCTATACAGTTCTTCCATTTTGGCTAACATGTATACAGTGAAAGCAGAGGATATGCTTACTGTTAATGTAAACAATATTATAATTAAAAAAAATAGAAAAACTGCCAACAGATTACTTACTCCAGCAGTCTAACTCACATTCACTTTGTTAAAAGAATTAAAACTTGATATAGTTTTCATAAATTTTTTAACTAATTCAAGTGCATAGTTTTTTTAATTCCACAATGGCATCCTCCATTTGCTTCCCTGAGTGACCCCATACATATTTGCTTGATTTGATACTTGTGCAGAAACATCCATCAAAGTAGAAGTCCACCCCAACACTAAAA
Source organism: Rana muscosa (assembly GCA_029206835.1). Taxonomy (NCBI): domain Eukaryota; kingdom Metazoa; phylum Chordata; class Amphibia; order Anura; family Ranidae; genus Rana; species Rana muscosa. The sequence goes on along the minus strand of CM055117.1, from coordinate 477,945,459 downwards.
TCCCTGCATCTACAGGATCTAACACTAACCTATCTAGCCGTGTAAAGAAGAAATCAGTATACATACCTTTTTTGAAGCCGATCCGACGCTAAGCTGTCAGCTGCAGCTTCACTGTGTAGGCTGGTGCAGTGGACACAACCAACAACGGAAGCCCCATAGTAAGTCTATGGGTGAAGTCACCCCCCATTCATTTCACAGCCGTTGTCGGCTTTGTCCTCTGCAGAGCTTCCGCCGCTGGAGACTGGGTCGGATCCGCTTCAGAACAGGTATGTATACCGATTTCTTCTTTACGGGGTTAGATAGGTTAGTGTTAGAATGTGGATGTCTGTAGATGCAGGGATTTTAGCGTTAGGGTGGACTTACACTTTAAGAATACTCACTTGTGGAAGGACCCATCCTGCAGTCCCTCTTCTGAGAATACAAATTGCTCTTTACACATAATTCTTCTCCTTGGTGAATACGGGACATAATCTCTGGCTTTACATAGATATAACCTGTTAGTGAAAAGATAGGAATTATGTCAAATTCATTAGCAGGCAATCCCACAAGCAATGAACCATATAAATATGCAAATTGCAGTAACCAGATTATAGCATGCTGTATACAGATTAGCTGAGCTACATGATTTCTAATCGGTTTCTATGGGTTACTGCACATCCCCATTACAATGCTGTATATATAACCCCAATGTTTGAGCTGTCCCCTTACAAGGCATTAGTAATTAGCCCATCAAATGGCAAAAGCTGGATTATTTGTCAAGATAAAGCAATGTGAATGTATGGACATGGTTGCAATTTTGTGAAGTCAAAGAAATATTGTTATTAAAAGACTTATGACTCTCACCCATCCAGGACAAATCCGACTTCCATCAGCCATAACATTGTGACCACTTATGGTTAAAGTGAATAACATTGATAATTACCTTACAAATGCACCTGAATGTGGTGGGATATGTTAGGCAGCAAATGAACATGTTGTCCCTGAAGTTATTGTGTGGAGAGCAGAAAAAAAATAAAAAGCCAAGTATAAGGATTTGAGCGACTTTGACAAAAGGCCAAACTGTAATGGCTAGATGACTGGGTCAGAGTAACTCCAAAACTGCAGCTCTTGTGGGATGTTCCCACTCTGCAGTGGTCAGAACCTACCAAAAGTGGTGCTAGAAAGGAAAACTGGTGAATCAACAACAGGGTTATGGGCAGCCAAGGCTCATTAATGTATGTGGAAAGGAAAGGCTGGCTCGTGTTGTCCATTCCAACAGAAGAGCTACTGTAGCTCAAATTGCTGAAAAAGTTCATTCTGGTTCTGACTGGTGCCAGATACCACAGCATACCTTCCGAGGTCTAGTGCAGTCCATGCCTTGACGGGTTATGGTGGGTTGTCATAATCCTATGCTATATATTGCATATGAGATTAAGGTATTTAAGACAACTTACAAAAATGTTTGTCAGAGTAAAATAAATAAGCACATCTCTGCAATGTGTGAACATTTCCCCATGTTCCACTCCCTTAAGTACATCAAATACCTGCTGATTTGCAGGATATACAGTGTGCTCTAATATCCTGTTTGGGCTTGCAATATAATGCCTTTTTTAGCATTGAAATCACAACCAACGTTGCCAACCCTGCCTGCTGAACTACAAAACTCTCCCACTCCCTCAACCCACATGCATGAATTTATTGCTTTCCAAGCAAAAGAATGCTGCTCCCTTAAAGTCTAAAAGGACCTGCCCATACACTGTGTAAGGGAAGACCCCTTGGCAGATGTAGTTCTGGGGGTTTGCCTACTGCCAACATCCCAGCAGCTTTCCCTGAAAACATCTTATAAACCCAGTAAAGATGTCACAAGGAGTATAAAAAGCGTTGTTTTTTTTTTTTTTTTGCTGCGTGAACCAGGTAAAAGAAAACAAAATAATTCTGAAACATGTTCTAGTGGGAGACAGGGAAGTTTAGGGTAAATATGGGTAATGCTTGGATATATTCTTTAAATTAGCCAGCAGACCAAACCAACAAACACAGCTATCTTATCTTCACCAGGCTAACTGTCAGTAAATCTTCTTACCCACTAAGGTTGGGGTCTGGTGGATTTCAGTCAGTTCATTTTTACAAGATTTTTTTTGTCTTTCTTCAAATGACTCCAACTCTTCTACTGAGAAACGGACGGTGACATTATCAGATTTCATTGGTTCCTGTAATGAAGAACAGAGTTTGTTACCTGAATTTTCTAGAAACGCAAGAAAGAGTGTGGCTCGAATTACCTAAAACAGGAAACACAAAGCTCACAGACAATAAAAAAACAAGCCCAGATGCAATGACAAGCCTCATTATCATTAAAGAACTAAAAGACCAACAGTAGAACATATCACAAAAAAGTTTAAACCCCTAATCACTGAAATATGGGCGGGAATTTCAGATTCCAGGAAATTGAGTTACCAGGCAAGTCTTGTTTTCCCCAAATCATATTCCAATACAGCACATGATAGGATAAGCAATAAAGGGATTTTTATAACAGCTTACCTGTAAAATCCTTTTCTTGGAGTACATCACGGGACACAGAGCGACATAGTATTAACTATGTGGGATTATATAGATTACCTTCAGGTGCTGGCACTGGCAACTTCCAAGACAGGAAGTACCCTCCCCTATATAAGCCCCTCCCATCCGGGAGTACCTCAGTTTTGTAGCAAAGCAATAAGTGTCCCCAAAAGAGGGGTGGGAGCTCTGTGTCCCGTGATGTACTCCAAGAAAAGGATTTTACAGGTAAGCTGTTATAAAAATCCCTTTTTCTTTCTCGTACATCACGGGACACAGAGCGACATAGTATTAACTATGTGGGACGTCCCAAAGCAATGCCCAATGAGGGGGGGGGGGGATACACCATACATAAGCTGGGCGCCATCAAACATGCGGATCTTTTGCAGCCTGCAACACACTGCGCCCAAAGGCGACATCCTCCTGACTTCTAACGTCCACCTGGTAGAACCTAGCGAACGTGTGCACTGAAGACCATGTTGCGGCCTTACAGATTAGGGCCAGGGAGGCCTGGTGATGCGCTGCCCATGAAGTTCCAACTGCTCTCGTGGAGTGCGCCCTAACTTTGAACGGAGGCGGTCTTCTTTTCAAGCCATAGGCTTGCATAATGACCTGCCGAATCCACTTGGCTAAAGTAGATTTTGATGCTGCCTGACCCTTTCTGGGGCCTTCTGGCAGAATAAACAAAGTATCCGTTCTTCGAATCTGAGCAGTGGCTTTTAAATAAGCTTTAACTGCTATTACTACATCGAAGGAATGTAATAATTTTTCCTCTACCGAACTAGGTTTGGGAAAAATAGGATTTTTATAACAGCTTACCTCTAAAATCCTTTTCTTGGAGTACATCACGGGACACAGAGCGGCATAGTCATTACTATGTGGGTTATATAGTTTACCTTCAGGTGCTGGCACTGGCAACTTCCAAACCGGAAGTACCCTCCCCTATATAAGCCCCTCCCATCCGGGAGCACCTCAGTTTTGTAGCAAAGCAATAAGTGTCTCCAAAAGAGGGGTGGGAGCTCTGTGTCCCGTGATGTACTCCAAGAAAAGGATTTTACAGGTAAGCTGTTATAAAAATCCTATTTTCTTTCTCGTACATCACGGGACACAGAGCGGCATAGTCATTACTATGTGGGACGTCCCAAAGCAATGCCTAATGAGGGGGGGGATACACCATACATAAGCTGAGCGCTATCAGACATGAGGATCTTTTGCGGCCTGCAACACACTGCGCCCAAAGGCGACATCCTCCTGACTTCTAACGTCCACCTGGTAGAACCTAGTAAACGTGTGTACTGAAGACCATGTTGCGGCCTTACAGATTTGAGCCAGGGAGGCCTGGTGATGCACTGCCCATGAAGTTCCAACTGCTCTCGTGGAGTGCGCCCTAACTTTGAACGGAGGCGGTCTCCTTCTCAAGCCATAGGCTTGCATAATGACCTGTCGAATCCACTTGGCTAAAGTAGATTTTGACGCTGCCTGACCCTTTCTGGGGCCTTCCGGCAGAATAAACAAAGTATCCATTCTGCGAATCTGAGCAGTGGCTTTTAGATAAGCTTTAACTGCTCTTACTACATCCAAAGAATGTAATAACTTTTCCTCTACCGAACTAGGTTTGGGGAAAAAGGAAGGAAGAACCACATCTTGGTTCAAATGAAACCTCGATACCACCTTAGGAAGAAAGGCTGGATGAGGACGTAACACTACTCTGTCCTTATGGATAACCAGATATGGCTCTTTACAGGACATAGCGGCTAATTCCGACACTCTTTTAGCCGAACAAATGGCTACTAGAAAAATCAATTTCCTGGTGAGAAGAACCAAGGAAATGTGCTGTAATGGTTCAAATGGTTGCTTCTGTAGAACCGACAGAACAAGGTTTAAGTCCCATGGACATATGGGAATATTAACCGGAGGGCTAATACGCATCACTCCTTGTATAAAGGCTTTGACTAGTGAATGCGAAGCCAAGGGCCTTTGAAAAAATATTGACAAGGCCGAAATCTGACCCTTGATAGTACTCAAGGCAAGCTTCCCATCTACAGCCCACTGTAGGAAGTCCAGAATCCTACCTATTAAGTACTTACGTGGATGCCATTTCTTGGCCTCACACCAGGCGATGTACGCCTTCCAGATTCTATAGTAGATTTGCCTGGAAACCGGCTTCCTGGCATTGATCATGGTAGATACCACAGGATTAGAGAGACCTCTCTTTTTTAGAATGTGGGCTTCAATAGCCAGGCCGTCAAACCTAGGGCTGGTAAGGAAGGGTGGTATATCGGTCCTTGCGAAAGCAGGTCCGGACGATGTGGGAGGGTCCAAGGACTCCCCACAGACATTTTTACAATCTCCGCGTACCATGCTCTTCGGGGCCACGCTGGAGCCACCAGAATCACTGGTTTCTTTTCTACCCTGATTCTGCGGAGTAATCGAGGTAACAATTGTGGCGGTGGAAATGCATACATCAGCTTGAACTGATCCCAAGGGAACACTAGGGCATCCGAGCCGCAAGCTAGGGGATCCCTTGTCCGAGAGACAAACCTGTCCACCTTTGCGTTGAATCTGGATGCTAGCAGATCTACATCCGGTGTTCCCCACCGCTGACATATTTTCCGGAAAACCTCGGGGTGAAGGGACCATTCCCCTGGGCATAATTGTTGGCGACTTAGAAAGTCCGCCTTCCAATTCTCCACTCCTGGAATGAATACCGCGGATATGGCTGGGACATATCTTTCTGCCCATTTCAGGATGCAATTTACTTCCCTCTGGGCTGCACGACTCCTGGTGCCACCCTGATGATTGATATATGCCACTGCCGTGGCATTGTCCGATTGAATTCTGACAGGGGACCCTTGGAGTTTGGATGTCCATGCTACTAGGGCATACCGGGCTGCTCGTATCTCTAAGAGATTGATGGGCAGGGCCTTTTCTGCATCCGACCATCTGCCCTGGAGAGACCATTGCTCCAGTACTGCTCCCCAGCCTATAAGGCTGGCATCTGTAGTGACCACCTTCCAAGAAATCGGACTGAAGGATTTCCCTTTTTCCAGATTCTGGGGAACCAACCACCAACGGAGGCTCTTGCGAACGGAAGGGGACAAGGACATTGGTAAGTCTAGGGCCTGAACTTTTTTGTTCCAGGCTGACAGTATAGCCCTTTGCAAATTCCTTGAATGGAATTGACCGTAGGGTACTGCTTCGAATGATGCCACCATTTTTCCCAGCAGCCTCATGCACAGGCGTATGGACGGCTGTCTTTTTGTACCCACTAGGTGGATCAAATCTCTCAAAGACGACACCTTTTCTTGAGGCAAGAAAAATTTTCTCTGGTCTGAATCCAGCCTTAGCCCCAAGTATTCCAGACTTTTGACTGGTTTTAGGGCTGACTTGTCTCGGTTGATAATCCAACCGTGAGATTCCAGATACTTGATTGTCTTGTGAACGACCACTTCTAGTTTTTCCACTGAGTGGTCTATCAGCAACAAGTCGTCTAGATATGCCATTATCGTTACACCTTGTGTTCTTAGATTGGCCAATAATGGGGCCAGAATTTTTGTGAACACTCTTGGTGCTGTGGCCAGACCGAAGGGTAAGGCTCTGAACTGAAAATGGCGCCCTTCTAAAGCAAAGCGTAGAAATTTTTGGTGGACTGGAAAGATGGGAATGTGCAAATAAGCATCTTTGATGTCGATCGAGGCTAACCATTCCTCCCCTTGTAGGGCAGTGGCCACCGATCGGATCGACTCCATCCGGAAAGTCCTGATATGTAGGAATTTGTTTAGCCCTTTTAGATTTAATATGGGCCTCACGTCCCCGTTTGGCTTCGGGACTGTAAAGAGGTTTGAGTAAAACCCGAACCCCCATTCTTTCAGGGGAACCTCCATAATTACTCCTTGGAGCAATAGTTGTTCTAGTGCCAACAGGAGGGATCCTCTCTTCCGGGGATCCCTTGGCACGTTTGACCTTATAAAATGGGAAGGAGGGGAGTCTTTTAACTCCAATTTGTATCCCAGACTTACTGCGGAGAGCACCCATCTGTCTCTGATCGTGTCCCGCCAGGTCTCTGCGAACAACTGAAGTCTTCCCCCCACCCGATTGAGTGGGGGCAACCCTTCATGCATTTGACTTTGGGGGAGGTTTTGTACCTCTCCTGACCCAGGGTTTCTTGTTACCCTGCGATTGTCCCTGATTTTTACCCCCGGGATTTGACCGAGGAGGCCGTCGGAACTGTTTCACAGCCGATGTCCTAGGGACTGGACAAGCAGGCCTCTTAAAAGAGGGACCTCTAACTCTGTTTTTAACCGGCAAGAGTGTACTTTTACCGCTGGAAATTTTCTGGATATATTTGTCCAGGTCTTCCCCGAATAAGCGTTCACCATGAAATGGGAAGCTGACCAGCAATTTTTTACAGGGAGCTTCAGCAGACCAGTTTTTGAGCCATAGAAGCCTGCGCATATGTACTACAGACAGCGTAAGGCGGGAGGCCTGATGGATTGAATCCTTTATAGCGTCAACCGCAAAGCATAAGGCTCTAGGTAGATCAGCTAGGGTAAGAGCCTGCTGATCTGGCAAGTCCCTTAAGACCTGTTTCAACTGATCCTTCACTGCTTGGCAGACCCCAATAGCTGCCACTGCTGGTTGTGTCACCAAGCCTGCTGTAGAGAAAGCAGATTTTAATAAGGACTCCAATTTTTTATCTATTGGGTCCTTGAACATTTGGACATTATCTACTGGACATGTCAGTGATTTATTCACACAAGAGATGGCTGCGTCCACTGTAGGGACCCTCCATTTTTTTGATGAACTTATCCTCCATGGGATAGACCACCGGAAATCTCTTGGGGGGAGTAAATATTTTATCAGGATGTTCCCAATCCTGGTAAATGAGCCCTTCCAGTAAAGGATGGATTGGAAAGGAACAAACAGTCTGGGGAGCTTTTAGCGACCTCAACGAGGAGACAGAAGTGGATGATGGCTCCGCAAGGGGCATTTTAAATGCTGATCGGACCATGTTAGTCAGTGACTGAACCCATAATCTTTCAGCATGTGATGCTGAGAATGGCTCTTCCACTGTTGATTCCTCTACAACAGAATCAACCTCATCCTGATCCCCTTCAGGTAGGTCGATCCCTGTATGGGACTGTTGCTCTGCTAACAGGTACTCTGAGGGAGGAGACGGAGATCGGGCGCGCTTTCCCTCTGACAGGGAAGCAGCGATCAATGTTGTCAATCTCTCTTCCAGTCCTCCCAGAGCTGAGGAAAAAACCTCCTCTGTTATATACACAGGAGCAGGTGAACTGAGGACAGCCACAGTACCAGGTACTCCTGAGGGTGCTCTACGGTCACTAACCTCTGATTTTTCAGGGGAGATTGGTGCAGCCGAAGCATGCCCAAGATCCTCAGAGCCCGATGGAGACCCCCTATGCTTCCTGGGATTCTTAGTCCCGGAGACTTTAGACGGCATATTCCTAAGCCCAAAGCTGAGGTATTCCAGCCGAAATACACCACTTACTGACAATAGTCTAGCACAATTGCTGCTATATAAACAGTTGGTGTCCACTAATGTGCCTTTCTATGGGGATGCCTGCATCAACCGCCTGCTGTATGCCTTTCTAAATGTTGCCAGCTCTGTTTCTGCCTTCCATAACCAGCTGACAACACCTAATTGTGCTTTTTATCATGCTGGGACGCCCGCACATGCGCAGAAGCGCTGCGGCGCGCACAGAGCGTCATCCACCAAGCTCCGCCCCTTTTTCCAGCTCACCTCTATAAATAGAGGCGTGTGCAGGCGCACACGCGCCTTCGGCGCTCTTTTTTGAAAGGAACTAGGGACAGAAGCCAGGGCCCTGTTTGCCACAGGGCCAGGGGATGGACGAGCATTGCAACATGGCAGAGGAAACAGTTTCCCATCCAGAGAACTCACCATCTGCCTGGATTTTGACTTGGAAAGAAAAAATCCACATGACAAGAAAACAACGTTCCACAGCGGCCTCTAGTGGTTTAACACAGGTACCGCGGTTTAACCATTTTTTTTCTTTTTTTTTTTTCTTGACCACTCTTAAAATTATTACATTTTTTAGTAGTTACAGGCATGCACAGATATTTAGCGGGAATACCGTTAGGTAACAGGCAGAAAGACATATTAGGCTTGGGGGTCCCCTCAATAGAACCAAGTTCCTGAGGGGCCCCCACTTACCTTTTCCCCGCCGCAGGACTCTGTTTGGTCCACAGAAGCCCAAACTTCACCTCTCACGGCAGGCATTGTAATTAAACCTTCAGGGACCGGGTTCCCAAGGATTCCACTCCCCTGGACCTGTATAGCACCCTGCACAGAAAACATCTTGGTCGTGGGTATGACCAGAGCTCTGGATCCCAGGGTCCAGCCCTCCTAAGAGAAGCATTACAGGCAAAACCTTGCTCTTCTCTGCAAGGCCCGGGTACCGACCGTTTAGCTATGAAGCTTTTTTGGTCGGATCCGGAATAGCTTACTGAGGCCCAAAAGAACCTGTACGCAAGCTCAGTGAAAAACACATGTTACTTCTTGGCCAACACCTTAGACACTGGCAAAAAACTGAGGTGCTCCCGGATGGGAGGGGCTTATATAGGGGAGGGTACTTCCGGTTTGGAAGTTGCCAGTGCCAGCATCTGAAGGTAAACTATATAACCCACATAGTAATGACTATGCCGCTCTGTGTCCCGTGATGTACGAGAAAGAAAAAGGAAGGAAGAACCACATCTTGGTTCAAATGAAACCTCGATACCACCTTAGGAAGAAAAATAGGATTTTTATAACAGCTTACCTGTAAAATCCTTTTCTTGGAGTACATCACGGGACACAGAGCGACATAGTCATTACTAATGGGTTATATAGATACCTTCAGGTGCTGGCACTGGCAACTTCCAAAACCGGAAGTACCCTCCCCTATATAAGCCCCTCCCATCCAGGAGCACCTCAGTTTTGTAGCAAAGCAATAAGTGTCCCTAAAGAGGGGTGGGAGCTCTGTGTTCCGTGATGTACTCCAAGAAAAGGATTTTACAGGTAAGCTGTTATAAAAATCCTATTTTCTTTCTCGTACATCACGGGACACAGAGCGACATAGTCATTACTAATGGGATGTCCTAAAGCAATGCCCAACGAGGGGGGGGGGGATACACCATACATAAGCTGAGCGCTATCAGACATGAGGATCTTTTGCGGCCTGCAACACACTGCACCCAAAGACGACATCCTCCTGACTTCTAACGTCCACCTGGTAGAACCTAGTAAACGTGTGTACTGAAGACCATGTTGCGGCCTTACAGATTTGAGCCAGGGAGGCCTGGTGATGCGCTGCCCATGAAGTTCCAACTGCTCTGGTGGAGTGCGCTCTAACTTTGAACGGAGGCGGTCTCCTTCTCAAGCCATAGGCTTGCATAATGACCTGTTGAATCCACTTGGCTAAAGTAGATTTTGACGCTGCCTGACCCTTTCTGGGGCTTTCCGGCAGAATAAACAAAGTATCCGTTCTGCGAATCTGAGCAGTGGCTTTTAGATAAGCTTTAACTGTTCTTACTACATCCAAAGAATGCAATAACTTTTCCTCTACCGAACTAGGTTTGGGGAAAAAAGAAGGAAGAACCACATCTTGGTTCAAATGAAAACCTTGATACCACCTTAGGAAGAAAGGCTGGATGAGGACGTAACACTACTCTGTCCTTATGGATAACCAGGTATGGCTCCCTACAGGACATAGCTGCTAATTCCGACACTCTTTTAGCCGAACAAATGGCTACTAGAAAAAACAATTTCCTGGTGAGAAGAACCAAGGAAATATGCTGTAATGGTTCAAATGGTTGTTTCTGTAGAACCGACAGAACCAGGTTTAGATCCCATGGACATATGGGAATATTAACCGGAGGACTAATACGCATCACTCCTTATCTAAAGGCTTTGACTAGTGAATGCGAAGCCAAGGGCCTTTGAAAAAATATTGACAAGGCCGAAAACTGACCTTTGATAGTACTCAAGGCAAGCTTCCTATCTACAGCCCACTGTAGGAAGTCCAGACTCCTACCTATTACGTACTTATGTGGATGCCATTTCTTGGCCTCACACCACGCGATGTACGCCTTCCAGATTCTATAGTAGATCTGCCTGGATACCGGCTTCCTGGCATTGATCATGGTAGATACCACAGGATTAGAGAGCCCTCTCTTTTTTAGAATGTGGGCTTCAATAGCCAGGCCGTCAAACCTAGGGCTGGTAAGGAAGGGTGGTATATCGGTCCTTGCGAAAGCAGGTCCGGACGACGTGGGAGAGTCCAAGGACTCCCCACTGACATTTTACAATCTCCGCGTACCACGCTCTTCGGGGCCACGCTGGAGCCACCAGAATCACTGGTTTCTTTTCTACCCTGATTCTGCGGAGTAATCGAGGTAACCATTGTGGCGGTGTGAATGCATATATCAGCTTGAACTGATCCCAAGGGAACACTAGGGCATCCGAGCCGCAAGCTAGGGGATCCCTTGTCCGAGAGACAAACCTGTCCACCTTTGCGTTGAATCTGGATGCTAGAAGATCTACATCCGATGTTCCCCACCGCTGACATATTGTCCAGAAAACCTCGGGGTGAAGGGACCATTCCTCTGGGCATAATTGCTGGCGACTTAGAAAGTCCGCCTTCCAATTCTCCACTCCTGGAATGAATACCGCAGATATGGCTGGGACATATCTTTCTGCCCATTTCAGGATGTAATTTACTTCCCTCTGGGCTGCACGACTCCTGGTGCCCCCCTGATGATTGATATATGCCACTGCTGTGGCATTGTCTGATTGAATTCTGACAGGGGACCCTTGGAGTTTGGATGTCCATGCTACTAGGGCATACCGGGCTGCTTGTATCTCTAAGAGATTGATGGGCAGGGCCTTTTCTGCATCCGACCATCTGCCCTGGAGAGACCATTGCTCCAGTACTGCTCCCCAGCCTATAAGGCTGGCATCTGTAGTGACCACCTTCCAAGAAATCGGACTGAAGGATTTCCCTTTTTCCAGATTCTGGGGAACCAACCACCAACGGAGGCTCTTGCGAACGGAAGGGGACAAGGACATTGTAAGTCTAGGGCCTGAACTTTGTTGTTCCAGGCTGACAGTATGGCCCCTTGCAAATTCCTTGAATGGAATTGACCGTAGGGTACTGCTTCGAATGATGCCACCATTTTTCCCAGCAGCCTCATGCACAGGCGTATGGACGGCTGTCTTTTTTGTACCCACTAAGTGGATCAAATCTTTCAAAGACAACACCTTTCCTCGAGGCAAGAATATTTTTCTCTGGCCTGAATCCAACCTTAGCCCCAAGTATTCCAGACTTTTGACTGGTTTTTAGGGCTGACTTGTCTCGGTTGTTAATCCAACCGTGAGATTCCAGATACTTGATTGTCTTGTGAACGACCACGTCTAGTTTTTTCACTGAGTGGTCTATCAGCAACAAGTCATCTAGATATGCCATTATCATTACACCTTGTGTTCTTAGATTGGCCAATAAAGGGCCAGAATTTTTGTAAACACTCGTGGTGCTGTGGCCAAACCGAAGGGTAAGGCTCTGAACTGAAAATGGCGCCCTTCTACTGCAAAGCGTAGAAATTTTTGGTGGACTGGAAAGATGGGAATGTGCAAATAAGCATCTTTGATGTAGATCGCGGCTAACCAATCCTCCCCTTGTAGGGCAGTGGCCACCGATCGGATCGACTCCATCGGAAAGTCCTGATATACAGGAATTTGTATAGCCCTTTTAGAATTAATATGGGCCTCCCGTCCGCGTTTGCTTCGGGACTGTAAAGAGGTTTGAGTAAAACCCGAACCCTCATTCTTCCAGGGGAACCTCCATAATTACTCCTTGGAGCAATAGTTGTTCTAGTGCCAACAGGAGGGACTCTCTCTTCCGGGGATCCCTTGGCACGTTTGACCTCAAAAATGGGAAGGAGGAGAGTCTTTTAACTCCAAACTGTATCCCAAACATACTGCGGAGAGCACCTATCTGTTTTGATCGTGTCCCGCCAGGTCTCTTGCGAACAACTGGAGTCCTCCCCCCACCCGACTGAGTGGGGGCAACCCTTCAATGAATTTAACTTTGGGGGAGGTTTTGTACCTCCCCTGACCCAGGGTTTCTCATTACCCTGCTATTGTCCCTGTTTTTTACCCCCGGGAATTGACCGAGAAGGCCGTCGGAACTGTTACACAGCCGATGCCCCAGGGACTGGAGAAGCAGGCCTCTTAAAGAGGGACCTCTAACTCTGTTTTTAACCGGCAAGAGCGTATTTTTACCGCTGGAAATTTTCTGGATATATTTGTCCAGGTTTTCCCTGAATAAGCGTTCACCATGAAATGGGACGCTAACCAGCCATTCTTTACAGGGAGCTTCAGCAGACCAGTTTTTGAGCCATAGAAGCCTACGCATATGTATTATAGACAGCGTAAGGCGGGAGGCCTGATGGACTGAATCCTTTATGGCGTCAACCCTAAAGCCTAAGGCTCTAGGTAGATCAGCTAGGGCAAGGCCTGCTGATCTGTCAAGTCCCTCAAGACCTGTTTCAACACTGCTTAGCAGACCTCACTGCTGGTTGTGTCACCAAGCTTGCTGTAGAAAGAAGCAGACTTTCATAAGGACTCCAATCTTTTATCTATTGGGTTCTTGAACATTTGGACATTATCCACTGGACATGTCAGTGATTTATACATACAAGAGATGGCTGCGTCCACTGTAGGGACCTTCCATTTTTTGATGAACTTATCCTCCATGGGATAGACCACCGGAAATCTCTTGGGGGAATAAATATTTTCTCAGGACGTTCCCAATCCTGGTAAATGAGCCCTTTCAGTAAAGGGTGAAGTGGAAAAGAACAGACAGTCTGGGGGCTTCTAGCGACCCCAACGAGGATACAGTAGTGGTTGATGGTTCCGCAAGGTGCATTTTTAAATGCTGATCGGACCATGTTAGTCAGAGACTGAACCCATAATCTTTCAGCTTGAGATGCTGAGAAAAGGTTCCCCCACTGTTGATTCCTCTATAACAGAATCAACCTCATCCTGATCCCCTTCAGGCAGGTCGATCCCTGTATGGGACTGTTGCTCTGCTAACAGGCACTCTGAAGGAGGAGACGGAGATCGGGCGTGCTTTCCCTGACAGGGAGGCAGCGATCAATGTTGACAATCTCTCTCTAATCCTCCCAGAGCTGAGGAAAAAACCTCCTCTGTTACATACACAGGAGCAGGTGAACTGAGGACAGCCACAGTACCAAGTACCCCTGCGGGGTCTCTACGGTCACTTACCTCTGAACTTCAGGGGAGACTGGTGCAGCAGAAGCATGCCCAAGATCCTCAGAGCCCGATGAGACCCCCTTCGCTTCCTGGAAGATTCAGTTCCGGAGCTTCTGGACGGCATATTCCTAAGCCTAAAGCTGAGGTATTCCAGCCGTAATACACCACTTTTACTGAGAATAGTCTAGCACAATTGCTGCTATATCACAGTTGGTGTCTACTAAAGTGCCTTTCTAGGGGATGCCTGCATCAACCGCCTCTGTGTGCCTTTATACTGTTGCTAGCTCTGTCTGTGCACTTCAATAGCCAGCTATAATGTGCTTTAAAACACGCTGGACGCCCGCACATGCGCAGTAGCGCCGCGGCGCACACCTGAGCGTCATCCACCCGCTCCGCCCCTTTTCCAGATCGCCTCTATATATAGAGGCGCGTGCACGCGCACGCGCGCGGGCACGTGCGCCTTCGGTGCCTTTTTTGAAAACAATAAGGAGCTAGATGGGAGCCAGGGTCCCTTTGCCGCAGGGCCCGGGGATGGATGAGCGCAGCAACAGGGCAGAGGAGACAGCTTCCCAGCAGAGAACATACCAACTGCCTGGATTTGATTCTGGAAGAAAAAAATCCACATTACAAGAAAAAGAACCATAGCGGCCTCTAGTGTCTTAACACAGGTACCGCGGTCTTACATTTTATTTTTATTTTTTTTCTTGCCTACTATTAAAATTTTTACATTTTCTCAGTAGTAACAGGCATACACAGAATATTAGCGGGAATACCTTAGGTAACAGGCAGAAAGACAAAATAGGCTTGGGGGTCCCTCAATAGAACCAAGTTCCCGAGGGCCCCCACTTACCTTTTCCTCGCCGCAGGACTCTGTTTGGTCCACAGAAGCCCAAACTTCACCTATCACGGCAGGCATTGTAATCAAACCTTCAGGATCGGGTTCCCAAGGATTCCACTCCCCTGGACCTGTATAGCACCCTGCACAGAAAACATCTTGGTCGTGGGTATGACCAGAGCTCTGGATCCCAGGGTCCAGCCCTCCTAAGAGAGGCATTACAGGCAAAACCTTGCTCTTCTCTTGCAAGGCCCGGGTACCGACCGTTTAGCTATGAAGCTTTTTTGGTCGGATCCGGAATAGCTTACTGAGGCCCAAAAGAACCTGTACGCAAGCTCAGTGAAAAACACATGTTACTTCTTGGCCAACACCTTAGACACTGGCAAAAAACTGAGGTGCTCCCGGATGGGAGGGGCTTATATAGGGGAGGGTACTTCCGGTTTTGGAAGTTGCCAGTGCCAGCACCTGAAGGTATCTATATAACCCATTAGTAATGACTATGTCGCTCTGTGTCCCGTGATGTACGAGAAAGAAAGCTGGATGAGGACGTAGAACTACTCTGTCCTTATGAATAACCAGATATGGTTCCCTACAGGACATGGCGGCTAATTCCGACACTCTTCTAGCCGAAGATATGGCTACTGAAAAGATCAATTTCCTGGTGAGTAGAACCAAAGAAATGTACCGCAAAGGTTCAAATGGTTGTTTTTGCAGAACCGATAGAACCAGGTTTAGGTCCCATGGACACATGGGAGCTTTAACCGGTGGGTTAATACGGGTCACACCTTGTACAAAGGATTTGACAAGTGAATGCGAAGCCAGGGGCCTTTGAAATAGTATTGATAAGGCCGAAACCTGACCCTTGATAGTACTTAAGGCAAACTTCCTGTCCACAGCCTACTGCAGGAAGTCCAGAATTCTGCCTATAACGTACTTACGAGAATGCCATTTTCTGGCCTCACACCAAGTGATGTACGCCTTCCAAACTCTATAATAAATATGCCTAGATACAGGCTTCCTGGCATTGATTATAGTAGATACCACAGAGTTAGAGAGACCTCTCTTTTTTAGGATGTGGGATTCAATAGCCAGGCCGTTAAACCTAGAGTTAGTAAGGAAGGGTGGTATATCGGTCCTTGCGAAAGCAGGTCCGGACGACGTGGAAGGGTCCAAGGACTCCCCACAGACATTTTTACAATCTCCGCGTACCACGCTCTTCGGGGCCACGCTGGAGCCACCAGAATCACTGGTTTCTTTTCTACCCTGATTCTGCGGAGTAATCGAGGTAACAATTGTGGCGGTGGAAATGCATACATCAGCTTGAACTGATCCCAAGGGAACACTAGGGCATCCGAGCCGCAAGCTAGGGGATCCCTTGTCCGAGAGACAAACCTGTCCACCTTTGCGTTGAATCTGGATGCTAGAAGATCTACATCCGGTGTTCCCCATCGCTGACATATTGCTCGGAAAACCTCGGGATGAAGGGACCATTCCCCCGGGCATAACTGTTGGCGACTCAGAAAGTCCGCCTTCCAATTCCCCACCCCTGGAATGAAGACAGCGGATATGCATGGAACATGCTTTTCTGCCCATTCCAGGATGTGATTTACTTCCCACTGGGCTGCACGACTCCTGGTGCCCCCCTGATGATTGATATATGCCACTGTCGTGGCATTGTCTGATTGAATTCTGACAGGGGACCCTTGAAGTTTGGATGTCCATGCTTTTAGGGTATACCGGGCTGCTCGCATCTCTAAGAGATTGATGGGCAGGGCCTTCTCTGTATCTGACCATCTGCCCTGGAGAGACCATTGGTCCAGTACTGCCCCCCAGCCTGTAAGGCTGGCATCTGTAGTGACCACCTTCCAAGCAATCGGACTGAAGGATTTCCCCTTTTGCAGATTCTGGGGAACCACCAACAGAGACTCTTCCGAACAGAAGGGGACAAGGACATCGGGAAGTCTAGGGCCTGAACTTTTTTGTTCCAGGCCAACAGTATGGCCCTTTGCAAATTCCTTGAGTGGAACTGGGCGTATGGCACAGCTTCGAATGATGCTACCATATTCCCCAGCAGCCTCATGCACAGGCGTATGGACGGCTGTCTTTTTGCACAAACCAGGTGGACCAAATCCCTCAAAGAGGATACTTTTTCTTGATATATGAAAATCTTTCTCTGGTCTGAATCCAGCCGTAGCCCCAAGTATTCCAGACTTTTGACTGGTTGTAGGGCTGATTTGTCCAGGTTGATGATCCAACTGTAAGATTCCAGATACTTGATTGTATCGCAAATTACCACCTCTAGTCTGGCAACTGAGTGGTCCATCAACAACAGGTCGTCTAGGTATGCCATTATCGTCACACCTCGTGTTCTTAGATCGGCCAACAATGGGGCCAGAATCTTTGTGAACACCCGTGGTGCTGTGGCCAGACCGAAAGGTAAGGCTCTGAACTGAAAATGGCACCCTTCTACTGCAAAGCGTAGAAATCTTTGATGACCTGGAAAGATGGGAACGTGCAAGTAAGCATCTTTGATGTCGATCGAGGCTAACCATTCCTCCCCTTGTAGGGCAGCGGCTACCGAGCGGATCAACTCCATCCGAAAAGACCGGATGTCCAGGAATTTGTTTAGACCCTTTAGATTTAATATGGGTCTTACGTCCCCGTTTGGTTTCGGGACTGTGAAGAGGTTTGAGTAGAAACCCAACCCCCACTCTTCCATAGGAACCTCCATAATTACTCCTTGGAGCAATAGTTGTTCTAATGCCAACAGGAGAGATCCTCTCTTCAGAGGATCTTTTGGCACACTTGACCACATAAAGTGGGAAGGAGGAGACTCTTTTAACTCCAACTTGTACCCCAGAGTTACTGCGGAGAGGACCCATTTGTCTCTGATTGTTTCCCGCCAAGTCTCTGCGAACAACCAAAGTCTTCCCCCCACCCGCTTGAGTGGGGGCAGCCCTTCATAGGGCCGACTTGGAGGTTTGTTTAGTACCTCTTCGGATCCAGGGTTTCTTGTTTCCCTGTGACTGTCCCTGAGCCTTACCTCCGGAATTTGATCGAGGAGGCCGTCGGAACTGCTTAGAAGCAGATATCCCAGGGACTGGAGAAGTAGGCCTCTTAAAAGAGGGACCTTTAAACCTCTTTTTAACCGGTAAGAGAGTACTTTTACCACTGGAAATCTTCTGGATATATTTATCCAGGTCTTCGCCAAATAAGCGTTCACCATGAAATGGGAAGCTGACTCGCAGCTTTTTACAGGGAGCTTCAGCAGACCAGTTCTTGAGCCATAGAAGTCTACGCACGTGTACTAATGACAGCGTAAGGCGGGAGGCCTGATGGATTGAATCCTTGATGGCGTCAACCGCAAAGCATAATGCTCTAGGCAAATCAGCCAGAGTATGAGCCTGCTGATCTGGCAAATCCCTTAAGACCAGTTTCATCTGATCCTTTAAGGCTTGGCAAACTCCAATAGCTGCCACTGCTGGCTGTGCAACAGCCCCTGCTGTAGAAAAACCAGATTTTAATAAGGACTCCAATTTTTTATCTATTGGGTCCTTGAACATTTGAACATTATCTACTGGACATCTCAGTGACTTGTTCACACAAGAGATGGCTGCGTCTACCGCAGGTAAACTCCATTTTTGGGTGAACTTATCCTCCATGGGATAGATCACTGAAAATCTCTTAGGGGGAACAAATAGTTTATCAGGATGTTCCCACTCCTGATACATAAGTCCTTCCAGTAATGGATGAACTGGAAAGGAACAAATAGCCTGGGGAGCTTTTAACGACCCCAATGAGGAGACAGACGCTGTTGACGGTTCAGAAAGAGGCATTTTAAATGCTGATCGAACCATGTCAGTTAGGGACTGAATTCACAATCTTTCAGCTTGTGATGCCGAGAATGGTTCTTCCACTGTTGACTCCTCTAAAACAGAGTCAGCCTCATCCTGATCCCCTTCAGGTAGGTCAATCCCTTCATGGGACTGTTGCTCTGTTAACCGGTACGCTGATGGAGGAGACGGCGATCGGGCGCGCTTTCTCTCTGGTAGGGAAGAAGCGATCAATGCTGCCAATCTTTGCTCCAGTCCTCCCAGAGCTGAGGCAAAAGCCTCCTCTGTTACATATACAGGAGCAGGTGAATTGCGGACAGCCACAGTACCTGGCACTCCTGAGGGTTCTCTACGGGTACCAACCTCTGATTTATCAGGGGAGGCTGGTGCAGCAAAAGCATGCCCAAGATCCTCAGAGCCCGACGGAGACCCTTTTTGCTTCCTGGGTGTCTTAGTCCCGGAGACTTTGGGCGGCATATTCCTAAGCCCAAAGCTGAGGTATTCCAGCCGCAATACACCACTTACTGACAATAGTCTAGCGAACTTGCTGCTATATATATCAGTTGGTGTCCACTAATGTGCCTCTCTAGGGGATGCCTGTATCAACCGCCTGCTGTATGCCTGCTCTTAGTATGCTACCAGCCACTTGCTCTGTCCATCCACAGCCAGTCCTCCGAAAAACTGAGTTTTTAACATGCTGGGACGCCTGCACATGCGCAGAAGCGCCGTGGCGCGCACAGAGCGTCATCCGCCAAGCTCCGCCCCCTTTTTCAGCCTATTTCATATATTTAGAAATGCGCGTGCGCACACACGTGTGCGCCATCGGCGTTCACACATATGGAAACACAGGGAGAGGAGCCAGGGTCCCTGTTTACAACAGGGCCCGGGGATGAAAGAGCACATGGCAGCAAGACAGAGGAATGCAGCTTCCCTTTCAAGAGAGCCCACCATCTGCCTGGACTTTCACCATGGAAGGAATAGTCCAAAGAAAAAGACGTTCCACAGCGGTCTCTAGTGGATAAACACAGGTACCGCACCTTGTCTTTTTTTTTTTTTTTTTAACTCCTATATGAATTATTTTTTTCTAGGATTAGCAGTCTTAGGCATCTACAGATATTAGCGGGAATACCGTTTAGGTAACAGGCAGAAAGACATATTAGGATTGAGGGCCCCCCAATAGAACCAAGTTCCTGAGGGGCCCCCACTTACCTTTTCCTCGCCGCAGGACTCTGTTTGGCACAGAAGCCCAAACTTCGCCTCTCACGGCAGGCAATGTACTTAGACCTTCAGGGACCGGGTTCCCAAGGATTCCACTCCCCTGGACCTGTATAGCACCCTGCACAGATAACATCTTGGTTTTGGGTATGACCAGAGCTCTGGATCCCAGGGTCCAGCCCTCCTAAGAGAGGCATTACAGGCAAAACCTTGCTCTTCTCTGCAAGGCCCGGGTACCGACCGTTTAGCTATGAAGCTTTTTTGGTCGGATCCGGAATAGCTTGCTAAGGCCCAAAAGAACCTGTACACAAGCCCAGATGAATACATGTTAACCTTGGCCAACACCTTAGACACTGGCAAAAAACTGAGGTACTCCCGGATGGGAGGGGCTTATATAGGGGAGGGTACTTCCTGTCTTGGAAGTTGCCAGTGCCAGCACCTGAAGGTAATCTATATAATCCCACATAGTTAATACTATGTCGCTCTGTGTCCCGTGATGTACGAGAAAGAAAAGTAACCTACTAGGGTTATTAGCAATAAATAACCTACTGCAGGGCTCGACGAAATCCGGGCGCCAGGTCGCAATTGCGACTATAAATAGCAACCCCATCCTGTGTCTCCGTGCGCCCCCACCTCCCCCGCCGCGCAATCGCGTCGGGCAGCTCTGGACGGCCGGTAATGGAGGCCGCGGCTTTGCGGCCTTCTGCAGGCCTATGCTTCCTTCTGTGATCTGTCGCCATCTTGTGGTGGCCGTTGGCATGACAAGACTAATGGAGCTTCCCCTGTGTTTTCACTGCCATCCTCTTTCCCTCTAATTAGAACCCCCAAACATTATATATATTTTTTTTTAGATTGTGAAAGATAATGTTACGCCAAGTAAATTGATACCCAACATGTCACGCTTCAAAATTGCATCCGCTCGTGGAATGGCGACAAAGTTTTACCCTTTTAAATCTCCATAGGCGACATTTAAAAAATTCTACAGGTTGCATGTTTTGAGTTACAGAGGAGGTCTAGGGCTAGAATTATTGCTCTTGCTCTACCAATCGCGGCGATATCTCACGTGTGGTTTGAACACCACTTTCATATGCCGGCGCTACTCACGTATGCGTTCGCTTCTGCGCACGAGCTAGGCGGGACAGGGCGCGGCGTGTGTCTGGCTCCTAACTTTTTTAGCTGTCTCCTAGATTCCAAGCAAATTTGTCAAACCCTGACCTACTGCTACCACTTGCAGAACCTATTTCCTAATGCCCCTTCCACACGAGGCGGACTCCGTCGCTACGGAGTCCGCTAGCTCCTGCCAGCTCAGCGGGAGATCAGTCCGTTGATCTCCGCTGAGCCGGCGGATGACAGGTCCCTCTCTGCTCACTGAGTGGGGAGGGGCTTGTCGAGCGCCGCTGTCTCCTATTGAGAGATCGGACGAAAACGGACAGCATGTCCGTTTTCATCAAATCTCACCCGATCCGAAATGGACGTATTGCCATCCGTCTGATTTTAGCGGATCGGATCGGGTCGGATGTCAGCGGACATGTCTCCTCTGACATCCGACGCTCCATAGAAATGTATGGAGTGGCCGTTCAGGTCCGCTGATAAAACTGACAGGCGGACCTGAATGGTCCGATCGTGTGAAAGGGTCCTAAAGGTTCAGGCCTCATTCACATCTTGATATTCCGGGTACTCATTTCTGCGGGTGTTCCCGGAAACAGGCAAAAAATGTGCATCACGCTTGAAGTGCCATTAACTCCTAAAGGCACCCCAAAAGCAGGTAGCAGTTGTACAAGGCTCACTGGAAAAAAAAAAGTGCAGGAGCTACTTTAGAGTGTTTGTCAAAGAGAGAGCAGCCCATTCAAATGAATAGGCTGCCTTATGCTGTCGTGCAAATGGATGGTTGCAGGCCTAACTGGAGAGTAGGGCACTCTGGTTGTGTTGAACAACCGTATGAAAGTTGAATCAGGTGGCAGCTCTGAAGAGCAGTTCAGGCTAACCACTAGTTTTTGTCCTTGCTGAAGCTAAAGACCTGTGAAATTAACTTGAATATCACTGGGATATACAGCGTGCTCCAAAATTGTGTATCTGATCAACTGACATGGTGTTCTTTGACCCCTTAGTAACTCTCTTGGGTCCTCCTAATAGTACAAACAAGCTGTTTAATTGTTTTCATAGTTTGGATTTTCATAAGATAAAATAGTATGGCTTGGCATACACCTAAGCCAGGGCTTGACAAATTTGCTTGGAATCTAGGACTCAAAAAAAAAAACCTGGCTCCTAACTTTTTTAGCTATTGACCAATGCGTGCAGAAGTGAACGCATACGTGAGTAGCGCCCGCATATGAAAGCAGTGTTTAAACCACACATGTGAGGTATCGCCGCGATTGGTAGAGCGAGAGCAATAATTCTAGCCCTAGATATTCTCTGTAACTCAAAACATGCAACCTGTAGAATTTTTTAAATGTCGCCTATGGAGATTTTAAAGGGTAAAAGTTTGTCGCCATTCCACGAGCGGACACAATTTTGAAGCGTGACATGTTGGGTATCAAATTTACTCGGCGTAACATTATCTTTCACAATATAAAAAAAAATTCGGCTAACTTTACTGTTGTCTTATTTTTTAATTTAAAAAAGTGTATTTTTTTCCTCAAAAAAGTGTGCTTGTAAGACAGCTGCGCAAATACGGTGTGACAGAAAGTATTGCAACGACCGCCATTTTATTCTCTAGGGTGTTAGAATAAAATATATATATATATATATATATATATATAATGTTTGGGGGTTAACTTCTAAGTAAAGGGAAGGCAGATGGGCGGGCAGTGAAACAGGCAAGCAGTCAGCCAATGAGGAGATAAAGGGGGTGGGCTGGGCCACGGGACACAGGGAGCTGTGGCTTGGCTCGGGTGCCCCCCTAACAAGCTGCTTAATAGGGGGGCACCCGAGGAGGGAGGCACTTAACAGGAGGGAGGGGCCACTAGCACCAAAGAGGGACCAAAGAAGAGGAGGATCTGAGCTGCTCTGTGCAAAACCACTGCACATAGCAGGTAAGTATGACGACATGTTTGTTATTTTTAACTAGAGGCTTTAGTATGCATTATTTAAGCATTTCTCTAGAATTGCCAAACTCATTATATACTCCTGGAGTAAAAATCTAATAACGGGTTATTATTTATGGTATTAGGTAGGGATGCACCGATACCGATACTTGTATTGGTATCGGTGCCGATACTAGGCATTTTCACGAGTATCGTTACTCGTTAAAATGCTCCGATACCGCTAACCGATACCAGAAGTGACGTTGCGTGGGCGAGGCCGGATTCCTGACAAGGCCACCAGCGGCCCCAGCCCTGTCCTCCTGCGGCGACTTCTCGGCTCTCGCGCCCCCCCCCGCACTAACAGCCCCCACTTTGCCTGTGTGGAGGCCGGGAGCGGCAGGCGCGCGATGACTCCTCTGCGCGGCCGGCATCATCTCCCCCAGGCCAGGAGCGGGGGTCTGTGACGTCACCAGCAGCAGCAGCCAAGCGGGTACGACTCTGTCTTGATGATGATGCTGTGCATGTGTGTGCCACTGTGCAGAAAAGCATAGATATTAAATAAAGTGTAATAAAGTGATTTGTGCAACAGGCTGTTGCACAAATCACTTTATTTATGATATCTATGGCTGCTGCTATGCATATTTATATAATCCATATTTAGCACTATATTTGATTGGCTGCTTCTGCTTGGCACACACGCACAATTGCACATGATGATGACTTTAAGTCGTCATCATCATGTACGAGTGTGCGTGTGTGGCAGGCCCAAGCAGAAGCAAGCAGCCAGTTAAATATAGTGCTAAATATGGATTATATAAATATGCATAGCAGCAGCCAAAGATATCATAAATAAAGTGTAATAAAGTGATTTGTGCAACAGCCTGTACACTTTATTTATGATATCTATGGCTGCTATGCATATTTATATGGCTGCTTGCTTCTGCTTGGGCCTGCCACACACGCACAATCGCACATGATGATGACGACTTAATGTCATCATCATGTGCAATTGTGCGTGTGTGCCAAGCAGAAGCAGCCAATCAAATATAGTGCTCAATAACTCTCTTGTACCATGCCTGAAGCCCCTAACTGTCTCCTGTACCATGCCTGCAGCCCCTAACTGTCTCCTGTACCATGCCTGCAGCCCCTAACTGTCTCCTGTACCATGCCTGCAGCCCCTAACTGTCTCCTGTACCATGCCTGCAGCCCCTGTCTCCTGTACCATGCCTGCAGGCCCTAACTGTCTCCTGTACCATGCCTGCAGGCCCTAACTGTCTCCTGTACCATGCCTGCAATCGGTAATTGGTATCGGTGAGTACATGATGTCAAGTATCGGTACTCGTACTCGGTGTCAAAAAAGTGGCATCGGTGCATCCCTAGTATTAGGGTTTGATCATGCAGTACAGACACAGACTTAGCTGTTGTGATATATAATGTCTTTATAAATAAAGTTATAATAAGTTTCATAAACAAACAAAAATATGTTTTTTGACAAACAGAAGTACAACCTTTAAAATATATATTTAAAAAATAAATAAAAATAAAACTGCAATGGCTGTAATGTTATTGTTTCTGAATTGTTTAAGTCATATTTTAGTAGACTAAAATAGTGTTAATTCTGTTAACAAAAATAACACTGATGTCCACACTTTAATAATTTATTAGACCAACATACAAATTCAGAAAGTCCTGGAATCAAGAGCACAAAATAAGTGTATTTTGAAATGTTAAAGGACTACATTTTAGTGCATAGAAATGCATATGAACGTAAGGCCTCATGCCCACTGACGTTTTTACAGCTGTGTTTTTTACAGCTTAAAAACGCCTGTGCATGTTATTGTATATTTTTATTTTTATTTTTTTATTTTTTTGAAAAAAGAAAAAAAAAACGCGGAGCTGAAAAACGCAATCGCTGCGTTTTTACACGTTAGTGCGCATTTCTGCGTGTTTTTTGACGCTCGCGGTTTTTTCTGCCTAATTCTGACGCTGAGGAACGCACTGGTCCTGGGTTTTTTTTTACAGCTTAAAAACGTCTATGCTATTTGCAGCTCAAAAACGTCTAGGTGGGCATGAAGCTATAGACTAACATGGACAGGCGTTTTTGAGCGTTTTTTGCAGCTGTAAAAACGTCCGTGGGCATGAGGCCTAAAAGTAAAACATAAATAATATCGAAGATCAATGACCCACACTCCAGGGCCCTGAAGTAATTTTACAATTGGCATCTTAGCTGTGTTGAGACTACGCTTTAAAATTACTGGAAGTGCCACTTGAATATTTAAAGCATCAAGAAAAATGATATCTAAAATTGCTGTCTGCTTGAACTGTGTCTATATGGAAAATAGATCCAATTCCACTTATATACAATTTCTAGTTTTGCATCTTCTGTAGCTACTCATGTATGTAACCCTGAGGTCTGATCCAGAGTATATTTTTTGTTATTAACTTTAGAAAAGCCATAAATCTGAAGCATCACAAAAAGGTTTCCTGTGTTAATGCACAAAAAGGATACAGGAATGACTCCCCAAAAACTGCATCAATTACCTGCAAGGATGTATTTCCTGTGTCATCTTCATCCATAGAATGACTGCTTTCAGCATCTGTCTCACACTCAGCCATTTGAAATGCTGGTTAAAAGAAAACATTTGGGGGGTAAAAAAAAAAAAAATTATTAACATTTTTAAAAAATTTACAAATCCAACTGTCACAAAAAAAAAAACACCCGATTAGGACTATAATACTAATTTACTATCAGATATTTCAGTCTGGATGTCACACCACTTTCTTAAACTCAATCTAACCAAAACCAAACTTATTTAAATTTTTCCTTCCCCACGTGCCCTCCCTTGATCTCTCTGTCAAAATCAATGGCACAACTATAAGCCCATCCACACATGCCAAGGTCCTAGGTGTAGTCCTGGACTCTTAACTGTTTTTTAAGCCCCACATCCAATCACTGTCCAAATCTTGCCGCCTCAACCTCTGCATCATCTCCAAAATACGTCCCTTTCTAACTAATGACACAACAAAGCTCTTAATTCACTCACGGGGCATCTCTCGCCTCGACTACTGTAACTCCCTTCTCATTGGCTTACCTCTACATAGTATACCCCCCCTTCAATCCATCATGAATGCTACTGCTAGACTCATCCACCTTACCAACCGCTCAGTATCTGCTACACCTCTCTGTCAATCCCTCCACTGGCTTCCGCTCACCCAACAAATTAAATTCAAAATACTAACAATAAGTTACAAAGCCATCCACAACTCTGCCCCCTGCTACATCACTAACCTAGTCTCAAAATACCAACCTAATTGTTCTCTTCGTTCTTCTGAAGATCTCCTGCTCTCTAGCTCCCTCGTCACCTCCTCCCATGCTCGCCTCCAGGACTTTTCCAGAGCTTCTCCAATCCTATGGAACTCATTACCCCAATCTGTCAGATTATCTCCTATTCTATTAGCTTTTAGATGATCCCTGAAAACCCTTTTCTTTAGACAAGCTTATCCTACCCACGCCTAACAAATGTATGTCTATTTTCTCCATCAGCTCATCCCTCACAGTCATTACCTTTTGTTTCACTTGACCCTCCCTTCTAGAGTGTATGCTCTAACAAGTAGGGCCCTCCGATTCCTCCTGTATTTAAAGCAGGAGTCCAGCCTGAGCTTTTTAGGCTGGGCTTCTCCTAAGGGTCACAGGAGTGCAATTCGTTTTGCACTCCTGTGACCCGTTTTCAGCGGACAGCTATATACTGCTGGAGTCCAAGGGTCACATAGCAAGTACCAAAGAGATGAAAGTTGGGCACCAGGGAGTTACACAATGTTGAAAAATGTATATTTTACGAATATAGGTTCTCATTTATCTAGGTCATGGTATAGCCAGTGTTCGTCACATTCAAACGGAACTGTTCTGTAATGCTGAAGACATTATGAAGCCTCTCCCATCCCCTTTCATGAACTGGCTTAGAGACAATACAAAATGTTTTCAATGTTACAGAACAATTCTAGTTGAATGTGGCTAAATGATACAAACTTCTAATATAATGTTACAAAATACATACTACTTATATTAAAATTTGTTTCAAATTCAGCATCCTTATCTTGTAAATACTTTTATTGCTGTCTCATACACAATAACACTCCTTCAATGTACATAGGTGACTGAAGAGCTGCAATACTAGCTTCCAACTGCGAGTGGCATTGCAGACTAACGGAAAACCACAATTCACTCTACTAGGAAAACTTTAAAAGAATGTTCTGTATTTTCAAATAACATTTTACTAGTGTATGGCCAGCTTTACATCCCAACTATATTTTTATGAGCAATTGTTTTTCCAGTGCAGGCATAAAAATGGACAGCAGCAGTCCACAAATGTAACATTCCACTCAGTGGGAAGGCTTGGTCGGAAATGCCATTTGTGTATATGTGCGCTACAGTGAATGCATTGTGTTCATTTGAAGTATGCCAGTGCTTTGTGAGGTGCTAAACAGTATCAATAAAAAAAATAAAAAAAACAGGAAGGACAGCAGCCCCTAAACCCCTGGTGTCCAACACACAGCCTGCTGTCTCCCTTCGTGTGGCCCGCCATGTCCAAGACTGGGTCCACCACTTATTGGGCATCTCTGGAAAGCTTGCAGAGTGGCAGCAGGGTTCAGGAACACTGTCTGCTTCAGCACCCAGCAGCACAGAAAGAACACCTGTAGTACTGTGAGTAACCTCCACTTGATAGCAGTAGTATAGTCCTGGCTCAATGCTGGGGGGGGGGGGCTTTGCCCTTCTGAACAGCCCTGTATTTGGGGGCTGCTGGAAAAATGTGTAGGCACTTTAAACTTGACAGAGATGCTTTCAGTATACAGACAGTCCCCAAGTTACATACGGCTCATACTTACAATTGGAGGGAGACAACAGGAAGTGAGAGGAAATCTACCCCTAGGAACCGAAATTCACTCCTGTTAGAGTAAACATGGGAAAAAGGCGTCTCCACTGAGAGCCGATTCACACAGGAGCGACTCGTCAGGCGACTCAGCCGCCTGACAAGTCGCGCTCCGCTCTGTTCAATGGAACCGTTCTAATAGGAGCGACTCAAGTCGCTCCGACTTAGAAAAAGGTTCTTGGGCAACTCAGGGCGACTTGCATTGACTTCAATACAGAAGTCATTTTGCAAGTCGGCTCTGAAGTAGTTTTGAGATCGCCTTGCAGAGTTGCCCCCAAAGTCGTGCCGCCCCTGTGTGAACCAGGTCTTAAGCTTTATCACTAATCCTTGTCTCCACAACAACTCAAAATTTTTAAAATGTGACATCTTCTGAACAGGGACACAGCCAGCAAAACAAATGTTACAAGGGTGGTAAACTAGGGTTGGATGGAAATTTTGGTGGCGAAACCGAAACTGCAGGATGCACTTAGCCAAAAATTACAGTTTAAAAAAAAAAAAATGTATATTTTTTTTATAAATAATTGTATTCTATTCAACTTTTAATTAACCACTTAAAGACTGCCCACCGCACATATACTGCGGCAGGGCGGCCCTAGTGCACAAAACAATGTGCCCTATGTAAACAAAGAAGATCCCCATTCTGACAGGGGAGTACAGAGAGATCGTCTGTTCCTAGTGATCAGGATCAGCGATCTTTTTCTACTCAGTACACTCCCCCCACAGTTAGAAAGCACCTCCCTAGGGAACACTTAACCCCTTCCCTGCCAGTGTCATTTATACAGTGATCAGTGCATATTTTTAGCTCTGATCACTGTAATAATGCCACTGGTCCCAAAAAAGTGTCAAAAGTGTCCGATCTTTCCACCGCAATGTCGAAGTCCCACTAAAAATCGCGGATCACTGTCATTACTAGTAAAAAAAAAAAAAGCCAAAAATCTCCCCTACTTTGAAGACGCTATAACTTTTGCACAAACCAATCTATATATGCTTAGTGATTTTTTTTACCAAAAATATATAGAAGAAAACATATTGGCCTAAACTAATGAATAAATTTGTTTATTTACATTTTGTTATTGCATATGTATTATAGCAAAAAGTGAAAAATAGTTTTTTTTTTCAAAATTGTCAGTCTTTTTTTGTTTATAGCGCAAAAAATTAAAACTGCAGAGGTGATCAAATACCACCAAAAGAAAGCTCAATTTGTGGAAAAAAATGACATAAATTTTATTTGGGTACAACATTGCACGGCCGCGCAATTGTCAGTTAAAAAACCGCAGTGCCGTATCACGAAAAATGGCCTAGTCATTAAAGGGTGTAAATACTCTCCAGGCTGAATTGGTTAATATCATCAATTTAAATTAATATGAATTTATTGTTGGCCATTATTTGCATCTTTAGTGCAAGAAATGTTTAAGAAAAATGCAGTCTGTGGTCTCTGACATCACTCGTATCATGTCCTCAGTCTCTAACCATCTTTTATATCATTAGGTCTACAATCTCTTACTTAAACTTAAACTCACTGCTAATAGTATTAGCAAAATTTCCATTCGGTGCACCTCTAGCAGACATGATACAAGAGATCAATGCAGCCCCCACCAGTGTCCATCAAATGCAGCCTCACCGGTGCCCGTCGGATGCAGCCTCACCAGTACCCGGATCAGAGCGGTGATCTCTTGCTGTGTCACGGAGTTGGATTTGAATTTCCCAGGCCGCAGTAACGATGTCCCGCTTCCTGTGATACTAAACACTGATTCAATGTCCTGGCATCAGTGTGCCGTCCATCACAAGAGGCGGGACATTGTTACTCCGGCCGCCCGTACAATTCAGCTCCGTGACACAGGGAGATCACCACTCTGCGTGAGGAGGAGAGGACTCTGACTGAGCCACCAGGATGACAACCTGCAATGTGCAGCACCTGGAGCGGACCCTATCCCCTTTTCGCTGTTTTCGGCTGATATGTTTCAGCGGGCAGTCGCAAACTAACATGTCAAAACAGACTAATAACCAATTAAGGTGCCTAAAAAAAGCCATAGGTTGCTCTGACCTGGGTCATTGTTTACATCTTTACTCCCACATTCTGGTTTTCAAGTCACACTTGATTACTACAAGCTCTGAAACCATCTAGTATCCACTGTCAGAAAAATATATATTGTTCCGAGATTTAAGTAATCTCCAGGCCTATGTGCATTTTAACCACTTCAGCCATGGGACACTTCTCACTTATAAGTAAAAATAAAAATAAAAATTGCTAGAAAATTACTTAAAACCACAAAACATTGTATACTATACACTATATTACCAAAAGTATTGGGACACCTACCTTTACACACACACGAACTTTAATGGCATCCCAGTCTTAGTCCGTAGGGTTCAACATTGAATATGCCCACCCTTTGCAGCTATAACAGCTTCAACTCTGGGTTGAGGTCAGAACTCTGGTGTGGGCTTGTTTTTCAGGGGTTGGGCTTAGCCCCTTAGTTCCAGTGAAGGGAACTCTTAAGGTGTCAGCATACCAAGACATTTTGGACAAATTTATACTCCCAACTTTGTGGGAACAGTCTGAAGATGGCTCCTTCCTGTCCCAACATGACTGAACACCAGTGCGCAAAGCAAGCTCCAAATAAGACATAGATGAGTCCAGACCTCAGCTCTAAAGAACACCTTTGGGATGAATCCGAGTGGAGACTGCGAGCCAGGCCTTCTTATCCAACATCAGTGCCTGACCTCACAAATTCATTTCTGGAAGAATGGTCAAACATTCCCATAGACACACGCCTAAACCTTGTGGACAGCCTTCCCAGAAGAGTTGAAGCTGTTATAGCTGCAAAGTGTGGGCCAACTCAATATTGAACCCTGCGGACTAAGACTGGGATGCCATTAAAGTTCATGTGCGTGTAAATACTTTTGGTAATTTAGGGGTGTGGATAGATAGATAGACATCTATCTATCTGAGGCCCTAGAGAATAAAATGGTGGGTGTTGCAATTTTTTTATGTCACATGGTATTTGCGCAGTGGTTTTAGACCAAATTTTTGGGAAAAATAAATACACTTTAATGAATTTTAGTGCACACAAACTCAATAGAATTTCCAATGGTTTGGCAAAACATGAAAGATGATGTTACACCTACGTAAATGGATACCATGTCACACTTTAAAACGGTGAATGCCTGTGGAACGGCACCTAGACATTTCCCTAAGCAACCGTTTAAAAGCCTCTAAAGATTACCAGTGCACAGGAGGTCTGGAGTTAGCATTAGGGATGCACCAAAATTTAGTCCGAAAATTGCCTTTTTCGGCATTTTGCCGAAAGATAATTATTGCCGATAATTGAGCCGAAAATGGGGTGGGGCCTGGTGCCACCCATTACGGGGGTGTCTTTCTGGCGTGGCACGCCGCAGTTCTCTCCTCCCTCCTCGCGGTGATCTCCGTGTGTCACGGAGCATAACTACACCGGCCGCAGTAACAATGTCCCGCCTCCTGTGACAGACGGCACACTGATCCAATGGTGGGACATTGAATCAGTCTGACGTGATCACAGGAGGCGGGACATTGTTACTGCGGCCTGTGTAGTTAAGCTCTGTGACACACGGAGATCGCCTGCATGACGGGCACTGGCAAGCTACATGAAGGGCACAGGTGAGGCATCTTATAGGCACATGCAGGCTGCATGACGAGCACTGTTGAGGCTGCATGACGGGCACAGGCAAGCTGTCTCTGACAGGCACTGGTGAGGCTGCATTGATCTCTTATCATGTCCCCAGTCTCTGACCATCTCCTGTACCATGTCCCCAGTCTCTGACCACCTCCTGCACCATGCCCCCAGTCTCTGACCACCTCCTGCACCATGCCCCCAGTCTCTGACCACCTCCTGCACCATGCTCCCAGTCTCTGACCACCTCCTGCACCATGCCCCCAGTCTCTGACCACCTCCTGCACCATGCCCCCAGTCTCTGACCACCTCCTGCACCATGCCCCCAGTCTCTGACCACCTCCTGCACCATGCCCCCACTCTCTGACCACCTCCTGTACCATGTCCCCAGTCTCTGACCACCTCCTGTACCATGTCCCCAGTCTCTGACCACCTCCTGTACCATGTCCCCAGTCTATGACCACCTCCTGTACCATGTCCCCAGTCTCTGACCACCTCCTGTACCATGTCCCCAGTCTCTGACCATCATATTTTTAAAAAACAGTAATTTTCGGTATCTGTGCTGTTTCGGTATAAGTTTTCGGCCTAGTGTATTTTTCATTTTCGGTATCGGTTTTGGTACCAAAAAACCCATTCGGTGCATCACTAGTTAGATTTGCTGCTCTCATTCTGACGTTTGCGGCGATACCCAACATGTGTGATGCGATGCCCGTTTACATTGCATGCATGCATTTTTTTTATCACTTTTATTGCTGTTGTTCATCCCTTGTGATAGCATGGGTCGTGACAGGTCCTCTTTACTGACAGATCTGGGGTTTATTAGACCCAAGATCTTTCCTCCACCCTCCAAAGCAGCAGATGAAATCAAGATCAGTCTGATCTGATGCTTGTACAAGCCGGTAATATTACAAGAGACTGAAACCGCTTCCAGTTTCTGGCATCACATAGAGAGAGGAACGGCATCTGTTCCTCTCATTGTGTCTCAGTAAGTGGTTAAGTAGGTGGTTAAACATGCATGCAGAAAAAAAATAAAAAAAATAAATGATAAATGGCTCTGGCAGAAAAAGGTTAAAGTGATTATAAAGGCAGAATTTTTTTTTTGGTCTTTATCTTAATGCATTCTATGAATTAAAGGAGATATATAGCCAAAGATCGTTTGGCTATACTTCTCCTAAGGGTCACAGGAGTGCAGTTCGTTTTGCACTCCTGTGATCCATTTTCAGCAGAGAGAGGGCTGAAGTCTGCTCTCTGCTGACGTCACAAAAGTCAGTCCAGGCTCTGTGTCATCACGACTACGGAGTCGGGATCCGCCAGGTGCCTTGACTGACTTCCGGCTCAGCCTCTCAGCGAGCCTGAGGCCGGCCGCCCCCGCCCCCTCCACAGCCCAGCACTTCAATAAGCGAGGAGGGGGCAGAGCAGAGAGCTGCCACTGAGTCTGCAGCTCTCTACTCATGTAGCTGTGAAAACCGAGTGATCAGCAGTGATCGATTGCTCGGTTTTCAGTGTTACAGGCGCCGGGGGACCAATGCTGCAACCACCTACAAAAGTATGATTCTAAAAAAAAAAAAAAAAAAAAAAAAAAAAAAAAAAAAAAAACACACACACACACACAACACACACACTTTTTTTATTAAGATAAAATCCCTTCGCGTGCATCAGCCCCCTAATACTTATCTGAGCCCCCTCTAGATCCAGCGATGTTGCAGTAGTGTCTCAGTTGCCCCGGACTCCCCTCATTGGCTGAGACAGAAGCGTGGCGCCATTGGCAACCTCTGCTTTCAAAGTCAGTCAGCCAATGAGGAGAGAAAGAGGGCGGGCCCGGCCACAGCTCTGTGTCAGAATGGACACACAGAGCTGTGGCTCGGCTTGGGTGCCCCCATAGCAAGCTGCTTGTTGTGGGGGCACTCCATAGGAGGGAGGGACCAGGAGCACCGAAGAGGGACCCGAGAAGAGGAGGATCTGGGCTGCTCTGTGCAACACTATTACAAAGGGTAGGTAAGTATAACATGTTTGTTATTTTAAAGCAAAAAAAAGAGACTTTACAATCACTTTAAGAGCCAGCCTTGATGGGCTTTTGTTTGTTTCAAATGGGTTTTGCGTTCCCATATAAGTCTATAGCAATGCAAATCCTGCAGGTCAAACACAAGTCAGAAAGTAGGTCAACTGATAGTCAGATGTCACCCCCAGCAATAAATTTTGAATGATGTCAGAATCGTCCCTTAGGTCTCATGCACAGGGGTGCCAGGGCCCATATACGGCGAATGGAACCATTTGTGCAGAGCTTCTGCATGCAGGCAGCAAAAAGTATATTAGGATGCAGCAACAAGCATGAACACAGCCGCTCATCCAGCGCATGTTTTTGATGCAGCTTTTTTTCTTTTTTTTTTGACAGGAGAAAGGCATTCAGGAGAGCAGGGCAATCGCCTAGCGTGCATGAGGCCCAACGCGGTGCACAAAGTGCCAGTTTCCGTGCGCCTTACCCGCACGTGAACGCGCTGCCCTTTGCTAGACACGCTTGGGCACCATTCATTTTTTAATGTTACCCCAAACGCAGTGCACTTGCAGCCACCAAACTGCTTGGTACCGCAATACGGTGCAGCATGATTTGTAAAAGTAGCGCCTGCACTACTTTCTGTGCATTCAGCAGCCCATTGAAGTGAATGGGCTGTCAAAAACAAAATGCAAAAAAAACACATGCGTTGTAGTGTGAAGTGGCCCTGAGGCTGGGATGACATTGGAGCGCTGCGCAGGCGTTGCAGTAGGTTACCTCATTCCTTTGAATGGCACCAAAGTTTACATGTCATGGTGTTCTTGTTTCCATCTCCTTTCGATGTGTACAATGCAGATAGCAGGTGCCAGCTGGGTAGAATAGTGCATCCTGTATATAGTGATCAGTAGTAGAGGAGAGTACATGGCACACAATACACATTCTTATACATGTTTAGAAGGCAGGATTCCAATGGTAGCCCATTCCCTCCAGCGTCCTCTGCCTCCCCCTCCAGCCAGCACTGCCATAGAACATGAGCAGATTACACAGGGCTCCTATGGGAGACTCCCGATGACTATGTGACCAGGCAGGCAGTCCTGTACACTCAGCTATCAATAGGCTTCCTGCACTGACAGCTCAGCTTGTGACTCTCTGCAGAGAATGTCGCCTGTATGGCCTGCCGAACTCCACCACACGCACCGCTCTAATCCCTGTGCACCGCCCTACACACAACGACACGACATAAACACACACCCAACCATACCGAGAGACGCAATCTACCTCTTTTATAAGCAGAAGATTGGACTTGGCCGGAAGTACAGCAACAATGGTGGGGATGAGACGGGCGCTCCAAGCCTCGGTTTCAGTATGCCCAGGTATAGGGGCTGCGACAGGGGCCTTGCAAGGGATTCTGGGAGGTGTAGTTCTATATAGCACGCTAGTCTGCAGAAACAGCCACACACACAGAAAGCGCCTTGACTATTCCAAGCCTCGTTCTGGATAGCGTACTTTACTGATATCCAAGCCTCGTTCTGGATAATTTCTACTTCTTGCTATCCACGTCTATTTTTGGATTGCTAGGCTTCTATACATCCAAGCCTCTTTCTAATTGTCTGTTCTCAGAGGAATTCCAATGTGAAAACATCTATTTCTTGTGTGGAATAAAAGACAACACTATATTAAAGGGCAGCTTCAGCCATGTTTCCAAAAAAAATAAAACATTTAAAAGCAGCTATAAAAACTGTAAGTGTTGACTTTTCATAAACAGAAAACAGGTGCCCAAGGTAGGGTTGCCACCTCATCCCTTTAAGCTATGGTGACCAGACATCCCCGGTTTCTGGGGACAGTCCCCGGATTGAGGACACTGTCAGCGGACCAAGTCTGTCCCCGGTTTTGTCCCCGGATTGGATTTGAACAGGGGCTGGGGCAATTTCAAAGACAGTCAGTGCAGAATTAAAAAAAATAATTCTGAATTACACCTCCCCCGCTTTGCCGCACCTACTAGCTTAGGGTAGGGTGATCAGACATCCCCGGTTTCCGGGGACAGTCCCAAATAGAGGACACTGTCCCCGGACCAAGTCTGTCCCCAGTTTTGTCCCTGGATTGGATTTGAACAGGGGCTGGGGCAATTTCAAAAACAGAAAAAAAAAAAAAAAAACAGAATTACACACCCCGCTCCATCGCGCCTACTAGCTTAGGGGGGGTGTATTTTTTACCATTATTGGGGCCCTTTCTGATGATCATGTGTGGGTCAAAGCAAAGGGAATATTTCTTCAGTTTCGGGTGCATGCCCATTCAGCTCCGCTCGCATGTGCTTCTGCCTTGGCTCAAGTCGCGGCCAGCCGCCTGCCTGCTTATCTCCTTGCCTTCCCTGGTGGAGTGATTTTCCTCCGCTCCCCACTCAGTAGTAGCCGGGGCCTGGAGAGTAAGACTTGACAGGCTGTGAGGCGGGTGGCGGAGGCGACGGGCAGAGAGTCGCTGATTGCCGCCATTACTAGTAAAAAAAAAAAAATATGTCCCCGAATTTCATTTTAAAAATCTGGTCACCTTACTTTAAGCCTACATTCACATTGGGCCGATTTAACATGCTATTTGACATGTCAAATAGCATGCCAAATCGTAGCCTATTGCCGGCGACATCCCCGAATTTGCTGGCGCCGCATCGATTCCCAAAAGTAGTTCCTGCACTACTTTTGGCGACTTTGGGGGTGATTTCAATAGACATGTGTGCAGGAACCCGCATAGATGCCTGTCAATCGCCCCCGGACAGCATTGAAATGTGGGTTTGAAATTGCACTGAAGTCGCACGATTTCAATCCCACCTCCAATGGAAATGTAGCCTAAAACCGAACGCATTAATTACACAGGTTGTATGGCTGATTAAGGTGGTAAATAAGCACACTTGGTGCCTTATCTGCATAAATTAGCCTCAGAACCTGTGTAATTAATATGTGTTCGGGTTTAAAGGGATGAGGTGGCAACCCTAGTCCAAGGATCCACTGACATCCTCACCCAGGCCTGTCTTCCAGTCACAGGTGGCAGCATGTTAAAGTGATATTAAGGCCCCTTTTACACAGTGCGAAATCCATCCAAGTGGATCCGCCTGCTCAGCGAGAGATCTCTCCGCTGATCACCTCTGAGCAGGTGGATGACAGGTCTGTGTCCACTGTGCTATGCAGAGTGGACACAGACACAGCCTGTTGCTCTCTATAAGGCGGCCAGATGGAAAGGGACCACCTGTCCATTTCCATCTGATAATCCTCCGATCCACCCGACAGATGGCAAACATATAAACAATAAAAAAATGCAGCACTAATATGTGAATTGAAATGGGAAATAATTGAATATTTTGACCCAAAACTTCATATATGAAGAAATTTTTTTTGAATATAAACACCAAAATATGAGAAAAAGAAAAACAAAGTCAGTAAAAGTGACACAACAAAGTCTGTGAAAAAAAATCCAGTCCGTAGACAAATCCTTATGTGAAGTGAATAGATTATCCAAAATAGACTAGGGTATTCCCAGGAAGGGTGATGAAAAGTGAAATTCTTCCCAAAGAAAACGTGGTAAATTCAGGTGTGACACCCAAGTGAAAGATAATCCTGCCTGTTTAAAAATAAAAGCAAAATAAAAGCCTCTCAGAAGCTTCAGATGCTGTAAGCGAGCGTTGTCGTATACTTCTATGGAGGCTTTGGAGACGCTTTGAAACCCAAAGAAAGAGACATGGAGTATCATTTTTGAAACAAAGCAAACACAACGCGTGAACAGGACTGTAAGGTAACCATTTTATTTAGCGACAGGTTATTTGATTGGCATTCAGAAGCAAATGTAAACAAGCCCCTACTTTCAGAAATCTCCAGCAGAGATGACAAGATCTGTATGGCTACACTTAGAAACTGAGACCAGACTATATATAGTAAAGTGTATTTTTGTTAATAGTAAAGCAAAGACATCCACACAACAAACATGCAACAAGCAAACATGAAGATACAAGTGAACTACAACCATAAAACCAAAATACCTAACCTAGTAACAAGTCTAACAAACGAACTAACTAATAAATATATGTAGCGGCCTCCTCACTCCCCTCTTTGCATCAGCTCGTCTTTCTCTTGCCTAGGGGTACCTTAGAGGGGAGAGAGCGGGGTCACAACGCCAAGCCTCCACCACATGTGTCCGTGCGGTGTAAGCAAAGTTCCTTCTCTACCTTCGGGTCAGTGTTGTGCACCTGGAGTTACCTTGAACAATGTCCACCAGAAAAGAGCCCCACACCATTAAAGTCCAACACTCCTTTATTCTTCTCGAGTGAACAGCATAATCAGTTTGACTCCCTTAGAGAACAGAACAAACAAGGAGGTGTGGATGCGAGTAGGCCCAGACACAATGAACTCTCCACTTTCCACCCTGAAAGTGGGCTGAGGTCTCCTAGTGAGGGGGGATTTTCTTTCCAGACGGTCTCCGATGGGAGGCTCATCTGTCACTGGCAATCTGCTGCACCCGGTCTTCAAGTGAGTAGCTCCCCCTGGTCCATTAGGCCTTCCGGATTCGGGTACCCAATCCCTGGGTTCCCTAGGACCTCCTTCCCTCACGGAACTCAGTGTTGGGCACTGAGCTCCAGACCTCCATCCGAGTACCTTACCCCAGACTAAGGGTGCCTGGGATGGAACACGACCTCCGGACGTCCTCTAGGCC
The DNA here is from genome assembly GCA_029206835.1 of Rana muscosa. Lineage (NCBI taxonomy): Eukaryota > Metazoa > Chordata > Amphibia > Anura > Ranidae > Rana > Rana muscosa. The sequence goes on along the minus strand of CM055117.1, from coordinate 477,907,471 downwards.
TAGGCCGCCTAGAGGACCGACACGAACCACCGCCCTCAGGCTGAAGGTGCCTGGGACTCGACCCCGTGACAAAGATGGCCGGCCCCTTTATACCCTCTCCCAGCAAGCACGGCAGGATCCCCGCCCCACCATACCGCTGCCGAGGGAGGACAAAAAGGAGGCACAGCACACAGCAATAGTTCAACCCCAGCCCAAGGCGACAGCGCCACCCGCTGGACCGCAAGGAACTGCACATCGCTGGTGTCTCTGCCAGTTTGAATTACACCCGGGAAAGTACATACCCGCTACATATATATATATATATATATATATATATATATATATATATATATACTATCCCACACCCACCTAACAACTATCTCCGAGCCGCCCCCATCAAATTCTCTGCAGCTATTACCTTTTGTACCACCACCCCTCCCTTTAGAATGTAAGCTCTACGAGCAAGGCCCTCCTGTACCTTTTGTATTTTTTGTATTGAACTGTACTGTAATTGTGTTGTCCCCCCTATACATTGTAAAGCGCTGCGTAAACTGCGCTATATAAATTGTGTATAATAATACACCGCCAACCCCCGGCAATCTACTCGACCCACTCTGGCACAGCTAGTCTAGGGATTGTTCTCGTATCACAATCTAACAGTATATGCACACAATCTATCTGTATTGCAAGGGTGACCTCTTTGCATGAAGATAACACACTGATAGCAAGTGATAAAATATAACGTTTCTTTACTTTGGATAAAAGGCACAAGGTTAACACATAACACATATATGTCAGCAGAGCCCTGCAGACAGAAAGTATAATACAGGCGATTACCCGCCAAGTGCAGCTATCTCTATCTATGCGCCCTTATGGCGCAGCAACAAAAGTTCTACCTACGGATCAGGCCTGACCCAGCTTTAGACTCAGTCTTTGGAAGATCAATTTTTTCACATGCAACTTGACTGGTGGTGCACAACAGGAACAGTAATTTGTAATCCAAAGGGTAGGAAAATTAAAAGGGAGAATGAACCACTCACAGGAGACTACTCAACTCAGTTCCGCCACTAGTCTCCTGTGGGACAGTAAATAGAACCAGGAGGGCCAAGGCAGTCTCTAGGCCTAGTTAAAGTACAGTTTATATGAATGAGCTGGTGCTCGCTCACCACTCCGGACGCGATCCCAGTCCGGGACTTCCACCTACTGTGTCTCCGCACACAGTATCCGCAACGGCCAGGTCCCCGATCCAACTGATGTCCAAACTCAACAAGTCAGGTGCCACTCAGGCTCCGCAGTGGGGTGGAAGGCTCTCTGGAAGTTTGTGCAAGGCCCCTGGCTTCAGGCCCTGCACTGCAGCAGATCCGCACAGGAAGACCTGTTGATTGCAGCGCGGTGTCCAAAGAGGCCGAGCTCCGCCTCGCCCTCTTCTTATATAGCCCCTCCCATGAGTCTCTGCGGTGGCTAAATGCACCCTGGGTGCCGAACGGGGTTCTGGGTAACGTAGTCCCGGGGCCTTAAAGGAGACCCCGCTACACACTCCCCCCACTTAAACTCTTTGGTCCCCAAAGATAACATCAAATTATAGTACGCACAACATCAACCAAAGCTGCGTATGATGTTGGCAGAGGAAATTCCCACCAAAAATAAGGAGGGGAACTCCCCCGCCCACAGGTCACACTATCATTAGTGTCCTGCCTAACTGTGCCAGAGAGTGAGTTGGGGTTGCCCCCCACCAAATGAACAGTGGAGGGATTAGGGTCTTCCATACTCCTCCTGGCAGTAACCACAGTGTCTTCCGAGCTCCTCCCCATCTGTGGGTAAGTTAATCTTCTGGGAGGCTTTATGGCCCTTCGTACCCTTTGTCCTCTTGGGTTTTCTGGTTCAGCTGGAACAGGTTCCTCTTCTGGAACCGACTCGGGAGTTTCCATTGGTTCAGGAACATTTGACTCCGGAGCAGGGAGGTACATGGAATCTCTTGAATCCTCTTCGGGGAGTATGTCACAGGCCTTTTCCCAAGAATCCGACAAAGGGCTGGACGGGATGAATTCAGTAGCTTCTGCATTCAGTGTTTTGTCTATGGTGTCTTCTTCAGGTAAAAGATCAATAGCAGACGTTTCTGGGGCCTGGGAAGGCCAAAGCCAATCAAGTTCTTCTCCCTCAACTTCACTTAGCTCCGAGGTCTCTGTCTCCCCCATCCGAGGGGTCTGGGACAGAGTGTTTGGTCTGGGAGTATCCAGGATGGAAGTTGGCTCAGGGGAATCCATCACAGGGGGTATCCGAACTGCTTCAGCTAGTGGGAGTAGGTGGTTCCGATGCCAAGTCTTTAAGGGCCCCACCTTCCCTTCTGGCTTAAGTCTGTAAATGGGTAGGCCCGGTAGTCTCTTGCAGATAACATAGGGTTCCGGTCTCCATCTTTCTGCAAGCTTGCGTTTTCCAGGGACCCCCAAATTCCGTAACAACACTCTGTCTCCAGGTTGAAAATCTTGAATCCGAACTTTCAGATCAAAGTTTTTCTTGTTGCGGGCCCCCCTTTGTTCCAAGGCCGCCTGGGCCTGTTCATAGGCTAATTTCAAATTATGTCTGAGTCTATCAACATATCCTTTGTGGGAAGTGGCAGAACAATGGTCTATGGAAGTGCCAAAGGCCAGATCTACTGGTAGTCTTGCTTCTCTTCGAACATAAGTCGATAGGGTGAGAACCCTGTAGCCTCACTGGTGGTGCTGTTGTATGCATGCACAACTGCCGCTATGTGGTTGCACCAATGCTGCTTCTTTTCACTGCTTAAGGTCCCCAGCATGTTGAGCAGGGTTCGGTTGAACCTCTCCGGCTGAGCATCACCTTGTGGATGATAGGGGGTAGTTCTTGTCTTCTTGATCCCCAAGGAATCCAGGAGCTTCCGGATCAACCGACTTTCAAAATCCCTTCCCTGATCTGAATGAAGCCGTTGTGGTAGCCCATAGTGTACAAAGTATTTCTCCATAAGCACTTTGGCTACAGTGGAAGCCTTCTGGTCTTTGGTTGGGAAGGCCTGGGCATACCGGGTGAAATGGTTGGTTGCTACCAGAACATTTCCTAGTCCACTCAGGTCGGGTTCGAGGCAGAGAAAATCAATGCATACTAGATCAAGTGGGCTTTGACTTTGCAGATGGCCCATTGGGGCAGCTTGATGGGGTAGAGTCTTTCTCTGGATGCATCGTGCACATGAGTGGCAGTATTCTTCAACTTCAGCCCTCATGCAGGGCCAATATAAACGGTTCCTAACGAGTTGGAAGGTCCTTTCCGCCCCTAGGTGGCCATGGTTGTCGTGCAGAGCAACCATGACAGTCTCTCTATGTTTCTCGGGCAGGAACAATTGCCATTTGTCTTCCAGGTCATCAGAGGGGCCCCTTCGGTAGACCACTCCCTGATGCACCTGCAACCTGTCCCACTCCTTCCTCAACAGGCGAGCTTCCTTTGAAGGGTGACGTAGGAGTCTATTCGGATCCTGATTCTCCAGGGCCTCTAGAACCAATCTCCCCATGGGGTCTTCCAATTGGTCAGATCTCAACTCCTTTTTGGACAGTTTTGGCAAGTTATCTTCCCCCCAGTTGGGTTACCCCACAGTACTGCTTGGGAACTCCTACTATGGTAACCCCTATTTCTTCTGCTCTTGAGCCACCACTGGCTTGGAGTTCAGCCCCTTGACAGAGGGCCCGCACCCCGTCGGGTGCCACTTGGGTCCAATCTTCTGTACTGCAGGTGGGGACATGAGATCTTCTAGACAAGGCATCTGCATCTCGATTTCCAGCCCCAGGCCTGTATTTTAGGCTGAAATTAAAGGCAGACAGTGCCGCCAGCCATCTATGTCCTGTGGCATCCAGCTATGCTGTGGTGAAAAGATAGGTGAGGGGGTTGTTGTCGGTTTTCACAGTGAATTCTGCCCCATACAGATAGTCTCTGAGTTTGTCAACTACCGCCCACGTAAGGGCCAGGAACTCCAACTTATGGGTGGGGTAGTTCTTTTCAGAGGGAGTCAGACTTCTGCTCACATATGCAACGGGTCTCAGTTGCCCTTCATGCTCCTGGTAGAGCACTCCTCCCAGACCATCATGACTGGCATCTACGTGAAGTTCATAAGGCTTCTTTGGGTCTGCGTAGGCCAGGACAGGGGCAGTGGTTAAGTTTTTCTTCAACATCTGAAAGGCATCTTCACATTTCTCGTTCCACTGGTCCTTGACTGACTCCCCTGGCTTCCTGGGGCCCGAGTCATCCTCTTCCCCCTCCGTCTTGAGCAGCTCATTCAGAGGCCTGGCTATCCGAGCAAACCCCTCCACGAACCTCCTATAATAGGAACAGAACCCCAAGAAGGATCTGAGTTCTGTCACAGTGGTGGGCCTTGGCCAGGAGGTGACTGCCTCCAACTTCTCGGGGTCTGTGGCTACCCCATCCTCGGACACTATGTGTCCCAGATAGTTGACTGATGACTGATGGAACTGGCATTTTTCAGGTGAGAGCTTGAGTCCTTCCTCACTTAGTCTTCTCAAAACTTTCTCCAGCCTCTCTTCATGTTCTTCCAAGGTTCTCCCGAAGACAATGATGTCATCTAAGTATACAAGGACTTCGATGAGGTTTATGTCTCCCACAGTCTTCTCCATGAGACGTTGGAAGGTGGCTGGGGCTCCAGACAGACCTTGGGGCATCCGGTCAAATTCAAAGAACCCTACTGGGGTTATGAAAGCCGTCTTCTCTTTGTCTTCTGGATGCATAGGGATTTGATAGTACCCGCTCTTGAGGTCCATAACACTGAACCACTTGGCTCCAGACAAGCTCTCTAGGGCATCCTCTATCCTCGGAGTGGTGTACTGGTTGGGTACGGTTCTCCTGTTGAGGGTCCTGTAGTCTTTGCACAGCCTCAATGACCCATTCTTTTTTCTGACCACCACTATCGGGGAGGCATAGGGGCTTCTAGATTATCGAATCACACCGGTTTGCCCGGTTCGCTTGAGCTCGGCGAGCTGTTCCCTCAAGTCCTCGAGGTCTGCTAACGGAACTCACCTGACTCTCTCCCTGAAGGGCTTGTCTTCCTGGGGGCGGATTCGATGGGTGGCACTCCTTGCACACCCCACATCGAACTCATCTTGGGAGAAGATCTTTTTCCACCTGGTCACCTGGGCCTTGGCTCTCTCTTTCCAAGCCCTGGGCAGGTTTGGGTTCTCCATGGAAAGTTTCTCCCACACAGTGCTTTCTCCATCTGTCTTCTCCACATCCGACAAAGCAACTGGGGTAGCAGGGCTCACCTGGCCCAGCAACATCCTGGCTGGGATCTCCATGGGGCCATCCGTAGCATTCCTGACACTCACAGGTACTGTACCTTACAGTGGGCCTTCTTCAGAGCCCTCAACGGGACTACTTCTAAGCCCGAGTGTTCTCCCCTTGGGTCGGGTTCCAACATAACAAAGGGCCCAGGCTGCTCCCAAGTGAGTTTCACAGTGGCTTTTAAACAGGCTACTTCACCGGGCTGCAGCACTATTCCTCTCCTTCCCAGCCTCCAGACCTTCCTTACCCCCTCTTCTGGGGCCTTCTGTTCTAAGATCAGTCGCTGGTAGGCTGTCTTCAACATTGGGTGGATCTCAGTGACTGTGGGGTCTTTTCCTTTTGTTAGAGGGGCCAAGCGTCTTCGGACCAGATCCGTGTTGGTCCCTATTATTAGGGAACTCTTGTTAGCGCCAGGCAGTCGGGGGCATACCACAGCCAAGGTATCGAACACTTCGGCCTTCCCTGCTATGGATGGGTCAAAAGTCAGTTTTATAGGCAGGTAGCCATCATAAGGGAAACTCTCTGTCCCAATTCCCCATATCTCCAGCTCTTCAATCTTCTGGATGGGTAGGTGACTTAGATGCTTGTCATAAAAGTCCCGGTACAACAGGGTCACTTGTGCCCCAGTATCCAATATGGCTCTTGTGTAGACTCCCTCCACTTGGACAGGTACTATCGGGGAGGGACCTACCAGCTTCTCTGGATATCGCTTCGAAGGGGTCTCTTTCCTTGGATCTTTGCGTTTCCCTTTTGGACTTTCTTTCTTCCATTTCTCTTTGGACTTAAGTCTCTCTTGGGCCTGGTATGCATTGATCTCCCTCCTTTTAATGGGTGTAACTACCCGCTGAGGGACATTACTCTCTTTCTTTGGTGTACGTTCCCACTGAGGAACCTTGTGTTTCTTCTGAGGGGTCTTGTCAACTCTTTTTATGTGCTTCTCATTCAGTTTGGAGCTCACTGGAGATGATGGGCACCCGGTTGACTCCTTCACTGGGGCCCTCTGGAGTTTCCCGCCGGCTTGCGGTTATCTGCTTTCTTTTTCTTGGGACTGGAACATACAGCTGCAATATGGCCAATCCCTCCACAGTTAAAACAGATCACATCCCCCCAATCTTGTAGGGAAACAGGCACTGAAGCGTCTGAGAACAACTCCGTCTTTGGTCTCTCTTTCTCGAGAACCTTTGAATCTTTTGCAATCAGAGAGGTCAGCATCTCTAACACCTGAGACATCTGTGATTTCAAAGTGTCTACTTCTGAGTCTCTTTCTTTGGTCATCACTGAGTTGACTACCACTGATGCAGCAGAGGTATGTGCCTTGATCACTTGTTGATCCATCTGTAGTGACTCCTCATCCCTAATAATTTTTATCAGATCGGAGTAAGTCAGTGACATTCCCCCTCCAGAGGTTTTCAGGTGAAGCCAGACTGGATCCGAGCACAACGCTCCCTTTAACACTTGCTTCATTCTTGCTGCATCTGTGTCTTGGGGCAACATCCCTTTTTTTAACACGATCTTGCAAAGCATCTTGTTTAGTCTTCTTACATACTCTGAAAGCTTCTCATTCGGCTGTTGGAAAGTATATTCGAATTGGTACACTAGTTCTGCCACCTTTTCTAGCTGACCGAACTCCTCTTGTAACATGGCTAAACAGTCCTGAGCTGTGCAATCAGCATTGCCAAACCGGAAGCTTTTCACCGCTTCTGCTGTAGCGCCTTTCAAACTTTCTATCACGTGCTGTCTCTTCTGCGCTTCAGGCACCTCCCATGCCTCTACTGCTAGTAGTGCCTGCTCAACCCAGGTATCGAAATCTTCTTCCCCTACAGGGACAGGAAGCTTCCCTGAGAATGTCTTTAGTCTGCGGTAACTAGCCTCTACATGTACCGTGTTTGTCCTCTGGCACTTTGTCAACAGATCCCCTAGGGCGTTTATTAATTCTGGTGCTATGGTAGTGACCGGTGCCGCCGGGGGCGTCACTTTTTCTCTTCTTTTAGGTGAGACACAGGGTGTCCCTTGTGGTGATCCTGTTGGGGATGGCTCTGTCTTAACAGTTATTGCATGCGCCAACCTATAAGTTCTATTGTCTGGTGCGCGCACACATTTGCGCTTAAAGGTTTCCGGCATTCCGTCCCACCATTCTATCAGCGCATACTGATACGAGATGTTTGGGTCTGACTTCATGTCCATCACCCACGGTGTATGATCTGGGGACAGTGACACCACTAGTTTCTCTACCGTCTCTGTTGACCATTCCTCCCCTGGAGGCTGATGACCACTGACTGATCTGGTTCTGTCTTAGCTGCTTCGCACCACACTTTAACCTCTGACGGGTCCATGCCGGTACTTTTGGCGTGTTCACCCGCTGTATCAGGATCCCGGACTCGAAGCCCCCACGTGTAGCGCTACCCCCAGTTAAGAGAGCCGCTGGATTTGTTTCCGGCCCTGTGTACAGCACCGCCAACCTCCGGCAATCTACTCGACCCACTCTGGCACAGCTAGTCTAGGGATTGTTCTCGTATCACAATCTAACAGTATATGCACACAATCTATCTGTATTGCAAGGGTAACCTCTTTGCATGAAGATAACACACTGATAGCAAGTGATAAAATATAAAGTTTCTTTACTTTGGATAAAAAGGCACAAGGTTAACACATAACACATATATGTCGGCAGAGCCCTGAAGACAGAAAGTATAATACAGGCGATTACCCGCCAAGTGCAGCTATCTCTATCTATGCGCCCTTATGGAGCAGCAACAAAAGTTCTACCTACGGATCAGGCCTGACCCAGCTTTAGACACAGGCCTCGTACACACGACCGATTTTCTCATCGTAAAAAACACGTAGTTTTTTCCGACGAGATTCTTGTTAAGCTTGTCGATTTTCTCGTCAAGCTTTCTATGCGTACACTGTCATTTCCCAATTTCCGCGTTGTTCTCCGCGCTCACGTCCAGCACGTACGACGGCACTATAAAGGGGAAGATCTTTTTTCTTGGCACCACCCCTTGGGCTGCTTTTGCTGATCTTGTGTTACCGCGTGTGAAGTAAAAGTTTGGGAAGAGACGATTCGCGCTTTTCAGTCTTCGTACTTTTCAGATCGTTTTCTGCCGTTCAGTTTGTGCTTGTGGGTTCGTATCTTGACTTTCAGGGCGTCTAGGCAGGTCGTATCTGTTTTACAGTGCGTTCTTGCCTGTTCGTTTCTGATTTTCAGTTCGTTATTCATAGGCCTTGCTGTTCTAAAGTGCGTTCTGTTCTGTACGTTCTGATTAGACGACCGTTTCCTAGCCATGTCGCCTGGACGTTCTCGTCGTCAAGTTCGTGCTGTGCGTGCGCTTGGTGTTGGTCTGCTTGTTTTGGACCAAGACCAGTCCATGAATGGTGTGAGGAGGAGTTCATGGACCAAGAATTGGTTGCTCCAGCGGGACCAATTCTGCCACATGCCTCTGCTGCGGGAGATCGTCGAGAATAATCCTGAGGACTACAGGAATTTTCTGAGGATGTCTGACCCCGTTTTTCAGGAACTGTTGGCTTTGGTGTCCCCCTATATTACCAGGAAGGACACCGTTATGCGGGAAGCCATCAGTGCTGAGCAGAGGCTCATCGCCACGTTGCGTTACCTGGCGACAGGGAGAAGTCTTCAGGACTTGAAGTTCACCACAGGCATCTCCCCCCAGGCTCTGGGCCTCATAATCCCAGACACCTGTTCTGCCATCATCCAAGTCCTGCAGGAGGACTATATTAGGGTAAGTTTGCTCCCTTAACATCACATTTTAGGTATTACATGTCTGCTAATGTATTGTATTTCTTTCATCCTTCCCTAATTACCATGATTCTAGTATGCTGAGAATGTCCCCTTTGTCCCCATGCATGTTGGAAGCTTTAGATTGCCCCTTTTTTCTCCTCCCTAAATATTTCCCTTCACTTACTTTTCCAGCAGGGGCGCCTGTTGCTCCAAATGTTGGGGGGTTCAAACCCCAATTTAGGAAATAAACTTCCTCCTTTTTTGCTCTGTTGCCTAATAAACGCCCCCAGTTGTCCCCTCCAATGCAGCCATTTTGTTCCCTCAAATGCAGCCATTTAGTCCCCTCTAATGCAGCCACTTTCCCCCCAGCCCTGCACTTACCTTCTTGTGGTCAGCGCCATCCTTCTTCTGTCCTTGATGTCTTCTCCTTCCCTTCATGTTGCATCAGCCAATCATGTTACCATTAAACAGACTTGGTGAACATGATTGGCAGAGCAGCCTGCCAGTGTTTCCCCAAGGAATGCCCCCCTCCCTGCGTCCCCGATTTTTCTTTTAGGATGCCAATTACATCCCTCAGGTTGTAATTTGCAAGACTATTTTACTACCTGTTTCTGCTATGCAATTTTAACCCCCTAAATGCCGCAATGATTCATATGTCGGTCGCTTTACAAGAGGCCATCCACCTGAATAGTGTGCGGCATAGACAATACATAGGTTCATGCAACGCATGAACCTATGTATTGTTCTGAGTGATGGGCACAGGAGAGAGGGGGCAGTGCTCCAGCGCCCACTCTGGACGCACCGCCACTGCAATGCTATCCTGTGGCCAAAGACATTTCCCCCCCCCCAAAATAATTTAGTAATGGCCCATCAGAGGGGGTGATGAATATGATAAATGAGCCTTCCATTATCCTTTTTTTACACACCTTAATAAACGTATAATTAGATTTATGTTGGTCTTTAATTTTTTGGAATAGAATTTCCTTGTAATGTATGACTTTGTTTTGCTAATATTATTTCATCTTGTTTCACTCCACAGCTTCCTTCCACGCCACAGGAATGGCAGACTGTGGCATCGGAGTTTGCCACGCGGTGGGACTTCCCCAACTGCGGTGGTGCCATAGACGGGAAGCACGTCCGCATCGTGCCGCCACCCCGTTCTGGGTCCTACTACTACAATTACAAGGGGTTTCATAGCATTGTGCTGATGGCGGTGGTGTCAGCACGGTATGAATTCCTCTATGTTGATGTAGGGAAGAATGGCCGGATGTCCGATGGGGGATCCTTCATCCAGACGGAGTTTGCCCTCCGTCTCCAGAGTGACGACCTTGCATTGCCACCGGATGCAGGGAATATTGAAGGACTCCCCTTTGTTTTCTTGGCTGATGAAGCCTTCGGACTCGGACGGCATCTTATGAGGCCATTTCCACAGAGGACCCTGACCCCAGAGAAGAGTGTGTTCAATTACCGGCTGGCCAGGGGCCGAAGAGTCGTTGAAAATGCCTTCGGCATAATGGCCAGCCGGTTCCGCCTTTTTATGACTTCCATCCACTTGGCGGACTACAAAATAAACTATGTAGTGTTATGCTGCTGTGTGCTACACAACTTTCTGAGCCAAAAATCAAATTCCTATATGGCCTCAGTTTTGCCAGAGGCTGGACTTTCCCCTGCAAATCCCCTTCCGGGCCTGGAATCTGCCCGTCTTGGCTTGCCCCCCCAAAATGCCCGTGTGGTTCGGGACAAATACATGGAGTATTTCACGGGTAGGGGGGCAATTCCTATGCCAGCCTATGTCTAAGTATCCCAATAAAAATCTTGTTTAAACCTTTAATTATTTGTTCTTTCCTGTCTCCTAGTTTGTCTTTGTGCATTTGTAGTGGCAAGTGTATTTTACTTTAGTAAATAACAACCATTTCACTATGTTACCTTACAAAAGAACCAAATAAGCTTAGAGGGTATTATAAAAAGAAGCTACACGTTGTTTGTGGTCAAATATTTTACTCTGTGCACATTCTCTTCATTTTTTTTTTTTTTACTTTGGGGTTGGCCTGGCCACAACCCGGCAATTTTTGGCTTATGAAAGTACAAAAATATCAGTTGCATATCAAAAATTACAACATTGGATACCTCTGAGCAATCGGAGACATTCACTTACACAAACTATGTCTCTATGTGCCCGTCCTAATATGGGGTCCTGCCACCCCTTGCCCAGCCAAAAATTGAATATGCACACATTTTTTATTTTTTACATATAGGAAGTTTACAATCCTGATCCCTATTGTCAACATGTGCTATCTGCCATCAGGGGTGATCAATGGACGTGTTTTGGGGGTGCATCCCCTTCCTCAGTTCACCGACTTTTGATACGAGGAAGGGGTTGCACCCACAAAAGACGTACATGGATATCCCCTGATGGCAGATAGCACATGTTCACACACTGTGTGCATATTCAATTTTTGGCTGGTTTGTTACTCAAAAAATTATAAAAAATTATAAAAACAAACATGTAAAAACAAATGTGCTTGGATGGCTTATTGAATTCTCCCCAAAACATCGGTAATGTCTTTAAATGTTTGTTCCATCACATGGATTCTTTGTTTAATTAGGTCCAGTTCCGTGCTACATTCCATCACTTGCTGGATGAGGCAGAGGGCACTGTTAGCAGAGAACCGTGTGCTATCCTTCACAACATTTACATCCCCTAAAAACCAAAAAAAAAATTAATAAAAGTCTGCAGGCCTACCTCGCTTACCTTAAGCTGTGGTGTCAGATACTGACCTGTTGTGGTGACCAGATCCACAACGTCATCCACCTCTCCTTCCTGCACTTCTCCTTCCTCCACCTCAACTTCCTGCACATCTTTCGGTTGTGGGTCTTTGGGAGTTTGGTGTTGTTTGGAAGTTGTGGGGTGCATGTGCTCCCTGGAGTGTCCTCCTCCCAGTCTTCTCTCCCCTATGAGAATAAAACCAAAGGTCTATTTATCACACTGTAAATCTCCTTGTTAAACTAAAAACAGGCTAAATTGTTTGGAAGTGGGGTACAAGTGTGTGTTTGTGCGGAATTTAAAGAAGAATGCATTATTTATGACCCCAAATATGTTTAGTATTCACATTTGGATGTAATTTTTTGGACATGTAGGCACCACAAAAATTCTCTGATGCACCTGTGTGGGACACCCAAAAAAGGCGGGTCTGTTGGCCCACACTATAGTGCTCCAAAGTACAGATGTGGAAGCAGCTGCTGAGTGTCCTCTCCTTTACACTGATTAAAGTTTGCATTTCATTCTCTTTACAAACACATCATCTAGACTTAAAAATTATCCTCAATACTTGATCAAAAATGGCAGATGTCTAATTACTTTTGTGGCTCTTAAATAAGCCAAAACCGCGGATAGTGGCCGAACGAAGTGTCGGTAACGTAACGAACGATTACTGTGCCCAACCTAGTTCAAAATATTACATTTTGGAAGGGAGTCCAATATGATAAAAAAAAAAAAAACATGTCAGTTTCTAAAAATATTAATAGCAGAAACGTCGTCATTTTACTTACTTTTAGCGAGCATCCTCTTTATGATCCTCAACTGGTCTGGCTCCCTCAGTTTGAGGTCTGACCACCTCTTTCTGAGCTGCTCATTTGAGCGTTTCACCCCGAACTTCGCCCTCAGACTCTTCACAACTTTAGTGAGGATTTTGGCCTTCCTTCTATTTGGTTTGCTATACGGCCCATGCTTGGCATCATAATCAGCCTTGACCAAGATGTCCACCATCTCCGCCATCTCCGCCAAAGACATATTCGATGCCTTGAATCTCCTCCTTGATCGTGACGTGTCCTCGGTCTCCGGGCTTGTCTCCTGGCTAGTTGCGGAATTATCAGACACCTGCTGTAACTCCGCCATATCTGTCTGCGCGCCGAAAGAGAAGGGGCGGGGAAAAGATGTTAGTTAGAACCTCATGGGCGGGCGACGTGTGCGGAGCGACGTGTTCGAATTTGGACGCATGCGTGGTGTGTATATAGCAAACACACATGTGACTATAGTACGTTTGGTGTGCGGAGAGAGGAGTTCAAGTGACGGACGTGCGAACGAAGGTATGTGATTTTGTGACTTGTAAAAATTGTTGGCCTATACTGTCTTGAGATTGTTGGAGGATATATATGGTGACTAGGATGTTAAGGAGGTTAGACTGTTTGCCTCACATTATTTAAATATAATTTATTTTACTTGCAGATACAATATGAATGTCTTTATTAGCGACAAAGAGTTCCTGGCGGAATTTATTGACCGGGTAAGGGAGCTGCCGGCTCTGTGGGAGACGAAAAACCCCATCCATAAAAAAAAAGGGGTGAGAAAAGCAGCGCTGGAGAAGCTGCTCCCATTTGTGCATACCAAGGTGCCCACAGCCACAGCAAAACAAGTGGACACTAAAATTGGGAGCTTGAGAGGTACCTACAGGACTGAACGCTCTAAGGTGCTGGCTTCTCAGAGGTCAGGAGCAGCAGCAGATGATGTTTATGTCCCGATTTTGTGGTACTACAACAGGATGTCCTTCCTGGATGACCACATTGAGACAAGGCCATCACTCTCCACTCTTCCCCCCAGACTTCCCTGCAGCCAACCTGAGCCTTCTCTGGAGCAAGAGGAGGCAGCCATCCTGGATGATCCTGATTTGTCCATCTGGAGCCAGGTATAGTATTAACTGAAAATGTATTGGGATAAAATTAATGTTTCCCAAATATGTCAGGATGAGAAACATACATTATTTTGTATTCCACAAGTGAAATCAAGATCTGTAGACATTATTCTGCACTTAATTGTGTGGTAAATAGTCAAGCTGATGTAGTGGTAAATGTAAAGCAAGGATTTATGCATTTACATTCTAATTGCTTCCATCAGGATTACAAAGTTTGATGCAAAGATTAAACCAACATATTAAACTATGTTCCTTTTTCATACACAGGATGAAATCAGCCAGGAGGAGGGTCTGGAAACTGTCAGGCAGGAGGAGGAAGGGCCCAGTGGCAGCCAGGAGGTGGCAGGGCCCAGTGGCAGCCAGGAGGTGGCAGGGCCCAGTGGCAGCCAGGAGGTGGTAGGGCCCAGTGGCAGCCAGGAGGTGGCAGGGCCCAGTGGCAGACAGGAGGTGGCAGGGCCCAGTGGCAGACAGGAGGTGGCAGGGCAAAGGAGAAGCACCAGATCCCAGGTGCCTCCCATCCGGCTTCACAAAAGAGGCAGGAGGGACAGGACCACCAGTGAGGCAGCAATGGCCCTTATTAAAGAGGCCCATGCCACCCTCAAGGAGCCCACATCCCCTGAAGAGGCCATTGCCGGCCTAGTGGAGGCTAAGTTCAAGGTGATGAGCATGGAGCAACGCCTCCTATGCGAGCCCCTGCTCATCACCTTGCTCAACAAGGGGGTGATGGAGAAAATTACACCTAATACCGCCATATGTGAGGTGGCCCAACTGACCCAACCTCAACCTCCACCTCCACCTTCCTCTTCTGCCCCACCCCCTTCTGCTACACCTCCACCTTCTGCCCCACCCCCTTCTGCTACACCTCCACCTTCTGCCCCACCCCCTTCTGCTACACCTCCACCTTCTGCCCCACCCCCTTCTGCTACACCTCCACCTTCTGCCCCACCCCCTTCTGCTACACCTCCACCTTCTGCCCCACCCCCTTCTGCTACACCTCCACCTTCTTCTTCTGCCCCACCCCCTTCTGCTACACCTCCACCTTCTTCTTCTGCCCCACCCCCTTCTGCTACACCTCCACCTTCTTCTTCTGCCCCACCCCCTTCTGCTACACCTCCACCTCCTCCTCCTGACAGGAGTACCCCTCCAGTGGGCCAGCCTCCAGCCAAACGAAGAAGGAAGGCTGCAGGAAAGGCTTCAGGAAAGGCTTCAGGAAAGGCTGCTGGGAAGGTTGCCAGGAAGAAGAGGAAGTGATGGCCTTGCTTCATTGTGGTCGGACAGAAGGCAGCCTGTTGTAGTACCACACACTTGGGACATATATCTCACCTGCTGCTGTTCCTGACCTCTGGGAGGCCAGCATCAGATTGTGTTCAGAAATGTGGGCCTTCTCAAGCTCCCAATTTTAGTGTCCACACAGGGTTGCTGTGTGCTCTGGGGTCCCTGGGATGCACAAATGGCAGCAGCTTCTCCAGCGCTGCCTTCTCTTTATTTAATTTATAAACATGAATAAATGTGTTTTTTGTTTAAGTTCATACTTGACTATGTGTATTTTTAAATAAACAAAATCAAGCTTTGGAGTAAGCAGATACATTTGACTGACAATAAAAGGCACAGATATCACCCCCCCAAAAGAATAACTAAATCTGATTAGCACAAAAACATGGTGTGAAATTTAAATAATATAGATTCCAAAATTAAATGGGAGATCGCTATCAAAACATTGAGAAATTAGAATTAACATCATTTTGAAAAATCTAACCATTTAAATTTTCCCTAAAAACTTGCACGATATAATACACATAAATCTTATAAAGAGCAGCATGAAAAAGGTTAAAAATAAGGCATAACTCTGTGTAAATATCAGCAGCAAAAGAAGGTCACTCGTTTTGATTAATGTAACATTCTAACGAAGATTTCAATGCAGAACATTTAAACGATGAAATATTTATGAGCGTGACGAATATGCTCTCTCCATTACGAAGGCTTGTTTTACCAGAAGATGCGCTCCCGTCTCATAGTTGCTTGTGAGCATGCGCGCTTTTGGAAGAGTCGTAAAAGCATACACACGAACCATTTTCTCGTCACAAAACAGGCCGACGAGAAACACGACGAGGAAATCTGGAATCCTGACGAGAAAATAGAGAGCAGGTTCTCGGCAAGTTTCTCGTCGTAAAACCATACACACGAACGTTTTTCTAGACAAAAAAACTCTCGCGGCACTTTTCTTGACTGTTTTGGACGAGAAAAACGGTCGTGTGTACGAGGCCAAAGTCTCTGGAAGATCAATTTCTTTGCATGCAACTTGACTGGTGGTGCACAACAGGAATAGTAATTTGTAATCCAAAGGGTAGGAAAATTAAAAGGGAGAATGAACCACTCACAGGAGACTAGTCAACTCAGTTCCGCCACTAGTCTCCTGTGGGACAGTAAATAGAACCAGGAGGGCCAAAGCAGTCTCTAGGCCTAGTTAAAGTACAGTTTATATGAATGAGCAGGTGCTCGCTCACCACTCCGGACGCGATCCCAGTCCGGGACTTCCACCTACTGTGTCTCCGCACACAGTGTCCGCAACGGCCAGGTCCCCGGTCCAACTGATGGGGTGGAAGGCTCTCTGGAAGTTTGTGCAAGGCCCCTGGCTTCAGGCCCTGCACTGCAGCAGATCCACACAGGAAGACCTGTTGATTGCAGCGCGGTGTCCAAAGAGGCCGAGCTCCGCCTCGCCCTCTTCTAATATAGCCCCTCCCATGAGTCTCTGCGGTGGCTAAATGCACCATGGGTGCCGAACGGGGTTCTGGGTAACGTAGTCCCGGGGCCTTAAAGGAGACCCCGCTACATATATATATATATATATATATTTATTAAATATGGAACACGGGTAGCATGGAATACCAGATGCAGGGCTAGAGCAAGATCAATATCAGGAGCAGGATAAATGGCAACAGCATCAGACTTAGCACAGCTAGCAAATCAAAACACTAATGCAAGGTGTCTCAGTAGAAGAGAGACTTAAGTACCCTCCCAGCAGCCAGCATCAGGTGGAGCTGATTACTGGGATCTGCTTTGAGACACTTGCTGGTGGATACTAAAACTACAACTTTCCGCTCAGGGAACCATAATGCCACTAGAAAGTGAACCAGTTCCTGACAGTTAAGCCCTGTACACACGATCGGTTTTACCGATGAAAACAGTCTGATGGACTTTTTTCATCGGACAAACCGATCGTGTATGGGACCCATCGGTCTTTTTTCCATCGGTTTTAAAAATAGAACATCTTTTAAATTTTTCCGATGGATCAAAAACCGATAGCAAATTCCGATCGTCTATGGGCAAGTCCATCGGATAAAAAACCCACGCATGCTCAGAATCAAGTCGACGCATGCTCAGAAGCATTAAACTTCATTTTTCTCGGCTCATCGGAGTGTTTTACGTCACCGCGTTTGGAACGGTCAGTTTTTTGACTGATGGTGTGTAGACAAGACTGATGGAAGTCAGCTTCATCGGATTTCCAATGGATAAAATCATCGGATTAGAATCCATAGGATATCCGATCGTGTGTACGAGGCTTTACAGTCCTGACGACTGCAATTTATATGCTTTGTTGCTCATTACAAATTTTGTAGAAAGGGGTTTATTGTCTTAAAGGGGTTGTAAAGGTTCGTTTTTTATTTTCTAAATGGGTTCCTTTAACCACTTAACGACCGCTCACTGTATATATACGTCGGCAGAATGGCACCGACAGGCACAATCACGTAGAGTGTGCGTGATTGCCTTTGTATAGTTGGGGGGTCCAATCGGACCCCCCTTCTGTACAGTGAGCGGTGGCTAAGTGTCCAGGAGCGTTCCGGGATGAGGGGGGCAGCCATTCGTTTCTGGCCACCCCCTCGCGATCGCTCCCGGCGAATGGAAATGCCCCCTCTGTCTGTGTCAGACAGAGGGAGCAGGAGGAAGTGATGTCATCTCTGGTGCGGCGCTCACATATACCGAGCGCCGTACAAGAGAAGACATCAGGTCAGTGCACACAACACTACACTGACACCAGGACACATAGGGACATAAATCGCCCCCCCAGGCCCCCCCAGATCACACCCCCAGCCCCCAGTCACAGTGTCACTGATTGCAGTGACCATTTATTTAGTGATCACTGCAATCAGTGACATTTGTGACTGTAAAAGTGTCACCAAAGTTTAGTCTTAGGTCCAGTGTTGCCCCCTAACCCCCCCTAATAAAGGTTTAACCCCCTGATCACCCCCCAGATAACCCTTTCACCGCCTATCACCACTGTCGCTTAGCAATCATTTTTCTGATCGCTGTCTTAGCGTCAGTGATGCCGATCGGCAGCCAGTAATTTTTTTTAGGTTCGCCGCAGGTTTTTATAGCGTCAGGTACCCCAATATATTATCTAATAAAGGTTTAACCCCCTTGATTGCCCCCCAGGTAACCCTTTCACCCCTATCACCACTGTCACTAAGCGATCGTTTTTCTAAACGCTGTCTTAGTGTCTGTGATGCAGATCGGTAGCCGGTAATTTTTTTTAGGTTCGCCGCAGGTTTTTATAGCGTCAGGTACCCCAATATATTATCTAATAAAGGTTTAACCCCCTTGATCGCCCCCCAGGTAACCCTTTCACCCCCTATCACCACTGTCGCTAAGCAATTGTTTTTCTAAACGCTGTCTTAGTGTCGGTGATGCAGATCGTAGCCAGTAATTTTTTTTAGGTTCGCCGCATGTTTTTATAGCGTCAGGTACCCCAATATATTATCTAATAAAGGTTTAACCCCCTTGATCGCCCCCCAGGTAACCCTTTCACCCCCTATCACCACTGTCATTAAGCGATCGTTTTTCTAAACGCTGTCTTAGTGTCTGTAATGCAGATCGGTAGCCGGTAATTTTTTTTAGGTTCGCCGCAGGTTTTTATAGCGTCAGGTACCCCAATATATTATCTAATAAAGGTTTAACCCCCTTGATCGCCCCCCAGGTAACCCTTTCACCCCCTATCACCACTGTCGCTAAGCAATTGTTTTTCTAAACGCTGTCTTAGTGTCGGTGATGCAGATCGTAGCCAGTAATTTTTTTTAGGTTCGCCGCATGTTTTTATAGCGTCAGGTACCCCAATATATTATCTAATGAAGGTTTAACCCCCTTGATCGCCCCCCAGGTAACCCTTTCACCCCCATCACCACTGTCGCTAAGCGATAGTTTTTCTAAACGCTGTCTTAGTGTCGGTGATGCAGATCGGTAGCTGGTAATTTTTTTTAGGTTCGCCGCAGGTTTTTATAGCGTCAGGTACCCCCATATATTATCTAATAAAGGTTTTAACCCCCTGATTGCCCCTAGTTAACCCTTTCACCAGTGATCACCATATAAGTGTTACGGGTGACGCTGGTTAGTTAGTTTGCTTTTTATAGTGTCAGGGCCCCCGCCGTGTATATAACCCAATAAAGGTTTAACCCCCTGATCGCCCGGTGGGTGATATCAATTAGGTTTTAGCGTCAGAGAGGGTCTGAGTCACACCCCAGGCAGCGTCACGTTAGTGCCAGTAACGCTAACACCCACGCGTGAAGCATACACCCCCCTTAGTGGTATAGTATCTGAACAGATCAATATCTGATCTGATCAGATCTATACTAGCGTCCCCAGCAGTTTAGGGTTCCCAAAAACGCAGTGTTAGCGGGATCAGCCCAGATACCTGCTGGCACCTGCGTTTTGCCCCTCCGTCCAGCCCAGGCCACCCAAGTGCAGTATCGATCGATCACTGTCACTTACAAAACAAAAACACACATAACTGCAGCGTTCGCAGAGACAGGCCTGATCCCTGTGACTCCAGTGCTGTAGGAGGTGATTTCACCACCACAGTTAAAAAAAAAAAGCAAATATGCCGAAGCATTGGGGCAGCAGGGGCGGAGGAGCGATTTTGCTCCTAATGCCGCGTACATACGGTCGAAATTCCGACGGAGGCTTGCCCGTGGAAAAGTCCGACCATGTGTGTGCGGCATAACTTTTTTGCGGGAGGATGCCCCCATGCTTCGGCATATATAAATGGTGCGTGTATGCCCATCATTGGAAGTGGGTGGATGAAGGGCGGTATTCTAATGGTGGGCATACCCACCGATCAATCTCTTTTTTCGTTCAGCCAACTGGCTGCATGAAATAAAAAGATTACAATACATGTCCAACAAGGACCAGCAACGTACTGGTATGTTGCTGGACTTTGAATGTTTATACCAGAATGATGCCTGCGGGTTTAGGTATCATCTTGGTATCATTCTTTTCAGCCTGTGGCCGGCTTTCATGTAAAAGCAATCCTAGTGGCTAATTAGCCTCTGGACTGCTTTTACAAGCAGTGGGAGAGAATGCCCCCCCCCGGATATAAAAAGCGCCATTGGGAAATTGGGAAAGCATTTTATCACACCGATCATGGTGTGGTCAGATGCTTTGAGGGCAGGGGAAAAATCTAGGGTCTAGAAGACCCCAGTTTTTTCAAAAAAAGAGTACCTGTCACTACCTATTGCTATCATAGGGGATATTTACATTCCCTGAGATAACAATAAAAATTATAAAAAAAAAAAAATACTTGGAAGGAACAATTTAAAAATAAAATAAAAAAGCAAAATTAATAATAAAAAAAAAGAAAAAAAAAAGCACCCCTGTCCTGCCCTGCTCTTGCCCAATGGCGAACGCAAGCGTCGGTCTGGCGTCATATGTAAACAGCAATTGCACCATGCATGTGAGGTATCACCGCGAAGGTCAGATCGAGGGCAATCATTTTAGCAGTAGACCTCCTCTGTAAATCTACTGGGGTAACCTGTAAAGGCTTTTAAAGGCTTTTAAAAATGTATGTAGTTTGTCGCCAATGCGCGCTTGTGCGAAATTTTAAAGCATGTCGTGTTTGGTATCTATGTACTCGGCCTAAGATCATCTTTTTTATTTCATCAAACATTTGGGCAATATAGTGTGTTTTAGTGCATTAAAATAAAAAAAAGTGTATTTTTTAACCCAAAAAATGCGTTTGAAAAATCGCTGCGCAAATACTGTGTAGAAAAAAAAAATGCAACACCCACCATTTTAATCTGTAGGGCCTTTGCTTTAAAAATATATATAATGTTTGGGGGTTCAACATAATTTTCTTGCAAAAAAAAAAATGTTTTCATGTAAACAAAAAGTGTCAAAAAGGGCTTTGTCTTCAAGTGGTTAGAAGAGTGGATGTAAGCTTCCTAATGTTGTGTATAAAATGCCAGAACAGTTCAAAACCCCCCCAAATGACCCCATTTTGGAAAGTAGACACCCCAAGCTATATACTGAGAGGCATGTCGAGTCCATGGAATATTTTATATGTTGACACAAGTTGCGGAAAAACGACAATTTTTTTTTTTTTTTTGCACAAAGTTGTCACTAAATGATATATTGCTCAAACATGCCATGGGCATATGTGGAATTACACCCCAAAATACATTCTGTTGCTTCTCCTGAGTACGGGGATACCACATGTGTGAGACTTTTTGGGAGCCTAGCCACGCACGGGACCCCAAAAACCAAGCACCGCCTTCAGGCTTTCTAAGGGTGTAAATTTTTGATTTCACTTCTCACTGCCTATCACAGTTTCGGAGGCCATGGAATGCCCAGATAGCACAAAACCCCCCCAAATGACCCCATTTTGGAAAGTAGACACCCCAAGCTATTTGCTGAGAGGTATTGTGAGTATTTTGTAGGCTTGTGCAGTTCGTTTCGTAACGAATTGAAATTCGTCCGAATTTAGCAACTTTCGGACATTCGGAAGCATTCGAATTTCCGAACAAAGCAATTACGAATAAGACCGAATCCGAAATAAATTATACCGCAAATAGCGAATGCCCGAATGTCTTCGGCATAATTCGTTATGAAAAAGTTACGAATGTACGAATCCATACGAAGCACAATAACACTCACTCTGCTCTGCTCTCTGCTTCTCCCACACCGTGCTGAACTCCCTCTCAAAATGGTGTACAGGGGCGGAGGTTATAGCCGCATGTAAAAAACGAAAGTAAAATACGAGATTTCGAATCCATTCGAAGCACAATAACACTCACTCTGCTCTGCTCTCTGCTTCTCCCTCACCGTGCTGAACCCTCTCAAAATGGTGTACAGGGGCGGAGCCTATAGCCGCATGTTAAAAACGAAAGTAAAATACGAGATTTCGAATCGTTACAAATAACCGCAATGTATTTAGAAAAGTACAAATCCATTCGAAGCACATTAGGCATAATAGGCAGCGTCGTTGTGAGAGAGACACGGAAAATTACGAATCAACGAACCCAAAAAAAGTTACGAAAGTAGGAGTTGTGTCCAGAATCAACGAAAAACAACGTACTCCTCCGAAAGTACGAACCCAAAAAAAGTTACGAAAGTAGGAGTTGTGTCCAGAATCAACGAAAAACAACGTACTCTACCGAAAGTACGAATTATAAAGCAACAAAAAATTCAACGAAAAATGTCGCTTGCAAAAATACGAATGAGTCCGAACACGAAAAATCCCGTCTAGCAAAATTACGAATGATTACGAATCAACAGGACCGGAAAGAAACGAACCGAAACGGAACAAATTTTTCCGTTGTGCACAAGTCTAGTATTTTGCAGATCTCGCTTTTTGTCACAAAGTTTTGAAAATTGAAAAAAAAAAAATATATATATATATATATATTTTCTTTCTTCATTTTCAAAAACAAATTAGAGCTGTAAAATACTCACCATTCCTCTCAGCAAATAGCTTGGGGTGTCTATATTCCAAAATGGGGTCATTTGGGGGGGTTTTGTGCGATTTTGGCATTTTATGGCCTTCGAAACTGTGATAGGTAGTGAGGAGTGAAATCAAAAATTTGTGCCTAGAAATCCTGAAGGCGGTGCTTGCTTTTCGGGGTCCCGTACGCGGCTAGGCTCCTAAAAAGTCCCACACATGTGGTATCCCCGTACTCAGGAGAAGCAGAAAAATTTATTTTGGGGTGTAATTCCACATATAACCATGGCATGTGTGAGCAATATATCATTTAGTGACAACTTTTTGTAATTTTTTTTTTTTGTCATTATTCAATCACTTGGGACAAAAAAAAATATATTCAATGGGCTCAACAGGCCTCTCAGCAATTTCCTTGGGGTGTCTACTTTCTAAAATGGGGTCATTTGGGGGGTTTTTGTGCTATTTTGGCATTTTATGGCCTTCGAAACTGTGATAGGTAGTGAGGAGTGAAATCAAAAATTTGCGCCCTTAGAAATCCTGAAGGCGGTGCTTGGTTTCCGGGGTCCCGTACGCGGCTAGGCTACCAAAAAGTCCCACACATGTGGTATCCCCGTACTCAGGAGAAGCAGCAAAATGTATTTTGGGGTGAAATTCCACATATAACCATGGCATGTGTGAGCAATATATCATTTAGTGACAACTTTTTGTAATTTTTTTTTTTTTTTTAGTCATTATTCAATCACTTGGGACAAAAAAATAAAAAATTCAATGGGCTCAACATGCCTCTCAGCAATTTCCTTGGGGTGTCTACTTTCCAAAATGGGGTCATTTGGGGGGGTTTGTACTGCCCTGTCATTTTAGCACCTCAAGAAATGAGATAGGCAGTCATAAATTTAAAGCTGTGTAAATTTCAGAAAATGTACCCTAGTTTGTAAACTCTATAACTTTTGCGCAAACCAATAAATATACGCTTATTGACATTTTTTTTTACTAAAAACATGTGGCTGAATACATTTTGGCCTAAATGTATGACTACAATTGAGTTTATTTGATTTTTCTTATAACAAAAAGTAGAAAATATCATGTTTTTTCAAAATTTTCGGTCTTTTTCCATTTATATCGCAAAAAATAAAAATCGCAGAGGCAATCAAATACCATTAAAAGAAAGCTCTATTTGTGGGAAGAAAAGGACGCAAATTTCGTTTGGGTACAACATTGCATGTCCGCACAATTTACAGTTAAAGCAATGCAGTGCAAAATTCTGAATTCACCTCTGGTCCTTTAGCTACCAAATGGTCCGGGGCTTAAGTGGTTAAGCTAGTGCATTGTTGGTTCACTTACCTTTTCCCTAGATTTGCCTTCTAAAGGTTTGTTTTCTTTGTCTGAATTTCCCACTTCCTGTTTCTCCTCACTAAACTTCACACCATCATCTGAGTGGTGTGGAATCAGCCAGAACAGCTTACTGAACAGCTTACTGAGGAGGAACAGGAAGTGAGAAATTCAGACAAAGAAAACAAATTAAAAAAAGGGTAAGTGAATCAATAATGCACTAGCTTAACCACTTCCCGCCCAGTCAATAGCAAATTGATGTCCGGGAAGTGGTTCTGTTATCCACACTGGACGTCATATGACGTCCTGCGGGATAACAGCCGCCGCGCGCCCGGGGGGGCGCGCATCGCGGCGATCAGTGGAGCGGTGGGTCAGTCTGACCCACCGCTACACTGATCTCAGTAAAAAGCCTCCATCGGAGGCTTTTTACCATGTGATCAGCCGTGTCGAATCACGGCTGATCAGGAAGTAAACAGGAAGAGCCGTTGATCGGCTCTTCCTCACTCGCGTCTGACAGACGCGAGTAGAGGAGAGCCGATCGGCGGCTCTCCTGACAGGGGGGGTTCGCGCTGATTGTTTATCAGCGCAGCACCCCCTTGGATACCCACACTGGACCACCAGGGAAGCCCCCAAGGACCACCAGGGAAGCCCTAAGCATGTGGATGGCCCCCATGGCCATCCACATGTAGTAAAAAAAATATATGTATAAAAAAAATATGCCAATCAGTGCCCACACATGGGCACTGACTGGCACGATCATGCCTAGAAACAAATGTGTGGTGGCTGGCATTGCTAGGCAGCAGTGTCACCAGTGCCACCTACTAGTGTCCATCAGTGCCACCTATCAGTGCCCATCCGTGCCCATCTGTGCCCATAAGTGCCCACCTATCAGTGCCCGTCCGTGCCACCTATCAGTGCCACCCATAAGTGCCCATCAGTGCCGCCTAAAAGTGCCCATTAGTGCCGCCTATGAGTGCCCATCAGTGCCGCCTATGAGTGCCAATCAGTGCCGCCTATGAGTGCCAATCAGTGCCGCCTATGAGTGCCCATCAGTGCCGCATACCAGTGCCACATATCAGTGCCCATCAGTGCCGCCTATCAGTGCCCATCATCAGTGCCCATCAGTGCCACCTCATCAGTGCCACCTCATTGGTGCCACCTCATCGGTGCCCATCAGTATCGCCTTATCAGTGCCCTTCAGTGCCGCCTTATCAGTGCCCGTCATTGAAGTAGAAAAGGTACTTATTTACAAAAAAAATGAACAGAAACAAAGAAAAACATATTTTTTTTTTAAATTTTCGCTCTTTTTTTATTTGTTGCGCAAAAAATAAAAATCGCAGAGGCGATCAAATACCACCGAAAGAAAGCTCTATTTGTGGGAACAAAATGATAAAAAATTTGTTTGGGTACAGTGTAGCATGACCGCTCAATTGTCATTCAAATTGCGACAGCGCTGAAAGCTCAAAATTGGCTTGGACAGGAAGCTGTATAAGTGCATGGTATTGAAGTGGTTAAAGGAACCTATTTAGAAAATAAAAAATGAACCTTTACAACCCCTTTAACAATTACTGGCTGCAAAGTATTTTTTAAAATTCTTATTTTTGGTAGGATTAGACAAAGTATCGTGTGCACAGAAAAGCATAAATGATGAAAGATTTTCTGTTTTTAAATGACCATTTGTGCCAGGGTTTATGTGTGTCTGTTAGACTAGCACAGCAATTACAGCGTTTTTGTGGGTACAAGCACTACAACATGTGTGCAGTATACAGAGTATAACAAGTAGGCTCAGATTCTATTTAACCTATTCCTCTTTAACCACTTAAGGACCGAGTCTCTTTCTGAGATTTGGTGTTTACAAGTTAAAACCAGGTTTATTTGCTAGAAAATTACTAAGAACCCCCAAACATTATATATATTTATATATATATATATACATATATATAAAATGTAATTTTTTTATAACAACCTAGACACCGGTCGTTGCAATACTTTGTCACACCGTATTTGCGCAGCTGTCTTACAAGCGCAATTTTTTGGAAAAAAACACTTTTTTAATTAAATAAGACAACAGTTAAGTTAGTCCAATTTTTTTTTTATATTTTGAAAGATAATGTTGCGCCGAGTAAATTGATACCCAACATGTCACGCTTTAAAATTGCGCCCACTCATGGAATGGCAACAAACTTTTACCCTTAAAAATCTCCATAGGCGACATTTAAAAAATTCTACAGGTTGCATGCTTTGAGTTACAGACGATCGCGGCGATACCTCACATGTGTGGTTTGAGCACTGTTTTCATATGCAGGCGCTGCTCACATATGCGTTAGCTTCTGCACGCGTGCTCGGCGGGACGGGCGCGTTGAAAAAAATGTATTTAATTTTTTCTTATTTATTTTACCTTTTTTATTTTTACACTGTTCTTTAAAAAAAAATTGTGCCACTCTTAAGCCTCGTACACACGACCGGTTTTCTCGGCAAGAAACGACAAGAAAACTGTTGGGAGAGCTTTCTTGCCGAGAAAACCATGCGTGTGTACGAGGCTTTCAGGTTTCTCATCAAGAAAACTGCCCAGAATCTCGACGAGAAAAAAAGAAGACCTGCTTTCTTTTTTCTCGTTGGGAGTCTCAGTTTTCTCGTTGTGATTCTCGTCAGACCGTTCGTGTGTATGCTTTTCCGAGTCTTCAAAAACCGCACATGGTCAGAATCAAGTATGAGACGGGAGCGCACCTTCTTGTAAAACTATCATTCGTAATGGAGATAGCACATTCGTCACACTGTAACAAAATGAAAGCACGAAGACTGAAAAGCACGAATCGTCTCTCATTAAACTTTTACTAACACGCAGTAACACGAGATTAGCAAAAGCAGCCCAAGGGGTGGCGCCATTAGAATAGAACTTCTCCTTTATACTGCCATCGTACGTGTTGTACGTGACCACGCTTTACAGCGACGAGATTTTGAATTGACAGTGTGTATGCAAGGAAAGCTTGATAAGAATCTCATCGAGCTTGACAAGAAACCCGTCGAGAAAAACAACGTTTTTTTTGCGACGAGATTCTCGGCCGTGTGTACTAGGCTTTATTCTTATTACAAGGAAAGCATGACAGAACCTCTTAAATATGAGATCTGGGGTCAAAAAGACCTCAGATCTCATATTTACACTAAAATGCAATAAAAAAAAAAGTAATTTGATGGAAAAAAAAATTCTCTTTAACTACTTAAAGGGGTTGTAAAGGTTTGTTTTTTATTTTCTAAATAGGTTCCTTTAAGCAAGTGTATTGTTGGTTCACTTACCTTTTCCTTTGATTTACCTTCTAAATGTTTTTTTTCTTTGTCTGAATTTCTCACTTCCTGTTTCTCCTCACTAAACTTCACACCATCATCCGAGTGGTGTGGAGTCAGCCAGAACAGCTTACTGAACAGCTTACTGAGGAGGAACAGGAAGTGAGAAATTCAGACAAAGAAAACAAAGAAAAAAAAGGGTAAGTGAATCAATAATGCACTAGCTTAACCACTTCCCGCCCAGTCAATAGCAAATTGACGTCCGGGAAGTGGTTCTGTTATCCACACTGGACGTCATATGACGTCCTGCGGGATAACAGCCGCCGCGCGCCCGGGGGGGGCGCGCATCGCAGCGATCGGTGGAGCGGTGGGTCAGTCTGACCCACCGCTACACTGATCTCAGTAAAAAGCCTCCATCGGAGGCTTTTTACCATGTGATCAGCCGTGTCGAATCACGGCTGATCAGGAAGTAAACAGGAAGAGCCGTTGATCGGCTCTTCCTCACTCGCGTCTGAGAAGGGAAATCTAAGGAAAAGGTAAGTGAACCAACAATGCACTAGCTTAAAGGAACCTATTTAGAAAATAAAAAACAAACCTTTACAACCCCTTTAAGCCCCGGACCATTATGCAGCTTAAAGACCAGAGGTGTTTTTACAATTTGGCACTGCGCTGCTTTAACTGATAATTGCGCGGTCATGCAATGTTGTACCCACAAACAAAATTTGCGTCTTTTTTTTTCCACAAATAGAGCTTTTTTTTGATGGTATTTGATTGCCTCTGCGATTTTAATTTTTTGAGATATAAATGGAAAAATACAGAAAATTTTGAAAAAAAAAGATATTTTCTAATTTTTGTTATATGAAAAATCGAATAAACTCAATTTTTGTCATACATTTAGGCCAAAATGTATTCAGCCACATGTCTTTAGTAAAAAAAATGTCAATAAGCGTATGTAGCGGGTACTTGAATTTAGGGGAAGCATCTGGGTGGTAGTGTAACCCAGATGCCTTGATTGTTAGGAAATTCAAGGTTCCCTTTGTGAGTCTTGGAGGACTCTGGTGGTGTGAAGTTCCCGCCGGCCTATAGGTGGCATTGTTGCCTTGGACCGGGGTTGGGCTCGCACCGCAAGACTGTACCTTTTTGTCCTCCCCTGGAGCTGGTACAGCGGGGCGGGGAACCCGCTGTGGCGCGAAGGGAGAGGTCATAAAAGGGGCGGATGCCCTGATCATGGGGTTAGAGTCCAGAGCCAGAAGATGTGGCCGCACCCAGGCACCTTCAGCCTGGGTGCTGGCGTTCCGGTGTTCCAGGCCTAGGTGCCCTTGACCTAGCCGGAGCAGAGATGGAGTCCATCTCAGGCACCTTTAGCCTGGGGTGAGGTACTATGGCGGATGCCTGGGGCTCAGTACCTTCGAGGGTGGAGGAATCCGAGGGGGCCCTAACTCCTTGGGTGCCCGTGTCTGAGTTCATGAGGACTGGTGTGCAGTAACTTCTCTGAAGAGTCCGGCGCAGCATCGCTGGTGACGGAGAGGCCTCCATTTCTCCCTTGGACGGATTTCTTCCTCTGACAGGGGCAGAGCGAGCGAAGGTAATTCACGTTCTATATCACCTAGTCAGTGGCAGTGACTATTCACCACTGGTGACAGCACAGTGGTCAGCAGCAGAAGGGAAAGGATTGTGCCTCGATCTGTCCCCATTTCCCAAAGTAAAGAAACTGTTTTATTGCTTGGCAAGAAGAATAAAACTGAGTTGGACCTATTCACTGTGTGGAACTCTGGTTACTAGAAGCAAAGGAGTCAGGGACGAAGTACTGGACTTGACTCTAGGACACCTACACAAAACCCAATTTGCTGGCCTTCACCTCTTAGCTATGGAGGACATGGTCCGTGGTGTGTCTTATCCCTCTCTCCCAGGTACCCCTAGACAACAGCCATATAACCGATGAAGATAGAGAGAGGGGTGAGCCCCGCTACATGTATGGGCATCGTATCCGGGATGTGTATTGTGTCTGAATTAAAACTTTGCTGCCCGGAGGAGTTCCGAGTAGGTCGGCCATATTGGCCAACGCGCCACGAGGCAACCCACAGCTGCGTAGTTCGTGGGCGGGGAAAGGGAAAAGCCCGCGAACAAGTGCAGAAGGTGGGAGGAGTCTGGCCATGTGGATGTACGCACGTGGAGATTCCGGCGCAGGTGGGTCAGTGCGCAATGGAGCAGCAAAGAGAGAGGATGGCTTCAAACGCTCCGTGGATTTCAGTTCCTTCCTTCGCGGATATTTCTTCTCTGGCTGCTCCGATTATGGATACGGGGATAAGACTAAGGCCCCGGGGGCGATTGGCTCTGTAGACCTGCAGAGACGTGGAGGCCCTCGTGTGATCTGTCCCGGCTGTTCGGGACTCTTGGTCCAGCTGAAGCCGTTCGGGCGCTGTGAGGTCTGCAAAGAATTTCTCTTCGAGGTGGAACCATCCACAGAAAAGCCTTGCGCTTTCCACCTCAACTACCTCACAGGGACTGCCACTCCGGAAGGAGAGATCGATGCTGATGCGTTCCCCATGCGCACTGATCCGGGCGAAGTGACTGCCCAAGCGGAGATGAAAATAGAAAAATCTGAGGATGCTGCCTCGGTCACCAGCAGCTCCCTGCTCCGGCCACCGAAGAGGAAAGTCAGCCTAGTGATGGCCTTGTGTGGTCGTGGAAGAGCTTCGCCCCACTGCTTGCCTGGCCTGGATGGATCCGGTAGAAAAAGTCCTGGACATCCCTGTTCTTCTAAAGGCCCAGGTGAGCCAGGGGTTGGGACTGTCTGCGTGGTTACAAGTGGCGGAAGCCCACAGTCGGTAGAGGCCGTCAAGGGGGATAGTTCTGTGACTGGGAATTATCTGCCCGCTGACTGCTACGACACCTCTGACCTGGATTCATTGTCTGACAATGGCGATGATGGGGAGATAGACAAAATCTTCCATCAGAAGGGATGGGACAAGATGAAGCTACCCTCGTCCTGTGTCACAAGGGACCTGCCCATGTCTACTGGAGATAGTACACCTCGGGTAGAGGCCTCGGCGCCAAGGGAAGAAGCTGGTCCTCTGTCTGAAGTTCCCCTTCTGGATTCCACATCCATTTCACCCGTTCCTGTTGCGGGAGCGCAGCGTCAATCACTGCGGGCTCCTAGGCCCAGATATACCGAGGTGGTGAACGCACCTCGCCACCCAGAAGCGATTGTTCCACCTGGACAAGGAGACCGAGCCACTATGCCACCTTTGTCAAGGCTGCAGCGTCTCTTTGGCCAGAAGGTTGCTCAGGAATATGTGTGGGAATACCCGTATCTGCCTCGGGAACTGCTCTACGAGGTGGAAGTTTTTTGGCAACGATGGTATGATACCTTTGTGTGGGACAAACTTAAAGTACAGCAAGTACGGCGGTACCTTTCCTGTTCACCAACGGTCACCAAGAAGTTCCAGGACTGTAAAGATAAGTGGATGCTGGGAAGACACATCCATGTGGACAAAGTGGTGATTTGCCGTAAGGAAGGAAAAAGTGTTGAGTACCATGTGGAGGCTTTTGATGACCGTCTGAAGCCTGTGTCGTTGCCTCATCCAAGGTTTTACCTATAAAAGGAAAAAGAAGGAAAGAGACTCCCGTGTGCTTTTCTTTTCCATTCATGGCTGAACTTTCTGGAGTGCCTTTGCCAGAACACAGGGACTGTGCCCTATTTTTTTTTGTATTTGGGCAGTTCTACTCTTTGGAGAAATGGGAGCTGTTTTTGTTTTGTTCTCCCTCCTTCTCCTTGCACTCAAGATAAATCAGTGACTCTGGGTTTTAGTTAGTGTAGGGTCACAGAGAAATGATCAAGAGAAATAAAAAAAGTTCATCTGGAAGTGATGAGTGTCTTGACCGCGGCACTGTCACCAGGTGGCAGTGTTGCGCAACGATTGTTTTTTTTTTTTCGACATTATGCAGCACTCATTGGAGTGAATGGGTTTCTTCTCGGATAGACTCATTCATTCCAAGCAAACACACATATGTTGTTAGGATGTATGTTTCTTTTCTTTCCCTCTGCAGGAGATTCGTCTATCAAGGCTGCTGAGAATGGGTGGTCCTTAGATAGCCAGGGGGAGAGAAGAATGTAAATGTGTGAGATATTTACAGTGTTTTATTGGAAAGTTTTATAGTTATATTGTTTTAAGTTTTCTATTTCCCATTCAGGTCTTGGCACAATTCAGGGCTAAAATGTGTAGTTTGGTTTCTGGGCTGAACTTATGTCACCACCCTTGTGGGATGTGAGTTTGTACCAGACACTGGGGACCAGTGTCAAATCACCAGGGGGAGAGTGTAGCGGGTACTTGAATTTAGGGGAAGCATCTGGGTGGTAGTGTAACCCAGATGCCTTGATTGTTAGGAAATTCAAGGTTCCCTTTGTGAGTCTTGGAGGACTCTGGTGGTGTGAAGTTCCCGCCGGCCTATAGGTGGCGTTGTTGCCTTGGACCGGGGTTGGGCTCGCACCGCAAGACTGTACATTTTTGTCCTCCCCTGGAGCTGGTACAGCGGGGCGGGGAACCCGCTGTGGCACGAAGGGAGAGGTCATAAAAGGGGCGGACGCCCTGATCACGGGGTTAGAGTCCGGAGCCAGAAGATGCGGCCGCACCCAGGCACCTTCAGCCTGGGTGCTGGCGTTCCGGTGTTCCAGGCCTAGGTGCCCTTGACCTAGCTGGAGCGGAGATGGAGTCCACCTCAGGCACCTTTAGCCTGGGGTGAGGTACTATGGCAGATGCCTGGGGCTCAGTACCTACGACTGGGTTCCGCGAGGGTGGAGGAATCCGAGGGGGCCCTAACTCCTTGGGTGCCCGTGTCTGAGTTCGTGAGGACTGGTGTGCAGTAACTTCTCTGAAGAGTCCGGCGCAGCATCGCTGGTGACGGAGAGGCCTCCATTTCTCCCTTGGATGGATTTCTTCCTCTGACAGGGGCAGAGCGAGCGAAGGTAATTCACGTTCTATATCACCTAGTCAGTGGCAGTGACTATTCACCACTGGTGACAGCACAGTGGTCAGCAGCAGAAGGTAAAGGATTGTGCCTCGATCTGTCCCCATTTTCCAAAGTAAAGAAACTGTTTTATTGCTTGGCAAGAAGAATAAAACTGAGTTGGACCTATTCACTGTGTGGAACTCTGGTTACTAGAAGCAAAGGAGTCAGGGACGAAGTACTGGACTTGACTCTAGGACACCTACACAAAACCCAATTTGCTGGCCTTCACCTCTTAGCTATGGAGGACATGGGCCGTGGTGTGTCTTATCCCTCTCTCCCAGGTACCCCTAGACAACAGCCATATAACCGATGAAGATAGAGAGGGGGGTGAGCCCCGCTACACGTATATTTATTGGTTTGCGCAAAAGTTATAGCGTCTACAAACTAGGGTACATTTTCTGGAATTTACACAGCTTTTAATTTATTAATTTTTGATTTATGATCTCATTTCTTGAGGTGCTAAAATGGCAAGGCAGTACAAACCCCCCCCCCCCAAAATGACCCCATTTTGGAAAGTAGACACCCCAAGGAAATTGCTGAGAGGCATGTTGAGCCCATTGAATATTTTTTTTTTGTCCCAAGTGATTAAATAATGACAAAAAAAAAAATCTTTTACAAAATGTTGTCACTAAATGATATATTGCTCACACATGCCATGGTTATATGTGGAATTGCACCCCAAAATACATTTTGCTGCTTCTCCCGAGTACGGGGATACCACATGTGTGGGACTTTTTGGGAGCCTAGCCACGTACGGGGCCCCGAAAACCAATCACCGCCTTCAGGATTTCTAAGGGCGCAAATTTTTGATTTCACTCCTCACTACCTATCGTAGTTTCGAAGGCCATGAAATGCCAAAATAGCACCAAACCCCCCCAAATGACACCATTTTGGAAAGTAGACACCCCAAGCTATTTGCTGAGAGGCATGTGAGTCCATGGAATATTTTATATTTTGCCACAAGTTGCGGGAAAATGACAAACTTTTTTTTTTTTTGCACAAAGTTGTCACT
This sequence comes from Rana muscosa, assembly GCA_029206835.1. Lineage (NCBI taxonomy): Eukaryota > Metazoa > Chordata > Amphibia > Anura > Ranidae > Rana > Rana muscosa. The sequence goes on along the minus strand of CM055117.1, from coordinate 477,874,433 downwards.
ACATGATATATTGCTCACACATGCCATGGGCATATGTGAAATTACACCCCAAAATACATTCTGCTGCTTCTCCTGAGTACGGGGATACCACATGTGTGGGAATTTTTGGGAGCCTAGCCGCGTACGGGACCCCGAAAACCAAGCACCGCCTTCTAGATTTCTAAGGGCATAAATTTTTGATTTGAACTGTCCTGGCATTTTATGCACAACATTAGGAAGCTTATGTCACACATCATCCACTCTTCTAACCACTTGAAGACAAAGCCCTTTCTGACACTTTTTGTTTACATGAAAAAAAATTTTTTTTTGCAAGAAAATTACGTTGAACCCCCAAACATTATATATTTTTTTTAAGCAAAGTCCCTACATATTAAAATGGTGGGTGTTGCATTTTTTTTTCCACACAGTATTTGCGCAACGATTTTTCAAACGCATTTTTTGGGGAAAAATACACTTTTTTTCATTTTAAATGCACTAAAACACACTATATTGCCCAAATGTTTGATGAAATAAAAAAGATGATCTTTGGCCGAGTACATCGATAACAAACACGAAATGCTTTAAAATTGCGCACAAACGCGCAGTGGCGACAAACTACATACATTTCTAAAAGCCTTTACATGTTACCACATTAGATTTACAGAGGGGGTCTACTGCTAAAATTACTGCCCTCGATCTGACCTTGATACCTCACATGCGTGGTGCAATTGCTGTTTACATATGACGCCAGACCGACGCTTGCGTTCGCCTTTGCGCAAGAGCAGGGGGGGACAGGGGTGTTTTTTTTTTTGTTTTTTGTTTTTAATTATTTATTTTGCTTTTTTATTTTATTTTTAAACTGTTGCTTCCATTTTTTTTTTTATTGTTATCTCAGAGAATATAAATATCCCTTTTGATAGCAATAGGTAGTGACAAGTACTCTTTTAAAAAAAAAAATTGGGGGTCTATTAGACCCTAGATCTTGCCCTCAAAGCATCTGACCACACCAAGATCGGTGTGATAAAATGCTTTCCCAATTTTCCAATGGCGCTGTTTATATCCGGGAGGTGGGACATTCCCTCCCACTGCTTGTAAAAGCAGTCTAGAGCCTAATTAGCCGCTAGGATTGCTTTTATATGAAAGCCGACCGCTGGCTGAAAAGAATGATGATACCTAAACCCGCAGGCATCATTCTGGTATAACCATTCAAATTCCAGCAACATACCAGTACATTGCCAGTTCTTGTTGAACATGTATTGTAATCTTTTTTTCATGCAGCCTGTTGGCTGAACGAAAAAAAGAGATTGATCGGTGGGTATGCCCACTAGGGGTGCGCATCTTCGGTGGTCTCACGATTCGATTTGATTACGATTATCATGTCAACGATTCAATTTGATTTGATTCCGCGATGCATCACGATGCATCACGATTAGAAAGATGGAGGAGTCTGGAGATAGGGAAGGAGGAATCCATGAATAGGAAAAGAAGGATGGAGTAGTCTGGAGATGGGAACTAAAGGATGGAAGATTCCGGGGATAGAACTGAAGGATGGAGGGGTCAAGGGATAAGAATTGAAAGATGGTGAAATCCATGGAGAGAGAATGGAAGAGTCCGGGGATAGGGAAATAGGAATCCATGAATAAGGAAAAAAGGATGGAAGAATCGGAGGATAGAAATGGAAGGCTGGAAGAGTCCAGGAATATTATTCGATGGAAGAGTCTGGGGGGGGTGGTAGGAACTGAAGGATGGAGGGGTCGGTCCAGAGATAATTTTGTTATTATATAATTATTGTTTAGGGCTGCATGGGGTGGGGGTTGGAGCCTGTGAATGGAGGTGAGTTGGGTGAGGGCTATGCGGTGGCCATTGGTTTGAATGGGGAGATGGAAGAGGTTTGGGCTGGGAGCCATATCCATCTGATGTGTAGTTTGAGTGATCAGAAGTAGTTTGAGACATATATAAAAGGGGTGGGGGGGAGTTGGGCGAGAGATAGTGAGACCTGCGGGGGGAGGAAGGGGCTGTGAAGGACATTAGGCAGTTTGACAGCCAGCTGGGGAACATGCTGTCATATTTGCATTATTAAAAACAAAATAAAGTGGGCGCTGTATGATTAGTTGGCAGCTAGCACATGGTGATAGTGAATATACAACTTTTAATAGACCATAAAACAAAAAATGGTGTGCAGTGCTTTGCGGTGATAAATGTACAAAAAAAGAGTCTTATTAAGTAGTGAACAAATATAGTCCTGAAATATATTTATATATAAATCTGTGATCTGATTGAAAGAAATCTTCTGTGTATTCAAAAGTAATTCCAATGCTGAGTGTGCTCTGCTGTGTACAAATCATTCACCAGAAATCAGGAATGATTTGTACACAGCAGAGCACACTCAGCACTGGAATTACTTTGAATACACAGAAGATTTCTTTCAATCAGATCACAGAGTTATATATAAATATATTTCAGGACTATATTTGTTCACTACTTAATAAGACTCTTTTTTTGTACAATTATCACCGCAAAGCACTGCACACCTTTTTTGGTTTTATTGCCCTATCTGCATACAGTCTGGCACGACACCTCCCTTACCATGTCAGTCCTCTCAGTGTCCTCCCCGCGGCCCCCTCACCTGGCTCTACCGCTCTTCTGGCTCTCCTCCATCACACCTCTGGCTGGATACGCCGCGGCCACCCTGAAACATTCCGGGACCAAAGGCACTGATGGCTCCACTCTCCTCCGCGTTCCGTGCTCCATAAGCTGGCCGCGGCCGCCGCCACCCTTAACAGCAGCAGGGACAGCTCAAGCCACCACAAACTCCGGCCACAGCACTCCATGTTCCTGCCAACCTGCACACAGCATGGGCTCCTCACTTCCGCATTACGCCGCCTTTCTATTAGCTGATGAGGGGAGAGGGAAGGGGATTGATGGAAGGCCTCCTCTCCTCTCCTCGCGACACACGGGGAGGCGGGGAAAAAACGGCACTTAAACTTCGGCTGCTTTTTGCTCCACTCGGAGGCAGGGCATGGTGCGGCGGCACGGTGCGAGGATGACGTCATCCTCCATAATCGATTACTTAAAGCTACAGCATCGATGCCGCATCGTGGATGGTCGAATCCCGATGCATCGATGCGACGATTAAATTCAACACCCCTAATGCCCACCATTAGAATACCTCCCTTCATCCACCCACTTCTAATGATGGGCATACATGCACCATTTATATATGCCGAAGCATGGGGGCATCCCCATGTGTCCTGGGATGTGTCCTGCAATAGTCGGGCTGATGCACTCTCTAGGTCATGTGGCACTCTGGATGAGGAGCCCACCTGTGAACCTGAGCCGATCATTCACTCCAGTTTGCATAACCATTTACCTTTGTCTGTCCCTAAACACCCTTGGATGCACAGCCAGGCTAGCTTGTCTGCAAGTTCTGCAGTCGCTACGCCTTGTGATGCGATTCAGGAAGTCGCTACACCTGACCATGCTATTCACTCGGCCTCTGAACTAGTTATGCCAGTCCAGCCCATGCCCAGTGAGCCTTCTACTTTTTCTTATTCAGGACCTTCTGAAACCTCACCTCAACCTAATACTGTTACGTCCATTCAAACCTGTCTAAGGGGTTCAATCCATCCTCATTTTGCTTGTCTTTCAGCTATCCAGCTTGACTCCTAAGACATGTCACCTTCTAACCAACCTGACCTCAGGGTTCCACTGACCTCTGCCCAGTCTTATGGTCCTGTGCTAGATGCCCAGTTCATCTTTAAGGGTCTGGGGAGGCTCCTCAGATTCCTGTTGATCGTCTCATGCTCTTGCTTATTCCTAAAGGGCCTTTGGTCCTCAATAAGTCCTCTCCCTACCTCAGTTTCGGTCTCTGAGGATAATCTAAAGTACGAGGTTAGTCAAGTTCTGGATTCTCGGCTCTGCAGAGGCATTCTTCAGTACCTTGTGCATTGGAGAGGGTTTGGTCCTGAGGAGGCGTCTTGGATCGCTGCATCTGAGGTCGTTGCACCTCGTCTGTTGAGGAGGTTTCATCTGAGATTTCCCTTTAAGCCTGGGCCCAGGCAGGGGAGGGGGAGGGCCCATAAGAGGGGGGATACTGTCATGGTTATGCAGTAATGTTTGTCTCTTAGCTCACCTCTCCTCCATGTGTCCTGCTTTAGAGGCCAGCCACTCTCACCTGGCTGCTTATGTAATCTCTCCTCTAGCATGGCTCCACCCCAGGCCCTATCAGGGAACACTATATTAACCTGTGCACTGCAAGCCAGCCGTGCTGATCAACTTTGTATGTTAGCTTTCGTGTGTGACTTGTTGTGTCTTCTACGTCTGATTCCAGTTACCGATCTTGGCTTGTTCTCGACTAGGGATGAGCTCGGTGTTCGAGTCGAACATACGTTCGACTCGAACATCGGCTGTTCGATCGTTCGCCGAACAACGAACGATTTGGGCCGTTCGCGCCTAATTCGTGGCCCACAATGCACTACGCCATCGCAGTGTCATCCAGGCGCTGTGATTGGCCAAGCATGCACTGTGACCCCGCATGCTTGGCCAATCACAGCGCCGGCAGCGAGGAGAGCAATGATTGGCCACAGGCAGGATGCCTGTGGCCAATTATTGCTGAGGGTGTTTAGTACACGCCCCACACTATAAAAGGCCGCCAGCACGGCGGCCTAGTGTAGTGTGTTCCGGAGCAGGGAAAGAGAAGCATAGGCAGGGACAGTGACATTTTTTTTCTTGCTTAACCTGGATTCCTTTAGTTTAGGGAAAGAGAAGGATAGGTAGGGAGAGTGTCAGTGTGTTTTACTGTGCTAATCCTTGTTTGTAGGGACAGGGAAGGACAGTGAGGGAAATTCTCCTTGTGCTATACTGTGCTAAAGCATTCCTCATCAACCATCTTTAAAAAAACATTTTTTATAGGGACAGAAAACTATAGGTAGGGAGAGTGTCAGTGTGTTTTACTGTGCTAATCCTTGTTTGTAGGGACAGGGAAGGACAGTGAGGGAAATTCTCCTTGTGCTATACTGTGCTAAAGCATTCATCATCAACCATCTTTAAAAAAACATTTTTTATAGGGACAGAAAACTATAGGTAGGGAGAGTGTCAGTGTGTTTTACTGTGCTAATCCTTGTTTGTAGGGACAGGGAAGGACAGTGAGGGAAATTCTCCTTGTGCTATACTGTGCTAAAGCATTCATCATCAACCATCTTTAAAAAAACATTTTTTATAGGGACAGAAAACTATAGGTAGGGAGAGTGTCAGTGTGTTTTACTGTGCTAATCCTTGTTTGTAGGGACAGGGAAGGACAGTGAGGGAAATTCTCCTTGTGCTATACTGTGCTAAAGCATTCCTCATCAACCATCTTTAAAAAAAACATTTTTTATAGGGACAGAAAACTATAGGTAGGGAGAGTGTCAGTGTGTTTTACTGTGCTAATCCTTGTTTGTAGGGACAGGGAAGGACAGTGAGGGAAATTCTCCTTGTGCTATACTGTGCTAAAGCATTCATCATCAACCATCTTTAAAAAAACATTTTTTATAGGGACAGAAAACTATAGGTAGGGAGAGTGTCAGTGTGTTTTACTGTGCTAATCCTTGTTTGTAGGGACAGGGAAGGACAGTGAGGGAAATTCTCCTTGTGCTATACTGTGCTAAAGCATTCCTCATCAACCATCTTTAAAAAAACATTTTTTATAGGGACAGAAAACTATAGGTAGGGAGAGTGTCAGTGTGTTTTACTGTGCTAATCCTTGTTTGTAGGGACAGGGAAGGACAGTGAGGGAAATTCTCCTTGTGCTATACTGTGCTAAAGCATTCCTCATCAACCATCTTTAAAAAAACATTTTTTATAGGGACAGAAAACTATAGGTAGGGAGAGTGTCAGTGTGTTTTACTGTGCTAATCCTTGTTTGTAGGGACAGGGAAGGACAGTGAGGGAAATTCTCCTTGTGCTATACTGTGCTAAAGCATTCCTCATCAACCATCTTTAAAAAAACATTTTTTATAGGGACAGAAAACTATAGGTAGGGAGAGTGTCAGTGTGTTTTACTGTGCTAATCCTTGTTTGTAGGGACAGGGAAGGACAGTGAGGGAAATTCTCCTTGTGCTATACTGTGCTAAAGCATTCATCATCAACCATCTTTAAAAAAACATTTTTTATAGGGACAGAAAACTATAGGTAGGGAGAGTGTCAGTGTGTTTTACTGTGCTAATCCTTGTTTGTAGGGACAGGGAAGGACAGTGAGGGAAATTCTCCTTGTGCTATACTGTGCTAAAGCATTCATCATCAACCATCTTTAAAAAAACATTTTTTATAGGGACAGAAAACTATAGGTAGGGAGAGTGTCAGTGTGTTTTACTGTGCTAATCCTTGTTTGTAGGGACAGGGAAGGACAGTGAGGGAAATTCTCCTTGTGCTATACTGTGCTAAAGCATTCCTCATCAACCATCTTTAAAAAAACATTTTTTATAGGGACAGAAAACTATAGGTAGGGAGAGTGTCAGTGTGTTTTACTGTGCTAATCCTTGTTTGTAGGGACAGGGAAGGACAGTGAGGGAAATTCTCCTTGTGCTATACTGTGCTAAAGCATTCATCATAAATCATCTTTAAAAAAACATTTTTTATAGGGACAGAAAACTATAGGTAGGGAGAGTGTCAGTGTGTTTTACTGTGCTAATCCTTGTTTGTAGGGACAGGGAAGGACAGTGAGGGAAATTCTCCTTGTGCTATACTGTGCTAAAGCATTCCTCATCAACCATCTTTAAAAAAACATTTTTTATAGGGACAGAAAACTATAGGTAGGGAGAGTGTCAGTGTGTTTTACTGTGCTAATCCTTGTTTGTAGGGACAGGGAAGGACAGTGAGGGAAATTCTCCTTGTGCTATACTGTGCTAAAGCATTCCTCATCAACCATCTTTAAAAAAACATGTTTTATAGGGACAGAAAACTATAGATAGGGAGGGTGTCAGTGTGTTTTACAGTGCTAATCCTTGTTTGTAGGGACAGGGAAGGACAGTGAGGGAAATTCTCCTTGTGCTATACTGTGCTAAAGCATTCCTCATCAACCATCTTTAAAAAAACATGTTTTATAGGGACAGAAAACTATAGGTAGTGTGAGGGGGCTAGCTCGGCAGCGGGTATGTGTGACCCCCGGGATGGGCTCCCCACCCAAAAACAGGCCCAGCAGACGGAGGTTGTGGTTTTCAAAATCAAAAAAAGGTGCGGTTTATTTTCTATCTACAGTGACAAAAACACAGCAAGGCAAAAAAAACAAACACAAAATAAATCCTGGTCAACTTGACCTCTGACTAAACTTACAGGTTTCCTAACTAACGACTGGGATCAGCCTAGTGCTGTCCTAGTCCCTGGTTTTAAATGTCCAAGCAAAATATAGCCACACAGGCTTTCTCTCACCGCACAGGGGTTCACTCTCCCTAGACAGTCCACACAGGTCTGCTTCCAGGCATGAGCCAACATCTAATGAATCTGGGCTTTCTTATAGAGGCCTAAATGAGCTGACAAGGTTCAGCTGGACTCATCAACTCCCTGTCTGCACGACGCCCAGCCCTCTCCCTAGAGGTATGAGTCATCAATGAGCCCACTAGTCTCAGCTGGGCTTATACAACTCTCCACCTAGCTGTATAAATCGGCGTAAAGCCTGAATCTGGGCGAAATATATCTACCCCCCTGGATGCAACCAGGTGACTTTACCTTCCTGCTGTCACATACCCCCCCTCTTGTTTTAACCTCGGGGTTGGAACACCAGCAATCAGGCATTCATGTACTCGAGACAAAGCATCCACATTCCCCATTTGAACGCCAGGGCGATGCTTTACTGTGAAGTTGAATTCCTGGAGGGCCAGGAACCACCTATTCACTCTTCTATTTGTTTCCTTGTTTTGAGCCATCCACTTTAACGGAGCGTGATCCGTAACCATGTCAAAGTGCCTACCTAGCAGGTAGTACCGAAGGGAATCTAGAGCCCACTTCACCGCTAAACACTCCTTTTCAACGGTGGCGTAATTTACCTCATGGGACTTCAACTTCCTGCTGAGGTAAATGACTGGGTGCTCTTCCCCGTTCCAGACCTGGGACAATACTGCTCCTAACCCCACATCTGACGCATCACTTTGTACGACAAAGTCTTTAGAGAAGTCGGGTGAGTACAACACTGGCTGGCTACATAAGGCTTGTTTCAAGAATTGGAATGCTGCCTCAGCCTCGGGGGTCCATTTAATCATGACCGACCCTTTCCCCTTCGTCAGGTTGGTTAGGGGCACAGCCTTAGAAGCAAAGTGGGGAATGAATCGCCGATAATACCCAGCGATTCCCAGAAAGGCTCGTACCTGCTTCTTGCTGTTGGGACGTGGCCAACTCTGGATGGCCTCGACTTTGTTGAGTTGGGGTTTTATTACTCCCCTCCCAATGGTGTACCCAAGATATTTGGCCTCCTCCTGCCCAATGGTACACTTCTTGGGGTTAGCCGTAAACCCTGCTTCCCGAACAGAGTCCAGGACTGCTTGCACTTTTGGCAGATGTGAGGCCCAATCTGTGCTATGGACAATTACGTCATCCAGGTAAGCCGCAGCATACTTCCGATGGGGCCTCAGCATCTGGTCCATTTTCCGCTGGAATGTGGCCGGCGCATTCTGTAACCCGAACGGCATTCTTTTATATTGGAACGCCCCGTCTGGGGTTACAAATGCGGTTTTCTCTTTGGCTGACTTGGCCAGGGGGATTTGCCAATACCCTTTTGTGAGGTCAAGAGTCGTCATGTATCGGGCTGTTCCCAGCCGGTCGATCAACTCATCTATACGTGGCATGGGGTAGGTGTCAAATTTTGTAACTTTGTTCAACTGACGAAAATCGTTACAAAATCGCCAGCTCCCATCCGGTTTAGGCACCAACACAATGGGACTAGACCAATCACTTTGGGACTCCTCTATCACCCCTAAGTTCAGCATTTTCTGTACTTCCTCCCGTATTGCCTCCCGTCGGGCCTCTGGGATCCGATAGGGTTTTAACTTCACCCTTTCACCGGGCGGGGTAATAATGTCATGCTCTACCCCAGATGTTTGTCCCGGCAGCTCAGAGAATACCTCCTTGTTGCGAAGCACAAACTCCTTAACCTCCTGTTGTTGGGGTTGTGACAAGGTGGCTGCGATTCCAACCTCAGGAATCACGCAACCAGTTTGAGCTGGTGACCAAGTGTCTGCGACTAGGGACTCTCTATCCCTCCAGGCTTTCAACAGATTAACGTGATAGATCTGTTCGGGCTTTCGCCTTCCTGGTTGTCTGACCTTGTAATTCACTTCGCTCACTTTTTCCATTATCTCGTAGGGGCCTTGCCATTTGGCAAGGAATTTACTTTCAACCGTAGGGACAAGTACCAATATCCTATCCCCCGGGGAAAAGGTACGGGTCTTGGCTCCACGGTTGTACACTCTCTGCTGTGCCAACTGCGCTTGGGCCAAATGTTCCTTCACGATGGGCATTACCTGTGCAATTCGATCTTGCATCAGGGCGACATGCTCAATCACACTCCTGTGGGGAGAACTCTCACTTTCCCAAGTTTCCTTGGCAATATCCAACAGCCCTCTTGGGTGTCTCCCATACAGTAACTCAAAGGGGGAGAATCCCGTAGAGGATTGGGGCACCTCCCTAATAGCAAACATCAAATAAGGAAGTAGACAGTCCCAATCCTTTCCATCCCTATCCACCACTTTCTTCAACATTTGTTTTAGGGTTTTGTTGAATCTTTCAACCAGCCCATCGGTTTGGGGGTGATACACAGATGTACGTAATTGCGTCACTTTGAACAATTTACACAGCTCCTTCATAACCCGGGACATAAAGGGTGTACCTTGGTCCGTAAGCAGTTCTTTACAAATACCCACCCGGCTAAAAACAAGAGATAGCTCTTTGGCTATGGTTTTGGCCGAGGTATTTCTGAGAGGGATCGCTTCTGGATAACGGGTGGCATAGTCCATTATAACCAATATGTACTGGTGCCCCCTAGCGGACTTGATTATAGGACCTACCAAATCCATTGCGATTCTCTCAAACGGGACCTCAATGATGGGTAGAGGGACCAGCGGGCTACGGAAGTGTGGCATCGGGGCCGACCTCTGACACACAGGGCAGGAGGAACAATAATTTTCTATGTCCTTCATCACCCCAGGCCAATAGAATCTCTGTAATACCCTCTCTCGGGTTTTCTCTGTCCCCAGATGACCTCCAAGAATGTGCCCATGGGCCAACTCCAACACCAACTTCCTGTAAGGTTTGGGCACCACCAGCTGCTCAACGGTTTCTTCTGCCCTTTTTGCCACCCGATACAGTAGGTCCTTCTCTACGCTGAAGTATGGGTAAGTGCAGGTATTATCTGGGTTCACTAACTCGCCATCTATTTTCACTACGTTTTCCCGTGCCTTTATTAGGGCGGGGTCTTTCAACTGTTCTGTGGCAAAGTTTTCCCTGTGAACCTCAAGATCAGAAAACTCCACAGACGGTAGGTTTTCGTCTGAGGAGGTGGGCTCCTCTCCAGTTTCTTGAGTCTCCCCTGCCAATACTGACAAGGGAAATTCGGGTGAGTCCTCACCACTCTCAGAGGAGTTCTGGCTATCATATTCCTGGTACATAGGGGCACCAGTGGGGGGCTCATGATCATCCCACAGTTCCCAGAACTTCGGAAAATCCCTTCCCACAATGGCGTCATGCGGTAACTGAGACACTAAGCCCACTGGATGAGAAAGGGTACCTTTGGGGGTCTCGAAACACACTGTAGTCACTGGATACTCTCGGGTGTCCCCATGCACACAAATAACGGCTACCTTGCTATTCCCAGAGACCTCTGTTTTAACTAACTCAGCCTTTATCAGGGTCACAAGGCTACCTGAATCCAGCAATACCACAACATTTCTACCATTAACACACATTTTGCATAAATGTTTCTCAGTTCCTCGAATGGCAGTGCATGCGACTGTCGCACACAGCGACTGACGTCTGCCCGTCAGAAAGTCACACTGCATGGGTTCCTCCAAAACCGGGCAATTTGCTGCAATATGTCCCGCTTGCCGGCAGCGGTAGCAAATGATCCTTCTTGCCGCCTCTTGAGCCGCTGATTTCCCAGGCTGTTCTCGCCAAACTTGGGGTAGAGCTCCCACCCTCTCACTCTCTCCACCCTTACCCCTTGGAATCATCTTATCCGCCCCTGGGGATGGTCTGGTCTTAGGGTGGAAAGTCCGAGTGTCTCTGGAAGAGGCCGTCAGGTTCTCTGTAGCCAAGTATTTCTCCACACGATCCACAAGACCATCGGCCGTCTCTGGGTCTCCATGGCTTACCCACTTTTGGATGGCAGTAGGAAGAGCTCTCAAAAACCGATCCATTACAACACGTTCCACAATCTTTGGTGCGGACAAAGTCTCTGGCTGTAGCCACTTTCTGCTCAGGTGAATGAGATCATACATTTGAGACCTGGGGGGTTTTCCAAGCTGGAAAGTCCAGTTATGCACACGCTGAGCCCGGACAGCCAGGGTGACACCCAGCCTTGCCAATATTTCAGCTTTTAGCATCACATAGTCTTTTGCTTGGTCAGGCTCTAGGTCATAGTAAGCTTTCTGCGATTCACCCGTTAACAGAGGAGCCACCAGTCCAGCCCACTGCTCCTCAGGCCACTTTTCTCTTTCAGCGGTCCTTTCAAATGTGGTCAAAAATACCTCTGGATCATCCTCTCCAGTCATTTTTGTCAATAAACGACTCACCCCAAAGGACGCGGTATTAGTGGGACGGCTTTCCTCACCGGTCTGCGGACGTTGCTGCATTACTGCTTCCATCTGTTGTTGTAGTCTCTGCTCTTGCTTCTGCAACAGGTCTATGAAGCGGGCCTCAGATTGCTGTTGGGCTTGTTGCTGAGCCTCCAGACTCTGTTGTAAAGTTGCAAGGCTCTGTTGATGAGCTTGCTGCTGGGCTGCAAGGCTCCTTTGCAAACCTGCATTTGTCTGCTGTTGATTGGCATTTGCTAGAGCCAGCTGTTTCAGTATCTCCTCCATGCTGGCTTAAAAAAAAACTGCCCGCATTCTCCACCAACTGTGAGGGGGCTAGCTCGGCAGCGGGTATGTGTGACCCCCGGGATGGGCTCCCCACCCAAAAACAGGCCCAGCAGACGGAGGTTGTGGTTTTCAAAATCAAAAAAAGGTGCGGTTTATTTTCTATCTACAGTGACAAAAACACAGCAAGGCAAAAAAACAAACACAAAATAAATCCTGGTCAACTTGACCTCTGACTAAACTTACAGGTTTCCTAACTAACGACTGGGATCAGCCTAGTGCTGTCCTAGTCCCTGGTTTTAAATGTCCAAGCAAAATATAGCCACACAGGCTTTCTCTCACCGCACAGGGGTTCACTCTCCCTAGACAGTCCACACAGGTCTGCTTCCAGGCATGAGCCAACATCTAATGAATCTGGGCTTTCTTATAGAGGCCTAAATGAGCTGACAAGGTTCAGCTGGACTCATCAACTCCCTGTCTGCACGACGCCCAGCCCTCTCCCTAGAGGTATGAGTCATCAATGAGCCCACTAGTCTCAGCTGGGCTTATACAACTCTCCACCTAGCTGTATAAATCGGCGTAAAGCCTGAATCTGGGCGAAATATATCTACCCCCCTGGATGCAACCAGGTGACTTTACCTTCCTGCTGTCACAGTAGGGAGAGTGTCAGTGTGTTTTACAGTGCTAATCCTTGTTTGTAGGGACAGGGAAGGACAGTGAGGGAAATTCTCCTTGTGCTATACTGTGCTAAAGCATTCCTCATCAACCATCTTTGAAATCCTTGTTTTTTGGACAGTCAGGGAAATTGTCATTGTGCTATTCTGTGCGAAAGCAATCATCCTCAACCATATTTAGAAATCCTTAAGTAAAGGGACAGAGAAGGACACCTGAAGGTAGCCCTTATTGCTTTTTTCCCATCTCCCTGCAGGCCATCCATTAGAATGTCTGGAAGGCAAACAAGGAGAGGCAGACAGTCAGGAGGCAATAAAAGAGGGCAAGCAGGCTCTGTGTCTGGGGGCAACAGTGCTGGTCGTGGACGCGGTGCATTGTCATCAGCACATGGCCATGGGACACGCTTGTCCTTCTTTTCGGCAGCTGGACATGTTGAGCCACATCATGCCGAAGACTTGGTAGAGTGGATGACCAAGCCCTCCTCCTCATCCTCTCTCACCCAGGCTCAGGGTACTGGCAAAGCAGCTGCCAAAGCGTCCTCTTCCCTGGTATCAATGTCAGACTCATCATCAGTCACTCCTTCCCTAGACCCACCATGTCCTCCTCCTGAGGAGTCCCCCGAACTGTTTGAGCACAGTGTTGGGTACATGCTCCAGGAGGATGCCCAGCGTTTCGAAGGGTCTGATGATGAAACCCAGCTACAGGAAGGCAGTAGCGTGAGAGCAGACAGAGGGGATGCTCAAGAAGGACACCAATCTGGCAGTCATGTTCCAGCAGCTGCAGCATACTGCCAGATTGGCTCCAGTGATGAGGAGGGAGGGGATGATGAGGTCACTGACTCCACGTGGGTGCCTAATAGGAGAGAGGAGGAGGAGGAGGATGAGGAGGAGGCACATCTCCAACGAGGCAGGATGCCCTTTGGTGGCCAGCGTAAGGGCAGTACACCGACGGAATCACACCGCAGAGCTCCGCCTGTGCAGGGCGCTGCCTCTGCCCGTCATTCAAAAAGTTCTTTGGTGTGGGCCTTTTTTGAGGCTAGTGCATCAGATCGCACAGCTGCTGTTTGCAACATATGTCTCAAGCGTATATCGCGTGGCCAAAACATCAGCCGCTTGGGTACCACATGCCTGACCAGACATATGTTGACCTGCCATGCAGCTCGTTGGCAAGCCTACCTCAAAGACCCACACCAAAGAACAAAGCGGACCTCTCCTTGCACCGCATCAGCTGGGATCTCCAACCCCACTATAACTTCAGTCCTCTCTGAAACATGCACTGAGAGGAATGAAGGTGTAGAATTAGGTGTGTCACAGCCAAGTACTTGCGGCCACTCTGCTAGCAGTACACCAACGTCCGATTCTAGCAGGCAAATTTCCCTGCCCCAGCTGCTGGACCGTCGAAAGAAGTTCACTCCCAGCCATCCACATGCCCAGCGGTTGAATGCTAGCTTGGCTAAATTGCTAGCGCTTCAACTGCTGCCTTTTCAGTTGGTAGACTCGGCCCCCTTCCGTGAGTTTGTGCAATGTGCGGTTCCTCAGTGGCAGGTTCCCAAACGCCACTTTTTCTCACGGAAGGCTATTCCGGCTCTCTACCGGCATGTGGAAGGCAATGTCTTGGCCTCGCTGGACAGGGCGGTCAGCGGTAAGGTGCATATTACCGCTGACTCATGGTCCAGCAGGCATGGACAGGGACGTTACCTTTCTTTCACGGCCCATTGGGTCACTCTTTTGGCAGCTGGGAAGGATGCAGGACAAGGTGCAGTAGTGTTGGAGGTTGTTCCACCGCCACGCCTCCAAAATGCTACTACTGGTTGTGACACACCTCTCTCCTCCACCCCCTCCTCTTCTTCTTCCTCCATGGCCTCTTCCTGTGGTTTGTCCTCTGAACCAGCGGTGCTCCGTAGGCGTTCAAGGGGCTACGCAAGTATGCAGGCAAAAAGATGCCATGCCGTGCTTGCGCTGGTGTGTTTGGGGGACAGAAGCCACACTGGGGCAGAGGTCCTGTCTGCTCTGCAGGGCCAGGCCGAGAGGTGGTTGACGCCACGCCAGCTTAAGCCAGGAATGGTGGTTTGCGACAATGGCACCAACCTCCTCTCCGCCCTCCGACAGGGACAACTGACCCATGTGCCCTGTGTCTCACGTCCTTAACCTGGTGGTGCAGCGGTTCTTGGGCAGGTACCCGGGCTTACAGGATGTCCTCAGGCAGGCCAGGAAAGTCTGTGTGCATTTCCGCAGATCTTATAATGCCAGTGCTCGCCTGGCTGAGCTGCAAAAGGAGTTGAACCTGCCCAAGAACCGCCTTATATGTGACATGCCCACCAGGTGGAACTCAACGTTGGCCATGCTGCAGCGGCTGCACATGCAGCAGAGGGCCATCAATGAGTACCTGTGCGACTACGGCACCAGGACAGGGTCAGGGGAGCTTGGTTTTTTTTCTCCACGCCAGTGGGGCATGATCAGGGATGCATGCACTGTCCTGGCACCATTTGAGGAGGCCACGAGGATGGTGAGCAGTGACAGTGCATGCATCAGTGACACTGTACCTCTTGTCCACCTGTTGGAGCACACGCTGCGTGGAATAATGGACAGGGCACTTGAGGCAGAACAGAGGCAGGAAGAGGAGGACTTCCTTGCCTCTCAAGGCCCCCTTTACCCAGACAGTGTTCCTTCTGTCCCACCCATCGCACAGGAAGAGGACGAGGAGGAGGAGGAGGAGGAGGAGGAGGAGGATTGTGTCAGCATGGAGGTGGAGCCTGGCACTCAGCATCATCAGCAGCAGTCTTTTAGGGATGATTTACAGTCCCAAGAAACCAGTGGACTTGTACGTGGCTGGGAGGAGTTGGCTGCGGATCATGTCGTCCTTAGTGACCCAGAGGACTCCGGACCGAATGCCTCAGCTAACCTACGCTGCATGGCCTCCCTGATCCTGCAAAGTCTGCGGAAGGATCCTCGTATTCTTCGGATCAAGGAGAGGGACCATTACTGGCTGGCCACTCTCCTTGATCCACGGTACAAGGGTAAGGTTGCGGACCTTATGTTACCGTCGCAGAGGGAGCAGAGGATGAGACAACTCCGGGAGGCCTTGCAGAAAGGTCTGTGCAACGCGTTCCCAGAGACTGGGAGGTTACAAACTCCTGGTCCTGGACAACGAGTTGCTGAGGCTTCGGCCAGTCAAAGAAGGAGCGGTGGGGAAGGTGGCCGTCTGACCGATGCGTTCAGACAATTCTTTAGTCCGCAGCCCCAAAGTATGATCGGTTCCAGCAACCATCGCCAGCGTCTGATAAACATGGTGCAGGAATATCTAGGGGCAAGGTCAGACTTGGACACCTTCCCCACCGAAAATCCTCTGGCTTACTGGGTCTTGAGGATGGATCACTGGCCAGAGCTTGCACAGTATGCAATTGAGCTACTGGCCTGTCCTGCATCCAGCGTTCTTTCGGAACACACATTCAGTGCTGCTGGAGGATTTGTCACGGATCACAGGGTGCGCCTGTCCACCGACTCGGTTGATCGACTGACTTTCATCAAGATGAACCAGTCTTGGATCACCACCAGCTACCACACACCTGATGCTGATATAACAGACTAATTGATTTTAACATGTTACATCCCTTCAAGACTGATGCTGATGCTGAGTGCCTGTGCTGTTATGTTGACTGGCTATCCTCCTCCTCCGAGTCCTCAATGATACGATTGATGATGATAGCTTGGAAGATCATTTTTGTTTATGGGTGCCGCCACCAGTGCCTAACGCCCAATTTTTCAGCCCCTGTTTAACAGGGGCGTGTAATTACAATTTTTGAAGCAATACTTTGCAACAGGGCTCATTGCTGTGCTCCAAGTACAGTATCTGTGAGGGGTTGCAGTGTTGTGCCACCAGTGCCTAAGGCCCAATTTTTCAGCCCCTGTTTAACAGGGGCGTGTAATTACAATTTTTGAAGCAATACTTTGCAACAGGGCTCATTGCTGTGCTCCAAGTACAGTATCTGTGAGGGGTTGCAGTGTTGTGCCACCAGTGCCTAAGGCCCAATTTTTCAGCCCCTGTTCAACAGGGGCATGTAATTACAATTCTTGATCTAATAATTCACAGCAGGGCCCATTGCTGCACCCACCAAGAGTAACTCTGAGGGCTTACAGTGTTGTGGCAACACCACCACCACCACCACAACCACAAAAGGCCCAATTTTTCAGCCCCTGTTCAACAGGGGCATGCAATTACAATTCTTGATCTAATAATTCACAGCAGGGCCCATTGCTGCACCCACCAAGAGTAACTGTCAGGGCTTACAGTGTTGTGGCACCAGCACCACCATCAAAGGCCCAATTTTTACTACCACTGTTCAACAATTATATGTAATTACAATTCCTGATATAATAGTTGACAGCAGGGCGTTCCAGCACCAACCAAGAGTAACTGTGAGTGCTTACAGTGTTGTGCCAACACCAACAACTAAGGGGCCTATTTCTGCAGAGTATATACGGCAGGTCCCTACTTTCAAACATCCAACTTACAAACGACTCCTACTTGCAAACGCAAGAAGACAACAGGAAGTGAGAGGAAATCTACCCCTAGGAAGGAAAATTCTCTCCTGTAAGAATTAATATGGGAGAAAGGTGTCTCCTCTGTACTGATGCTTTATCACCAATCCTTGTTTCAAGAAAAACACCACATTTCAAAAACAGTTGTCATTGGGACGGAAAGTGAGGTGAAATGTTCTGAACAGGGGCACAGACAGCAAAACAAATGTTACAGGGGTGATAACCCTTACCTATGTTTTCCAAAAAGTTTAAAAATAGATTTTTGGGCTGGAGCTACACTTAAACAATGTACCTGTTCAAAATTACAAACAGATTCTACATAAGAACAAACCTACAGTCCCTGTCTTGTATGCACCGCCTGTATACGGCTGTTTAGAGTATATAGGGCCTTTTTTATTTTGTGTGCGGTGTTCCCCTTAATATCCATACAAGACCCAAAGGGGCTGGTAATGGGCTGGGGTAGGGGGGGGGGGGGTCATGGGGTAGCTATGCCATTTTTCTTAAAGATTTTCATCCATATTACCGGGACCAGACATTACATTAAAGCCGCAAGCAGTTTTAAATGGCTTTTTTTCCCTTTAGAAGTGTCATTTTGTGCAGGGACAGTTCTAAACACGGGAAACACGTGGCACTTCACAGGCATACTTTAGACACCCCCCAGGTACGATATTTAAAGGAATATTTGACTTTTTTTTTTTCACTTTATGCATCATTAAAATGACTGCTCCCGAAAAACGACCGTTTTTAAAACTTCTTTTTGCATTGATACATGTCCCCTGGTGCAGAACCCGGGTTCCCAAACCCTTTTTAGGACAATAACATGCATAATAGTCGTTATAATTAGCACTTTAGAATTCGAACGTTCGCATCCATTGTATTTAATAGGGTTCTAATGTTCGTACGAACTTTCGGTCCGTTCGCAGGTTCTGGTGCGAACCGAACCCGGGGGTGTTCGGCTCATCACTATTCTCGACTATCCCTGTCTGCTTGTGACCTTGACCTTTGGCGTGTCCTTTATTTATCCTTGTCTGCTAGTCTCCCCGACCTTGGCTTTCCCCTCACTATCTCTTGTATCCTGAGCTGCTGCTTCCCCTCTATCCTCTATAGCAGACTTTCTCAACCTTTTCAACACAGAGGAACCCTTGAAATAACCTTTCGGTCTCAGGGAACCCCTGTTAAAATTGGCTATATCTACAACTCATGATACATTGGTGCGATTGGTCAGTGGAAGATTGCTCCTTACATCTGTGGTCTTGGGGAATAATTTCTCTCCTACAGACAGCTAAAAAGATCATTGGTGTCACTGGGAACTTATTTGAGAGGCAAAAATTGGTCATTGCTCAAGGAACCCCTAGCAACCATTGGAGGAACCCTAGGGTTCCACGGAACCCTGGTTGAGAAACCCTGCTCTATAGCCTACTGTGAGTGTGAGCTGGGGGACTCTGGGGGCCGCGACCTGGATCCAGTTGCAGCCCAGTCCATCCTCACCACTAGAGGCTCTGGTGAACACCTGCTGGATCTTAGACTCTGCGCCCTGGGGAATCTTAGGCTCTAGCTCCCTGTGGGATCCCTGTTAGTGCTCCAGTCCCTGTTAGTGCTCCAGTGGACCTGCCTTCCTTAACCACCCAGAGTTCCATCCGCAGCAGTCAGCCATAGGGTCCACTACCTTAGCGGTGCACTCCTGACCCCAACGGTGTGCATCTGTCACCTGGCCTCAGGTGACCTGACAAACCCTCAAAGGTGTATCAAAAAATTTTAAGTTTTATTAGTTACTAATTTTACCTATTTGCAATTTTGATAATAAAAACAATTCAGCACAGCATACACCAATAGAATGTTATAGTATCAGGTGCCTCATACTTACTGTGTGTATGCACAGTACACTCTCTCCTCTCTGGCAGCAGCATCTGAGCTACTGATGCTGGAGGGCAAGGGGGTGCATCATGCATGTGTGCAGTTTAAAGGAGCTTGTTGGGGGCACACGTCTAAAATTTGTCCCATACTGCCATTTAGAGAGGACAGATGGGGATTGACCACCAGAGTTTTTGCTGACAGGACAGGCATGACCTCATGGAGGCAAAAAGGTGCACATTTTTTGACTAGCTGAGCAGTGGTATATAATGCTGAGAATCCTGGAATACATTGGGGTTTTGTGAAAAAAGTGCAGGAAAGGTTAACTACCTCTTGAAAGTCTATTTTTACAAACTGTTTCAAAGTTCATTGGTTAGAGAACTAAAGCAAGTTTAAACTGACATGTAGTTAATTATCTTCTACAGCTCAGGGTTCTTTGGAAAAAGTGTAAGGGATCAGAGGGGTGAAGAGCTGGCTCAGACAGTCCAGTAAAATAAAAATGGCTTTATTCAGCAAAACGTCAAAACAAACAGAAGAAACGACAGGCTTGTCTTGCAATACAGGTGCACGTATGTAAAAAGCTCTGTCTCTGCACCCACAGGCTGGTGTGCACAGCACACAGCTCTAACCAGAGCAACAGTCTTTTATATAGTTTAGCTCACCCCAGCAGGCCACAATCCAGCAATGGATCCTCTGACACAGCATGCTGCTGTGTCTCTCTCTCCAAACACACAACTCCTCTGACATTTTCAGCTCATCTGGCAATAAGCAGGTCTGAAGGGGAAGTACCTGCCCTCTTCAATTAACCCCTACTTAACCCTGCCCCAGGCTGACTCTCCACAATAGTCTGATCAGATCAAATTTATTTTAAAGTGTGTAGTCCTCTTTTAGGATGAATGGATGGGGGGTAAGAGAAATGGACCTCCCCGAACAGGATATTGCACTAAACCTATAGGCATATAAGAGAACCAGAACCTTCACTAAGTAAAAGAGTGGGTTTAATACTAAAGTTGGCAGTACCTCAACCCAGGACAGGACCTCTGTAAACAGAGGGTATTTACTTCCTGGGAAATTAATCATTAATCTAAACAAGATAATTGGGAGCAGAGGAACTACTGCAACCAGCATATTATATTAACCAAAAGTATATAGATGTACAGCATTATAGAATTATATATGTTTTATATGTGAAGAGATTAATAAAAGTACATACATCCAATGTTGTCTACTGACTATGGGCCCTGTCTTTTAAGGGAACACTACTCTTTGTGAGGTGTATGCCTGGGGGACCCTTGGAGTGGTCTCGTTGATGATATCAAGTTCATGTCTCCCCATTGTAATAGATTGATTCTGGTCCAATACCAGAAACTATTCCCTTATTCTGCCACTGGTTCATATCTATGGTGATATGAGGGCATGCATGCTTCAAGAATTGCAAACTGAGAGCAGACGCATCAGTGTGTCTTCTTCCCCATATGTGGCACAACACAACAGGGCGTTATTTTATTTAAATCCAGCTTATATAGACAAGGTGACATAAGCAATCGTCATCACAAACATATACATATGATTGGCTGTTTCCATATATGGTCGTCTTCCTCTCAAGTCTATTTCTTCCACGTGTCTTCACATTTTAGGACATGGGGGCCATATTGCTTTACACGGTGGGTTGGGCCAGATAGAGTAAGTTGAAAGACTGCACAGGACATCTGTTTCTCATTTATCTATTTTGTCATTTTATGTAAGGGGAAATACTACTGTTGTAATAAGATTTACCAAAACACACAATATACTCTTGATAATACTCTTAGCTAGCATACATTAACTTTCTTGTTCCCAATATGAACATCAATAAGCTTCTTATTGTACAAATATATCCCAGGGTGTGTGTGCACATTAAATCTTCTTTCAAAGGAGTGTTTCCATTGTTCCTTGGAGGCACATTCTCAAAAGGATACTAGTTTCTCTAAATTCCTGGGGTGGGGGCAGTGAACCATATGTGCAGCTGTATACAAGAGTCATTTAACCTATACTAAATTTCTAAACCCATATTTGAGTAGATAATAGAGAAAAATTATTCATATAAAATAATCATTTTATAAACTCCATCACAGTCCCCCCTTAAAATGACTATTTTATCAGTACTGTCCCCATGCTGTATGACCTTACTCGGCCCCCTCAACATCAGAATATTTACTTTTGACTACTGTGAATGGAACTCTGGGTGGTTAAGAAAGGCAGGTCCACCAAAGAACCAACACAGGGAGCTAGAGCATAAGATTCCCCAGGGCGCGGAGTCTAAGAGCTAGCAGGTGTTCACCAGAGCCTCTAGTGGTGAGGATGGCTTGGGCTGCAGCTAGCTCCAGGTCGCGGTCCCCAGAGTCAACCAGCTCACACTCTTAGTAGGCTCCAGGAGGACAGTAAAAGAATAAGCCAAAGGTCGGGGTAACCAGCAGACAAGGATAAACATAGGACACTATTCGTTCCCTTATCATTTGAGAATGATGTATGTATTAGTAACAGGCAAGGACTGCAATGGAGCATAGGGTCCGTCATCCTCCTTTATTGGATCTCTAATATCACCTAAATTCAAAAAAGTAGGAGTCACCTCTTCAGCTGCCTTTCCTAACAGCTTCTTCATACAGGGCAGAATACAGCAAACCACTATCGCAGCTAATATAAGCAGCATCAAAATTGCTATGCCTATTTGAGTACAAATGCGTTGCCACCCATTCATCCACCCAAAATACTGATCCCAGGGATCGGTCAGTCCCGAATTTCTTTTTAACTCTTTTGAGAGTTCCTCTAATTTCTTAATGGCCAAGGTTACCTTACCATTTGGGCCTGTATTGTCAGGAAGGAATGCACATACAACATGTACTTGTCCCAGGCAACATTTTACACACAACCCCCTTTTCAGCTAAAATCATGTCTAAAGCCATACGATTTTGGAAAGTCATTTGTGAAGTGGCCTCTAGTTGTTCAGCTAAATCCTGGAGTGCATCCCTGGTATAGTTAACGAACCTCTGTTGGTTATAGTAAATATAATTAATCCAATCTACATTCTTATTTACAGTGATTATGGGGAATCAGGGACTCAAATCCTGCAGCTACTTGGTCTCTTGCTTTGAATTCATCTGGGACCCCCCTTGGGACTTCTATGGCATCTATATATACATGAGGGTCAAAACTACCAGCTGGGGCACTTCTACGTTTCCTGCTGGATTTAGATGAGTGCTCCTCTTTTACTACTAGATCATCTCCCGAAAAGATGTGCAGGGGCATTATGACTTTAGCAAGTGCACACTCCCCTGTCCATCGGCCTGGTAACCCAGTCCTAATCTTCATGTCCCCACAGATCCAATACACGTCTCCCAAAGACTGAGTTTGATTCTGCACCAGATCCGTGGATACATTACTGTAGGAGGCACAGTATCCCATAGAGAAGTTCCCTAAGAACTTCCCTATTCCCTGGTAGTTCCCATAACATGTGTAATTACCGGGATATATAGTAATACCCTCCCTGGGCTTGGATGTCTTAGTTATTATGGGATATTCTCTTTTCCATGTTTCACACTGGGAGGAATCAGCGGAAGTATTGGTAAACAGGCTCAGAAAGCACTCCTCTTGAGTGGGGGGTATGTTTAATGGCACTGTTCCCAAATGGGGTCTAGCTCCACCACACACATAACAGTTGGACCTATTATGTTTCCCTACACTATACCTCATCCATTCGAGCCACAGGTTGACATCCGAGAAACCAGTCTCTGCTGCCATCGTGTCTTCAAATGTGGGATCAGCTATGGCCACCACATCTTCTAGGGTGCGCATATGTACATGTGGTTTAAGGGGATCACTTGTTGGTTGAAGGGCCTCCCATTCAGATGAATTATACATGTCTTTAAGTTGAAACTGTCCACTTGGTCCCCTATTCTCCCCATCATACCGTACCCCCATAACATATGTGCCTGCTTTTAATAAGGTCAGTCTGCTGAGTAATGACTCTCCATATTTGTCTTTCCTGTTCAGGGCACTCTGTGGCTTATATCCCCAGTCATCCCCTGTATTCCAACCCACAGATTCCCAGTGGTCACAGTCTTCTCTGTCACATATATATATATTTCCGGAGGTAATCTGCGTCCGGAATAAGTTACACTGCCAGTTAAATGGAGGGGGAAAGATTATAGTACAGAAATCAAATATGAAGGTAGCTACATGTGTCTGATGAATTATACCAAAATTGTGTTACACCATCTATTTGTTTGATAGCCACCTTCTGTGCGTGCACAGTTGCTATAAGAAAAAAGATATATAGTTTCATTCTGATGCGGGTGGTGCATGGTCCTCAGGAACTGGAGCCTTGTTGCATATCTTGGCTCCAGGGAATGCTTTCAGAGGAACTTCTTAACCATCACCCAATCACCAGGAAGTATACTGTAAGTACCGGTATCTAGACCAGGATCTGTAATGGAAGAATATACTCACACATGCATGTTAGTTAATTATTTTACAAGAGCGGTCACATAATCTATCAAAGTATCAGACTGTAATTGCAACTGTTATGGATAATAACAACCTAACAGAGTGATAAGATGCGTGAAATGCTAATGTGGTACCTAGGGCCAACCATATTTATTTTGTAACTGTAGCAGTGAACGCAGGACCTTGATCACTCTCTATCACCTCAGGTACCCCATATCTGCAAACCACCTCTAAAAGCAATTTCCTAGCCGTGGTTTTCGCCGTCTGATCTGCGACTGGATAAGCCTCGGGCCATCCCGAGAACATGTCATCACCGGGGCATACTCAAATCTACCACTCTATGGCATTTGTATCTTCTGGAAGGGTTAAAGCGGTCTGGCAGTACTTGCAGTATTGATTAATTAAAGTAGTTATTCCTGGAGCTACATAATGTTTGTATATCAGTGAGTTCATCAAAGTCTTTGAAAGATGGGTTGCTCCATGGGCCCATTGCACCACAGCTGGGTACAAAGCTCTGGGGAGACATGGGCGGGTTCCTACAGTCCAAAGATCATCCACCCGTACTGCTACAAGGTGTGTTGAGGCATTGGGATCTGGGCATCCAGAACAGAGGGTAGACGGGTGGTTTCCGCCTTCATGAGTCCAAAGTAATCATGTCCATCTTCATCTCAGGTAGGAGCAGGTAGGTCTTCGTTCTCTTCTTCCTGTTCATCCAGAGACATGTCATGATACCCCCCTTGGATAAGAGGAAGGAGAGTAGCAGGGTAGAGTCACTGGCATCGAAGTAGAGTCACACCGTCAGGCATGAGGAAACTGCATTGCAACCAGAGGACAAATACTTGGGTTGCACCTGATACAGAATGGCAGAGAGATAGTGAGGGGCAAGCATCAGAAGGGGATGGGCCAGAACAATGTCAGAAGTTTAGTCCAGCAGGGCTTGGGCAGCAAAAACAGCTCAGAGACATGATGGGCCTCCTCTGGCAACTGGGTCCAGACGGGTTGAATAGTAACCGATAGGGCGGTTACAGAGTCCATGACTTTGTGTCAACACCCCTGAAGCATGGCCCTGGGTCTAAAGCATGGCCCTGGGTCTAAGATATGAACAGGCTAAAGGGCTTTCCATAATCAGGGAGACTGAGTGCAGGAGCAGCGCTGATCGTCTTTTTCAAAAGATGAAAGTTAGTGAGCGCTTCTGCGGACAGTGCAAAGGGGACACATGGCAGGGAGTCATACAGGGGTTGCATGAGAAGGGAAGTGGCAGATATCCAGGCTCTTCAGTAAGAGATCAGCCCCAAAAATGCATGTAGGGCCTTAACATTACTGGGGGCTGAAATGGGCCATATGGCTTCAGCTCACACTAAATCTAAGACAGCGAAAATATTTTGCAGACAGGGGCACCCCAGACAGAAAAGAGTGTGGAAGGATGACCTCGCTCATCGCTATAAGGTCCTGTATTACTCTGGTCAGGCCACTATCAGCCCTATCCGTATCGGTTCTCTAAAACTTGCTACAAAAGCACTTGATAGTATGCGATAATGTGCTTTGTAATGTAACCTGGTATTGAAGGCATCACAGGGCAATGACCGGTGGGCAGTAAAAGCTGGCATCTGCATTCAACACAGGGCACAGGGGGCAAAGGAGTAAGGATGACTGGGATGAGGAAGGCCTGCTTGCAAGGGGAGGGACTTCTGTTCAACTTACAACTACATGAGGGGCAGAGCCCGGGGTGGGTCAGGGTGTGGGGGTCCAGACCTCCCACATTCCTCGCACGCCCAGTTATGGCTACCATGATATGGGCAGGCTTTGTCCTCGTTCAGATAATAAGTACATACATTTCTATGCAAGCCGTATGGCACAAGACATATGCACAGTTCAATACTGAAATGATACTAGAACATTTAAAACTTGGGAACCCTTGTGAAACGTCGTTCCGTTACTGCACGGAAGGTAAGTACTCTTTATTAATATGACACCAGGTTATCTTTCTCAAGACAAACAGATCTCTTAACTTCCTAAAAGGCATAAACAAAAAGTGTGATGAATCAAACAACACTTATGTTAAATTTGGAATGAATTAATGGTTCAACATATCCTATAAGCAATCCAACGACTTAAAGTCAATGTCAGGAGATATGACAAAAGATATCTCACCCGTGCTTTAGAAGGGGATTTAATACATACTGCAGTTAGCATCAAAGCCCTCTAAAGCTTAACTATATTGAATAAGTTAAGCACATGTTAAACCACACTTCAATAATCCTAAATGGCAAAAAGAAAAGACTAATAGAGAAGAGTTCTGCCTACTCATATTTCTGATCAGTGTCCCACCATGTAACTACATCCTGTGAATAGTTTCAAATCACTACGGAGCAAAAGCTCAGCCTAAAAATAGACAGTAAATGTAAAAACAACAACTCCTGACCGCAGAATGAAAAAGTACACTGAGGCCTCGTACACACGACCGATTTTCTCGTCGTAAAAAACACGTCGTTTTTTTCGACGAGATTCTTGTTAAGCTTGTCGATTTTCTCGTCAAGCTTTCCATGCGTACACACTGACAATTTCCAATTTCGTCGTTGTTCTCCGCGCTCACGTCCAGCACGTACGACGGCACTATAAAGGGGAAGATCTTTTTTCTTGGCGCCACCCCTTGGGCTGCTTTTGCTGATCTCGTGTTACCGCGTGTGAAGTAAAAGTTTGGGAAGAGACGATTCGCACTTTTCAGTCTTCGTACTTTTCAGATCGTTTTCTGCGGTTCAGTTTGTGCTTGTGGGTTCGTATCTTGACTTTCAGGGCATCTAGGCAGGTCGTACCTGTTTTACAGTGCGTTCTTGCCTGTTCGTTTCTGATTTTCAGTTCGTTATTCATAGGCCTTGCTGTTCTAAAGTGCGTTCTGTTCTGTACGTTCTGATAAGACGACCGTTTCTTAGCCATGTCGCCTGGACGTTCTCGTCGTCGAGTTCATGCTGTGCGTGTGCTTGGTGTTGGTCTGCTTGTTTTGGACCAAGACCAGTCCATGAATGGTGTGAGGAGGAGTTCATGGACCAAGAATTGGTTGCTCCAGCGGGACCAATTCTGCCATATGCCTCTGCTGCGGGAGATCGTCGAGAATAATCCTGAGGACTACAGGAATTTTCTGCGGATGTCTGACCCCGTTTTTCAGGAACTGTTGGCTTTGGTGTCCCCCTATATTACCAGGAAGGACACCGTTATGCGGGAAGCCATCAGTGCTGAGCAGAGGCTCATCGCCACGTTACGTTACCTGGCGACAGGGAGAAGTCTTCAGGACTTGAAGTTCACCACAGGCATCTCCCCCCAGGCTCTGGGCCTCATAATCCCAGACACCTGTTCTGCCATTATACAAGTCCTGCAGGAGGACTATATTAGGGTAAGTTTTCTCCCTTAACATCACATTTTATGTATTACATGTATGCCAATGTATTGTATTTCTTTCATCCTTCCCTAATTACCATGATTGTAATATGCTGAGAATGTCCCCTTTGTCCCCATGCATGCTGGAAGCTTTAGATTGCCCCTTTTTTCTCCTCCATAAATATTTCCCTTCACTAACTTTTCCAGCAGGGGCGCCTGTTGCTCCAAATGTTTGGGGGTTCAAACCCCAATTTAGGAAATAAACTTCCTCCTTTTTTGCTCTGGTGCCTATTAAACACCCCCAGTTGTCCCCTCTAATGCAGCCATTTTGTTCCCTCCAATGCAGCCATTTAGTCCCCTCTAATGCAGCCAGTTTCCCCCCAGCCCTGCACTTACCTTCTTGTGGTCAGCGCCATCCTTCTTCTGTCCTTGATGTCTTCTCCTTCCCTTGATGTTGCATCAGCCAATCATGTTACCATTAAACAGACTTGGTGAACATGATTGGCAGAGCAGCCTGCCAGTGTTTCCCCAAGGAATGCCCCCCCCCCCTGCGTCCCCTATTTTACTTTTAGGAAGCCAATTACATCCCTCAGGTTGTAATGTGCAAGACTATTTTACTACCTGTTTCTGCTATGCAATTTGAACCCCCTAAATGCCGCAATTATTCATATGTCGGTCGCTTTACAAGAGGCCATCCACTTGAATAGTGGGCGGCATAGACAATACATAGGTTAATGCAACGCATGAACCTATGTATTGTTCTGAGTGATGGGCACAGGAGAGAGGGGGCAGTGCTCAAGCGCCCACTCTGGACGCACCGCCACTGCAATGCTATCCTGTGGCCAAACACATCTCCCCCCCCAAAATAATTTAGTAATGGCCCATCAGAGGGGGTGATGAATATGATAAATGAGCCTTCCATTATACTTATTTTAAACACCTTAATAAACGTAGAATTTGATTGATGTTGGCCTCTAATGTTTTTTCAGAGAATTTCCTTGTAATGTATGACTTTTGTATTCTAATATTATTTCATCTTGTTTCACTCCACAGCTTCCTTCCACGCCACAGGAATGGCAGACTGTGGCATCGGAGTTTGCCACGCGATGGGACTTCCCCAACTGTGGTGGTGCCATAGACGGGAAGCACGCCTGCATCATGCCGCCACCCCGTTCTGGGTCCTACTACTACAATTACAAGGGGTTTCATAGCATTGTGCTGATGGCGGTGGTGTCAGCACGGTATGAATTCCTCTATGTTGATGTAGGGAAGAATGGCCGGATGTCCGATGGGGGATCCTTCATCCAGACAGAGTTTGCCCTCCATCTCCAGAGTGACGACCTTGCATTGCCACCGGATGCAGGGAATATTGAAGGACTCCCCTTTGTTTTTTTGGCTGATGAAGCCTTCGGACTCGGACGGCATCTTATGAGGCCATTTCCACAGAGGACCCTGACCCCAGACAAGAGGGTGTTCAATTACCGGCTGGCCAGGGGCCGAAGAGTTGTCGAAAATGCCTTTGGCATAATGGCCAGCCGGTTCCGCATTTTTATGACTTCAATACACTTGGCGGACTACAAAATAAACTATGTCGTATTATGCTGCTGTGTGCTACACAACTTTCTGAGCCAAAAATCAAATTCCTATATGGCCTCAGTTTTGCCAGAGGCTGGACTTTCCCCTGCAAATCCCCTGCCGGGCCTGGAATCTGCCCGTCCTGGCTTGCCCTCCCAAAATGCCCGTGAGGTTCGGGACAAATACATGGAGTATTTCACGGGTAGGGGGGCAATTCCTATGCCAGCCTATGTCTAAGGATCCAAATAAAAAGCTTGTTTAAACCTTTAATTATTTGTTCTTTCCTGTCTCCTAGTTTGTCTTAGTGCATTTGTAGTGCCAAGTGTATTTTACTTTAGTAACTAACAACCATTTCACTATGTAACCTAACAAAATAACCAAATAAGCTTAGAGGGTATTATAAAAAGAAGCTACACGTTGTTTGGGGTCAAATATTTTACCCTGTGCACATTCTCACCATTTTTAGTTTTTTCTTGTTTTTTGGGTTGGCTTGGCCCCAACCCGGCAATTTTTTGCTTATGAAAATACAAAAATAACAGTTGCATTCCAAAAATTACAACATTGGATACCTCTGAGCAATCTGAGACATTCACTTACACAAACTATGTCTCTATGTGCCCGTCCTAATATGGGGTCCTGCCACCCCTTGCCCAGCCAAAAATTGAATATGCACACATTTGGGATTTTTTTATTTTAGGAAGTTTACAATCCTGATCCCTATTGTCAACATGTGCTATCTGCCATCAGGGGTGATCAATGGACGTGTTTTGGGGGTGCAACCCCTTCCTCAGTTCACCGACTTTAGATACGAGGAAGGGGTTGCACCCCCAAAAGACGTACATGGATATCCCCTGATGGCAGATAGCACATGTTGACACACTGTGTGCAGATTCAATTTTTGGCTGGTTTGATTGTCAAAAATATTCGAAAATGTGCAAAAACAAACATGTAAAAACAAATGTGTTTGGATGGCTTATTGAATTCTCCCCAAAACATCGAGAATGTCTTTAAATGTTTGTTCCATCACATGGATTCTTTGTTTAATTAGGTCCAGTTCCGTGCTACATTCCATCACTTGCTGGATGAGGCGGAGGGCACTGTCAGCAGAGAACCGTGTACTATCCTTCACAACATTTATATCCCCTAAAAACAAAAAACAAAAGGTATTATAACTCTGCAGGCCTACATCTCTTACCTGAAGCTGTGGTGACAGATACTGACCTGTTGTGGTGACCAGATCCACAACGTCATCCACCTCTCCTTCCTGCACTTCTCCTTCCTCCACCTCAACTTCCTGCACATCTTTCGGTTGGGGGTCTTTGGGAGTTTGGGGTTGCTGGGAAGTTGTGGGGTGCATGTGCTCCCTGGAGTGTTCTCCTCCCAGTCTTCTCTCCCCTATGAGAATCAAACAAAAGGTCTATTTATCACACAGTAAATCTCAATGTTAAAATAAAAACAGGCTAAATTGCTTGGAAGTGTGGTACAAGTGTGTGGGCGGAATTTAAAGAAGAATGCATTATTTATGACCAAGAATATGTTTAGTATTCACCTTTCGATGTAATTTATTTGACATGGAGGCACCACAAAAATTCACTGATGCACCTGTGTGGGACACCCAAAAAAGGCGGGTCTGGTGGCCCACACTATAGTGCTCCAAAGTACAGATGTGGAAGCAGCTGCTGAGTGTCCTCTCCTTTACACTGATAAAAGTTTGCATTTCATTCTCTTTACAAACACATCATCTAGCCTAAAAATTTCGCCACAATATTTGAGCAAAAATGGCAGATGTCGAATTACTTTTGTGGCTCTAAAATAAGCCAAAACCGCGGATAGTGGCCGAACGAAGTGTCGGTAACGTAACAAACGATTACTGTGCCCAACCAAGTTCAAAATATTACATTTTGGAAGGGAGTCCAATATGAGAAACCAAAATAAAGAGCAACATAACAGTTTAGAAAAGGATTAATAGCATAAAAGTCTACATTTTACTTACTTTTAGCAAGCATTCTCTTTATGCTCCTCAACTGCTCTGGCTCCCTCAGTTTGAGGTCTGACCACCTCTTTCTGAGCTGCTCATTTGAGCGTTTCACCCCGAAATTCGCCTTCAGACTCTTCACGACTTTAGTGAGGATTTTGGCCTTCCTTCTATTTGGTTTGCTATACGGCCCATGCTTTGCATCATAATCAGACTTGAGCAAGATGTCCACCATCTCCGCCATCTCCGCCAAAGACATATTCGATGCCTTGAATCTCCTCCTTGATCGTGACGTTTCCTCGGTCTCCGGGCTTGTCTCCTCCTCGTTAGTTGCGGAATTATCAGACACCTGCTGTAACTCCGCCATATCTGTCTGCGCGCCGAAAGAGAAGGGGCGGGGAAAAGATGTTAGTTAGAACGTCATGGGCGGGTGACGTGTGCGGAGCGTCGTGTTCGTATTTTGACGCATGCGTGGTGTGTATATAGCAAACACACATGTGACTATAGTACGTTCGGTGTGCGGAGAGAGGAGTTCAAGTGACGGACGTGCGAACGAAGGTATGTGATTTTGTGACTTGTACAAATTGTTGGCCTATACTGTCTTGAGAATGTTGGAGGATATATATGGTGACTAGGATGTTAAGGAGGTTAGACTGTTTGCCTCACATTAGTTATATATTATTTCTTTTACTTGCAGATACAATATGAATGTCTTCATTAGTGATAAAGATTTCCTGGCGGAATTTATTGACCGGGTAAGGGAGCTGTCGGCTCTCTGGGAGACGAAAAACCCCATCCACAAAAAAAAGGGGTGAGAAAAGCAGCGCTGGAGAAGCTGCTCCCATTTGTGCATACCAAGGTGCCCACAGCCACAGCAAAACAAGTGAACACTAAAATTGGGAGCTTGAGAGGTACCTACAGGACTGAACGCTCTAAGGTGCTGGCTTCTCAGAGGTCAGGAGCAGCAGCAGGTGATGTTTATGTCCCGATTTTGTGGTACTACAACAGGATGTCCTTCCTGGATGACCACATTGAGACAAGGCCATCACTCTCCACTCTTCCCCCCAGACTTCCCTGCAGCCAACCTGAGCCTTCTCTGGAGCAAGAGGAGGCAGCCATCCTGGATGATCCTGATTTGGCCATCTGGAGCCAGGTATAGTATTAACTGAAAATGTATTGGGATAAACTTAATGTTTGACAAATATGTCAAGATGACAAACATAAAATATTTTGGATTCCACAAGTGAAATCAAGATCTGTAGACATTAGTCTGCACTTAATTGGGTGCTAAATAGTCAATCTGATGTAGTGGTAAATTTAAAGCAAGGATTTATGGATTTACATTCTAATTGCTTCAATCAGGATTACAAAGTTTGATGCAAAGATTAAACCAACATATTAAACTATGTCCCTTTTTCATACACAGGATGAAATCAGCCAGGAGGAGGGTCTGGAAACTGTCAGGCAGGAGGAGTAAGGGCCCAGTGGCAGCCAGGAGGTTGCAGGGCCCAGTGCCAGCCAGGAGGTGGCAGGGCCCAGTGGCAGACAGGAGGTGGCAGGGCCCAGTGGCAGACAGGAGGTGGCAGGGCAAAGGAGAAGCACCAGATCCCAGGTGCCTCCCATCCGGCTTCCCAAAAGAGGCAGGAGGGACAGGAGCACGAGTGAGGCAGCAATGGCCCTTATTCGTGAGGCCCATGCCACCCTCCAGGAGCCCACATCCCCTGAAGAGGCCATTGCCGGCCTAGTGGAGGCTAAGTTCAAGGTGATGAGCATGGAGCAACGCCTCCTATGCGAGCCCCTGCTCATCACCTTGCTCAACAAGGGGGTGATGGAGAAAATTACCCCCAATACCGCCATATGTGAGGTGGCACAACTGACCCAACCTCAACCTCCACCTCCCCCTTCTTCTTCTGCCCCACCCCCTTCTGCTACACCTCCCCCTTCTTCTTCTGCCCCACCCCCTTCTGCTACACCTCCACCTTCTTCTTCTGCCCCACCCCCTTCTGCTACACCTCCACCTTCTTCTTCTGCCCCACCCCCTTCTGCTACACCTCCACCTTCTTCTTCTGCCCCACCCCCTTCTGCTACACCTCCACCTTCTTCTTCTGCCCCACCCCCTTCTGCTACATCTCCTCCTCCTCCTCCTGACAGGAGTACCCCTCCAGTGGCCCAGCCTCCAGCCAAACGAAGAAGGAAGGCTGCAGGGAAGGCTTCAGGGAAGGTTGCAGGGAAGGTTGCCAGGAAGAAGAGGAAGTGATGGCCTTGCTTCATTGTGGTCGGACAGAAGGCAGCCTGTTGTAGTACCACACACTTGGGACATATATATCACCTGCTGCTGTTCCTGACCTCTGGGAGGCCAGCATCAGATTGTGTTCAGAAATGTTGACCTTCTCAAGCTCCCAATTTTAGGGTCCACACAGGGTTGTTGTGTGCTCTGGGGTCTCTGGGATGCACAAATGGCAGCAGGTTCTCCAGCGCTGCCTTCTCTTTATTTTATTTCGAAACATGAATAAATGTGATTTTTGTTTAAGTTCATACTTGACTATGTGTATTTGTAAAAATTAAAAATCTAGCTTTGGAGTAAGCAGATACATTTGACTGACAAAAAAAGGGACAGATATCAACCCCCCAAAAGAATAACTAAATCTGATTTGCAAAAAAACATGGGGGGAAATTTAACTAATATAGATTCCAAAATTAAATGGGAGATCACTATCAAAACATTGAGAAATTATAATTAACATCATTTTGAAAAATATAACCATTTAAATTATTCCTAAAAACTTGCACGATATAATACACATAAATCTTCTTAAGAGCAGCATGAAAAAGGTTAAAAAAAAAAGTCATAACTCTGTGTGAATATCAGCAGCAAAAGAAGGTCACTCGTTTTGATTAATGTAACATTCTAACGAAGATTTCAATGCAGAACATTTAAACGATGCAATATTTTTGAGCGTGACGAATATGCTCTCTCCATTATGAAGGCTTGTTTTACCAGAAGATGCGCTCCCGTCTCATAGTTGCTTGTGAGCATGCGCGCTTTTAGAAGAGTCGTAAAAGCATACACACGAACCATTTTCTAGTCACAAAACAGCCCGACGAGAAACACGACGAGGAAATCTGGAATCCTGACGAGAAAATAGAGAGCAGGTTCTCTATTTTCTCGTCGAGATTCTCGGCAATTTTCTCGTCGTAAAACCATACACACGAACGTTTTTCTCGACAAAAAAGCTCTCGCGGCACTTTTCTTGACGGTTTTGGACGAGAAAATCGGTCGTGTGTACGAGGCTTCAGGGTTAAAAATCAGCCAGAGGCTAGAAGGGATGTGAAAGGGTTAAACGTCTTGGTAAAAAAAAAACACAGCAATACATTTAAAAACCATTCCTCTCTTTTTTTTTGTTCTCTCAGAGAATAGGCAGCAAGCCCCCATCTGCCTGCGTTTCAGCTTCTGTCCCAAAGTGAGCTCTAAAAGACAGGCAAAACTGCACTACTCGAAACACTGTACTATCTGCCAAGCTCGTATCAGCTTAACTAAAACCCTCAACCTCCTCCACATGTACAGATAGGACAAAAAACAGACAATAAACTACATACACAGGATTAGAATATGACACGCTATGTCAGCTCCTCTGTCTGTATGGAGGTAAAATTCAACCCCAAACCTATCTGGTTCGGTTTATATATATCTAAATGTAGGAAGGCAACCTCTCTTCAGCTACACCCCTAAATTAACGGGGATTGTAACAAGGAATCCAGTGACACCATACACTCATATATATATATGTAGCACTACCCCCGTAGGAGCTGCTGATTTTGATGTTGGGCCTACGTTCTGATTCTCAACCCCTTAACTGGCTCGAACCCTCCCTTGGCACAACTGGTAGTTGAAAGAATTGGAAAACCCACTGGCTATTGGGAAACACAATTCTGCATATATATACCACATTAAGTACACATATATATATATATTACCTTTCTCCGTTTGAGGTCCTTCAGGCCAATAAAAGTACTTCACACAGGTATATACGTAAACAAAGATAAAGTTTACTTATAAAAGATAATAAGCAGGTTAAGTCAATTATGCATATATATTCAAGTGACTCTGCAGGGCCCTGCAAGAGTCAATACTATGTAAAAGATAAAAGTTCTATACTGTACTAATGTCTATTTCCTATAGATAACAATTAGGGATGGGAATTAGAAAATGTCGCGCACAGACATGTGAAAAGAGTAAAACACTGATGAGAGTTCCTCTAAAGAAGTGAAAAATATATATGAGTAAAGGTGAATAAATTAATATGTATATAAACACCAAAAAATAAATAAACAAGACAGGGACTCAACCCCTACTCAGAATACTAAAATAGTGATCAACTTAATATGTGATATTAAAATGAAACATATAAGGCACAATACTGTTGTCAAGTATTACTGCAATAGTGCTCTAAATATTGAAAAGACAGAAGTGGGAATAGTCTATTCCTTAATAGTTCAGATGAGGTCCAATATAGCAAACAGTTCCAATGCGACAAACAGTTGCTTCAGATGAAAAAACAGGGGGTTGTGAGGAGATGTTTGGAAAAAGATAGAGCCCAAGATGAATCCACAGAAAGCATAGGAGAACTGCATCCACCACGGTGTGTAGGGAATCAAGATGGGTACCTTACCAGAAAAGGTGGACCTCCACTGTGGCAAGGTCAGAAGAGCCTGCAGATATCACCCTCTGCAGGGTATTGGTACTGATCCTGGGGGTATCACGACTCCGGAGTCATTATATTCCCTCTGCCTCTCGTTGTATTGTTTCCTCCACTGGTGGCTGGTATAATCCAATCATTTAAAAAGAACCAACAGACCTCCAGTGTAGATACCAAAAAAGAAGAGGGGGGGGGGGACTCGGATAGTGTATTACCTCAAAACAGTTTTATTCTGGTCATCAAAGTACAAAAAAAGGAATACACGGTTCCTAAAAATAGTTTAAAATTGCCGGCATAAAAGGTCCTAGCGTTCGCCCGTGCTTCCAGGGGCACGTGATAATAGTGACGTCAGCGCGTAGCACCGCCCTGACTAGTTTCGTTTCCAAAAAACGTTATCAAAGGGCACGTGCCCCCCTCTTCTTTTTTGGTATATACACTGGAGGTCTGTTGGTTCTTTTTAAATGATTGGATTATACCAGCCAACAGTGGAGGAAACAGTACAACAAGAGGCAGAGGGAATATAATGACTCCGGAGTCGTGATACCCCCAGGATCAGTACCAATACCCCGCAGAGGTTGATATCTGCAGGCTCTTCTGACCTTGCCACAGTGGAGGTCCACCTTTTGTGGTAAGGTACCCATCTTGATTCCCTACACACCGTGGTGGATGCAGTTCTCCTATGCTTTCTGTGGATTCATCTTGGGCTCTATCTTTTTCCAAACATCTCCTCACAACCCCCTGTTTTTTCATCTGAAGCAACTGTTTGTCGCATTGGAACTGTTTGCTATATTGGACCTCATTTGAACTATTAAGGAATAGACTATTCCCACTTCTGTCTTTTCAATATTTAGAGCACTATTGCAGTAATACTTGACAACAGTATTGTGCCTTGTATGTTTCATTTTAATATCACATATTAAGTTGATCCCTATTTTAGTATTCTGAGTAGGGGTTGAGTCCCTGTCTTGCTTATTTATTTTTTGGTGTTTATATACATATTAATTTATTCAGCTTTACTCATATATATTTTTCACTTCTTTAGAGGAACTCTCATCAGTGTTTTACTCTTTTCACATGTCTGTGCGCGACATTTTCTAATTCCTATTTACTTGATATGGTTTCACATATTTTTTATGTCGCAGCCTAGCTGCTAATAAGCACGATATTTTCATCTGTTCACATTAGCGCAGTATTACCTTTATTATTGAATAACAATTAGGGATGAGCCGAACACCCCCCTGTTCGGTTCGCACCAGAACCTGCGAACGGCCAGAATGTTCGCATGAACTTTAGAACCCTATTAAATACAATGGACTCGAACGTTCAAAATCAAAAGTGCTAATTATAAAGGCTAATGTGCAAGTTCTTATCCTAAAAAGTGTTTGGGGACCCGGGTCCTGCCCCAGGGGACATGTATCAATGCAAAAAAGGGGCGGGTCTATTCATTTATTACACTGTGGAGGCAGTTCCCCATCAAGTCCGCTCAGCCAATGACGTAGGCGGGGTCTGACATACGAGGGGGCGGACCTGATGGGGAACTTCCTCCACAGTGTAATAAATGAATAGACCCGCCCCTTCTCACATTCCGCATCTGGTCCGCTTAGCCTTACACCTACGTGATTGGCTGAGCGGACCTGATGGGGAACTTTAGAAGGGGCGGGTCTATTCATTTAATACACTGCAGAGGAAGTTCCCCATCAGGTCCGCTCAGGCTCAGCCAATGACGTTTCGTGTGGACAGCGCTGGACATCGGATCGCCGCAGGACACTGGATTTCATCGCTGGAATGTTTTTTTTAATTTTTTATTTTAATAAAGGACTTTTCCAAGGTGTCTGTGTGTTTTTTTTTTACATTTTTTTTACATTTTCTTTGTGAAATGGTAGGGGTACAATGTACCCCATACCAATTTACATAAGGGGGGCCGGGATCTGGGGGTCCCCTTTGTTAAAGGGTTCTTCCAGATTCCGATAAGCCCCCTGCCCGCAGACCCCCACAACCACCGGGCAAGGGTTGTGGGGATGAGGCCCTTGTCCCCATCAACATGGGGACATCCTCCCCATGTTGAGGGCATGTGGCCTGGTACGGTTTAGGAGGGGGGGGCGCTCTCTCGTCCCCCCCTCTTTTCCTGCGGGTCTG
The DNA here is from genome assembly GCA_029206835.1 of Rana muscosa. Classification (NCBI taxonomy): domain Eukaryota; kingdom Metazoa; phylum Chordata; class Amphibia; order Anura; family Ranidae; genus Rana; species Rana muscosa. The sequence goes on along the minus strand of CM055117.1, from coordinate 477,837,118 downwards.
CCAGGTTGCGTGCTCGGATAAAGGGTCTGGTATGGATTTTTGGGGGAACTCCACACCATTTTTTTTTTAAATTTGGGGTGAAGTTCCCCATAAAATCCATACCAGACCTGAAGGGCCTGGTATGGATATTTGGGGGAACTCCACGCATTTTTTTTTTTAATTTGCGGCAGGGTTCCCCTTAATATCCATACCAGACCTGAAGGGCCTGGTAATTAAATTTGGGGGGACCCCCACGCTTTTTTTTTATTTTTTATCAATGACTTTTCTATGTATTGATGGGAGCCGACAATTCATTATAGCCGCGAGTGAGTTGTAAATGACTTTTTTTCCTTCAGAAATGACACTTTGTGCAGGGACAGTTCTAAGCACGGGAAACAAGCGCGACTTTACATGCATACTATACACACACCCTAGGTACGAAATTTAAAGGAATATTTCACTTTTATTGTTTCCCTTTAAGCATTATTAAAATCTCTGATCCCAAAAAACTGCCGTTTTTAAAACAGTTTTTTGCATTAATACATGTCCCCTGGGGCAGGACCCGGGTCCCCAAACACTTTTTATGACAATAACTTGCATATAAGCCTTTAAAATTAGCACTTTAGATTTCTCCCATAGACTTTTCGAATTTGCCGCGAACACCCCAAATTGTTCACTGTTCGGCGAACGGGCGAACAGGCAATGTTCGAGTCGAACATGAGTTCGACTCGAACTCGAAGCTCATCCCTAATAACAATCTTATGCTCGCGAGCTCCCCCTAGCGGGCAATACCACCCCGTGTCCCGTCAAAGTTAGTTCCTGTCAGGCCTGACAGGAACTAACTTTGACGGGACACGGGGTGGTATTGCCCGCTAGGGGGAGCTCGCGAGCATAAGATTGTTATCTATAGGAAATAGACATTAGTACAGTTTAGAACTTTTATCTTTTACATAGTATTGACTCTTGCAGGGCCCTGCAGAGTCACTTGAATATATATGCATAATTGACTTAACCTGCTTATTATCTTTTATAAGTAAACTTTATCTTTGTTTAAAGCGGAGTTTCACCCAATTTTTTTACTTTTTTTTATTCCACTCCTCACCCCCTTACATGCCACATTTGGCATGTAATTTTTTTTGGGGGGGAGTGAGGGCTTCAGTAGGAGTGGGACTTCCTGTCCCACTTCCTCCTTCCGCCCTGGAGCCGCCTAGGCGATACGTCATATCGCCTTGTGGCGGCTCCTCCCTGTAGGCGATCACCTGGGACGTGACAGGTCCCAGGCGATCGCCTGTCCACTCACAGAGCGCTGCGCGGTTCGCGCATGCGCAGTGAGTGCCCGGCCGTGAAGCCGAAAACTGTCACGGCCGGGTGCCCACACTGTGAATGGACGCGCCGGCGGAGGAGGGGGGAGAGGAGCGGAGCTCCAGGCGGAGCGGCGCTGGACAGTGGAACAGGTAAGTGTATGTTTATTAAAAGCCAGCAGCTACACTTTTTGTAGCTGCTGACTTTTAATAAACATAAAAAAGGGTGGAACTCCGCTTTAAGTATATACCTGTGTGAAGTACTTTTATTGGCCTGAAGGACCCCAAATGGAGAAAGGTAATATATATATATATATATATATTTATATATATATATATATATATATATGTGTACTTAATGTAGTATATATATGCAGAATTGTGTTTCCCAATAGCCAGTGGGTTTTCCAATTCTTTCCACTACCAGTTGTGCCAAGGGAGGGTTTGAGCCAGTTAAAGGGTTGAGAATCAGAATGTAGGCCCAACATCAAAATCAGCAGCTCCTATGGGGGTAGTGCTACACGTGGGGGCTCGTCCGGAATTTTTACTGCTCTGCAATCACCCCCCCTAGACAAAACCCTTGTCAGTACAACCATGAACCCTACTGCTGCAGCCCGGTGGTGTCTGGAGGAAAACATCCTTCCGGGAAAAGGTCTAGTGATCGAAATCAAGAGAGAAGTCTGGACAGAGGAGCAGCTACTCCCAGATTTGAGAGCACTGTCCACAGACAGGAAACCATGGGTAATTGACATGAGAACAGACACCATCAACCTGCTACACATATATATATTTAATCTACCCCGAACATACCTGGTTCGTTTTATATATATATCTAAATGTAAGTAGGCAGCCTCTCTTTAACTATACGACTTAGCAAGGAATCCAGTGCCTACATACACACATATATATTTGTATACTGGCAAGGAATTATCGTGTAACACCTCTCTCTTGAACCAGAGCCCCGCCGTGGTAAGGAATTATTGTGTACACCTCTCTCTTGAACCAGGATACTCCCAGACACCTCTCTATTAATCCAAGTATTTCTAAATAAATGGACAAGGAAATTCTGTGTCTAAACCTACCTTATGACACCTCTCTCTTGAACCAGGACCAGCCCGGCAAGGAAATATTGTGTCACCCCTTCACACACAGACAGTCCGCTGAAATAGCCACATTCAAGTCAACACAGAACAAAACACAACATAAATAACAGCCGGCAGAATAGGTTGACGGGTTCTTAGTAAATTGGTTCTGGACAAGAAGTTACCCGTCTTTGCCGATCTCGGAAGAGCCAACTGAATGTGAGCGAAAGCGAGGGTGTCTGAACCGGAATAACACAGGTAAGGAATAGAACAGTATTCACTTCCCGTGTATTCGCAGATGATCAGGCCGCGTCCCGGTAGACATGTCTCCATCCGCTGACATCCATAGCTAGGTCGGCTATGCAGAAATCAGAATCCAGAAATCCAGGTTGGGCGCCAATTGTAATAGACTGATTCTGGTCCAATACCAGAAACTATTACCTTATTCTGCCGCTGGTTCGTATCTATGGTGATATGAGGGCATGCATGCTTCAAGAATTGCAAGCTGAGAGCAGAAGCATCAGTGTGTCTTCTTCCCTATATGTGGCACAACACAACAGGGCGTTCTTTTATTTAAATCCAGCTTATATAGACAAGGTGACATAAGCAATCGTCATCACAAACATATACATATGATTGGCTGTTTCCATATATGGTCGTCTTCCTCTCAAGTCTATTTCTTCCACGTGTCTTCACATTTCAGGACATGGGTGCCATATTGCTTTACACGGTGGGTTGGGCCGGATGGAGTAAGTTGAAAGACTGCACAGGACATCTGTTTCTCATTTATCTATTTTGTCATTTTATGTAAGGGGAAATACTACTGTTGTAATAAGATTTACCAAAACACACAATATACTCTTGATAATACTCTTAGCTAGCATACATTAACTTTCTTGTTCCCAATATGAACATCAATAAGCTTCTTATTGTACAAATATATCCCAGGGTGTGTGTGCACATTAAATCTTCTTTCAAAGGAGTGCTTCCATTGTTCCTTGCAGGCACATTCTCAAAAGGATACTAGTTACTCTAAATTCCTGGGGTGGGGGCAGTGAACCATATGTGCAGCTGTATACAAGAGTCATTTAACCTATACTAAAATTCTAAACCCATATTTGAGTAGATAATAGAGAAAAATTATTCATATAAAATAATCATTTTATAAACTCCATCACACCAGAACATACAGACCCTGTAAATCTAGGCCTGGGATAACTGTTTAGGGCCTAGCTGCCCCATCACCATCAATGACTGCTTTACACTGTGAGACTCATAGCAGATGTTGATGTCATCAGCTCAAGCCACCTGTCTTTCACCCATTGTTAATTGGGGTAATTAAGACCTTTTGATCTGTCTGCTAGGACACTAATGTGGAACGCACTTTGTTGTGACCTTGAGGCCGGGAAGTCTGACCTGGAGATCTCTGATTAGTCACAACATTGTCTGGGTAGCTAGTTGTTTAATCAACTTAATGTTTCTACACACGATCGGACATTCCGACAACAAAACCGTGGATTTTTTTCCGATGGATGTTGGCTCAAACTTGTCTTGCATACACACGGTCACACAAATGTTGCTCGGAAATTCCGAACGTCAAGAACGCGGTGACGTTCAACACTACGACGAGCTGTGTAAGTACAATGATTCCGAGAATGCGTCATATTGATTCCGAGCATGCGTAGAATTTTTGTGCGTCGGAATTGGCTACACACAATCAGAATTTCCGACAATAAGTTTTGTTGTCGGACAATTTGAGAACAAGTTTTCAAACATTTGTTGTCGGAAATTCCGACAGCAAATGTCCGATGGAGCATACACATGGTCGGATTTTCCCCAAAAAAGCTCACATCGAACATTTGTTGTTGTGTTGTTGGATAGTCCGACCGTGTGTACGCGGCATAACTCTTGGAGGATCCTAATGATGGGATTTGCCATGAGTCAGCTCTACCTCGTTACATAAACCATTGTGTGATGTTTTGGGAAAACATTTGGTTTTATTGTTCATGTGGTGACTGACCTACTTTTCAAGTGTATAAAAAGCCTGTATTTCTGCTCACTAAACAGTCATTCCTTTGGAGTTTACCTTGTCTGTGTACGATATATGGGGTAAAAAGTGCTGGTATTAGCTCTCGATCTGCACGGAACGGTTTGGAGGGCAGGATGCGCTGGTTGGCAGAGGGAAGCAGCTGGTCGGGTTGCCAAGCGGTTCCATCACAGGGCCCAATAGGAGTCATGGTGAAATTGTGCACATATACCTGGGTATATATAGTTATTAATAGTGATACCTCCAGATGAATGTTACAGCAAAGTCCAGTTGTAGCTGCCCCTCAGGATGATGCTGCGTTTGTCTTTGTGTTGGAGACCTGAAAACAAGGTCTGCAATCATAAGGAGATCCTCCAACTGTGGCCCAACCATCCTGGAACGCAGTTTCTCACCAACAGGAACTGTGGTGAGGCACTGGAACTCAGAGTCAGCTAATCTACTCTGCACTTTAGTGCCTCGTTAATAGTTTCTAATCTCGCATACAACCGGACCTCTAGTCTAATTAATCCAAAGTGGCCACCGGAAGCCTAACCTGGTCTAGTCTAGGTTAGTTATCGAGCCCTAAGCTAAAACTAGCTATAGAGTCCCACATCAAAAGGGACAGGGTTAACTTAGAATAACAGGAGCTGCATATAAATTATATTGCAATAAACATGTTTAACTACCATTATTCTGGAAAGTGATCACTACACATACATACAGCCCCTGTATGGCTGTGTACATAAAGCATAATAGTTGCTAGAAAGAATGTTTAGAGCCTCAAAATGTATGCCATGGCCCCATGGGGCTGCTTATCTCCCGTTCCCCTACCCTGGTTTTTACTTTGACAATCTATTAATTCCCTCTAATATTATTTTATCATATACTGCTACTCTCTTTTATCTTGCTGGTCAAAAGTTAATCTCAGCTGTACAGAAGGCTGTCATAGATTGTTGTGGAACTAAAGGAAGATTCTGCTGTTACTGAGCTAGAGAAGTTTCTGCACTTACCTGCGATTAGTGATTTTGTTTTGATAGAAAAAACTGGAACCATCACTTCTGAATATATATCTCCCCATTTATATACTGTACCTCTCCCTCACCATCTATATACCGTCACCTTTGTATATATACCTCCCCTCCTCATCTATATACCATCACCTTTGTATATATACCTCCCCTCCCCATCTATATACCATATATACCATATTTACAAAACAATTCTTTACATTAACCACTTCATCACCAGAAGATTCTACCCCCTTCCTGACCAGAGCAATTTTTACAATTTGGCACTGCGTCGCTTTAACTGACAATTGCGCGGTCGTGCGACGTTGTACCTAAACATAATTTGTGTCCTTTTTTTCCCACAAATAGAGCTTTCTTTTGGTGCTATTTGATCACCTCTACGGTTTTTATTTGTTGCGCTATAAACAAAAAAAGAGCGACAATTTTGAATTTTTTTTTTTTTTACTTTTTGCTATAATAAATATCGGCAATTTAAAAGAAAAAAAAAATCTTCATCAGTTTGGGTCGATATATATATTCTTATACATATTTTTGGTAAAAAAATCGCAATAAGCGTATATTGATTGGTTTGCGCAAAAGTTATAGCGTCTACAAACTATGGAAAGATTTAGGCATTTTTATTATTTATTATTTTTTTTTACTAGTTATGGCGGTGATCTGCGACATTTCGATGGACAGATCGGACACTTTTGACCCATTTTTGGGATTATTGACATTTATTGGCTATAAATATGCACTGATTACTGTGTAAATGTCACTGGCAGGGAAGGGGTTAACACTAGGGGGCGATCAAGGGGTTAAATGTGTTCCCTCTGTGTGTTCTAACTGTATGTATGGGGCTTGCCTCCGTCTGCTTTTAAAGGGAACCCCATATATGTACAGGATTTCACACAGCGGTGGCATTGTGCCGCAGTAAATGTGTGTGAGCCGGTTGGGAACCGGTTAAAGTGATAATAATATATAATCATAATATTACAGCTCTGAGAGAGGGGACCCCTCTAAACATCACTTGTAGGTTGATGGGTAAAAACGTTTTGATGATCCCATCGTTCACCAGTAGGTGCCAGTGTTTGCGAATTATTTTTTTGATTTGATAGTGTTGGGTGGAGAAAGTTGTAATAAAGGGTATTACAGGTTTATCTTTCCCTCTCCTAGATCCACCCTTCAACTAGGTCTACCCTATCTCTCTCAGAAATAGGGTTGCTCCCAATGTTGTAGATCCCCCTACCTCATTCTTTCAAAACCTTATGGGATACCACCAGTGTCGCAGATGTCAGGTTTGTTCTTTAAATAAAAGTAAAATCCAAAAGACAGAGTCTTTTGTTTCAACCAGTACATCTAAGGAACACCGTATTGAACCATTTATCACCTGCTGCACTACGAGCGTTGTATATTTGTTACAATGCCCGTGTGGGCTCCAATATATTGGCAGGACCAAGCGGGCCATGCAAGTCCGCTTGGGGGAGCACATCACCAACATAAAAAACGGTTTTAAATTTCATTCTATCTCAAAACATTATGCCACTCACCACAATCGAAATCCTGCCAACACATTATTCATTCGTATAGACAAATTCAGTGCCCACTGGAGGGGTAGCTCTCTAGTCAGGAAACTATCAAGGCTAGAAATTGCCTGGATCCACAGGGTATGCTGCTATACTCCCTATGGTCTTAATGTAGACGTAGATGTCAATGCTTTTATCAATAATGCGCAACATGTTAGCTTGTGTATATGTGAACCAGCTCTGAGATCCCAGTTGACCCAATTGGCACTTGAGTCTGTTGGGGATATTACCATTGGTTGCATCTCCTTTTTAGTACCCTGTGCATGTACATTTGTCTTATTTCAGATATATGCCACATAGTATGGGTGTGTTGGGCTATGGTTAGTTTTCCTTACCTGTTCCAATTTACAGGGGGACCTTTACATGATAGTGGGTGCTTTCATGCCATTCGTGGCTGCTGACATTCAGCTTCTAACCAAATACATAGTTCAGTGTTTCTCAACTCCAGTCCTCAAGGCGCACCAACAGGTCAAGTTTTCAGGATTTCCCTCAGTTGAAACAGCTGTGGTAATTACTAAGGCAGAGAAACTGATTGAATCACCTGTGCAAAATAATGGAGAGCCTGAAAACATGACCTGTTGGGGCGCCTTGAGGACTGGAGTTGAGAAACACTGACATAGTTAATCAGAATTATCCATATTCAATTAATTAAATAATTCACAAGATTAGGCCTCCATGACCTGATATGTGTTTTCTGGTATAGACATGACAACTCCAATTAGCATTTGCCTTTGTATTTTAGCTGGTCAAATATAGATTTATAGTTATTTTCTCTTTTTAATATAAATCAATAATGTTTTCTCTTTTTTAGGCTTATTAACAATATTTTAGCTATCTGGCTCTAACATTCCTACCTCAGTGATTATTGTGCCTCCTCCACAAAGGAAATGCAGCTATTGTATGATATCAGTATGTAATGTCATGCAAAGAGTGGCCGCTAGGAGGTTTATCATACACTCACCATAGGATCTGCCCGTATGTGTGTGAACCACACTATATTGTTTCCCCGTATTGCCACCCTCCAGCATACTTGAGAACTTTAGTACATATAGTTTTCGAAATTTTATTATATAAACTTCACAACTTTGTTCCACATTCCTCTGGTCGTATTTGTATTCCGATCGAGGGGAATTTTGAATGAAGGTTGAGCTCTTTTTGCCATTCAGCTGCAGCCACTATCTCCTTCTCGGTTGCTGTGTGTAGGCTAAGAGTGTACTTTAAGTTATATCATCGTATTTTTTATTTTTATATTGATTATACGTTTTATGTCCGCATCCAGGTAAGGTAGTTCCTCACAATGGGAATGCTTTATAGTGTGGGCATATTGCATAGTTCTGACATGGCAGACTCACACTCAGTGGGATAGATATTCCGTGCTTTGTGGGCATTGTCCCTATTCTAAGATGGCCGATTCAGTACAATGGACACTTGGAACTCAGAGCTTGGCGTTACCACGTACGTTGTAGACTATTTATGGCGGTGAGTCAGCACGCCGCCTGTGCCCCAGGACGACATCAAGTGTGACAAAATGCGTAGGGAGGAGCGGCTTGCTGATGTCACCGCATGTACGCAGGTCCCGGAAGCAATGGGCTGCTATCGAGAGCCGGCCGGCTCAAGCTTTTTAGATGCCATTTTAATTCCACAACATTGTAAGTGTAATCTTGTTCTTTTTAATTACAATAAACTGTACGGATTTACACTATACAAGCCTTCTATTCTTACATGGGGATTGATTGATTGATCCTAAGCATAACGGAGGACTTCCACTGGTGAAGAGGCTGGGGTATTTGCTGCTAAGTACAGAGACCCGGGCTGGGTAAACAAGCCACAGGCATGTTTTGATCTCCTATAATAAGGGATCAATTCTAGCTGGTAAGTGGCAGTGTGTGTAAAGGTGGTGGAACCTTCTATCATATCTTCTCACTATTCCTTGGGTGTTTTGTTTTATGTCACCATGGATGAACAGATTAGAAGGATCCTGCTAGGACGGGAATATTGGGCTTTCATTCTGCCAAGGAATTTCTCTCATTTTGTTCCAAACATTTTATTAAGGACTTCTGTTAGGGTATGTACTTACCGAGGCCGAGATGCCGAGAGTGGTTCACCTTTGCGACTTGACGCACTCCACTCCCTGGAGGTGAGACAGGGAGTGGATGGCGAGAAGCGGCACCGGCTACCAGCAGGTGGTGGGTACTTGTAGACGGTCCGGTAGTGCTGAGTAGACTGAAGAGCAGGCTTCTGGCAGAAACTAGCTGGATCGGTATAGTTCAAACAGCAAGAGTCAATAGAAGCCGGTGCAGGCTGAGTCCGGGTTGCAACTGCAGAGGTAACAGTCCTGGCTGGGGGTCTAGCACAGCAAAAAGTAACAAGTCCAGAAAATACCGGGAACAAGGCAGGAGTTCAAAGGAAACGTGGAAGTCCAAAGGTACAAGCAGGAGGTCAAGGGTTGTAGACAGGCAGCAGATCCGAGTCACAGGCTGAGGGTCAAACACAAGAGAAGGCAGAAGTCCGTATAACAAGCCGAGGGTCAGGTCCAGGAGAGAGATCAGAGGAATCAAGCCAGTCCGGGTCACAAGGAGATTTTCAAGGTAGTTTTCCAGAGTCTTGGGTACACAGGAAAGCTGACAAACCAGCAACTTGTCAGTGCAGCTGGGTTTCTTTAAATAGGCCCGCCTGGATTCCTATTGGTGCGCAACCGCGCATGCGCACGCGCTGCTGCGTCGGCGCGCGCACCCGAGAACGAAGAAGCGCCGTCCCGCGCACGCGCATGCGCCGAAGCGTCACTCCACCACGCGTGCGCATTGAGCGCTAATTGGTGCTGTTGGACGGAAGATTTCCCTGACAGTGCCCCCCTCCCAGGGGCGGACTCTGGATGCCCAGACTAGACATCAACTCGGGATGTTCCTGTTGAAAGACTCTAATTAGACGGGGAGCATGTAGGTTCCTAGATGGTTCCCAAGAGTTGTCCTCTGGGGGATACCCCTTCCATTTGATTAAATACTGTAATTGCTGCCTCTTTTCCTGCAGCCCAAGATAGATTCCACCACGTATTCGTTTTCACCATCAACCTCCACAGGTGGAGGAGGTGGCTCATCCCTTCCCGGGAAGGAGCTGGAGACTACCGGTTTCAACAGAGACGTGTGGAAGACCGGGTGTATCCTGTAGGAGTCGGGCAGTGCCAATTTAAAGGCCACAGAGTTGATTACTCGCTTGATTTTAAAAGGGCCCATGAATCTTGGTCCCAATTTCCGTGAAGGGATAGGCAATTTGAGGTTGGTGGCGGAGAGCCATACTTCCTCCCCAACTTTGAAGATTGGATTTTCCTTCCTACCCTTGTCATAGTGTCTCTTGTAAGATTCCTGGGCGTTTTGCATCATTTCCTGAAGTGTCAGAAAATTAGATTGGACAAAGGCTATCCGATCTTGAACAGCAGGAACAGAGCTCTCCGGAATGTCGTCAGGGAGGAAGGAAGGATGGAAGCCAAAGTTGGCCCAAAAAGGAGTTTGACTGGTGGCTGAATGCACCGAGTTGTTATATGCAAATTCAGCGTAGGATAATAGGGAGGACCAATCGTCTTGTGAGGCTGAGCAAAAGCAACGGAGATATTGTTCCAGAGTTTGGTTGGTTCTCTCTGTCTGTCCGTTGCTCTGGGGGTGATATGCCGATGATAGGCAAATCTTGACTTCTAAAGATTTGCAAAGTTCCTTCCAGAATTTCGACGTGAATTGACCCGACGCCTCTGTCAGAGGTGATGCTCTTAGGCACCCCATGGAGCCTGATTATCTCCTGAAAAAAAGACTTTGGCTGTATCTGTAGCAGAGGGGGTACCGATCATGGGCACAAAGTGTGCCATTTTGGAGAGGCGGTCAATTATGACCAGAATCGTGGTAAAACCTCCAGAGGGCGGTAGATCTACAATGAAATCCATGGACACATCTGCCCATGGACGTTCAGGGATAGGCAAAGGTTTGAGTAGCCCCCAACTCTTGGTTTTGGGTCCCTTATTCCATTGGCAACGGGTACAGGAGGCAACATAGGACTTGCAATCTTGCCTCCAACCAGGCCACCAGAAGGAGCGGGAGACTAGTTCCATGGTTTTTCGGGCTCCAAAGTGGCCAGCTAGTTTGTGGTCGTGGAAAGTTTTCAGAATCAGTTGCCTCGTTTCCAGAGGGACAAAGACTTTACCTTGGGACCAGAGCAAGTCATTACGCTTCTCTAGGGAAGGGGTTACTTGGTCAGGACAATGCTTAGAGGCAGCTTTTATGGAGGTTAGTAGATCAGCCTGTGGGATGAGCAGAAAGTTTTGTGCTGACAGGATGGTACTTGGCTCCTCTGCTTGAGTGGTCTCGGGAAACATCCTAGAGAGTGCATCAGCCTTCACGTTCTTGGAACCGGGCCTATAAGAAATATGGAAGTTAAACCTGGTGAAGAAGAGGGCCCATCGGGCTTGTCTGGGTCGTAGACGTTTTGCTGTTCTCAGATATTCTAGATTTTTATGATCCGTGAATATCATGACAGGGTGAGGGGCTCCCTCCAGAAGGTATCGCCATTCTTCCAGGGCGAATTTGATAGCCAATAATTCCCGGTCTCCGACGTCATAATTACGTTCCGGAGAAGCTAGTTTACGAGAGACAAAGGCTACTGGATGAAGAAGGGATTTGGAACCTTGCCTTTGAGAGAGGATGGTCCCAGTGGCTGACTCGGAAGTGTCTACTTCCAGAGTAAACGGCAGTAGCGGATCTGGATGCTTCAATACAGGTGCTGATGTGAATGCGTTTTTTAGTTTATCAAAGGCATCCTGGGCTTCCTGTGACCAGTGGAAACGGTAGCCCTGGCGTGTCAGTTGGGTTATAGGTGCCACAATAGAGGAGAACCCCACAATGAACCTCCTGTAGAAGTTGGCGAAACCTATAAACCGTTGTACCTCTTTCTTGTCTGTTGGGGCTGGCCATTCCTGGATAGCTTTGACTTTCTGCGGATCCATTGCGACCCCATTGGTAGAAATAATAAATCCCAGAAATTGCACAGTGGTTTTCTCAAAGTCACATTTCTCGGCCTTGAGGTAAAGTCTATGTTCTCTGAGAATAGTGAGGACCTTAATGACATGGATCCGGTGCAGTTCAAGGGAGGACGAGAAAATAAGAATATCATCTAAGTAGACTACTAGGAAGTTGTCTAGGTGTTCACGGAAAATGTCATTGACCAGGTGCTGGAAAGTGGCTGGGGCGTTGCAAAGCCCGAATGGCATGACCAAGTATTCAAAATGACCGAACCTAGATCTAAAAGCGGTCTTCCATTCGTCTCCAGCCCTGATCCGGATGAGATTGTAGGCCCCTCGAAGGTCCAGTTTAGAGAAGATCCGAGCTGATCGGAATCGTTGGAACAACTCCGGGATGAGAGGCAGCGGGTATCTGTTTTTAATTGTAATTTTATTAAATTCCCTATAGTCGATGCAGGGCCTCAGAGTCCCGTCTTTTTTTTCAACGAAAAAGATTCCGGCACCGGCTGGGGAAGAAGAGGGGCGAATTAATTTATTTTCCAGATTTTCCTCGATTTAGGCCTTGAGGGCCTTCAACTCAGATTCGGACAAGGGAAAGATGCGGCCGAACGGAATTTTGGAGCCAGGCAGAAGGTCAATGGGGCAATCGTAGGGCCGATGTGGTGGTAGGCGGTCGGCCTGCTGTTTGTCGAAGACGTCCCGGAATTCCAAGTATGCTGATGGAACATGTGGTAGGTTATCCGGTTGAGGGGTTAAAGTAGCACAGACAGTTGGAAGTGCGAAGAGACAGTGTTGGGAACAATACGAAGAAGTGAAGTTAACTTCCCTTTTGGTCCAGTTTATGTGAGGCGCGTGTGCTTGCAACCAAGGGAGGCCCAGGATGATGGGGAACATGGGAGATGGGATGAGGTCAAATCGGAGGTATTCTTGGTGGCCTGAATCCGTGATAGCAAGGACGGGTTTTGTTTCTTGTGTAATCACCCCTGAACGGGGCAGGGATCCATCCGCCAGACGGACCTGAAGATAACGGTCCTTGGTTTGCAGAGGGAAGTGAAGTTGGGAAGCAAGTAAAGAGTCCAGAAAGCAGCTGCAGGCTCCGGAATCAATAATCGCCGGTAGGCGGGTTACTCCTGCTGGTAGCTGTAGAGAAATAGAAAGAACAACGTAAGTCTGTGGTAAGCCAGAAACTTGGTAGTTCAAAGTGTCTTTGGGGATACACTTACTAGGTCTTACTGGGCAGCTCCGAAGGAAATGGCCAGTACCCCCGCAGTAAAGACACAGATTGGCCTGACGCCTGCGCTGCTTTTCCTCAGGAGAAAGGGGAGGATGAACGAGACCAAGCTGCATGGGTTCAGGCTCGGGAGGAGAAGATGCTGTAGGAACTGGGATGGGTGGATAGGCAGGAGCTGATCGGGGCAAAGTCCAGTTCGGACGGGTAGTCTGGAAACGCTCAGAACGCCGCTCCCGCAGGCGTCTGTCAAGCTGAGTGACAGACTGGATCAAATCTTCCAGAGTAGTGGGAACACCAATCCTGGCCAGCTCGTCTTTAAGAGCCTCAGACAGTCCTTGGCGATACTGGTATTTGAGGGCCGTCTCATTCCAGCCAGTGTCAGCTGACCATTTCCGGAATTCTGCCGTGTAGTCCTCCACCGGCCTTCTCCCCTGGGTTAAACTGTGGAGAACAGACTCAGCTGTGGCTGATCGCTGAGGATCGTCATACAGCTGCGCCATACTCTCGAAGAAGGTGTCCACGGAATCTAGTATGGGGCTGCTTTGCTCCATCAGGCCATGGGCCCAGGCCTGAGGTTCGTTGGTTAGAAGGGAGATAACGAACCCCACCTTTACCACTTCTGAAGAAAAAGTCCTGGGTTGAAGGGCGAGGTAAAGAGAACATGCGCTTTTGAAAGCCCCATATTTCTTACGGATGCCAGAGAATAGTTCAGGCAGAGGGACCCTGGGTTCAGGGGTAGCCATTACTACGGTAGGGTTTGCCTGATTTTGAGACGTGGAGGCAATATTGGCAGCGGTAGCAGCTGGTGATGCTGGTCCTGTAGCTCCAGTAAGTAGCTGAAAGCGGCCATCCATTTGGACATAACCGTCTTGTAATTTCTGAACCGCATCGGTTAGCGCGGTGACCTGCTGACAGAGGGTCTCGAACGGCGAACGCACCCTGTCGACCTCAGGCATCTGGCTGGTTTGTACTGTTAGGGTATGTACTTACCGAGGCCGAGATGCCGAGAGTGGTTCACCTTTGCGACTTGACGCACTCCACTCCCTGGAGGTGAGACAGGGAGTGGATGGCGAGAAGCGGCACCGGCTACCAGCAGGGGGTGGGTACTTGTAGACGGTCCGGTAGTGCTGAGTAGACTGAAGAGCAGGCTTCTAGCAGGAACTAGCTGGATCGGTATAGTTCAAACAGCAAGAGTCAATAGAAGCCGGTGCAGGCTGAGTCCGGGTTGCAACTGCAGAGGTAACAGTTCCGGCTGGGGGTCTAGCACAGCAAAAAGTAACAAGTCCAGAAAATACCGGGAACAAGGCAGGAGTTCAAAGGAAACGTGGAAGTCCAAAGGTACAAGCAGGAGGTCAAGGGTTGTAGACAGGCAGCAGATCCGAGTCACAGGCTGAGGGTCAAACACAAGAGAAGGCAGAAGTCCGTATAACAAGCCGAGGGTCAGGTCCAGGAGAGAGATCAGAGGAATCAAGCCAGTCCGGGTCACAAGGAGATTTTCAAGGTAGTTTTCCAGAGTCTTGGGTACACAGGAAAGCTGACAAACCAGCAACTTGTCAGTGCAGCTGGGTTTCTTTAAATAGGCCCGCCTGGATTCCTATTGGCGCTCCGCCGCACATGCGCGCGCACCTGCATAGGCGCGCGCAGCCGAGAAAGTAAAAGCGCCGTCCCGCGCACGCACATGCGCCGAAGCGTCATTCCGCCGTGCGTGCGCATTGAGCGCTGATTGGCGCTGTTGGACGGAAGATTTCCCTGACAACTTCCTTGGGTGTTTTGTAGGGATGCACCGAAATTTCGGCCGCCGAAACATATCGGCCCGAAAATGGCCCTTTCGGCAATTTGCCGAAAGAGAAATCTCGCCGAAAATGGGGCGGGCCTGTCCAGCCCCAGTCCAGTCCTCTCTTCTCTTCCCCTCCCTCCCTCCTCGACGAGGCGGCTGAAAGTGCTCTATGGAGGAAAGCTAACAGGTCCTGGGCGGGGCCCCGCCCCTGGTGCCGCCCAGAACGGGGGTGTCATTCTGGAGCGTCCCCGTCCAGCCCCAGTCCAGTCCTCTTCTCTCCTCTCCTCCCCTACCTCCCTCAGTCAACAACACTGCTCTTGCTAACACGGCCTTGTCCCCCTTACTGACATACTAAGGCAGGCTGCAAATGATGGGCACTGGCAGGCTGCTGGGCACTGGCAGGCTGCATTGATATCCTTTACCACGTCTGCAGTCTCTGACCATCTCCTGTACCACGTCTGCAGTCTCTGACCATCTCCTGTACCACGTCTGCAGTCTCTGACCATCTCCTGTAATGTGTCTGCAGTCTCTGACCATCTCCTGTAATGTGTCCGCAGTCTCTGACCATCTCCTGTACCACGTCTGCAGTCTCTGACCATCTCCTGTAATGTGTCTGCAGTCTCTGACCATCTCCTGTAACGTGTCTGCAGTCTCTGACCATCTCCTGTACCATGTCCCCAGTCTCTGACAATCTCCTGTAATGTGTCCGCAGTCTCTGACAATCTCCTGTACCATGCCCCCTGTCTCTGACCATCTCCTGTACCATGTCCCCAGTCTCTGACCATCTCCTGCAATGTGTCCGCAGTCTCTGACCATCTCCTGTACCATGTCCCTAAGTCTCTGACCATCTCCTGTACCATGTCCCCAGTCTCTGACCATCTCCTGTACCATGTCCCCAGTCTCTGACCATCTCCTGTACCATGTCCCCAGTCTCTGACCATCTCCTGTATAAAAATATTTTTTAAAAACAGTCACTTTCGGTATCGGTTTCGGTTATCGTTATCCTGAAATTTTTATATTCGGTATCGGTTTCGGCACCAAAAAACCCATTTGGTGCATCCCTAGTGTTTTGTTTTATGTCACATTGAAACAAAATGAGAGAAATTCCTTGGCAAAATGAAAGCCCAAACATTTTCTTAAGGACTTCCTTCACTAATATTTGTACATTCACACACAGTGTGTTCCCTTCATTCTGAAATCATATGTTTGGATTTTTGCAAGTTTACTGTCACTTGTTCTTTATCACATACTAGCGCAGCTTTTTTTTTATTATTGTATCTTGTTGTGTGTATCTCACATGAAGTTGCAGCATTTTTCACGTTCTCACACCTTTTATATGTTACAGATAGCGCAGTATATTACACTTTTGATGATTAAGCTACAAATTATGCATTTTACTCAGTTAAATAAGTGGAGCTGTAAATTACACATCAGATCTGCCTCGCAGGTGAATCAAGAGGCAGAAATGCCTGCAGGGTGGACCAGATGGTTGACTGACAGCTCCACTCCATGCCTAAAAAAGCAGAAGCAACTTCACCAGGACATTTGACCTGCCACCGTTTAGCCCAGCCCCAGGATCAACAGATAATGTATCTATAAGGAAAATGTTCACATAAAAACAAATGGCACAGAGACAATATAAAAATGATTTGGAATGGTCTGCTTTTTTTTGGTGTGGGGGGGGGGGGGTTACTGATGTTTTAAAAATGTATTTCCTCATCTTGCTAGACCTCATTTAGGCCCCTTTCACACCGGCGGATAGAATTCAGCTTTTAGCTGCGGATAGATCAAGTTATCCACCGCAGCTAAACTCAGACAATGCTTTCCTATGTCCCCATTCACACACTGCGTTTAGCAGCGGTTTCGTCACATGGGGTTTGGTGCAGTTAGAAAAAGTAAATTTGACTGCGTCCAGGAATGATTTATTGCAGCTATCTGCAGCTATCTGTACATAACTGCAGGTAATCACAGTGTACAATTTCACCTGCAGATAGCAGCGGCAACAAGAAAAGAAAAACAACAGGAAGCACATCAGAAATGGCAAGAATGGTCCAACGCAGCTAATCGCAATTTACAACTGCAAGTGAACGCTGTGCCAGGATTCTCTGAATTTCAAAATAACAAAACATGCTTTTAACTCCGGCAGAACAGCCGTCCTTGTGAAAGGGGCCTAAGAGACAGTACTAGGTAAGGCATGGGGGAAATTATGAGTACTTTGTAGGTGCTGAATTATTTAAGGTGGTAAAGCATTCGTAATGCTTATTAGTATTGACAAAAAAAAAATCTAATTTCTGGTCACACATTGCAAAGAGTAGAAGCCCATGTAACAGCTAGTAGGCTAGACTGTTGGGCTTATGTAGTTTCTGTGTTTATATGGTGCCTACATGTTAAGCAGCATGTAACAGTGTATGGACCTAGCTGCATCCATCACAATGTTACCACAGCCTAGGGATGGTTTTCAATTAGCCTAGTTAGTTAGTAGCATAAGTTTGGACTGTGGAAAGAATCAGTGCAAACCCACAAGCTCCATGCAGAGATTGTCTCTGGTGAAATTCAAACCTGTAATGCAAGTATACTAAGTTCTCCATATTAATAACTGTTAATTTATATACTGACATATTATAGTAATGGGCAAATGCTAACAAGGGCACAGTACTCTCAGTCAATTAAAGCATAACATATTTAATCAAATCAGCATTAATAATTAATATAAACTGGTATATTGGTAGGGTTGCCTCCTCATCCCTTTAGGCTGGGTTCACACTATACGACACGACTTTCATCCTACTTTGCTCTGTGACATCTGTCCGACATCGGTCCGACATTGGTCCGACATTGGTCCGACATCCATCCGACATTCATGAACAGGATACTACTTTGATCCGACATTGTGCTAGTCTGACTTGTCCTTTGACCAATCAAAACAATCCCAGGGTGAGATAAATTCCTTTTACTGCTGCTGTAATCACAATGTCGGATGCCAAAGTCGTATGGTTAGGACAAGGATCCGACTTTGATCCGACTTCAATGATAGTCAATGGGCTGAAGTCGGATCAAAGTCGGACAGAAGTAGTACAGGGAGAATTTTTAATGTCGGACCGACATGTGTCGGACCAGTTAAGACGGCTCCCATAGGGAAACATTGATTTTCACACGTCATGCGACATGAGCTCCTAATGTCGGAGCGTTTGTCGCCCCAGTGTGAACCAGCACTTAAACCTGAACACATATCAATTACGCACCAAGTGAGTTTAATTACCACCTTAACCGCTTAAAGTGGTTGTAAACCCTTACAACACACTTTATGCTACAGGTAAGCCTATATTAAGGCTTACCTGTAGCTACCCTGGATATCTCCTAAACCTGCACGGTTTATGAGATATCCCCCTCTGTCTGCATGTGCCGAAGTCATCGGCACATGCGCACTGAAGCAATGGCACGCCGTGCCATTGCTTCAGTTAGACGTGCCGTTACCGCCGCCTCCCACACGCATGCGCGGGAGTGACGTCATCGCAGCTCCAGCCAATCACAGCGCCGGAGCCGCGATACCCGGAAGTAAGCTCCGGGAGAGATGTCTGTGGCCGGAGGGGGGGTCGAGGACCGCTGCAGGGGCTTCGATCTAAGGTAAGTAATACATAATGAGCTAGTATGCTATGCATACTAGCTCATTATGCCTTTGTCTTGCAGGTTTTTTTTTTTTTTTTAGGGTTTACAACCACTTTAAGGACCAGCTGCCATCATTATACTGCGGCAGGTTGGCTCTGCTGGGTGAATCGCAGTAGGTGTACGTCGGCCGCTTCAAGAGCGATAGGCAGCATGCGTGATATCCGCTGGTCACCCGCGATCGCTCCACAGAGAGCCAGAACGGGGATCTGTCAATGTAAACAGACAGATCCCCATTCTAACAGGGGAGGAGAGACAGATCTGCTGTTACTAGTAATTAGGAACAGTGATCACGCTCCTCCTCCAGTCAGTACCATCCCCTCACAGTTAGAAACACCTCCCAGGGAACACATTTAACCCCTTGATCACTCCTAGTGTTAACCCCTTCCCTGCCAGTGACATTTACATGTTAATCAGTGCATTTTTATAGCACTGATCGCTGTATAAATCTCAATGGTCCCAAAAATATGTCAAAGGTGTCCGATCTGTCAATCGCAATGTTGCAGTCCCGCTAAAAATCCCAGATCGCCGCCATTACTAGTAAAAAAATAAAAATAAATAAAAATTCCATAAATCAACCCCCTATTTTGTAGACGATATAACTTTTGCGCAAACCAATCAATATACGCTTATTGCAATTTTTTTAACCAAAATTATGTAGAATAATACACATTGGCCTAAACTGAAGAAGAAATTAGTTTTTTGGGGGGGATATTTATTATAGAAAAATGAAAAAAATATTGTTTTTTTTCTAAATTGCCGCATTTTTGTTTATAGAGCAAAAAAAAAAACCCGCAGAGGTAATCAAATACCACCAAAAGAAAGCTCTATTTGTGAGGGAAAAAAAGGACGTCAATGTTGTATGGGTACAGCGCTGCACATCCGCGCAATTGTCAGTTAAAGCAACAGAATGGCGTATCGCAAAAAATGGCCTGGTCATTAACCCCTTAACGACCGCTCGCGGCATATATACGTCGGCAGAATGGCTCATACAGGCACAATCACGTACCTCTACGTCCCCTTTAACTGCCCGCCGTGTGGTCGCGGCCGCGCCGCTGGTGGCGCGCGCGCGACCCTGCAGTCATCCCCGTGAGTCGGACCGCGGGTCCTGCGAACTCGATCACCGCGGGGATCCCCGCGATCATCTCACAGAGGGATGGAGCGAGGAGATGTTAGTGTAAACACAACATCTCCCCGCTCTCTTACTGACACTGTCACCGATCTCCGCTCTGTGTAATCACAGCGGAGATCGGTGACGTGTCACTCGTAGCCACGCCCCCTAACAGTGAGAATCACTCCCTTAGGCATACTTAACCCCTTCAGCGCCCCAAGTGGTTAACCCCTTCACTGCCAGTGTAATTTTTACAGTAACCAGTGCATAGTTGCCAACATTGCAAAAAAAAAATCCGGGACACTTTTTTTGCATGGAGGCGGATCCTTGCTATAATTAGGGGGCGGGGCATTCATTTGTAGGCGTGTCACACCCTAATATGAAAATGCAGCTGCGAAAAATGGGCGTGGTTTATGTGCGATAGTGGGCGTGGCTTAAATGGGCAGGGCTCAGAAGGGTGTGGTTAGAGTCCGAGAGGAAGGAAGAAAGGAAGAAAGAAAGAAAGAAGCCAGATCCTACACCACAATAGAAATGTGTGTATTCCAGAAAGTTTAACAAAATCGGCAGATAAAGATACTCCAAAACACCTGATGTTGGCGCTTCAATCATCCCGGCACCATGGTTGTTAGGGTGTCAGGGTGATTGAAGCGCATTATCTCTATTATTACATTGTAATATAAAATGAAACCATTCAACTCACCATAATGCCGAGTCAGTGGAAGCGTGTCGCCTGCCACCAGATGGCCTGCCCAGCAGAGTCCGTCCTGCATCAGGTGCCTCCCCAGCAGAGCTCGTCCTTGCATCAGGTGCCTCCCCAGCAGAGTCTGTCCTTGCATCAGGTGACCTCCCTAGCAGTCCGTCCTTGCATCAGGTGCCTCCCCAGCAGAGTCCCTCCTTACTTTAGGTGTCCCCAGCAGAGTCCCTCCTTACTTTAGGTGTCCCCAGCATGGTCCCTCCTTACACCAGGTGTCCGCAGCATGGTCCCTCCTTACACCAGGTGTCCCCAGCATGGTCCCTCCTTACACCAGGTGTCCCCAGCATGGTCCCTCCTTACACCAGGTGTCCCCAGCATGGTCCCTCCTTACACCAGGTGTCCCCAGCAGAGTCCCTCCTTACATCAGGTGTCCCCAGCAGAGTCCCTCCTTACATCAGGTGTCCCCAGCAGAGTCCCTCCTTACATCAGGTGTCCCCAGCAGAGTCCCTCCTTACATCAGGTGTCCCCAGCAGAGTGCCTCCTTACACCAGGTGCCCGCAGCAAAGTCCCTCCTTACACCAGGTGCCCCCAGCAGAGCCCCCTCCACACTTGTGTCCCCATCAGAGCCCTCTCCACACTTGTGTCCCCATCAGAGCCCCCACCACACTTCTGTGTCCCCATCAAAGCCCCCACCACAATTCTGTGTCCCCATCAGAGCCCCCACCACACTTGCCATCAGAGTCCCCTCCACACCCGGGCCGTACTACATCGATCGGCGTCAGTGGCAGCGGCAGGAGCGGCGGGATGAGGATCACAGTCTCGCTCTGTGTGAAGAGCGGGGAGGGGCAGCCGAAAGAGAGAGAAGCCACGATTGGCTGCCCCTCTCCTCACACTAGAGGTAAGAGGAAAGAACTCTCGTGGCGGTGGCCATTTTGGTGTAGCCGCCGCCGTTTTAAGCCTTAAACATTCCCAAATATTCCGGGACAAAACGGGACAAAAAGAATTGGGCTTGTCCCAAATCAGGACAAGCCCTATCCGGGACAAGGGTCCAAAAATCGTGATTGTCCCGGGAAATTCCGGACTGTTGGCAACTATGCCAGTGCATTTTTATTGCACTGATCGCTGTAAAAATGACAATGATCCCAAAAATGTGTCAAAAGTGTCCGATGTGTCCGCCATAATGTCACAGTCACGGAAAAAATCGCTGATCGCCGCCATTACTAGTAAAAAATAAAACAATAATAAAAATGCCATAAAACTACCCCCTATTTTATAAACGCTATAACTTTTGCGCAAACCAATCAATGAACGCCTATTGCAATTTTTTTTACCAAAAATATGTAGAGGAATACGTATCGGCCTAAACTGAGGAAAAAATAGGATTTTTTACTCACCGTAAAATCCTTTTCTCTGAGTCCATGGACCGACACAGCTTCTCTATTGACAAAGTGGGTATTATCCGTTAATTAGGAGTGACTAGGCAGAAAAACTTGTAAAAAGTGTTGCATCACACCTTCTACAGTACCGCCCAGGGGGCAGACCCTCTGGGTATACCCTCTCAGTCTGCATCTTCGCAGATCAGTTCGTCAAAAAGCAGTACAAACTTAAAAAGGAGGGGTGGGTGCTGTGTCGGTCCATGGACTCAGAGAAAAGGATTTTACGGTGAGTAAAAAATCCTATTTACTCTTTCGTCCATGGACCGACACAGCTTCTCTATTGACAAAGTGGGACGTCCCAAAGCAGTGTCAGAGAAAAAACGAGGGGTGGTAACAGCATAAAAATAAACTTCACCCCAAACACAAAACAGCACTCCTCCAACGGAGGAGTTGCAACTCTAAACAGCCGCTTGCAAAACCTTGCGGCCAAAAGAGGCATCCGAAGATGCACCTACATCAATTTTGTAGAATTTTGTGAAAGTGTGAGCGGACGACCAAGTCGCCGCTTTACATAATTGGGAAACAGACGCTTGATGTCGGAAAGCCCAAGAGGCACCTATTGCCCTGGTTGAATGCGCCGTGACAGGAAAGGGGGGCGCCTGACCCTTTAAGGCGTAAGCCTGGATTACTATCTGTCGGATCCACCTAGAGATGGTGGCCGATGAGACTGCTTGGCCCTTCTTGGGACCAGCCACCGAAACAAACAGTGAGTCTGACTTCCGGAACAGGGAAGTAGCAGATAGGTATACTCTCAAAGCTCGGACAACGTCCAAGGAATGCAACGCCGACTCCTTAGGATTCGACGGCTGAGGACACAAGGATGGAAGTACAATGTCTTCGTTGAGATGAAAAGCCGAAACGACTTTCGGAAGAAAGGAAGGCTGCGGCCGCAGCACCACCTTATCCTTGTGGAAAATCAAATAGGGAGCCTTGCAGGACAAGGCTGCCAGCTCAGAGACTCGTCTAACTGATGTAACAGCCACCAAAAAGACCACTTTCTGAGAAAGTGTCAACAGGGGAATATCTCTAATATTCTCAAACGGTGCCTTCTGAAGCACCGAGAGGACCAGGTTCAAGTCCCACGGAGGTAACGGGGGACGGACCGGAGGGGCCACCTGTCGGACCCCCTGCACAAATGTACTCACGAGAGAGTGAGTCGCCAGGGGTCGCTGAAAAAAGACAGCCAGGGCAGATATCTGTCCCTTAAATCGTACTTAGGGCAAGCCCTTGGTCCACCCCATGCTGTAAAAACAGCAGGATTCTGGAAACCAAATAGGTACGCGGATGCCATTTCATTTCCTCACACCTGGAGATGTAGGCCCTCCAAGTGCGGTGATAGACCTTCCTAGAGGACGGTTTTCGAGCACTTCTCATAGTAGAGATTACTGAGTCTGACAGGCCCCGGTCTCTCAGTACCCGGTTCTCAACAGCCATGCCGTTAAAGCCAATGACTGTAAAGCAGGATGGAATATGGGACCTTGCGATAACAGGTCCTTCCGTAGTGGTAGGCGCCAGGGGACGTCTGCTACCAGACGTACTAGATCGTCGTACCAAGGACGCTGAGGCCAATCTGGAGTGATTAGGATCATTGGAATTCCCTCTGCCTCCACTCTGCAGAGCAGAAGAGGAAGAAGCCTTAAGGGAGGGAAGGCATAGATTAGCCGATACTGACCCCACGATGCTACCAACGCGTCCGTTGCGTCTGCCCATGGGTCTCTTGACCGGGCCACAAATCTCAATACCTTCCGATTGAGTCGGGAAGCCAGAAGATCTACGTCTGGTGTGCCCCATCTTTGGCAGAGGAGTTGGAACACCTCCGGGTGTAAGGACCATTCTCCCTGGTCCAGCATCTGGCGGCTCAGGTAGTGCGCCTGCCAGTTTTCCACACCCGGAATGTACACGGCCGACAGTGCCGGTACGCTCCTCTCTGCCCACTTCAGGATGCGAGCGATCTCCGATGCTGCAGCTGAGCTTCTTGTTCCTCCTAGATGATTGACATATGCCACTGCTGTGGCGTTGTCTGACTGGATCCTGACTGGACGCCCTTGCAGTCTCTGAGACCATTTGAAGAGGCACAGCTTGATCGCCCGGATCTCCAGGACATTGATCGGAAGGAGGGCTTCCTCTGGGGTCCAGCGACCCTGCGCCGACTGGACACCCCAGACCCCCCCCAACCTGTAAGGCTGGCGTCCGTCGTGATCACTATCCAGTAAACCGGAAGAAATGACTTCCCGGCCATTACAGCCGGTGCTGTCAGCCACCATACCAGGGATCTCCTGACTAGGTGGCTCACTCGGATTTGATAATCCAGAGATGAAGGGCATCTGTTCCATCTGGACAGAACTTCCTTCTGTAACACTCGAGTGTGGTATTGAACATATGGGACCGCCTCGAAGGAGGCTACCATGAGGCCCAATACTCGCATGCAAAAACGGAGTGACGACCAATTCCTGGAAGTCAGCTGCCGTACTGCAGCCCGGAGGGTCTGCAACTTCTCCACAGGGAGGAATACCTTTGCCTCTGAGGAATCCAGAATCAACCCCAGGTACACTAGGCGTTGAGTGGGCACCAATACTGATACTGACTTTTGCATGTTTAGTATCCAACCACAGTCTCGAAGAGTCTGACAGGTAATGGACACGCTTACCTCTAATTCTGAGCTTGAAGGGGCCTTCATCAGAAGGTCGTCCAAGTAGCCTGTGATAGCGATACCCCGCTGTCTTAGAAGTGCCAGAATCGGAGCGAGCACCTTGGTGAACGTCCTGGGTGCTGAGGCAAGGCCCAACGGGAGGGCCACAAACTGGTAGTGGTCCTTCCCGATAGCAAATCGCAGAAACCTCTGGTGTCTGGAGTATATGGGGACATGCAGGTATGCGTCCTTGATGTCCAAGGAGGCCAGAAAGTCCCCCGGATGGAGAGCCGTGACTACAGATCGAACCGACTCCATCCGAAAACTTTGTACCTTCACAAAGCAATTGAGGGCTCTGAGATCCAAGCTTGGACGAACCCCCTCCTTCTTCGGCACAATGAACAGATTTGAGTAAAAACCCCGTTCCAGTTCTGGAACTGGAATAACTACCCCGCGTTCCAGTAGACCCTGGACCGCCCCATACAGGGCCTCCCGACGGGTCGGTAGTAGCTGGAGATTGGAGGTGTTGAATCTGTCCGGTGGACAAGAGAGAAACTCTATCTTGTAGCCTGAGGAGATTACTTCGCAAACCCACCTGTCGGAGATTAGTGCTGTCCACTGAGTCGCGAATTTGTGAAGACGTCTCCCCACCCGAGAGCTGGGTGGGGGTGGACCTTCATGCGGACGCAAATTTGTCCGCAGGCTTATTGGGTATGCGGGACCAGGGACGCTTTTGTCCTTGGGCAGGCGCTTTATCGGCCTGGGGTCTTTTCCCTGTCGCCCTAGGGGGATGAAAAAAACACTTGTGTGCAGTAAAGGAGGGCCCTTGCCCTTGGCGTGGCCCCTTACCCTTGCTAATTTGGGGAAGCAAAGTGCTTTTACCTCCTGTGGCATCCTTGATGATGTCATCCAGAGAAGCCCCAAAAAGTCTGTCGCCCTTAAAAGGCAGATCCAACAGGGCTTTCTTGGAAGTCTGGTCCGCAGACCAGCCTTTTAGCCAGATCAGGCGGCGTATTGCTACTGCATAAACCGAAGTTTTAGACAGCAGGGGAATAGTATTCATGTCTGACTCGCAGACAAACCTAAGGCCCTGGACCAACAGGTCGGCCAATGTTATCTCATCAGGAGGAGCATCTCGCTCCTTAACCCCTGGAGTAGCAATCTTGCCCATTCAGTAAGTGTGTGAGACACTAGGGCCCCCGCCAATGCCGGGCGTACTGCCGAGCCTACCACTGAGTATAGGTAGCAAGCGAGTGCTTCAGCCTTCTTATCCACAGGGTCCTAGAAAACAGGAGCCCCTTCTACAGGAATTGTGGTGGCTCTATTAAGTCTGGACACCGGAGGGTCCACTATAGGGGGGAGAGGTCCATTTCTTCAGAAAACTCTCCTCAAAAGGGGTACCGTACCGCAAACCTCTTTGGGGCTGTAAAGACCCTCAGTGGGTTCTCCCATTCCTTGTATAAGAGTTTATCAAAAGACACACAAGGGAACACCTTAGCAGTGCGGGCAGGTCTATGAAACCCAAGTGGACCGGAGTCTCTGCTGCTTCTGCAGTATTTTCCAATTTTAGCATATCCCGCACTGCAGTAATAAGGTCAGATACCAAAGCCGTCTCGCGTACTGACCTGGACTTTGAGTCATTCTCACTGTCCAGTCACGGTCTGCAGTCTCTGATGCGTCATAATCTGGGCCCCGAGCCGTAGCTGGACCTGGTTCTGCACCAGAATTATCCCCAGAAGCTTGCAGGGGATGGGGCGTTTACTACCCCCTGTATTCCCGTGTGCTGCTTCCACCCTGGCAGCAAACGCCTCTAGGATTGCAGTCATAGCGTTCATAGACACCTCAGGGGCACCAGCTGCTAAATCTGGTGTTTCAGGGGAGAAGACATCTGGCTCAGATGCCATGCTGACCACACGCTGACACTCACAGGGCTCCAGGCAAGATATCAATAGGCCACCCTCCTGTGCTGCAGAGAGGCCGGGTCACCCAGAGGACTCACCACCCTGGATAGGTACTGCTATGCTGCGCCTGTGATGCTGTCCCCTGCTGCTGTGTCAGTCTGCTTCTTTTATCAGCACTTCCTGTGTGAATTTTCGCGCCAGTGTAATGCACCCTAGAGGCCGGAGGCTCTCGAAAAATGGTTGCCAAAAACGTCTGTATGGAAGATAATGTGGGCTCTAAGAAAATGGCCGCCGACAGAAGATAGAGGTCAAGCAGCCATAGCCCACAAAAAGATGGCCGCCGAACGGCAATATTTGCATACAGGGTGGACAAACATGGCCGCCGATCAGCTGATAGGGGCCAGTGGGTGTGGCCGAACCACAGGAAGATGGCCGCCGGGCAGTCACAAGAGGCCAAACTTGGCATGGACCACCTCAAAATGGCCGCTGACAGCATGGAGGAGGAAGGACACAAACACAGGTAAGAAAAAATGGCATTTCTTTTAAATGTTAGTTACAGCCAGCCCCGCTCCAGTGGGACCCCCTAGGTGACCCCCAGCACCCAGCAACCTTTAGCTAGAAGCCCAGGGAGGAGGGAAAGGCAGGGAGAGAGGGGAGAAAGGGGCCACAACCACTTACTTGATCTCTCCAGGAATGTCCAGCTAAATCACCCAGCCGAGGCAGGGGAGTTTTACTTACCTATCCTGCATGTATTCTGCTGGAAGACATTCCAAACAGATCATCGTCCGCGCACGGAAGGTGACTGTTGGCCAGGCATGCTGTGATTGGACCCAGAAGGGACGATCATATGTATGCCCTGGAGCATGACGCTCACCGGACAGGCTGCTGCGACTCGGCCGTAAGGTCAGCCAAAGCTGAGCGGTCCGATGCAAGCCTTGGAGCGTAAGCTCACCGGCCAGGCTGCTGCGACTCGGCCGTAAGGTCAGCCGAAGCTGAGCAGTCCGATGCAGGCCCTAGAGCGTAAGCTCACCGGCCACCCGTGGAGCGACGGGCATGTCGTGGAAAACTCAGCGCGTAGCTAGGGTCGGCACACGCTCGATGGCCGAAACTGGGGAGACTACAAGGATCGAGGATCCAGCCTGTCACCCAGTCGGCAGTTGATCGAAGATCGCAGGAAACAACAAATGTAGCAAAAAAAAAAAAATATATATATATATATATATATATATCTTTTTTCCCCCGGACCAATGGGCCCGAAGGGAGCCATGTCCTACTCCTTGCTAGACAGAAAAAAACTGATCTGCGAAGATGCAGACTGAGAGGGTATACCCAGAGGGTCTGCCCCCTGGGCGGTACTGTAGAAGGTGTGATGCAACACTTTTTACAAGTTTTTCTGCCTAGTCACTCCTAATTAACGGATAATACCCACTTTGTCAATAGAGAAGCTGTGTCGGTCCATGGACGAAAGAGTAAAACAGTTTTTTTATATATTTTTTGGGGATATTTATTATAGCAAAAAGTAAAAAATATTGCATTTTTTTCAAAATTGTCGCTCTATGTTTGTTTATAGCGCAAAAAATAAAAACCGCAGCGGTGATCAAATACCACCAAAAGAAAGCTCTATTTGTGGGAAAAAAAAGTACGTCAATTTTGTTTGGGAGCCATGTCGCACGACTGCGCAATTGTCATACATAACGACGCAGTGCCGAATCGCAAAAAGGGGCCTGGTCTTTATGCTGCATATTGGTCTGGGGCTTAAGTGGTTAAGGGGCAAATCCTTCCGGTCCTTAAGTGGTTAATCAGCAACAGAACCTGTGTGATTAATATGTGTTCAGTTTTAAACGGATGAGGTGGCAACCCTATATAATGGGGAATGTATAGTACTCATTGGGAGAAGTGAATGTGGTTTAAAAATACAGTATGCCCATTTTAAAAGTATAATACAATAACACTAACTAAAGTAGTTGAATTGAAGAGGATATTTGTAGGAAGTTGCTGATTTTTCTCCAACCTGTAGGTGGCACTGTGTCACTAGTGTAGAGGTGTCTGATAAGGAAATTGTACCCTTATGGACTCTGTCAGTGTCTCAGGGGAGACTGCTGATTGGGTGCTGAAATCTCTGGATAAAACGGGTGCTCCACATCAATTGGGTGTGCTTGGAGCGAGTGTGAGGATAGGAGCAGAGACCTCGCTGGCTAGGGATAGTAACCAATGCAGGGAGATGTTCTAGACCAGCAGGGACATATCAGGGCTCCTTTATTTTGTATCCAATATATCCGTACCTGGAACATGAACTCTGATTAATTTCATACAGCAGGAACAGTACAATCAGTTTACAGTACATTACTACCACCTCTTAAGTAGAAGCACTCCTCCAGCCTCTGAGACTGTGAGTCAGTGGATACTGAGCTGGATAATCTGTAGCAGCTGTCCTGTTATCTATCTCTCTCTCATCATTGTTGTAGCCAGGTGCTTGGCTAGAGAAAAAGACACTATAAAGACACTGTGCTGCAGCTGCTTTGTCTGCCTATACAAGACTCTCAGGCTGACCATACATGCAGTAAATTTCTTTCATGCAACCACGGGTTGCAGGAAATAAACATGCTCAATTCCCCCACCAACACAGGCAGGGTTGTCATTGTCTTCTCCCAGCAGGGGACGGGGCGGGCGGTGAGAAGACAGTGATTATATATATGCATGTGGCGGCCATCCCGACTGGTTGGGATGCTGTTTGTTTTTGGGGGCAGTCTGGGCCAGTGGTTGGGCTCAGACGTTTGGATTGCAGTTTGTTTTGCTTTTGCTTTAGCTGTGGTTTGCCCGATAGTAGTTTTCCCTTTTTAATAAAATATCCATAATTTAGATGGTATTATGCTATGGTCTCCCCCTCTGTTTTTGGTATCTATTTGGAGCTCATCAGCGCTTGATACGGAGAGGGTCTATCTGGAGGTCTGGGGCTGTCTGTGACGGATTGGGGCTAGTTGCAGCTTACATGCTTGTTTCCTATGGGGTGCTGGTAAGGAGCCAATTCGTATATAGGTGGTGGTCACTCACAAATTTTTTTGTTTGTGCACAGTGGTGGTCTTTTTGTTTTATATAAAACGATATCACCCTATGGTATATATATTTTCTCTCATCTGATACGGAGCCGTCAGGAGCGTTCCTATATCAGTTTACAGATTGCTTGGAGACCCGGTATATTCCATCCAGGAACCAAAGGCCTAGGCTGGGTTAAAGCCATCTGTATATTTCCCTTTGATCTGTGGTAAGGAGCCATTTCACCTACTGGGGATTATTATCCATACAAAGTTATGTTTGCAAGTGAATTTGGATTCCTCTTTATAATTTGTTGGACTTCAATTTTGGGACTATATTGAGACTCTTGAGGAGTCTTGTATGCAAACAGAGTTGGTGCAGTTTTTTCTTTATTTATTTTGTTTATACATGCTTATCTCATTATTACTGCTTGCCTTTTTTAATTTATATTAGTTATAAGCGCAGTTTTTCCTGTTCCATTCCAGTAGTTTTCCCCTATTGCCTGTAGGTGGCGTTACCAGGGGATGCTTGGGCGGCAGACGCCATTGGTTGGAGTCCTTCTTCGCCTCGTGGCCCTCAGGGCCCGAGGTGTGTGTGTGGTTTTGGTCTTGGAGCCACTCTGGCCCGAGGCTGCATCGCTGTCTAGTAGGCCCAGCTAACCTGGCTGGGGCCTACATCCAGAAAAAGGGATCCCAAGCTGTCCATCCAAATGGGGTGGAAGCATCTTAGTGAAGGAGACCAGGGGAGTATCTAGCCGGAGGAGACCGGCAACTTACCGCTGTCTCGGGAGAGGCCTGGAAACTTCATTAAGGAGGGATTCACTATATTACAAGCCCTGCAGTTTGCCGATATGGCTTAAAGGCTCATTGACTGTACGGCTGGAAGTCTGGAACAGGGAAATCCTGTGGCAGAGGGTTCCTGGACTATCCTTTAATTTAATCCTTCCTCTAATTCTAAAGGTCTGAGGTGGAGGTTGTCCCGCCGTTGATTCGTGTGTCATCCCGGCTTCTAGGCCCTGTAAGAGAGGACTATCTGGGTGATAAATGCCCGCTCTGACATTGAGAGTGGTGAGTGATTTTGCACTGACACTGTGACATTTCGTGGCGAGTGCCTGAACCTTCCCCTGCTCTTCTATACCTTCTGTTTTCTCAACGTTAATTGCAAAAGAAAATAAAGCCTAACTGTTTGAGGTTTTACATCTGTGTGGACATTGCCATTACTAAAGACTTTCCTATTCCGGACAATGCAGCTGAAATAGGTAACGTGCAAAACCCAAAACTAATCAGCGGCCCTCTAGGGGGTATTGCTATGTGTATATATATGTGTATATATATATGTGTATATATATATATATATATATATATATATATATATATATAATGCCGCTAGCAATAATGGCAAGAGAATCTGGCAGTTGATTGATCAATTTGGTACATTTAGCCTGCCCATCCTGCTGAACCGGCTAAGATTCAAACCGTGTATGGCCGGCCTAATGCTGTCTTTCGGTACTCCATTCAGCATCCATCCAGCAAAGAAAACCAGTGGGCATGAAGGACTTGAGAGATTTTGATGAAGGCCACACTGAATATTAGGAAATGTAGTCTGGGAAGGGAATCTTGCATAAGAGTAGATAGAGTGATGGACTGCAACTCCCATAAATATGCTTTTAATAGGGGATGGGGGGGGGTGAAAGTCAGTTTTCCTTCTGGACTTTAGAGAGAGAACTTTCTGTTTGCTGGGAGGGCACCAAAGTGTATACATCACTACTTCTGTGTGCACATCAATCTGCTACAAGCCTGCAGCCGAGACAAAAACCGGAGAGCTGTTAACCTAGGTGTTGAGGGCTGGAATTATTCCAAGTGACTTAAAAGCAGACTGACATCTGAACTGTGTTGCTGAGACAGTGAGGGCATTACTGCTGTTAACCTGTTGCTGCTAGCAGGAACTAAGCACATAGGGACTGGACGTTTGCCCTGCAGCCTTTACAACTGCATGCACACTTTACTGGACTATACTTATGTGCACTACCATAAAGACTGGGCCCCAATGCTAGCTGGCTAAAGAACTAGGGCAAAGGACTGTCTCCTTAGATAGCTACTCTACAAGGACTTCACTTATTAGCTATAGAAAGGGGTACCTCTGCAGTAAGGTCTGGGTCTTAGCATGCCGATTTGCAGATTCTCAGGTATAGATTAGAATAGGAATCTATATGATTAGGTTAAACTGCTACAATACAGAAACTCCTTTGTCTGGAGAATTGTGTTTGACTAAAGCAGCCAAAGATTGAGCGATTTTATTTCCTGCAGCCACAGGTTGCAGGAAAGATAATTGCTTGATTCCCCCAGTCAGCGTTGATGGGGGAATCCCTTCAGCGTTGATGGGGGAATCCCTCCCGTGGAGCTATTGTGTTCTCCCGGTGAGGGGACAGGGGGAGCCAGCCTGGCTGGGAGAACACACAGTGATTATTGCTAGTGGCAATAGCCGCTGGCAATAATTGTAAGGGGAATCCGACAGGCTGGTTGTACCCAAGTTGATCGATCAATCAACTTGAGTACATTCAGCCTGCCTATACTTGGTTCGAATCTCAGCCAGTTCCCCGCTGAACTGGCTGAGATTCAAACTATGACTGGCTTTACACTCTACTTAATCCTCTATGTAAATATTATCATCTACTTTAATCTATTACAATACAACACATTTTTTTATTCTTAACCAGTCTGGTGTTTGCTTCTTGATACTGAACGGTAGTGTGTGCAGTATGTTTATACTTATGCGTGTAATAATAATGCAATATCCTCTTTGTTTAACCTGTTGTGTCAGGGGGGCTAAAATTGTTCACCTGTGTGGAGGCAAAGAACAGAGAACCCAATCTCCCAAGCGGTCCCTGAGAGGGTAGTGCTACATTGTATTAATACCTCTGTTAGTAACCCAGTTCAAACTATAACAAGATAAATGCAATAGGGTTGATTTATAAAGGCAAAAAGACTGCACTTTGCTAGTGCAGTTGTACTCTTCAAGTGCAGTTGCTCCACAGCGTGTAAATGAAGTACCGGAAATGTGCCGGAAATGTAACATTCCCATTGGTTGTGCTCTCAATCAAACTGTCAAACCATCCAATGGCTGGTGTCATAACTGATCACATGTGCAGCATCATGGCAGTTGTAGATTAAACAAGGAAAAGATGACAGATTCCTTGGCTGATAGCGATAGGGGGGTTTACTTACACTTTAAGAAGAAAGAATACCCAATCACATGTTTCGATTTTTTTTTAAACAGCATTTTTGCTTGCAGCTGGTTGGATGGTGGAATTTAGCTTCCCCTCATTCACTAAGCTCTGGAGTGTTTGCACTTGCAAAGTGCATAGTCTGGAGGAAAACAAAATAAACAGACCAACCCCAGAGAGTAGGATTAAAAAATAAAATAAATGACAATTTATTGAAAAATAGTAATGCACTCACAAAAGTACACATGTGTAGGGCATGGCATAAAGGTGACTTGGAAGACAAAAATGTCAGAGGGGCAGCCAGAAAACCGCCAGCTGGGGATGAAGCGTGCTGAAATAGAGGAAGCCGTTGTCACTGCAACTAAAATCGGTGTTCAACCCAGGACTGGAATACCCAACGACACAGTAGACACACGAGTGGTAGGCACGGGATGCGTTTCAAAGCCAGTTGGCTTCTTCATCAGCCTGTTTATGCTGTGCTATCCTACGCTTTAAATACATGTTGGAGGTGGCAGGACCATTAGGAATCGCAATGATTGAGGCTGTGTTCACACTGGTATGACACGACTGTTGTACGACTATCATCCTACTTTGCCCTGCTACATCTGTCCTACATCGGTCCTACTTCCATCCAACTTGAATGAACAAGATAAGATTTTGCTCCAACTTTGAGATAGTATGACTTGTCCTTTGACCATTTAAAACAATCCCAGAGTGACATAAATTCCTTTTACTGCTGCTGTAATCACCATGTTGGATGTCACAAGTCGGATGGTTAGGACAAGGATCCTACTTTGATCCAACTTCAATGATATTCAATGGGCTGAAGTAGGACCAAAGTCGGACCAAAGTAGTACAGGGAGCATTTTCAAAGTCGGACCGACTTGTGTCAGACCAGTTAAGTCGGCTCTCATAGGGAAACATTGATTTTCACACGTCATGCGTCATGAGCTCCCAATGTCGGAGCGTTTGTCGTACAAGTGTAAGGCCGGGTTCACACTGGTACGTCAAACGCTCTGACATTGGGAGCTCATGTCGCATGACATATGAAAATCAATGCTTCCCTATGGGAGCCGTCTTAACTGGTCCGACTACCCTGTACTACTTTGGTCTGCCTTTGATCCTACTTCAGCCCATTGAATATCACTGAAGTCGGATCAAAGTTGGATCGCCGTCTTGCCTGATCCGACTTTGGCATGCAACTTGTGCTCTGATGATCTTGAGGGGGAACTCCACACCAAATAAAAAAAAAAAAAAACGCCGGCACTTCGGTCTGGTATGGATTTTAAGGGGAACCCCCTATGCCGAAAAAATGGTGTGGGGTTCCCCCCAAAGTCCATACTAGAACCTTATCCGAGCACGCAGCCCGGCCGGTCAGGAAATGGGGTGGGGACGAGCGAGCTCTCCTGAACCAGGCCGCATGCCCTCAACATGTTGATGAGGACAAGGGCCTCCTCCCGACAATCCTTGCCCGGTGGTTGTGGGGGTCTGTGGGCGGAGGGCTTATCGGAATCTGGGAGCCCCCTTTAACAAAGGGGCCCAAAGATTCTGGCCCCCCACCCTATTTGAATGAGTATGGGGTACATTGTACCCCTACCCATTCCACATGGAAAAAAAAGTGTCAAAAATAAAACACACTACACATGTTTTTAAAGTAATTTATTAGGCAGCTCCGGGGGTCTCTTACGACTTCTTCTCCCCTCTCCAGCTCTTCTCCGCTCTCTCTCTGGTTCTTCTCCCTCTGTCTTCTGCCGGGTCTCCTCCGCTATCTTCTGCTCTTTTGCTCTCTCTTGCCCGGTCTTCTCCATTGTCTTCTTCCCTCTGCTCTTCTTCCGATGTTGACACAACGCTCTCTCCCACTCTAATGCCTGATGCGCGGTGTGCCACTACTTATATTGGCATGGGGTCGACGGAGGCCCGCCCCTTATGATGTCACCACCCATCATGCCCCGGGCGGTGATGCCATAAGGGGTGGGGCCTCCGGACGTTGTCACGCAGTGACACCGCCCCATGCCAATATAAGTAGTGGCACACCGTGCACCAGGCATTAGAACAGGAGGGGGAGGAGTGGGTGGGAGGAGGGAGAAAACGGGTAGGGGAAGAATTGAATTTTTGAAAGTCAGATATAGAGGGAAATGCTACTGACTAAGATTTTAATATTAATATTGAAAATTTTTGTTTGATATAGAAGAAAATGGAAAATGAATAGTGTTGAAAAAAAAACACAATGATGTGAAACCGAGATGGAGACAGTAAATGAACATAAAGTTGAATAAGCCTCCTGAAAGTGTTCGCTGAAGTGGTAAAAAAGAAAAAAAAAAGATAATGATCTAAGACTGGATACTATAATTTACAAATAAAACAGGATAGAAAAAGCTGTTAACTTCATAAGCTCATATACAATATGTAATGAAAAGAAGAAATGAACCATAAGATATTGGAACTAATGATTAAATGCATATGTGTGCCCTCACACATATTTGTACACCCATGTACTGTACATAACCACCAATGTGAGCTTATGGAAAATGGATACAAGAGTAAATAATTGTATAATAAAGAAAGGATTTGAATAATATTGGTAGACCAGAAGAATGTAGAAAAACTGGGCAGTACATGAGGGCCTAACTAAGAGTCATGGTGAAGGATGCATGAGAATGATTGGTGTAATTGACATATAAAAAAGAAAGAACTGGTGAATTCATATACAATAAATAAAATTAAAAAAATGGACCAATAATATATTACAATAATTGATTGAATGCATGTGTGTCCTCACGTATCTTTGTACACGCATGTACATAACCACATATGTGAGTTCATAGGAAATTTATACAGGAGTAAATAGTTGGATGGTAGAAAAAGGATAATAATGAAAGGGCGGTACATAAGGGATCAACCATGAGTGATGGTAAAGAATGCATGACAACCTTATTTATCCTTATTCAAGTATAAAAGATAACAGTAGGATGATATCTTAGAAGCCTGAAGGAATGGACCAAGGACAGTCCCCAGGAAGAGGTAGACCTAGGAACTTAAGATGGACCTCTAAAGGATGGTACTGACATCTAACTCTTAGTTGAGGCCACCTGGGGACATGGTGTTAAACATGAAAATCCAATAGGTCTCCTTGGCACTTAGGGCTTTGAATCTTTCGCCCTCGGGTAAGGAGGCTGAAACGGCCTCAATCACATGTACCCTAAGACCGCTCAGGCCTTTCCCATGATGCAGGAAGCAATACCTGGCACTGTCTACTTGCCTTTATTAAATCAACCGCAGTGTTTAACAAGCCTGTGTGGTGGTTACGTCTGAACTAAGTACCCTCATTGGGTCCCATCTGCATATTGGTTATTTGTCTGTGACAGTCCTAAAATTGTGATGCACTTACATAAAAAAAGAATGGTATGTACATTTACTATATATATAAAAAGATAAAAGTGAGGTACCATGCTGCCTCTTAAACTGACTATACACCAGTAGATTTTTGAACAAATGTTTGCACACACACTATATATATATATATATATATATATATATATATATATATATATAGACACAGTATCTCACAAAAGTGAGTACACCCCTTACATTTTTGTAAATATTTTATTATATCTTTTCATGTGACAACACTGAAGAAATGACACTTTGCTACAATGTAAAGTAGTGAGTGTACAGCTTGTATAACAGTGAAATGTGCTGTCCCCTCAAAATAACTCAACACACAGCAATTAATGTCTAAACCGCTGGCAACAAAAGTGTCATGTGACTCGTTAGTGTTACAAGGTAAAAAAAAAAGGAAGCCCAAGGGCTAACGCTGCGCTAAAGGTGAATAAAATTAATAACTGTGAAAAAATATGTGAAACAAAATAAAGCTGCCAGCACCTATAAGTGCAGTACAAAAAAACTTAAAACAGGATAAATCTACAAAGTGAGTGCAGCGCTAAACGTGATATTAAACATATATTGATAAAAAATACATAAAAAAATTTGAATGATAAAAAAATGTGAATGATAAAAAAATGTGAATAATAAAAAAAATTAATCAAGTGAAAAGAAAAAATTAATCCAGTGAAAAAAATAAAATAATGGTCTCCTGGGGAGACCATTATTTCCCTGTGCTGTGTGAGACTGTTTTCGGCAATCACGGCCTTCTGGTAAGCAGACTACCTCACGGCCTTCTGGTAAGTCGACCTGATCGCACTTTGATTTGTGGGAAGATTTGTGTCACGCTTTTCTTTCTGCAACTTATCCTCACTTGTCTGGATGTCAACACCTCACAGACTCTTATAGATTGGAATTTGAATGGGACTTTGCCTTAGTTTTCTTTTTTTCAATTTTTTCTTTTCACTTGATGAATATTTTTATGTATTTTTTTATCAATATATGTTCAATATCACGTTTAGCATTGCACTTACTTCGTAGATTTATGGTGTTACAAGGTCTCAGGTGTGAATGGGGAGCAGGTGCGTTAAATTTGGTGTTATCGCTCTCACTCTCTCATACTGGTCACTGGAAGTTCAACATGGCACCTCATGGCAAAGAACTCTCTAAGGATCTGAGAAAAAGAATTGCTGCTCTACATAAAGATGGCCTAGGCTATAAGAAGATTGCCAAGACCCTGAGACTGAGCTGCAGCACAGTGGCCAAGACCATACAGCGGTTTAACAGGACAGGTTCCGCTCAGAACAGGCCTCATCATGGTCGACCAAAGAAGTTGAGTCCACGGGCTCAGCGTCATATCCAAAGGTTGTCTTTGGGAAATAGACGTATGAGGGCTGCCAGCATTGCTGCAGAGGTTGAAGGAGTGGGGGGTCAGCCTGTCAGTGCTCAGACCATACGCCGCACACACTGCATCAAATTGGTCTGTATGGCTGTCGCTCCAGATGGAAGCCTCTTCTAAAGATGATGCACAAGGAAGCCCACAAACAGTTTGCTGAAGACAAGCAGACTAAGGACATGGATTACTGGAACCATGCCCTGTGGTCTGATGAGACCAAGATAAACTTATTTGGTTTAGATGGTGTCAAGCGTGTGTGGCGGCAACCAGGTGAGGAGTACAAAGACAAATGTGTCTTGCCTACAGTCAAGCATGGTGGTGGGAATGTCATGGTTTGGGGCTGCATGAGTGCTGCCAGCAATGGGAAGCTACAGTTCATTGAGGGAACCATGAATGCCAACATGTACTGTGACATACTGAGCATGATTCCCTCCCTTTGGAGACTGGGCCGCAGGGCAGTATTCCAACATAATAATGACCCCAAACTCACCTCCAAGACGACCACTGCCTTGCTCAAGAAGCTGAGGGTAAAGGTGATGAACTGGCCAAGCATGTCTCCAGACCATAACCCTATTGAGCATCTGTGGGGAATCCTCAAATGGAAGGTGGAAGAGCACAAGGTCTCTAACATCCATCAGCTCCGTGATGTCGTGGAAGAGGACTCCAGTGGCAACCTGTGAAGCTCTGGTGAACTCAAGAGTAACCCTTTTGGGCAGTGCTGGAAAATAATGGTGTCCACAAAAAATATTGACACTTTAGTCCCAATTTGGACAATTTGGACATTTTCACTTAATAATATACGCACTTTTGTTGCCAGCAGTTTAGATATTAATGGCTGTGTGTTGAGTTATTTTGAGGGGATAGCAAATTTACATTGTTATACAAGCTAACACTCACTACTTTACATAGTAGCAAAGTGTAATTTCTTCAGTGTTTCACATAAAAACATGTAGCGATACCCCCGTAGGAGCTGCTGGTTTAATTTTGGGCCTGCCATTACCTTACTGTTCCATACGCTCGTCTCAGGGGTTCTCCTTGAAGTGTTGTCCAGAAGAAAGTTTGCACCAACACATAGTCTCTTTCAAGGGGTTTTATTGATTAAAGTTTCCAACAGAGGGGGGGTGAAGGGATGGGGAGGACTCAGGTACCTTACTTGCGAATCACAGGTATTTTCTTAGGTCCAGAGGAACAACTGTCTTCACGCTGGACTCAGAAACCACTGGATAGGCCCACTCACTGGCCTAGCAACCGGTGCGAAGCTCGATCACAGATAGTCTCTGCCACAGACTTGTGAAGCCACTCACTGGGTTACCTTCTGATGAAAAGAACACAGCTCTCAGTGCCAGGATCTTTAATCTGTTCCGACAGCACTATGAGGTAGGTCTTGATCCGGATACATCCTCCAATCGAGTCCTCAATTGCTCGGTCCCTTCCCACAGGCAAGGCGACACAGGATCATCCCTGGATCAGTAGGCCCCCAGTGACTCCTTGGTCTACATCTCAGTAACGGAGCCTCAGGCC
This sequence comes from Rana muscosa, assembly GCA_029206835.1. Lineage (NCBI taxonomy): Eukaryota > Metazoa > Chordata > Amphibia > Anura > Ranidae > Rana > Rana muscosa. The sequence continues at coordinate 477,798,142 of CM055117.1, read as the reverse complement.
AACATGGCCTGAGGCGGAAACTGCCAGCGCATCCCTGAGGCCAGGAGGGATCTCAGGTCAGGATCGGGAGGCGCCCACCACCAACCAACGAACCAAACCAAAATGGCGTCTGTCCCTTAAGTACCCTCTCCCAGAATGCACAGCGGGTTGACTACGCCCCCTGAGCTGCTTCTGGGAAAGAGATACCCAATGCATCCAGAATGTTGCCTTTCCAACCTTGACCAGTGGTGACAGCGACACTCACCGTCAGGGGGAAAATCATGCAACCAGCTGAGCTGAAACAGAAGTATAATTTGGACACAATCCTTCTGAGCCAAACTATTGCTCAGACAACTATAATTTTAACACATAGTGCCCACTCATTGGGAGCAGGGCGCTACAAAGATATAATAAAATATTTTCAAAAATGTGAGGGGCATACTCACTTTAGTGAGATACTGTATATATATATATATATATGTATATATATATATATATATGTATATGTGTGTGTGTGTGTGTGTGTGTGTGTGTGTGTATATATATATATATATATACTGTGTATACACACACACACACACACACACACACATATATACTGTATACACAGTATATATCAGTGGCGGCTGGTGCTCAAAATTTTTGGGGGGCACAAACAAACTGAAAAAGAAAAACATCAATTGTGCCCATTAAACACAGCCACTGTGCCCAAACGCCACCAGTTTGCCCCCTCAAATGCAGCCAGTTTGTCCCCAAATGCAGACAGTTTGTCCCCAAATACAGCCAGTTTGTTCCCAAATGCAGCCAGTTTGTTCGCAAATGCAGACAGTTTCCCCCACAAATACTGCCAGTTTCCTACCAAATGCAGCCAGTTTCCCACCAAATGCAGCCAGTTTCCCACCAAATGCAGCCAGTTTGTCCCCAAATGCAACCAGTTTGTCCCCAAATGCAGCCAGTTTCCCCCCAAATGCAGCCAGTTTGTCCCCAAATACAGCCAGTTTCCCCCCAAATGCAGCCAGTTTGTCCCCAAATGCAGCCAGTTTGTCCCCAAATGCAGCCAGTTTGTCCCCAAATGCAGCCAGTTTGTCCCCAAATGCAGCCAGTTTGTCCCCAAAATGCAGCCAGTTTCCCCCCCAAAATGCAGCCAGTCTGTTCCCAAATGCAGCCAGTTTGTCCCCAAATACAGCCAGTTTGTCCCCAGCCCGACACTTACCTTCCTCGGGTCAGCGCCATCCTCCTCCACGCTCCCTCATGTCTTCTTTCATCCTCGATGTCTTCTCCCGCCCTCGATGTCGCTTCAGCCAATCAGGCTACCGGTAACCAGACCTGGTGAACCTGACTGGCTGAGAAGCGTGTCAGTGTTAACCAGGGAACGCACAGCCCTTGCATCCCCCGGTTAACTATTTGGAAGCCGATTACAGCCCACAGGCTCTGAGAGACACTTCCAAAAACCAACCAACTGCTTTTATTCAGATGGCCGGCGCTCGCCAGGGGGACTTTTATTTATTTATTTTTAATCCATACATGTCAACACCAAGGAGTAAAGATGATACAAATTGTTTAAAAGAAAAACCTAAGACAACAGAACATAATGAATTATGAGCATATACTTGATGGGTGAATAATTATGTAAAAGTATTAAAGTGGTTGTAAACCCACTTAATTTTTTTTTTCTTTTTGTCCAACCTGTAAGAGAAAGGCATAATGAGCTATTATGACTAGCATAATAGCTCATTATGTACCACTTACCTTAGATCGGGACCCCCGAGGCAGTCCGCGTCCCTCTGTCCAGCCGCAGACATCACTGCGGCGCTGTGATTGGCTGCAGCGGCGATACCCGGAAGTAACATTCCGGCTATTGCCGCAGCGATGGATGCGGCTAGAGGAGGGACACGGATGACTTCGGGGGCCCCGATCGAAGGTAAGTGGTACATAATGAGCTAGTATGCTAGTCATACTAGCTCATTATAGCTTTGTCTTGCAGGTTAGTCAAAAAAAAAAGGGTTTACAACCACTTTAAACAGGACAGTGACTAACCAATACTATTTGATGATGTTTTTGTTTTTAATACAGCAAAATTAAAAAGTAAAAGATATTTTAAAAGGTTTCTGGAAAGAGAGAAAGTGTGGCAAAAAGTAAATGAGTCAGTGCATATTTAAATTATTTATCCATACGTTTTGCTGTATTTGTGTTTATGTCTATTTATTATACGTGTTACGTGTTTATTGTATATGTTTTACAAAATGACGTTATGGCTCCTTCAGAAACACATTTTAAAAAGAAGCCCTGGCAGCAGAGCCGGGTGAAATTGCATCTAGGCAAAAACGTTTTCTTTTGTTTTGCATAGTGTGGGAATGTTTATATTGCTGGCTGTTGTTAAAGTAGAAACTGTCTGTTGTAGAAAAAAGGAAAATAAAAGTGTTTATTATTTTAAATGTAATATTTATACACAGAAGAACATGCACACTGAACGGCTGCAAAAACTGTTCTCGTTCATTTCGTAGCTGAATTGGATAAGACAGAATACAATTTCTATGCCTAGCGAACAAATAGTGCTGGCTGTGCACCTAATATTTAATGTTATCTCTATGTTACCATGAGAATGTCTGTTGAAGCAAAGATAACTTTAAGGGCTCGTTTACACTTGCTTCAAAACATGGTGTTTGACACGATTTTTTGAAGCACTATGAAAGCCAATCAAAGTACCTCTCACTAAATAAATGCCTTATGCCGCGTATACACGATCGATTTTTTCGACGGTGAAAACACCGTAGAGAAAATCGACGTTAAAAACGAGGAACAGCTTGTTCCCCCCCACACACGGCCGTTTTAAATGTCATTTTTTTTTGGTCCAAAAAAACGACCGTGTGTGGGCTCCGCGGCAGTGTTTCCCTATTGGAAACTCTGCCGCGGAAAACATGTCGAAAAAAAACGACGAGAAAAATTAGAACGTGTTCTAATTTTTCTCGTCGTTTTTAATGCCGTTTTTCTCGTCGAAAAAAACGGCAGAAAGCCCACAGACGATCGTTTTTCTCGTCGAATGGGAAAAATTTCATTTTTCTCGACGAGAAAAACGGCCGTGTGTACGCGGCATAACAGTCCTGTTCACACTGTTGCATTTGCTTTGCAGCGCTTCAAATAAATATACCCTCTATCGCTTTCATCTTATTTTAGCGCTTTTCCAAAGCCCCCGAACAGGTCAATCAAAACGCTCCTTAACTGAAACTGCAGTCATGCAAGAGCTTTAATTCAGCGTTAGCTTCACTTTTAAATGATTACATTATTACCACTTTCCCTTTTTTTTTAAAATAGAAAACCAACACACACAGGGCATTTTCCAAGCTTCATTGAAGCTTTAAAAAAAGCATCACAGAAGCATCAAAAACAAAAAAAAACATGTAGGTTTTTTAATGTGTGTTACATTTGAAGCAAGTGTAAACAAGCCCTAAGGGCTCATTTACACTTGTTTTGACTTTAACACACAATTAAGCACCTACTGATTCAACATGCTTTTTTGATGTGTTTTTGATGCTTCTGTGATGCTTTTTTGAAGCTCGGCAAATGTCCTGTGTGTTTATTTTCTTTTCATTTTAAAGGGGATTAGTAAAACCCCAGCTCAGTAGAACCCCTGTCTCGGTAATGCTCAGCATATTCCCAGCTCATTGGTACTCTTGTTCAGCAGATCCCTGGCTCAGTAATACCTCCAGCTCTTCTGATGCCCCACTCTGCAGTACCCCAGCTGTGCTGATCCCCCGCTCAGTAGTAACCTCCAGCTCTGCTGATCCCCAGCTCATTAGTAACCCCCAACTCTGCTAATTCCCCCACTACATAGTAACCCCCAGCTCTGCTGATACCCCACTCTGTAGTAACCCCAAGCTCTGCTGATCCTCTGGTTTGCTGATCTCACCTCCTCTCTCTCCATTACCTGCTCACCTCCCGCTATATTGCTCCCATGCATCTGTGGCATCTGCTAGTTTCCCCCAGCTCTGCTAATCCTCTGCCGCTTAGTCCTATCTCTCCGGTACCTGGTCACCTTCCGCTATAGCATTTCCACATTGTGCAACTGGTGTGCCATCTGCTTTGCTCCGCTCCAGTCTGGACCCCAGTAACCTTCCTGCTGCTCCACGCTGCACACCAGATGTGACGTCTGCACCAGACACTCCCAGAATATATACACATGAACCAGAGGTGACTACTGATGATGTCTTTCTGTTTCACTTGTTGGTTTCCCAGTGCATTCTGGGATATCTCATACCTCCAATACCTCCAAAACAAAGCAAAGATAACGCTGAATAAAAGCCCCTCAAATGCTGTAGGTGCTGTTAGCAAGCATTGTAATAGACCTCTATAGAGGCTTTAGAGACACTTTGAGACACCAAGAAAGCAACATGGGGTATAATTTTTAGAGCAAAGCAAAACAAACACAACAGTGTAAACAGGACTGTAAGCAAAAAAACAGGGACCCACCCACCTGGGTGAAACCAACGTGCTGCTAGCCCCAAAAACTTTATAACGAAATAAGAAAAATGCTCCCAAGGGCTTTTAGGCAGCTTAGAAATGTCAGACTACAGCATAATATATATAAAAAAAGTTTATTTATTAGTACAAAATTTGAAAATAGAACATCAATTAAAAACAGCATGAGCTCTGGTATGCATGACCTCCATATACAATGAGACGTCCAAATATACACTGGCAGACAACGATACGAGAAAAAAATCAAACTAGGTGTTATTGCTTAAATAAAAATGCCAACGTGTTTTCATTCAAATCTTCCACCGGGGGGGGGGGGGGATAAGGACATCATTAATTAAGAGTTCATATGTAGCCAGAGAAAGCTAAAAACACCAAAACAAAGTCATTTTCATGTAGCCACCCATCAGGGAGGCGGAGAGGGGCCCAGTCTGGCCTACAGGAGATCACACCTGCTGGATGTGAAGGGCGAGAGGGGGGCACAAGCGCATCCACTCTAAAGCTCTTTCCCTTGATGATTGTTTTATAATGGATAGTGATCAGTCTGAAGCTGACATCTTATGAGGGATTGTCTTAATTCAATGATGCATTTAGTTCCAATTTAGAGTATTCAACAGGATCAACTGCTCACAGTGACCCATGGTTATATCTCAAATATAGAAAGTCAAAGGCATTTAAGGGAGTAAATGGTAGTAATCCCTCAGCTAACAGAGTGAGTAATTGTGTCAATGTCCTGCAAGCGTTCCTGTCCTGCAACAGCTCACTCACTCAGAGGGATATGGTATGTCATCTTTTATATCTATTATGATGTATTTTGACCTTTCTAAGCTGCCTAAAAGCCCTTGGGAGCATCTTTCTTGTTTTTTTATAACAGGACTGTAAGGTACCCATTTTATTTAGTGAGAGGTGCTTTGATTGGCATTCAGAGTGCTTTAAAAAAACGTGTCAAATGCCACAATTTGAAGCAAGTGGAAATTAGCCCGAAAAGGGAACTCTATGTGTACTGTTGTACAAATACAAAATGGAGTCTCTAAAGTAAAACTCTCAGGGAGGCCCACTTGCTCACTTCACATTGGGGATGTTCACCCCTCTATTTGTACTGGTAACCACTGATATTAAATAAAAAGTTATCTCTAGAACAAGGAGTAAAAGGAAATCTTCCAATGGGGATGGCTGTTCTCTGCTGAGCCGGCGGATGACAGGCCCTTCTCTGCTCACTGAGCGAGGAGGGGCCTGTCAGAGCCCTGCTGATTCCTATGAAGAGATCGGATGAAAACGGACAGCATGTATGTTTTTGCCAGATCTCATCCGATCCGCCAAGATGGATGGCGAACGTATCGCCATACATCTGTCTTCAGCGGATCGGATGGTAGACGGGTGTCAGCGGACACATCTCTGCTGATCCATTGTCTCCCCGTAGGAGTCAATGGATGGCCCACTCGGATCCACCTGAAAAACGGACAGGCTGATCCGAGGGGGCTTGCCATGTGAAAGGGGCCATATAGGAGAATCCCTCTTTAACTTCCAATTGTGCCCCTGGGATAGGAAGTGTATGGAAATTATCCCAATGGTACACAGGCAGCAACATAAATAAATAAACTGGCAGGGAACTGAACCCTTCCCTACTGTATAAAAAATAAAAATGTTATGACTATACATAACTTTTATACAGCCAAGGTAGCAGCTTTGGCCTGATCATCCCTATAATTGACTTGAATCATCTGTATGGTCTCTACTGGCATATCTCACTCCATCTGACATCATTCTCACCTGTAAAATGACTGGCAGGCAGGAGATATTTTTGTTTTGCTATGAATGCAATATTTTAAGAAACTTACAGAAAACAGTGATCACAGTTTCAAAATAACTTATAAGAAGGATACATGTACACAAACAAACCAATAAGATGACAAATCTTTTTTCCTTCAATAAATTGCATAATTAGTGTACATCTCACTGCCCTCTGATGAACACAGTGTGGTGGATTTACTAAAGTCAAAAAGATGGTGCAGTTGCATTCTTTTTGCCCAGAGCCTAATTACTGTGGTGGTGACGCTTCACTTTGTAAAGAATACCCAAAAGGGCTGCAAAGAAAATGGAAAAAAAAAAAAAACAGCATTTAGCTTGAACATAATTGGATGATGGAAATTAGCAGAGCTGCATTTTTGCAGAGCACAATTTTATATAATTGTACATTGTTGTTATACATTTGCACATTAAGGTTTAATTGACACATTTATTGTATTTTATCACTACATGATAGATAATGTGATAGATAATTTTATATATATATAAAAAAAATAATAATATATATATATATATATATATTGTGACAGCAGGAAGGTAAAGTCACCTGGTTGCATCCAGGGGGGTAGATATATTTCTCCCAGATTCAGGCTTTATGCCGACTTATACAACTAGGGAGTTGATGAAGCCCAGCTGAGGCTAGTGGGCTCATGAATGACTCATACCTCTAGGGAGAGTGCTGGGCGTCGTGAGGCAGGGAGTTGATGAGACCAGCTGAAGCCTGTCAGTTCGTTTAAGGCCTCTATAAAAACTCCCAGATTCATTAGATGTTAGCTCATGCCTGGAACCAGACCTGTGTGGACTGTCTAGGGAGAGTGAACCCCTGTGCGGTGAGGCAAAGCCTGTGTGGCTATTTGTTTGGACTTTTACTAAACCAGGGACTTAGGGACTAGGACAGCACCAGGCTGATCCCAGTTGTTAGTTTAGGAAACCTGCATGTTTAGTCAGAGGTCAAACTGACCAGGATTTATTTTGTTTGTTTCTTTTTGGCTTTGCTGTGTTTTGTCACTGTACATAGAGAAATAAACCGCACCTTTTGATTTTGAAAACCACAACCTCCGTCTGCTGGCCCTGTTTTTGTGTGGGGAGCCCAACCAGGGGGTCACACACACCCGCTACCGAGTTAACCCCCTCACAGTTGGTGGAGAACCAGTGGCAGTTTTTTTTAAGCCAGCATGGAGGAGATACTGAAACAGCTGGCTCTAGCAAATGCCAATCAACAGCAGACAAATGCAGGTTTGCAAAGGAGCCTTGCAGCCCAGCAGCAAGCTCATCAACAAGCCCAGCAGCAATCTGAGGCCCGCTTCATAGACCTGTTACAGAAGCAAGAGCAGAGACTACAACAAATGGAAGCAGTAATGCAGCAACGTCCGCAGACCAGTGAGGAAAGCCGTCCCACTAATACCGCGTCCTTTGGGGTGAGTCGTTTATTGACAAAAATGACTGGAGAGGATGATCCAGAGGTATTTTTGACCACATTTGAAAGGACTGCTGAAAGAGAAAAGTGGCCTGAGGAGCAGTGGGCTGGACTGGTGGCTCCTCTGTTAACTGGTGAATCGCAGAAGGCTTACTATGACCTAGAGCCTGACCAAGCAAAAGACTATGTGATGCTAAAAGCTGAAATATTGGCAAGGCTGGGTGTCACCCTGGCTGTCCGGGCTCAGCGTGTGCAAAACTGGACTTTCCAGCTTGGAAAACCCCCCAGGTCTCAAATGTATGATCTCATTCACCTGAGCAGGAAGTGGCTACAGCCAGAGACTTTGTCCGCACCGGAGATTGTGGAACGTGTTGTGATGGATCGTTTCTTGAGAGCTCTTCCTACCGCCATTCAAAAGTGGGTAAGCCATGGAGACCCAGAAACGGCCGGTAAACTTGTGGATTGTGTAGAGAGATACTTGGCTGCAGAGAACCTGACGGCCTCTTCCAGAGACTCTCGGACTTTCCACCCTAAGACCAGACCATCCCCAGGGGCGGATAAGAGGATTCCAAGGGGTGAGGGTGGAGAGAGTGAGAGGGTGGGAGCTCTACCCCAAGTTTGGCGAGAACAGCCTGGGAAATCAGCGGCTCAAGAGGCCGCAAGAAGGATCGTTTGCTACCGCTGCCGGCAAGCGGGACATATTGCAGCAAATTGCCCGGTTGTGGAGGAACCCATGCAATGTGACTTTCTGATGGACAGACGTCAGTCGCTGTGTGCGACAGTCGCATGCACTGCCATTCGGGGAACTGAGAAACATTTATGCAAAATGTGTATTAATGGTAGAAATGTGGTGGTATTACTGGATTCAGGTAGCCTTGTGACCCTGATAAAGGCTGAATTAGTTAAAACAGAGGTCTCTGGGAATAGCAAGGTAGCTGTTATTTGTGTGCATGGGGACACCCGAGAGTATCCAGTGACTACAGTGTGTTTCGAGACCCCCAAAGGTACCCTCTCTCATCCAGTGGGGTTAGTATCTCAATTACCGCATGATGCCATTGTGGGAAGGGATTTTCCGAAGTTCTGGGAACTGTGGGATGATCCTGAGCCCCCCACTGGTGCCCCTATGTACCAGGAATGTGATAGCCAGAACTCCTCTGAGAGTGGTGAGGACTCTCCAGAATTTCCCTTGTCAGTATTGGCAGGGGAGACTCAAGAAACTGGAGAGGAGCCCACCTCCTCAGACGAAAACCTACCGTCTGTGGAGTTTTCTGATCTGGAGGTTCACAGGGAAAATTTTGCCACAGAACAGTTAAAAGACCCCGCCCTAATAAAGGCACGGGAAAACGTAGTGGAAATAGATGGCGAGTTAGTGAACCCAGATAATACCTGCACTTACCCATACTTCAGCGTAGAGAAGGACCTACTGTATCGGGTGGCAAAAAGGGCAGAAGAAACCGTTGAGCAGCTGGTGGTGCCCAAACCTTACAGGAAGTTGGTGTTGGAGTTGGCCCATGGGCACATTCTTGGAGGTCATCTGGGGACAGAGAAAACCCGAGAGAGGGTATTACAGAGATTCTATTGGCCTGGGGTGATGAAGGACATAGAAAATTATTGTTCCTCCTGCCCTGTGTGTCAGAGGTCGGCCCCGATGCCACATTTCCGTAGCCCGCTGGTCCCTCTACCCATCATTGAGGTCCCGTTTGAGAGAATCGCAATGGATTTGGTAGGTCCTATAATCAAGTCTGCTAGGGGGCACCAGTACATATTGGTTATAATGGACTATGCCACCCGTTATCCAGAAGCGATCCCTCTCAGAAATACCTCGGCCAAAACCATAGCCAAAGAGCTATCTCTTGTTTTTAGCCGGGTGGGTATTTGTAAAGAACTGCTTACGGACCAAGGTACACCCTTTATGTCCCGGGTTATGAAAGAGCTGTGTAAATTGTTCAAAGTGACGCAATTGCGTACATCTGTGTATCACCCCCAAACCGATGGGCTGGTTGAAAGATTCAACAAAACCCTAAAACAAATGTTGAAGAAAGTGGTGGATAGAGATGGAAAGGATTGGGACTGTCTACTTCCTTATTTGATGTTTGCTATTAGGGAGGTGCCCCAATCCTCTACGGGATTCTCCCCCTTTGAGTTACTGTATGGGAGACACCCAAGAGGGCTGTTGGATATTGCCAAGGAAACTTGGGAAAGTGAGAGTTCTCCCCACAGGAGTGTGATTGAGCATGTCGCCCTGATGCAAGATCGAATTGCACAGGTAATGCCCATCGTGAAGGAACATTTGGCCCAAGCGCAGTTGGCACAGCAGAGAGTGTACAACCGTGGAGCAAAGACCCGTACCTTTTCCCCGGGGGATAGGATATTGGTACTTGTCCCTACGGTTGAAAGTAAATTCCTTGCCAAATGGCAAGGCCCCTACGAGATAATGGAAAAAGTGAGCGAAGTGAATTACAAGGTCAGACAACCAGGAAGGCGAAAGCCCGAACAGATATATCACGTTAATCTGTTGAAAGCCTGGAGGGATAGAGAGTCCCTAGTCGCAGAAACTTGGTCACCAGCCCAAACTGGTTGCGTGATTCCGGAGGTTGGAATAGCAGCCACCTTGTCACAACCCCAACAACAGGAGGTTAAGGAGTTTGTGCTTCGCAACAAGGAGGTGTTCTCTGAGCTGCCGGGACAAACATCTGGGGTAGAGCATGATATTATTACCCCGCCCGGTGAAAGGGTGAAGTTAAAACCCTATCGGATCCCAGAGGCCCGACGGGAGGCAATACGGGAGGAAGTACAGAAAATGCTGAACTTAGGGGTGATAGAGGAGTCCCAAAGTGATTGGTCTAGTCCCATTGTGTTGGTGCCTAAACCGGATGGGAGCTGGCGATTTTGTAACGATTTTCGTCAGTTGAACAAAGTTACAAAATTTGACACCTACCCCATGCCACGTATAGATGAGTTGATCGACCGGCTGGGAACAGCCCGATACATGACGACTCTTGACCTCACAAAAGGGTATTGGCAAATTCCCCTGGCCAAGTCGGCCAAAGAGAAAACCGCATTTGTAACCCCAGACGGGGCGTTCCAATATAAGAGAATGCCGTTCGGGTTACAGAATGCGCCGGCCACATTCCAGCGGAAAATGGACCAGATGCTGAGGCCCCATCGGAAGTATGCTGCGGCTTACCTGGATGACGTAATTGTCCATAGCACAGATTGGGCCTCACATCTGCCAAAAGTGCAAGCAGTCCTGGACTCTGTTCGGGAAGCGGGGTTTACGGCTAACCCCAAGAAGTGTACCATTGGGCAGGAGGAGGCCAAATATCTTGGGTACACCATTGGCAGGGGAGTAATAAAACCCCAACTCAACAAAGTCGAGGCCATCCAGAGTTGGCCACGTCCCAACAGCAAGAAGCAGGTACGAGCCTTTCTGGGAATCGCGGGTTATTATCGGCGCTTCATTCCCCACTTTGCTTCTAAGGCTGTGCCCCTAACCAACCTGACGAAAGGGAAAGGGTCGGTCATGATTAAATGGACCCCCGAGGCTGAGGCAGCATTCCAATTCTTGAAACAAGCCTTATGTAGCCAGCCAGTGTTGTACTCACCCGACTTCTCTAAAGACTTTGTCGTACAAAGTGATGCGTCAGATGTGGGGTTAGGAGCAGTATTGTCCCAGGTCTGGAACGGGGAAGAGCACCCAGTCATTTACCTCAGCAGGAAGTTGAAGTCCCATGAGGTAAATTACGCCACGGTTGAAAAGGAGTGTTTAGCGGTGAAGTGGGCTCTAGATTCCCTTCGGTACTATCTGCTAGGTAGGCACTTTGACATGGTTACGGATCACGCTCCGTTAAAGTGGATGGCTCAAAACAAGGAGACAAATAGAAGAGTGAATAGGTGGTTCCTGGCCCTACAGGAATTCAACTTCACAGTAAAACATCGCCCTGGCGTTCAAATGGGGAATGTGGATGCTTTGTCTCGAGTACATGAATGCCTGATTGCTGGTGTTCCAACCCCAAGGTTAAAACAAGAGGGGGGGGTATGTGACAGCAGGAAGGTAAAGTCACCTGGTTGCATCCAGGGGGGTAGATATATTTCTCCCAGATTCAGGCTTTATGCCGACTTATACAACTAGGGAGTTGATGAAGCCCAGCTGAGGCTAGTGGGCTCATGAATGACTCATACCTCTAGGGAGAGTGCTGGGCGTCGTGAGGCAGGGAGTTGATGAGACCAGCTGAAGCCTGTCAGTTCGTTTAAGGCCTCTATAAAAACTCCCAGATTCATTAGATGTTAGCTCATGCCTGGAACCAGACCTGTGTGGACTGTCTAGGGAGAGTGAACCCCTGTGCGGTGAGGCAAAGCCTGTGTGGCTATTTGTTTGGACTTTTACTAAACCAGGGACTTAGGGACTAGGACAGCACCAGGCTGATCCCAGTTGTTAGTTTAGGAAACCTGCATGTTTAGTCAGAGGTCAAACTGACCAGGATTTATTTTGTTTGTTTCTTTTTGGCTTTGCTGTGTTTTGTCACTGTACATAGAGAAATAAACCGCACCTTTTGATTTTGAAAACCACAACCTCCGTCTGCTGGCCCTGTTTTTGTGTGGGGAGCCCAACCAGGGGGTCACACACACCCGCTACCGAGTTAACCCCCTCACAATATATATATATATATATATACATACACACACATACATATATACACAGTGGGTACGGAAAGTATTCACACCCCCTTAAATTTTTCACTCTGTTATATTGCAGCCATTTGCGAAAATCATTTAAGTTCATTTTTTTCCTCATTAATGTACACACAGCACCCCATATTGACAGAAAAACACAGAATTGTTGACATTTTTGCAGATTTATTAAAACAGAGAAACTGAAATATCACATGGTCCTAAGTATTCAGACCCTTTGCCGTGACACTCATATATATAACTCAGGTGCTGTCCATTTCTTCTGATCATCCTTGAGATGGTTCTACACCTTCATTTGAGTCCAGCTGTGTTTGATTATACTGATTGGACTTGATTAGGAAAGCCACACACCTGCCTATATAAGACCTTACAGCTCACAGTGCATGTCAGAGGAAATCAGAATCATGAGGTCAAAGGAACTGCCTGAAGAGCTCAGAGACAGAATTGTGGCAAGGCATAGATCTGGCCATGGTTACAAAAAAAATTCTGATGCACTTAAGGTTCCTAAGAGCACAGTGGCCTCCATAATCCTTAAATAGAAGACGTTTAGGACGACCAGAACCCTTCCTAGAGCTGGCCGTCCGGCCAAACTGAGCTATCAGGGGAGAAGAGCATTGGTGAGAGAGGTAAAGAAGAACCCAAAGATCACTGTGGCTGAGCTCCAGAGATGCAGTCAGAAGATGGGAGAAAGTTGTAGAAAGTCAACCATCACTGCAGCCCTCCACCAGTCGGGGCTTTATGGCAGAGTGGCCCGACGGAAGCCTCTCCTCAGTGCAAGACACATGAAAGCCCGCATGGAGTTTGCTAAAAAACACCTGAAGGACTCTAAGATGGTGAGAAATAAGATTCTCTGGTCTGATGAGACCAAGATAGAACTTTTTGGCCTTAATTCTAACCGGTATGTGTGGAGAAAGCCAGGCACTGCTCGTCACCCGTCCAATACAGTCCCAACAGTGAAGCATGGTGGTAGCAGCATCATGCTGTGGGGGTGTTTTTCAGCTGCAGGGACAGGACGACTGGTTGCAATCGAGGGAAAGATGAATGCGGCCAAGTACAGGGATATCCTGGACAAAAACCTTCTCCAGAGTGCTCAGGAGCTATGACTGGGCCAAAGGTTTACATTCCAACAAGACAATGACCCTAAGCACACACCTAAAATAACGAAGGAGTGGCTTCACAACAACTCCGTGACTGTTCTTGAATGGCCCAGCCAGAGCCCTGACTTAAACCCAATTGAGCATCTCTGGAGAGACCTAAAAATTGCCGTCCACCAACGTTTACCATCCAACCTGACAGAACTGGAGAGGATCTGCAAGGAGGAATGGCAGAGGATCCCCAAATCCAGGTGTGAAAAACTTGTTGCATCTTTCTCAAAAAGACTCATGGCTGTATTAGATCAAAAGGGTGCTTCTACTAAATACTGAGCAAAGGGTCTGAATACTTAGGATCATGTGATATTTCAGTTTTTATTTTTTAATAAATCTGACCAAATGTCAACAATTCTGTGTTTTTCTGTCAATATGGGGTGCTGTGTGTACATTAATGAGGAAAAAAATGAACTTAAATGATTTTAGCAAATGGCTGCAATATAACAAAGAGTGAAACATTTAAGGGGGTCTCAATACTTTCCGTACCCACAAAAACAAATCCCATGTACATAAGTATTCACCCCTATAAATGTACATAATCCTGCTACTTCCCTAATGACAGGCGCTCCTGTCTCTGTGTTTAATTAAAAAAATGCCTTATTTACCTAATTTCACAGCGGTCCCCCGCGATCACGTTACTGTCCATGTCTCCTCTCTGCTCGGCTGACAGATGCAGCAGGCGGGGCCAAGATTCCCCCGCTGACGTCAGCCAGGACGCGAGGAGGAGAGTTGAGAGGGAGCCGGCCGGTCACGTGACCGCGGGGAGCCGCTCTGAAATACAGTAAACTAAGAATTTTTTTAATTAAACACAGAGACAGGAGCGCCTGTCATTAGGGAACCAGCATGATTATATGCATTTTAAAAAGTTATGAGGGCAGCAAAAATGAAGGGGGCTGGCACTGACACAGGGGCAGACAGGCAGGGAGGGGAGGGGGAGAAGGACATAGGAGCACATAGGAGGACAGGAAAGCTGCGGCCGACAAAGGCACATAAACTGACCACGGTGTATGGGTCAGCAGCCATGATACACCGTGGTAAGTTTACAAAGGGGAGGGCAGAAACTGTCAGGATCAGCCAGGTATTTCAGGTGTTACAGGGGGTATAATGACACAGCACAAGCACTGTACTGTATAAAATGCTCTGAAGGAGCAGGATTCATTTAGTTTTTTTTTCTTGGGTTAACAAACACTTTAAGCTCAGGTGCATCCTGTTTCCACTAATCATCCTTGGGATGTTTCTACAACTTGATTGGAGTCCACCTGTGGTAAATTCAGTTGATTGGACATGAATTGGAAAGGAACACACCTGTCTATATAAGGTTCCACAGTTAACAGTGCATATCAGAGCACAAACCAAGCCATGAAGTCCAAGGAATTGTCTGCAGACCTCCAAGACAGGATTGTATCAAGGCACAGATATGGGGAAAGGTACAGAAAAAATTCTGCAGCATTGAAGGTCTCAACGAGCACAGTGGCCTCCACCATCCGCAAGTGGAAGAAGTTTGGAACCACCAGGATTCTTCCTACAGCGGGTCGCCCTGGCTAAACTGATCGATCAGGGAAGAAGGGCCTTAGTCAGGGAGTTGATCAAGAACCCAATGGTCACTCTGACAGAGCTCCAGTATTTCTCTGTGGAGAGAAGAGAACCTTCCTGTTATGTATTAGTGTGTTATACTGCTCTCCATCCAGTAGGGGGAAGCATTGTAAATATGTTCACTTGTGTATATTTCTGGTAGAGCTATGTATTTCTTGAGCACCTATGGTTCCTGTATTTCTGTGTAGTGATTAAGTAAAGAAGATCTGGGCGTGTCCAAGATGGCGAAGTGAGCGGCTGCTTTCTGCTCGAGCTCCGCTGGGCCATCTGCTGTTCTCCGGATCAAGTCACTTTTTCCTCTCTCTAAACCCTCCCACAACTCCTGGATGAGGCGGCGGTCCTCGGGTGCATCTGCTGGTAAGGGAAAAAAAGCTAAAATTCCCGGCAATAGAGGAAGAACTGCCACCTCTCCCTCCCGCCCACGTGGAGACCCACGCCAAACGAGGCTCTAGCAAGGCTGGTGGAGGTGATGGCGGAGGTGATGGCGGAGGTAATGACAGCCATAGCGACATGCCAGTCTACACTAACGGCGAAAATTGAAGCCGTCCAGCTGGATGTCGGCCTCCTGAGGCAGGATATGGACAAGCTGCGGTCTCGAGTGATGGAGACGGAGCAAAGGGTCGGCGCCATGGAGGATGATGTTATGGAACAGTCTGCTGCCATCCGCACTCTCCAATCTAAGGTGAAGGCCCTGGAATACAGAGCGGAGGACGTGGAGAACAGGAATAGGAGGAACAACCTCCGTATCGTCAGCCTAGCAGAGGGCGCGGAGGGGAACCACCCGACAACCTTCGTGGAGGACTTGTTCCGCTTGCTCCTGCCTGATGCCCACTTGATCCCCCAAATATGTGGTGGAAAGGGTTCCCCGTGTGCCTCCGAAGCCGGCTCCCCCGGGGGGGGCCCGCCGCGGACCCTCATACTCCGGGTCTTGAATTTCCGCGATAGGGATGAGATCCTCCGTGCCTCCAGGGACCTGGGAGACCTACGCCACCAAAATAATAAACTGCTCATCTTCCCTGACTATTCTGTGGAAACACAGAAAATGCGCAAGTCCCTTGACCAGGTAAAGGCGGCTATGTGGGCCAGAAACATCCACTACAGCATCCTCGCTACAGCATCCTGTTTCCAGCTCGCCTCAGGGTCCAAGATGGCGAGTCCACGCGCTTCTTCAACACTCCTCGTGAGGCCTCCATGTGGTTGGACTCCCTGCCGCGGGACCGCTGAAGCTTGATAATGTGAGTGTGCCTCTCTGATGTTGTTCATGTGTCTCCTCCCCGGTCCCGCCCACTCTCCTTGCTCCTACACCTGCTATCCCTTCCAGCCGCGGAGCCCGTAGTATGGTGGGCTGCTCCGGTTGCTACTTTGGGATACCCCCTATGACCACTCTGCGGGCCACCCCATTTTGTCCCCTGCACCATGTTTCTCCCCCCCCCATGTCTGGGACAATTGGTCCGCTTTTGTTGCACCCGTTGTGCCTTCCGGAATTACCACCAGTTTAAGAATG
Source organism: Rana muscosa (assembly GCA_029206835.1). NCBI lineage: Eukaryota > Metazoa > Chordata > Amphibia > Anura > Ranidae > Rana > Rana muscosa. The sequence goes on along the minus strand of CM055117.1, from coordinate 477,781,530 downwards.
TGCCCCTGACGGAGTCAGGAGATGACAAAGTGCTTCCCCTCCATAGGAGGTGTATTGAGACACACTGTAATGAGTTGCACCTGCTTGCTCTGGATTGTATTATGTTTTGTTACACAAGGGGGGACGGCCAAAGTTCATGCACCTTTTATCATCTTTCTGGAGCTATATTGAGCTTTCCCCCCTGACAGCCTGACTGACCCGGCGGAAGCCACGGAGCGTTGTCCCCATAAGCCCGCTTACGCCCCTCAGATACTTTTTGGGTAGGCGACTTCGCCACTTGCACAGGCCGAAATGGAACTTGGGTTGAAGACCCTCCTCAGTTTTGGGAGGATGGGTGGGGTGGGGGGGATGTTTAGCCCTATGAGGGCTGTTTTATTTTTGGGGTTACTTATTGATTTGTTATGCCTTACTTTCATGTTCAGACAATTACTGTTTCAGCATTGCACTATTGTCAGTCCGGGGTCCTGGGGCTAGAACCGGGAGCAGGTACTGTATATGTACTTATCCTTACTTGATTAATGACTTCAACGTCCATGTCCACGCTTAACATCATATCATGAACACTAGGGGGCTGATCTCACCTACCAAACGTTCCCTCATATTTCAATTCCTTAAGGCACATAATCCGCACATATGTGTGCTCCAGTAGACGCACCTGATGGGGAGCAGAATTCTCACTCTCAAAAAACCCTGGGTTGGCAATCACTATCATTCCACATATTCTAGCTTTGTGAGAGTGAGAATTCTGCTCCCCATCAGGTGCTTAAGTCCCTCCCATTTAATCTCTTGGATCTGGTCTTGGACCCGGACGGTAGGTATGTTATAATTCATGCTAAGTTTCATTACTTAACCTGGACCATTGTGGGGTTGTACCTGGCTCCCCGGCCTCCTTGGCCCTCTTAAACCAAGTGACAAGCAAAATTGCTGAGTTTTCCTCTGATAATACTGGTATTCTAGGTGATTTTAACTTGGTCCCTGACATGGGCAGGATGTCGTCTGTGGGACAGGCCTGCTCTGGACTGGCCGGCTGGGCGGACACCTATTGGCTTATGGACGTGTGGAGGTGGAGACACCACCGGACCCGGGCCTATACGTGTCACTCGGTGTCCCATAGGACATTCTCCCGCATCGATCTGGTATATGCGGGGGCTCCTGTCCTGACGAGGGTTGCGGATATACTAATCTTGCCCAGGGGGATCTCAGATCATGCGCCATTGCTCCTGACTTGGGATCTCTCCATGGGCCCAATGCCTAGCTTGTGGAGACAGTCCAGATTCTGGATCTCAGATACTGAGGTGGATGGCCAGTTTGGGACGGAGTTGGCTGGCTACTGGGTGGTCAACCCTGGTTCCGCCGGAGTCACAACGGTGTGGGATGCCGTTAAGGCTGCGACCCGGGGACACTACCAGACCATTATTGCCAGAGTTTGCAGAGAACGTAGAGCAGACTTGACAAGAGCGGAGAGGGATGCGACTGTGGGAGAGGCACTTTTTGTTAGAACCAGGAGTCCCCAGCACTATGCACGGTTGCAAATCCTGACTAAAGGGGTCCTAAAGGGTTCCTGCATTCGTACCTCTCTCACCCAGATGAAGTTGCTTGCGCAATCCCAGAGAATATTTGAACAGGGGGAGAGGTCGGGGAGACTGCTCGCCTGGCTCTCTAGGGAGCGGGCGGGAGGTCTGAGCATCTCACAGATCCAAAACCCTGCTGGGGAGGCTGTACACTCTCCAGCTGGGATTAACCTCTGCTTTGCTGAGCTCTACCAGGTCCTGTACAGCTCTAGGGCGGACTATGGGGAGGACGATCTGACGCACTACCTAGCAGATATTGATATACCAGTTCTCACGCCTAAGTATCGTGACAAACTTGATGCCCCCATTATGGTGACGGAAATCCTATAGGCACTGAAGTCTATGCAGTCTGGCAAGACTCCAGGGCCTGATGGCATTCCTGTGGAATTCTACAAGCACTATGCGGCGGAACTTGCCCCTAGACTGCAGGCCCTGTTTGCTGCATCGGTGAAGTTGGGGGGGCTTCCTGACACCATGGGGGGGGGCGGTCATTGTGGTGATTCCCAATCCAGGGAAGGACCCATCGCTCTGCTCCTCATACCACCCCATCTCTCTCCTAAATGTGGACGCAAAAATATTAGCCAAAGTTCTAGCCACACGGTTAAATACGGTCATAACAGCCCTGATCCACTCTGACCAAATGGGGTTCATGCCGGGTAGGGGTACCGACAAACATCCAACGTCTTCTTACCCACATAGACAGAGCGAGCGAGGGCTCTGCAGGAGTGGTGGCCTCACTCGACGCAGAGAAGGTTTTCGACTCCGTCGAGTGGGGCTACCTGTGGAAGGTCCTTTCGGGCTTTGGGTTTGGTCCGGGCTTCATTCACTGGGTGCGTATGCTGTATACCAACCCCTCAGCTAGAATCTGCACTAATGGCTGCCTCTCTGAGGCTTTTCCACTGGGCCGGGGTACGCGATAGGGGTGCCCTCTTTCCCAGAGTTTGTTTGTGCTTGCACTAGAGCCACTGGTCATGCAGCTTAGGGCGGAGGGGAGGGTGCGTGGAATACAGATAGGCCCGATTGAAGAGAAGCTATCCCTGTACACAGATGACACTCTGCTTTACTTGGAGGACGCCTCGTCCTCGTTACAAACGGCACTGGCGATGTTTGACCAATTTGGGCGCTACTCTGGGATACGCATCAATTGGGACAAGTCGGTCCTTTTCCCGCTGCATCCCACGTCCCCGCGAGCCACGTCGAACACCCCGCTTAAATGGGTGGATGAATTCACCTATCTGGGCATCAAAATTACAGGCAAGACAGAGGACTATATGGGTACCAACATACAACCCCTCATGTCGTAATTGGTGTCTAAATGTGCAATATGGCACTCCCTTCCCCTGACACCTGTAGGGAGAGTTAATCTCCTAAAAATTATTATTTTTTTGCCAAAATGTCTTTATTTTTTCCGGAACTCACCTTCATATCTTCCTGGATCCTTTTTCAGGAGGTTGGAGAGTGTGTTGCTGTCCTTTGTGTGGGCTGAATGACCCCCCAGAGTGGCAAAACAGATTCTTTACCTCCCCATGTTGGGGGGGGGGGCTGGCGCTTCCAAATTTCCATATCTATTATTGGGCTGCAGAATTTTTTTCCGTCGGAAAAAAGAGAACATGTTCTCTTTATAACTCCATCGGAATTTCCGAAGGAAAAAAGTCAGATGGGGCATACACATGGTCGGAATATCTGATGAAAAAATTCCGTCAGACTTTTTTCCTCGGAAATTTTGACTGTGTGTACGCGGCATAAGACTTTTGATATTGTCCGCTCACTGATATCTCCTGCTAAACCAAAAGACTGCCCATATGAGGAAATACTGGCACTGTTAAAAAATAATTTTTCATCCACTGCATCTGAAATAGTGAGGCGTTTCCAGAAACCAACAACCGGGTGAGAGCATTGCATCATATATTGCAGAACTGCGCAAGCTATCTGAAAATTGCAATTTTAGTGCCAGTTTAGAATCCTTACTAAGGGACAGGCTAGTGTGTGGAGTACAAGATGAAGCACTGCAGAGGAGACTTCTAGCCAAACAGAAGTTAACTTTTATTTCTGCACTTGCATATGAGGCTGCATACCTTCATTCAAAAGAAATTCAATCTTCCTCCAGCAAAGTTAATTCACCGGATATAAATCAAGTGGCAAAGGTAAATGTTAAATCAAAGGACTTTCCAGCCACACACTGATGTCGCAGTTCCATTTACAGGGAAGTATTACAGCTGCAGCGGGAAACACAGGCATAATACATGTCATTTTAGAAATGCAGTTTGTCACACGTGCAAACGTAGAGGTCACATACAAACAGTCTGTCAGACTAAAGATCAGTCTATAAATGTAAATGCAATGCCAACGGCAGCCCACTCCATTAATGCGCCAATTGTTGTTCTGAATGATGAAACCTCTACAGGTGTTTATACAAATGACTATGTGTATAAAGTGGAAAACTTTACATCAGGACTGAAGATTTACACCGAGATTGTGTTACAAGTGTAGCAATACCCCCAGTTAAGAGGGCTGCAGGTATAGTTTTGGGCCTGTAACACACTGCTGTCAACCCCCAGGAACTGGCTCTAACCTCTCTTGGCACAGCTAGCACAAATGGAAGTGTGAAACCCACTAGGCTATAGGAATTACCACGCCGCAATAAAGCAAACACAATAGTTAATGTCAAATTACCTGAGCTGACTGCTTCAGCTGGGATAAACAGTACGCCACACACTTGTTTGCTTAACCACAAATACTTTTACTGAATAGAAATATAAAGTTAGACAAGGGTACATCTATCCATGCAGGGCCCTGCAATATCAAAAGTCAAGCAAATAACAAGTATTATGTTCTAACAGTCCTATGCGCACTAAATGTCTCTTAATAACTATGCTCGCGAGCCTTCCCCTCGTGGCCAATATGGCGGCCACACAAATGTCCCCCTGCTGAACAGTCAGGCCTGACTAATTCACACACAGTTAGTTCGTTGAGAAGGATCTTCTCTAGCAATGGTGGTGCACTTTGTAGGTTATTTGTAATCCAATGGTATTAAATCGTTGGTTAATCAGCAAGCAATAAAACAACTTAACTCCGGCAGCACAACACACTGTTTCTCTGGGATGCAATATAATACTCTGGATCGGTGGGCCCTGACCAAAGGATACTGGGCCTAAAAGATAGCCAAAGTATACTGAGCAAGTGCTCTCTCACCCAACCGGACCAGTCCGTACAACCGACTTCAGTAGCTGGTGTCCCGAAACACAATCTCACGATACCCGTAGTCTTCGATCCTCTCGACCATCCGAGGGAGATTGATGGATGAGACGACTCTGGGTTCTCCAGTGACAATCGGCAAGCTCTCCGGATCCCCTAGGCCCAGGCTCTCCGGCCTAGTCCAAAACAACAGGCCCCAAACGTAGGCTCCACTTGCTTGGAGGGCGGAGTCTGAAGAGACCCGCGTGTTGCTCCTCCCTCCTTAAATAGTCCTCCCCCAGCAGACCTTGTGCCGGGCAATGCACTATGGGTGCCCCGCTGCACACTGGGTATAGTAGTCTTTGTACTCACTTAAAGTGATACCCCTCTACACAAGATTTTCCATGCAAAATGGAAGTAGATTCAGGGTGTGCATATTACTTGATTTCAAAAGAAATGCTTTTTTTTTTTTTCACAATCAAAGTTTTATTGAAAGAAAATTATTACAAAATATTAACAGTGATGATACATTAGCCAATATCTGTACTCAACATTCGAGTCTAATATTCAAAATGCACATATTGTAGAGAAAAAGATATGTCATATTGATCATTAATTATAGAAGGGGGGGAGGATGTAGGGAGAAAGGAGGAATAGAGGGTGGGAGTGAGGGAACAATAAAGAGGGAGGAGAGGGGGGTGAGGGAAGAGGGGGAGGGAGAGAGCTTTTAGATGGTTTCAGAGGAGCGCGTGGTTACAGTATCATTTCAATATCTGGGTCCCCTCTAATTATATTAATAGTAAAACATCAATCTAGTATGTAATCTATTACAGAATACATTGTGGTTATGCCATCAGACATGAAAAGAGAAAGAACTGTCATTTTATAACTGAGTAGGTTGTCAGTAATGTAGGGCTATTAAGCATCTTAGTTCATCAGAGTTTTGAATTCAGCATAATACAGGAATAAAACCCAAGGTTGCCAAAGGGCGTGAAAACTTTCAGCTGTCTCGCTCTTCATTGCCACAATCTCGTCCATTTTGTATATGAACATTACCCTGTCCAACCAATCCTTGACCGTTGGCGTTTTAGTGGGTCTCCAATGCAGAGGAATAAGTGTTTTAGCAGCTGTTAATAGATGCCTTGTTAACGCATTTTTATATTTGCTAATCTTAAAGTGATTGATATGTAGAAGGCATGCAGCTGCATTTAGATTGATCGTAGTGTCTGTGATGTGTTTTATCCATGAATTCACTTGAGACCAATTAAGGATAGGAGGACAACTCCACCAAATGTGCAAAAAGGAGCCCGGTTCCCTATTGCACCTCCAACATATGTCTGATGAGAGGTTTGACCACTGTTTGGTTTTCACTGGGGTCATATACCATTGGGTTAACAGCTTGTAAGAGATTTCTTGGTATCTCGTACTCAAAGAGCATTTGTGAGCGAAGATGCATGCCTTTTCCCATTGCTTATTGCTGAAGGTAAGACCTAGATCAGTTTCCCATTTATTTTTATGTTTGTTGCACATGCCTGCTTGTGTATGACCCAACCATGAATAAGCTAAGGATGTTGTCTTAGTGATCTGTGATCTGGAAAGGCAAATATGCTCTAGCTGGGTCAGATTCTTGCAGTATGCATTTTTATGTTTGCTATTGATCAGGAAGTCTTTCAGCTGTAAGAAATGTTTACCACATTATGGCCTCACAATGCTCCTTCAATAGCACCCTGTGGTATCCAGCTGGTAGACTACAACAAACAAGTTGTGGAAGTGGAGGGTGCGTGCTTTGTCCCAGTGAAATATCCAAATTTTAGGGGATGCTTACGCTTATTAATTACTAAGGGACAAAGAGCAAGTTTGTTGGGTAGAGACTGGTTTGAACCCCTTGGAATTTCATTATCAGAAGTTCATTATGTATCTCCAGTTACTCTACAGAATGTGATAGAGGACTTTAGTGCAGTTTTTGAAGAAGGCCTTGGCATATATAAAGGCCCTCCTGTTTCTTTCAAATTAGACCCTACAGTAAGACCAATTCTTACGAAACTGCTCAAAGTTGCATTAACTCTCAGACCAAAAATTGATGCTGAGATTACAAGTTTTGTGGAGCGAGGTATACTTGAACCTGTACCACACCCTAAGTGGTGTACCCCAATAGTTCCAGTATCGAAGCCAAATGGTGATGTTAGAATTTGTGCTGACTATAAATGTACAATCAACAAAGCACTGCAGGAACATCCCTATCAAATTCCAGCTGTACATGAAATTCTGACTACGATAGCAAAAGGGAAGGTATTTGTCAAACTGGATACGGCACAAGCTTACCAACAATTACCTGTGGATGACGACACTGTGGATTCACAAACAATAATAACACACAAAGGGGTTTCCGAGGAAAACGTTTGCAGTTTGGCGTTTCCACTGCTCCCGGCATATTCCAGAAATTAATAGAGGACCTCTTATCTAGACTTTCAAGTGTAGTACCTTTTTTTGATGATGTTCTTATTGGAGCAGATTGCATTCAATCTTTGGCTTCACAACTACAACTTGTTTTGAAACGTTTTCTTGATGCTGGTCTCAAATTTAACCACTTGTCCCCTGCCCACTGTCAATTGACGGCGGGCGGAGGATACTCTCGTTCTGGGAGGACGTCATATGACGTCCTCCCTTTAAAACGAGCTAGGAGGCGCGCGAGCGCCGCCGGCAACGCGCGCGCGCCCGCCGCGTTCACAAGGCCCCGGTGCGCGTGCCCGGCGGCCGCGATTGCCGCCGGGCACCCGCAATTGCCCGGGAAACAAGCAGGAAAGTGGATCTCTGTGTGTAAACACAGAGATCCACGTCCTGTGAGGGAGAGGGGACCGATGGTGTGTCCCTTGTACATAGGGACAACCATCGGTCACCTCCCCCAGTCAGTCCCCTCCCCCCACAGTAAGAACACTTTGAGGGAACATATTTAACCCCTTCCCGCCCCTAGTGGTTAACCCCTTCCCTGCCAATCACATTTATACAGTAATCAATGCATTTTTATAGCAGGGATCGCTGTATAAATGTGAATGGTACCAAAAATGTGTCAAAAGTGTCCGATGTGTCCGCCGCAATATCGCAGTCACAATAAAAAATCGCAGATCGCCGCCATTACTAATAAAAAAATTAAAATGCTATAAATCTACCCCCTATTTTGTAGACGCTATAACTTTTGCGCAAACCAATCAATAGGCGCTTGTTGCGATTTTTTTTTTTTTACCAAAAATATGTAGAAGAATACGTATCGGCCTAAACTGAGGAAAATTTTATAAAAAAAAATAATGGGTATTTATTATAGCAAAAAGTAAAAAATAGTGTTTTTTTTCCAAACTGGACGCTCTCCTTTTGTTTATAGCGCAAAAAAAAACAAAAACGCAGAGGTGATCAAATACCACCAAAAGAAAGCTCTATTTGTGGGAAAAAAAGGACACAAATTTCGTTTGGGAGCCACGTCGCACGACCGCGCAATTGTCATTCAAAGTGTGACAGCGCTGAAAGCTGAAAAATGGCTTGGGCAGGAAGGGGGTTTTCGTGCACAGTAGGGAAGTGGTTAAAAAAGAAAATTGTGTTTTTGGGGTAAACAGCGTGGATTTCCTTGGATACAGAATTGATGAACACGGAATTCATCCAACTGATTCTAAGGGCCCTTTCACACGGGGCGGATCCGTGAAGATCCGCCCCGTGAAGCTCCGCTTGCTCAGCGGGGATCGCTCCGTTGATCCCCGCTGAGCCGACGGATGACTGGGCGGTCCCCGCACACTGTGCAGGGACCGCCCTGTCAGAGCGCCGCTCTCCCCTATGGGGAATCGGATGACGACGGACCGTAGAGTCCGTTGTCATCCGATCCGCTCCGCAGACGGAAGGAAAAATAGGATTTTCCTCCGTCACACTTTTTCGGAGCGGAGCGGATGTCAGCGGACATGTCTCCGCTGACATCCGTGCTTCCATAGGGGTCTGACAGGCGGACCTGGACGGACCTCCGTGTGAAAGAGCCCTAAGGTTGAAGCTATCCATAAAGCTCCAGTCCCAACAAACAAACAAGAGCTGCAAGCTTTCCTAGGGTTACCTAATTTTTGCCATTCTTTTATGCCTGACAAAGCCACTTTTGTTGAACCCCTGCATCGTTTACTAGATTAAAGATGTTGCATGGAAGTGGACTGATGTTAATTGTACAGCTTTCAATGCTGCAAAAAAGCTGTTATTTTCTGACAGTATATTTGTACACTATGATTTTGCAAAAACTACTCACTCTTATCTTCTCTATATGGCATTGGAGCTGTTTTGAGTCATGTTTTGGAAACTGGTGTTGAGGCTCCTATTGCATTCTATTCAAGGACCTTGTCTATGACAGAGAGGAATTATGCTCAAATTGGCAAGGAGGATTTAGCGATTGTGACGGGGGTAAAAAAAAATCATGGTTATTTGTATTGGCGGAGGTTTACCATTGTAACAGACCATAAGCCTTTGCTGGCTCTATTCACCAGAAGTACTCCCACTCCGAAAATTCTTTCCCCACGAATGTTTAGATGGTCACTCATGCTGAATACCTATGACTGTGATATTGAATATCGTCCTGGCAAGAATATTACTCATGCTGATGGGTTGAGCTGGTTGCCTTTGTTTTCTCCTGATTTTCTTGTCCCTCCTGTGCCTGAGGTTCTCATGTTGAAATCCTTTCCAAACCCTCCGTTACATTCTAGAGACATTGCTGGTATTACTGCTAAAGATCCTGTGCTTGCCCAATTGTTCAACTGGGTGTGGAGGGGATGGCCCAAATCAAAAGTTGAAGAGAAGTTCAAACCATTTTTAGTGCCCCAACATGAACTGTCTGCCGATAAAGGTTGCCTATTATGGGGAAACAGAGCGGTAATTCCAAAGGCAGGACAAGCTCAAGTACTGCCTGCTCTCCATGAAGGACATCCTGGAATAGTCTGCATGAAAGTGTTAGCCAGAAATTTGGTCGCCTAAAATGGATGAAGTTATTGAGAAGTGCTTACAGAACTGTGTACCGTCTCAATCCACCCATCATGCTCCACCTAAAGCCTCAGTACATCCCTGGGAAGTGACTAGATCACCTTGGTCATGGTTGCATATAGATTTTTGCAGGGGGCTTTTCAAGGACAAATGTTTTTTTTTAGTTGCCGATTCCTTCTCAAAATGGCTGGAAGTTGTATCAGTTATATCCCCCACATCAGCCACTGTCATAAGAGTTTTAAGGAGGCTGTTTGCTACACGTGGGTTGCCAGATACAATTGTGTCTGATAATGGAACGCAATTTACCTCCTCAGAATTCAAAACCTTTATGGCAAGCAATCTTATTCAACATGTTACAATTGTACCATTCCACCCATCATCAACTGGTCAAGCTGAACGTATGGTTCAGACCACCAAAGACCCATTGAAGAGAATTGTTCAAGGATATTGGAATCAGAGACTTCCAAATTTCCTTCTGCAACAACATGTGAAATCATGCTCAAGCACTGGTTGTAGCCCAGCAGAGCTCCTAATAAACCATTGTCTAAAAACATGTTTGGATCGTTTACATCCTGATCTAACATCGGAGTTACAAGAAAAGCAAGAACTGCATTTTAACCACTTTAAGACCGGGCCTATTTTTCAAACTTGTTGTTTACAAGTTAAAATCTTTTTTTTTCTAGAAAATTACTTAGAATCCCCAAACATTATATATATTTTTTCTAACACCCTAGAAAATAAAATGGCCGTCATTGCAATACTTTCTGTCACACCGTATTTGCGCAGCGGTCTTACAAGCGCACTTTTTTCTGATGAGGCGTCACTGGTGGGCACTGATAAGGAGGCACTAAAGAAAGTACACTGATAGGTGGCCCTGATGGGCACTGATAGGTGGCACTTATAGGCTCTAATAGGTGGCAGTGAGAGATGGTACTGATGGGTGTCACTGATGGGCACTGGAGGTGGCACTGATAGGCAGGACTGATATGTGACACTGATAAGTGGCACTCATGGTAACTGATAAGTGGCACTGGTGGGCACTGATTGGTGGCACTGATTAGCAGCACTGGCGGGCACAGATTGGGACAGATGTCATTGTAAAAGGAGCTGGTTATCGTCTTTCTTCTATTCTCCGCACGCTAATCGTGAGGAGAAAAAAAAGCAGATAACCGTCTTCTGTTTACTTCCGTGATCAGCTGTCAATGGCTGACAGCTGATCACGTGTTAAAGGGCCGCTATGATTGGCCCTTCACCCTGTTCTGTGATCAGCCGAGTCCGAAAGACTTGACAAGTTTTTAAAAGTCCTTTGGTAAAAATTAAGAATGGTGTCTGACAGTTCTTATATAGCTATGGAGCATGGCCATCGGGTGATGTCACCCTGAGACCCCGCCCCTTGTGACATCACAGACCGGGTCTAAGATGTCATCCCCCCTTTCCTGATCTGCCGGGGCGGCATGCTTGGATAAGGGTCTTGTATGGATTCTGGAGGGGACCCCACGCCGTTTATTTTGGGGTGGGGTTTCCCCTCAAAATCCATACCGGACCTTTCATTCTGGTATGGTCTTGGGGGCACGCTGTTTTAAAAAAAAATTGTCGTGGGGTTCCCACGCCATTTTTTTTATAAATTTGGCGTGAGGTTTTATCTATTCCATAGCCAAAGGAATTGCGTCGGATCAGTGTGAACATAGCCTAAAGTGGAACTAAAGTCTTAATACTTACCTGTCCAATGGTCCTAGGGGCATTTTTTTGCAGAAGAGATAGTGTATGTCTCTTCTGCCATAAAAGCCTCCCTGCTCTCTATTGCTTACAGTGGAACTTTAGTTCAGCTTTAATGTCCTGCATTGCATTGCAAAGCATTGGTTAACCACTTCAATACCATGCAATTTTGAGCTTTCAGCGCTGTCGCAATTTGAATGACAATTGCGCGGTCATGCAACACTGTACCCATTTGTTCCCACAAATAGAGCTCTCTTTCGGTGGTATTTGATCGCCTCTGCGATTTTTATTTTTTGCACAACAAATAAAAAAAGAGCGGAAATTTTGAAAAAAACTAAGTTTTTCTTTGTTTTTGTTCATTTTTTTGTAAATAAGTACCTTTTCTACTTCAATGATGGGCACTGATAAGGCGGCACTAACGGGCACTGATAAGGCGACACTGATGGGCACCGATGAGGTGGCACCATAGGCGTGTGCACAGGGTGTGCTGGGTGTGCCCAGGCACACCCTAATTATCCTGTGCAGCACAGATTCCCCCTACTGCCCTGGCTCCCCCCTCCTTCCCTCTGCAGCACTGCCGGCTTTCCCCCTCTCCTGCCATCTGTTGCTGTGTGGATGTTTTAGGATGAGTGAGGGAAGGGGCTGGTAAATATATATTTAGCCCCTTCCCTTTCTGAATGAACATCGTGAGTGATTGGTAGTGTGTGTTTGAGCTTTGGGGTGCACACCCTAATGAAATAGGCTATGCACACCTATGGGTGGCACCAATGAGGTGGCACTGATGAGGTGGCACTGATGGGCACTGATGATGGGCACTGATAGGCGGCACTGATGGGCATTGATATGTGGCACTGGTATGCGGCACTGATGGGCACTCATAGGCGGCACTGATGGGCACTCATAGGCGGCACTGATAGGTGGCACAGACGGGCACTGATAGGTGGGCACTTATGGGCACGGATGGGCACTGATAGGTGGCACTGATGACACTGGTAGGTGGCACTGATGACACTGGTGGCTGGCATTGCTGGGCATCACATGCCATGATGGTGCCAGTCAGTGCCCATTTGTGGGCACTGATTGGCATATTTTTTGTGTGTATTTGTGCATGTGGATGGCCATGGGGGACTTACCTGGCCATCCACATGCTTGGGGCTTCCCTGGTGGTCCTGGGGGGCTTCCCTGGTGGTCCAGTGTGGGTATCTGAGGGGGGGCTGCGCTGATAAAAAATCAGCGCGAACCCCCCTGTCAGGAGAGCCGCCGATCGGCCCTCCTCTACTCGCATCTGTCAGACGCGAGTGAGGAAGAGCCGATCAACGGCTCTTCCTGTTTACATCGTGATCAGCCGTGATTGGACACGGCTGATCACGTGGTAAAAAGCCTCCGCCGGAGGCTCTTTACCGAGATCAGTGTAGCGGTGTGTCAGACTGACACACCGCTCCACCGATCGCCGCGATGCGGGCCCCCCCCGGGCGCGCGGCGGCTGTTATCCTGTTGGACGTCATATGACGTCCACTGTGGATAACTGAACCACTTCCCGGACGTCAATTGCCTATTGACTGGGCGGGAAGTGGTTAAAAGACCCAGGCATTTTTAGGTGTGTTGATCTGTATTTGTTGTTTTGGTCAATTCAAATGTTCACGCAAAGCACATGCCAATGCACATCAACATTACTCCATTCATTTTGGTGTAACCATAGCCTAATCTGGAAACCATTTGGTTGCCATGATACTGAAGTTTGCAAATTTGCTCATTCAAGCAGATATCTTTTTGAAGACTGCAAAGGATCAAGTGAGAGAAAACAGACCCGTGAAGCAAATGAAAACTACTCTGAATTGTAAAAAAAAAACAGTATTTTCTAGTTCTCACTGCTTTCATATAATCCCTGCTTGGCACAGCTTAGGTCAAGATATTGATTACATAGCTACAAGATACAGCCAACACTACTGATTATAGCAGTGGATTATCATACCTTGGACTAGGATCATCAAATATTTACAGCCTCAGTTAATGCATAACTAAAACTAGAGATGTCTTGGTTGGAAAAATTAATCTGGGATCAATCCTGTGACGTATTCATTAAATAAAAGAACAAACTGTTTCATGATAAATGAAGGTTATATATGCATTATTTATTTCTGCCATCCATTGCCCCACTGCTCATAGGAAGAGTTAACACTGATCTGCACTGACAGGTATTGCATTACTGCTGTCTGAAACACTGATAACTGTGGATTTAGGAAACATTTAGCTAATTGGTGAACTTAAAATGGAACAGAGTTTAAAAACATGAACAAAAATGAATCATGATTTTTCCTTTCAGTAAATGTCTCTGTGTATTATTTTTTGTGGGCACTCACAGAAAATACTGATGAAGCACTAACACCCGCAAGGGCTCATGTGTTGTTCATCTTCCATTGGTCCTATGCGCACTAAATGTCTCTTAATAACTATGCTCGCGAGCCTTCCCCTCGTGGCCAATATGGCGGCCACACAAATGTCCCCCTGCTGAACAGTCAGGCCTGACTAATTCACACACAGTTAGTTCGTTGAGAAGGATCTTCGCTAGCAATGGTGGTGCACTTTGTAGGTTATTTGTAATCCAATGGTATTAAATTGTTGGTTAATCAGCAAGCAATAAAACAACTTAACTCCGGCTGCACAACACACTGTTTCTCTGGGATGCAATATAACACTCTGGATCGGTGGGCCCTGACCAAAGGATACTGGGCTTAAAATATAGTCAAAGTATACTGAGCAAGTGCTCTCTCACCCAACCGGATCAGTCCGTACAACCGACTTCAGTAGCTGGTGTCCCGGAACACAATCTCACGATACCCGTAGTCTCTGATCCTCTCGACCATCCGAGGGAGATTGATGGATGAGATGACTCTGGGTTCTCCAGTGATGATTGGCAAGCTGTCCGGATCCCCTAGGCCCAGGCTCTCCGGCCTAGTCCAAAACAACAGGCGCCAAAAGTAGGCTCCACTTGCTTGGAGGGCGGTGTCAGAAGAGACCCGCGTGTTGCTCCTCCCTCCTTAAATAGTCCTTCCCCAGCAGACCTTGCGCCGGGCAATGCACTATGGGTGCCCCGCTGCACACTGGGTATAGTAGTCTTTGTACTCACTTAAAGCGATACCCTGCTACACACTCCCCCCACTTAAAATCTTTGGTCCCCAAAGATGATCAGTAAAGATCATTGTTAGCATATGTACATGAAATACAGTTCACGGCTACAAAGGAGCCTGGCAGAGGAACCTCCCACCAAGCTTTGGAAGAGAGGTTGTCCTGCCCACAGGTCACATTAGTGGAAGTGGCCTGTCTAACTGTGCCAGGGAGTGAGCTAGGGTTGCCCTCTACTAAATTCACAGTAGAGGGACCAGGTTTATCTACTGTCCTTCTTGCTGTAACAACAGTCTCTTCCGAGCACTCCCCCATTTGAGTGTAGGTTAGTCTTCTTGGGGGGTGGATGGCCCTTCTCTGTCTTTGTCCCCTAGGAGCCAGGGTCTCAACTGCAATGGGTCCTTCCAATTCTTCCTCTATTAAGTCAGGTGTATTGGGCTCCACTGGTCCAGGGGCATCCAATTCAGGTGCAGAGAGATACAAGGAATCCCTGGAGTCCTCTACTGGAAAAGAGTACAGAGCATCCTCCCATTCTTCAGTAAGAGTATCAAGTGGTATGAACTCAGCAGCCTCAGCATTCAAAGTGTCCCCAGTGATAACTTCAGATGATGAAGAGGCCATGGTCATGGGTTCAGGTACTTGGGGGGACCATAGCCAATCGAGTTCCAATTCCTCATCTTCACTTAGATCTTGGGCATCCATTTCCCCTGAAAGAGTTTTTTGAGATCTGGTGACAGGTCTAGGGGTGTTAGAGGCCAAAAGGGATTCAGATGGATCTAAGGTGGGAGGCAAACGAACTGCTTTGGAGAGGGGCAGCAAGTGATTCCTGTGCCATGTCTTCAACGGCCCCACACTCCCTTCTGGTTTGAGTTGATACACTGGCAATCCTGGCAATTGTTTACAGATTATATAGGGCTGTGATCTCCACCGGTTGGCCAGCTTATGCTTCCCTGGAATGCATAAGTTCCGCTACAGCATCCGGTCTCCTGGCTGTAAGTCGTGAATTCAGACCTTGAGGTCATAACTCGGCTTTTTCCTGGCTCCTCTTTGATTGGAAGTCGCCTGGGCCTTCTCATACGCCAGTCTTAAGCTCTGTCGCAACCGATCCACATACCCCTTGTGGGAAGTGGCTGAAGTATGATCTACTGAAGTGACAAAAGCCAAATCTACCGGTAGTCTTGCTTCCCTGCCAAACATCAGCCTGTATGGAGAATACCCAGTAGCATCACTAGTCGTACTATTGTATGCATGCATAATGGCGGCCACATGCTTGCCCCAGTGCTGCTTCTTCTCACTACTCAATGTCCCCAGCATATTCAATAATGTCCGATTGAATCGTTCAGGTTGGGCATCCCCTTGTGGGTGGTATGGGGTGGTTTGTGTCTTCTTTATACCCAGTGAATCTAGCAGTTTCCGAATCAGTCTGCTTTCGAAATCCCTTCCCTGGTCTGAGTGGAGGCGTTGAGGAAGTCCATAGTGTACAAAGAACTTTTCCACAAGAACCTTAGCCACTGTGGAGGCCTTCTTTTCTTTGGTTGGGAATGCCTGAGCGTATCTAGTGAAATGATCGGTTATCACCAGAACATTCCCATGTCCACTCAAATCAGGTTCCAGACAAAGAAAATAAATGCATACCAGATCCAAGGGCCCTTGGCTTTGTAGGTGGCCCATTGGGGCAGCTTGATGAGGCAGAGTCTTTCTTTGTATGCATCTTGCACATGAGTGACAATATTCCTCCACTTCAACCCGCATGCAGGGCCAGTAGAATCTGTTCCTTATGAGTTGAAAGGTTCTTTCCGACCCCAGGTGGCCATGATTGTCATGCAAAGCAGTCAGAACAGTCTTCCAGTGTTTCTCTGGCAGAAACAGTTGCCACTTATCCTCCAAATCATCAGAGGGGCCCCTTCAGTAGACCACCCCTTGATGCATTTGTAGCCGGTCCCATTCTCTTCTTAATAGACAAGCCTCCTTTGAGGGGTCCTTCAGGAGCAAGTCTGGGTTTTGGCTTTCCAATGCTTCCAGAGCCAATCTACCAGTGGGTCTTCCATTTGATCTCTTCTCAAATCTTTCTTTGAAAGTTTGGGTAGATTCTCTTCTCCAATCTGGGTCACATTGCAGTAAAACTTGGGTAATCCAACCACCGAGACTCCTATTTCTTCGGCTCTGGACCCTCCACTGCTCTGGAACTCTGCTCCCTGGCACAAGGCTCGCACTCCCTCCGGGGCCAGCCCAGTCCAGTCTTCCATAGGATTAGTGGGAGCATGGGACCTTCTGGACAAGGCATCAGCGTCTCTGTTTCCAGTCCCAGGCCTGTACTTTAGGCTGAAAGTGAATCCTGAGAGAGCTGCTAGCCAACGGTGGCCGGTGGCATCCAGTTTGGCTGTAGTTAGGAGGTAGGTGAGCGGGTTATTATCCGTCTTTACCACAAACTCAGGTCCATACAGGTAGTCCTTTAGCTTATCCACCACAGCCCACTTCAAGGCCAAGAATTCCAGCTTGTGGGTGGGGTAATTCTTTTCGGCTGGGGTCAAACTTCTGCTCACATTAGCAACGGGCCTCAGTTGATCATCATGCTCTTGATACAGCACTCTTCCCAGACCATCATGACTGGCAACCACATGTAGTTCATATGGCTTTCTGGTGTCCACATAAGCCAAGACGGGGACAGTGGTCAGGCTCTCCTTGAATCTGGTGAAAGCCTCCTCACAGTCCACTGGTTTTCTATAGACTCCCCTGGCTTCCTGGGCCCTGACTCATCTTCTTCTCCTTCAGTCTTCAGTCTTCAGGAGTTCATTCAATGGCTTGGCAATTTTTGCAAATCCCTTCACAAACCTTCTGTAGTAGGAGCAAAACCCCAGAAACGACCTGAGCTCAGTCACTGTGGTGGGCCATGGCCAGGAGGTAACTGCCTGCAACTTCCCTGGATCTGTGGACACTCCTTCGGCAGACACGATATGTCCCAGGTAGTGGACTCAAGATTGGTAAAACTGGCACTTCTCCAAAGAAAGTTTGAGTCCCTCATCACTGAGTCTCTTCAAGACCTTTTCCAGCCTTGCCTCATGCTCTTCCAGAGTTTTCCCGGATACAATGATGTCATCCAGGTAAACCAGCACAATAAGGTTCATATCTCCCGCCGTCTTTTCCATGAGTCACTGGAAAGTGGCTGGAGCTCCCGAGAGACCTTGAGGCATGCGATCGAATTCATAGAACCCCACAGGGGTGATGAATGCTGTCTTTTCTCGATCTTCAGGGTGCATTGGAATCTCGTAATACCCGCTCTTCAAGTCCATCACACTGAACCACTTTGCTCCAGATAAACTCTGTAAGGCATCCTCTATTCGTGGAGTGGTGTATTGGTCGGGTATCGTTCTCCTATTGAGGGTCTGATAATCAATACATAGTCTCAATGACCCATTTTTTTTTCTGACCACCACTATTGGAGAGGCATATGGGCTCCTAGACTCTCGGATGACCCCGGTTCTCTTGAGCTCTGATAGTTGCTCTCGCAGATCTTCCAAATCAGCCAAAGGGACCCGCCGAACTCTTTCCCTGAACAGTCTGTCCTCCTGCAGGCGGATTCTGTGGGTAGCACTTTTTGCACACCCCACATCAAACTCATCCTTTGAGAAGATATTTCGCCACCTAGTCAACTGGGCTTTGGCCCTCTCCTTCCAAGCCTGTGGTAAAGCCGTATCTTCCAAACAGAGTCTCTCCACAATAGCTCTCTCTCCCTCTTCCTTCTTTAAGTCTGACAAGGAAACTGGGGTGGCAGGGTTCACTTGGCCCAACAGCACCTGGGCTGGGATCTTCACAGGCGTGTCAGTGGTGTTCCTGATGCTCACCGACACCCTGCCATTAGCCGTCTTCAGAGCTCTCTATGGGACCACCTCAGGAATCACTTCCAGCCCTTGATGGGTATCCAAAGGATCTGGTTCCAGGACTACGAAGGGACCAGGTTGCTCCCAGGTGAGTTTTACGGTGGCCCTCAGGCAAGTTACTTCCCTCGACTGTAAGATCCTTTCTTTCTTGTCTAACTTCCAGACTTTTCCCACTCCTTCTTCTGGAGCCTTCTGTTGCAACACTAGCCGTTGATAGGCCCGTTGCAACATAGGGTGAATTCTGGCTGTTGAGGCGTCTTGCTCCTGGGCGATAGGGGCCAGTAATCTCCTGACCAGGTCAGTATTAGTCCCTATTATAAGGGAACTTTTGTTGGCTCCTGGCGGGCGAGGACAAACTACCGCCAATGTGTCGAAGATCTCTGCGTCTCCGGCTACTGAGGGGTCAAAGGCCAGTCTAATTGGGAGGTATCCATCATACGGGAAGTTCTGGGTTCCAAGTCCCCATATTTCCAAGTCTTCTAGCTTCTGCAAGGGAAAATGTCTCAGATGTTTCTGGTAGAAGTCCCGGTACAGAAGGGTCACTTGAGCTCCCGTATCGAGAATGGACTTTGTTTAGATCCCTTCCACTTAAATGGGGACCACTGGAGAGGGTCCCACCAGTTTAACAGGAAATTTTCTCGTGGAGGTCTCCTTCCTTGGTTCCATGGGTTTGGCCTTCTGTGATCTCTTCTTCCTTAATCTCTTCCTGAACCTTAAGCCTGGTTGGGCCTGGTATTTACCCGAAAAAAATCTCAGCTTCCGGTACCCAGTCTCCACACACACCGTGTTACTCTTCTGGCACTTTGTGGCAAGGTCCCCTAAAGCGTTAAGGAGTTAGGGGCTTATAGTGGTCAGAGGCGCCGCAGAGATCGTTGTCTCTTTTGGCTTCTTTTCCCTAATGCCCGGTTCGGGGGGTTCTTTCTTAATAGACTTCGCATGTGCTAGGCGGTATGTCTTCTGGTCTATGGACTGTACACTCTGGCCCCTGAAACTCTCAGGTATCTCATCCTTCCATTTTACCAATGCGTAGGTACGGGAAGCCCCCTCGTCTGGCCTGAGGTCAATTAACCATGCTTTCTGGCACGGGGACAGTAATTCCATGAGCCTGTCTACTTCGCTCCCCAACCAGTCTTTTCCGGGGAGCTCAACGACTACAGCCAAGTCTGGAAAAACGCCAACTTATGGGCATCACTGGGTCACTGTTAGAGGGTCCATGCCGGTACTTCTGGCAGGCTTGATTGCAGCGTACAGGATCCCGGACTCAAGCCCCCACGTGTAGCAATACCCCCAGTTAAGAGGGCTGCAGGTATAGTTTTGGGCCTGTAACACACTGCTGTCAACCCCCAGGAACTGGCTCTAACCTCCCTTGGCACAGCTAGCACAAATGGAAGTGTGAAACCCACTAGGCTATAGGAATCACCACTCCGCAATAAAGCAAACACAATAGTTAATGCCAAATTACCTGAGCTGACTGCTTCAGCTGGGATAAACAGTACGCCACACACGTGTTTGCTTAACCACAAATACTTTTACTGGATAGAAATATAAAGTTAGACAAGGGTACATCTATCCATGCAGGGCCCTGCAATATCAAAAGTCAAGCAAATAACAAGTATTATGTTCTAACAGTCCTATGCGCACTAAATGTCTCTTAATTATGCTCGCGAGCCTTCCCCTCGTGGCCAATATGGCGGCCACACAAATGTCCCCCTGCTGAACAGTCAGGCCTTAATATTTCACACACAGTTAGTTCGTTGAGAAGGATCTTTGCTAGCAATGATGGTGCACTTTGTAGGTGTAGCGGCCTCACCCTCTCTCTTCTTCTTTAGCGGTTACTCTGGCTCCGGTCTAGGGGTACCTTGAAGGGGAGAGTGAGGTGCGCCACTGCCCATGTCCTCTAGATTAGAGCATGTAGAGGTGAAGGCCAGCACCAGATTACCTTCGGGCTGTTTGTACGCTCAGAGCCAAGTCTGTTCTGCTGATAACCCCCTTTGCTCCCAGTAATTGGAGTACCACACACTGAAAAGGTCCAACACTTATTTATTCCATAACGGCAAACAAATAGTCCTTTGCGAGCAGACAGTTTGAGACCCATAGAACAGTTCAGTATTGGTGGGGAGTAGGTCAAGGAACAATCCTCAAAGAAACTAAACCGTTGAGGTTTCACCAACGGTTGCTAAGCACAGTGGCTGTAAAACATACTTTTTGGCTTCAGAGTCTCTTCCAGTGACTCTAATGAACAGGAACTGGAGTTACCTTTGCTACGCTGCAGCCCCTGTCAGGGGGAAGACATCCCTCCAAGAGAGCCACCAGAGGCACTTCCGTCACCGGATTAATGCTGTACCAGGCTATTCGGAAGGGTTACACTCCCCAGCCTCCTCACCTCAGATACGGGTCCCAACACCTTAGGGCCCCTCGGGACTCCTACACCCTCGCGGAACCCAGTCGAAGTTACTGGGCCCCAGGCCTTGGCCATAGTACCTCACCCCAGGCTTAAGGTGCCTGGGATGGACTCCATCTCTCGCTCCGGCCAGGTCAAGGGCACCTGGGCCCAGAACTCTGGAACGCCAGCACCCAGGCTGAAGGTGCCTGGGTGTGGCCGCGTCCTCCAACTCCGAACTCTGAACCCTCGGACCACAACTCCGGACAACCCTCTGGACTGCCCCTTTTATCCCCTCTCCCCCTGCGTCACAGCCGGTTCCCCGCCCCGCTGTACCAGCACCAGGAAAGAACAAAAAAGGAGCAGTCTTGCGGTGCGGGTTCAACTCCGGCCCAGGGCGACAACGCCACCTGCAGGCCGCAGGGAATCCTGCACCACCAGAGTCCTCCAAGAACCACAAAAGAGGTTCTCAGACTCCCTAACAATTAGTGCATCCGAGCTGAATAACCCAGATGCTCCCCCCTAAATTTAAATGCCCGCTACATAGTTTATTTGTAATCCAATGGTATTAAATCGTTGGTTAATCAGCAAGCAATAAAACAACTTAACTCCGGCTGCACAACACACTGTTTCTCTGGGATGCAATATAACACTCCGGATCGGTGGGCCCTGACCAAAGGATACTGGGCCTAAAAGATAGTCAAAGTATACTGAGCAAGTGCTCTCTCACCCAACTGGACCAGTCCGTACAACCGACTTCAGTAGCTGGTGTCCCGGAACACAATCTCATGATACCCGTAGTATGTAGGAGATTGATGGATGAGACGACTCTGGGTTCTCCAGTGACGATCGGCAAGCTCTCTGGATAACCTAAGCCCAGGCTCTCTGGCCTAGTCCAAAACAACAGGCCCCAAACGTAGGCTCCACTTGCTTTGAGAACGGTGTCCGAAGAGACCCGCGTGTTGCTCATCCCTCCTTAAATAGTCCTTCCCCAGCAGACCTTGCGCCAGGCAATGCACTATGGGTGCCCCGCTGCACACTGGGTATAGTAGTCTTTGTACTCACTTAAAGCGATACCCCGCTACACAAGATTTTCCATGCAAAATGGAAGTAGATTCAGGGTGTGCTTATTCCTTGATTTCAAAAGAAATGTTTACCACATTATGGCCTCACAATGCTCCTTCAATAGCACCCTGTGGTATCCAGCTGGTAGACTACAACAAACAAGTTGTGGAAGTTGAGGGTGCATGCTTTGTCCCAGTGAAATATCAAAATTTTAGAGGATGCTTACACTTAATAATTACTAAGGGACAAGGAGCAAGTTTGTTGGGTAGAGACTGGTTTGAACCCCCTTGGAATTTCATTATCAGGAGTTCATTATGTATCTCCAGTTACTCTACAGAATGTGATAGAGGACTTTAGTGCAGTTTTTGAAGAAGGCCTTACACGTTTTGTGGAGCGAGGTAAACTTGAACCTGTACCACACCCTAAGTGGTATACCCTAATAGTTCCAGTATTGAAGCCAAATGGTGACGTTAGAATTTGTGCTGACTATAAATGTACAATCAACAAAGCACTGCAGGAACATCCCTATCAAATTCCAGCTGTACATGAAATTCTGACTACGATAGCAAAAGGGAAGGTATTTGTCAAACTGGATACGGCACAAGCTTACCAACAATTAGTGTGGATGACGACACTGCGGATTCACAAACAATAACGCACAAAGGAGCTTTCTGAGCAAAACGTTTGCAGTTTGGCGTTTCCACTGCTCCCGGCATATTCCAGAAATTAATAGAGGATCTCTTATCTAGACTTTCAAGTGTACTACCTTTTTTTGATGATGTTCTTATTGGAGCAGATTGCATTCAATCGTTGGCTTCACAACTACAACTTGTTTTGAAACGTTTTCTTGATGCTGGTCTCAAATTTAAAAAAGAAAATTGTGTTTTTGGGGTAAACAGCGTGGATTTCCTTGGATACAGAATCGATGAACACGGAATTCATCCAACTGATTCTAAGGTTGAAGCTATCCATAAAGCTCCAGTCCCAACAAACAAACAAAAGCTGCAAGCTTTCCTAGGGTTACCTAATTTTTGCCATTCTTTTATGCCTGACAAAGCCACTTTTGCTGAACCCCTGCATCGTTTACTAGATAAAGATGTTGCATGGAAGTGGACTGACGTTCATTGTACAGCTTTCAATGCTGCAAAAAAGCTGTTATCTTCTGACAGTATACTTGTACTCTATGATTTACAAAAACTACTCACTCTTACCTTCTCTATATGGCATTGGAGCTGTTTTGAATCAGGTTTTGGAAACTGGTGTTGAGGCTCCTATTGCATTCTATTCAAGGACCTTGTCTGCGACAGAGAGGAATTATGCTCAAATTGGCAAGGAGGATTTAGCGATTGTGATGGGGGTAAAAAAAAAATTATGGCTATTTGTATTGGCGGAGGTTTACCATTGTAACAGACCATAAGCCTTTGCTGGCTCTATTCACCAGAAGTACTCCCACTCCGAAAATTCTTTCCCCATGAATGTTTAGATGGTCACTCATGCTGAATACTGTGATATTGAATATCGTCCTGGCAAGAATATTACTCATGCTGATGGGTTGAGCTGGTTGCCTTTGTTTTCTCCTGATTTTCTTGTCCCTCCTGTGCCTGAGGTTCTCATGTTGAAATCCTTTCCAAACCCTCCGTTACATTCTAGAGAAATTGCTGGTATGACTGCTAAAGATCCTGTACTGGCCCAAGTGTTCAACTGGGTGTGGAGGGGATGGCCCAAATCAAAAGTTGAAGAGAAGTTCAAACCATTTTAAGTGCCCCAACATGAACTGTCTGCCGATAAAGGTTGCCTATTATGGGGAAACAGAGTGGTAATTCCAAAGGCAGGACAAGCTCAAGTACGGCCTGCTCTCCATGAAGGACATCCTGGAATAGTCCGCATGAAAGTGTTAGCCAGAAACTTGGTGGCCTAAAATGGATGAAGTTATTGAGAAGTGCTTACAGAACTGTGTACCGTGTCAATCCACCCATCATGTTCCACCTAAAGCCTCAGTACATCCTTGGGAAGTGACTAGATCACCTTGGTCACGGTTGCATATAGATTTTTGCAGGGGGCTTTTCAAGGAAAAATGTTTTTTTTTTTTAAAGTTGTCGATTCCTTCTCAAAATGGCTGGAAGTTGTATCAGTTATATCCCCCACCTCAGCCACTGTCATAAGAGTTTTAAGGAGGCTGTTTGCTACACGTGGGTTGCCAGATACAATTGTGTCTGATAATGGAACGCAATTTACCTCCTCAGAATTCAAAACCTTTATAGCAAGCAATCTTATTTGACATGTTACAATTGTACCATTCCACCCACCATCAACTGGTCAAGCTGAACGTATGGTTCAGACCACCAAAGACTCATTGAAGAGAATTGTTCAAGGATATTGGAATCAGAGACTTCCAAATTTCCTTCTGCAACAACATGTGAAATCATGCTCAAGCACTGGTTGTAGCCCAGCAGAGCTCCTAATAAACCATTGTCTAAAAAACATGTTTGGATCGTTTACACCCTGATCTGACATCGGAGTTACAAGAAAAGCAAGAACTGCATTTTAACCACGCTATTTTTTTTTTTTTTTTAACAACCTGCAAAACAAAGACATAATGAGCTAGTATGCATGGCATACTAGCTCATTATGAATCACTTACCTGAGATCGAAGCCCCCGCAGCGGTGCTCGGACACCTCCGTCGCCGATGCCATCTTGCTCCCCTCTGCCTTCCGTGTATCACCGCTCCGGCGCTGTTATTGGCTCAGGAGCAGCGATGACGTCACACGCATGCTCGCTCGGGCCGCTAGTGCGCATGCGCGTGACGTCAGCGGCGCTGGTTTTAAATGCAAATATCTCCTTAACCGTGTAGGTTAAGGAGATATTTCATGCACCTACAGGTAAGCCTTAATCTAGGCTTACCTGTAGGTGCATTTTGTCAAAGTGGGTTTACAACCACTTTAAGACCGGGCCTATTTTTCAAACTTGTTGTTTACAAGATAAATATATATTTTTTTGCTAGAAAATTACTTAGAACCCGCAAACATTATATATATTTTTTCTAACACCCTAGAGAATAAAATGGCCGTCGTTGCAATACTTTCTGTCACACCGTATTTGCGCAGCGGTCTTACAAGCGCACTTCTTTCTGATGAGGCGTCACTGGTGGGCACTGATAAGGAGGCACTAAAGAGGGTACACTGATAGGTGGCCCTGATGGGCACTGATAGGTGGCACTTATAGGCTCTGATAGGTGGCACTGATGGGTGTCACTGATGGGCACTGGAGGTGGCACTGATAGGCAGGACTGATATGTGACACTGATGATGAACTTATAAGTGGCACTGGTGGGCACTGATAGGTGGCACTGATTAGCAGCACTGGCAGGCACAGATTGGAACAGATGACATTGAAACAGGAGCTGGTTATCATCTTTCTTCGATTCTCCGCACACCAATCGCGAGGAGAAAAAAAAGCCGATAACCACCTTCTGTTTACTTCCGTGATCAGCTGTCATTGGCTGACAGCTGATCATGTGTTAAAGGGCTGCTGTGATTGGCCCTTTACCCTTTACCCTGTTCTGTGATCAGCGGAGTCCGAAAAGACTTGACGAGTTTTTAAAAGTCCTTTGGTAAAAATTAAGAATGGTGTCTGACAGTTCTTATATAGGTATGGAGCATAGCCATCAGGTTATGTCACCCTGAGACCCCGCCCCTTGTGACATCACGGACCGGGTCTAAGATGTCATCCCCCCTTTCCTGACCTTCCGGGCTGCATGCTTGGCTAAGGGTCTTGTATGGATTCTGGAGGGGACCCCACACCGTTTATTTTGGGGTGGGGTTTCCCCTCAAAATCCATACCAGACCATTCATTCTGGTATGGTCTTGGGGGGGCACGCCGTTTAAAAAAAAAATTGGAACTAAAGTCTTAATACTTACCTGTCCAATGGTCCTAGGGGCATTTTTATGCAGAAGAGATAGTGTATGTCTCTTCTGCCATAAAAGCCTCCCTGCTCTCTATTGCTTACAGTGGAACTTTAGTTCAGCTTTAATGTCCTGCATTGCATTGCAAAGAATTGGGAAAAAGACCCAGGCATTTTTAGGTGTGTTGATCTGTATTTGTTGTTTTGGTCAATTCAAATGTTCACGCAAAGCACATGCCAATGTACATCAACATTACTCCATTCATTTTGGTGTAACCATAGCCTAAACTGGAAACCATTTGGTTGCCCTGATACTGAAGTTTGCAAATTTGCTCATTCAAGCAGATATCTTTTTGAAGACTGCAAAGGATCAAGTGAGAGAAAACAGACCCGTGAAGCAAATTAAAACTACTCTGAATTGTAAAAAAAAACAGTATTTTCTAGTTCTCACTGCTTTCATATAATCCCTGCTTGGCACAGCTTAGGTCAAGATATTGATTACATAGCTACAAGATACAGCCAACACTACTGATTATAGCAGTGGATTATCATACCTTGAACTAGGATCATCAAATATTTACAGCCTCAGTTAATGCATAACTAAAACTAGAGATGTCTTGGTTGGAAAAATTAATCTGGGATCAATCCTGTGACGTATTCATTAAATAAAAGAACAAACTGTTTCATGTTAAATGAAGGTTATATATGCATTATTTATTTCTGCCATCCATTGCCCCACTGCTCATAGGAAGAGTTAACACTGATCTGCACTGACAGGTATTGCATTACTGCTGTCTGAAACACTGATAACTGTGGATTTAGGAAACATTTAGCTAATTGGTGAACTTAAAATTGAACAGAGTTTAAAAACATGAACAAAAATGAATCATGATTTTTCCTTTCAGTAAATATCTCTGTGTATTATTTTTTGTGGGCACTCACAGAAAATACTGATAAAACACTAACACCCGCAAGGGCTCATGTGTTGTTCTTCTTCCATTGGTGCAGCGGCAGCCAGGCAAACAGCAGCATTCACTCCTCTGGCTCAGAATTTTTGCAGATTAACTTCGATGGGTTTCAGGAAGCAGTGGGATACTCCAGAACACTACACAGGAATGTGAAGGCACTCTTCCATTTGCAGCTACTTCTTAAAGGAGAAGTCCAGCCTAAGCTTGTTTGGCTGGGCTTCTCCTATGGGTCACAGGAGTGCAATTCGTTTTGCACTCCTGTGACCCTCTTTTAGCAGAGAGTGGTCTGAAGTCCACTCTCTGCTGACGTCACTGGAATCAGTCCAGGCACCGCGTCATCACGACAATAAAGTCTGGTTCCGCCAGGTGCCTGGACTGATGCCTGTCTAAGCCTCTCAGCGAGCCGCTGAGAGACTGAGACGGCTGCTCTCCGCCCCTCCACAGCACAGCTCTCTAGTGAGCATTGAAGAGCAGAGAGGAGAGCTACTGATTGACAGTCAGCAGCTCTCCACTTGGGGATCTGTGAGAACCGAGCCATTGGCGGTGTTCGATGGCTCGGTTCTTAGTGCAGAGGCAGCGGGGTACAGATGCAGCATTGGACCGATGCTGCATCTTCCTAGGTAAGTAGGAATGGCCAAACAAAATAAAAACATACTTCTCTTTTAATACATGTAGCGGATCCCCAAAACTGGGGTCGCTATGCCTAAATTTAGGGGTTGGCCTGAGCAAATAGTTAGGCTCAGGCTGTTGAAATTCTTTCAATAGGCCTCTGCTCTGTTGTGATGTTGTCTGGCAGTACAGTTCCCTGTGACCTGTAGGTGTCGCTGTCGCCCAGGTCTCAGGTCGAACCACAGGTGGCATTACGGCATTATTGGGTGTCCTCTCTCAGCAGCCGTGCAGTGGGCGTGGTCTACCCGCTGTGCATGCTGGGAGAGGGTACATAAGGGGCAGACAGCATTATTCAGGGAGCAGTTTGCGCCCTTTGGCCCTTCAGGCCAGGGGTGCGTGTGTGTGTTCAGTCCCGGGGACCTTTAGCCCGAGGCTGCATCGTTCCAGGTAGGCCCAGCACCTTTAGCTGAGGCCTATACCAGAAGAAAAACAGCGTAATCCCAGGGTACCCGTGGGAGGGTGACCCGCTCCTAAATAGAGGAAACCAGGGGAGGACCTATCCGGAGATCGGTGAAGGAAGTCGCTGTCTCAGGAAAGGCCTGGTTACCTGACAGAGGGAAGGATTCCATTATCCGCCAAAAGCCTTGTAACGTGCCCCATTGGCACCTAAGGTTTTAAGTGTTACAAGTGCTGGGAAGTTCGGGATTTAGAGGCTAACGTCCTGATCGTATCCTTAGGAAAAGAACTTAAAAGTAAACGTTCGTGCTCCATACCGGCTGCTTGGCCCGTGAGAGGGGACTATCCGGGTAAGCAAAACCCACTCAGGCTTGAGTGGCGACGAGGGTAATTAAGTGCCGCGTGCCTGAACCTGCCTCCCTGTTCAACTCTCTATCTCCAATCTTTCCTGTCAAGTTGTGAGCAAGCAAAATACATTTTTTATTGGGTTTAATACTGTTTGGACAATGGCCTTCTTAAAAAAGAGAGAGAATAGACTTTTCCCTACACTCTAGGGACGAGAACCAATGGAAAGAGGTAACTCGCTGCAGGACCCAAAACTATTAACACCGCTCACCCTCTACAAGATGGAGGATACTGGGCATGTGGCATGGTGTGTCCCACTCTGCAGGTGGAGGTAAGCAGGAGAGAGGGATTTGTGTGCTACATACAGTTCTTGGAGCAGTAGGACATAAACTGGACAGCACTGGGGCACCATTAGCAATGTTCCCGGCCAGGCAAGCCTCAAACTTAGTGCAGCAAGGGTTAACAACAGCAACAGTCACTAAGATCCTTCTCCATTAGGTCCGTACTCACAGTGTCCACAGGGCTTTGATTGCTCCCCCAGACTCAGGCAGACAGACTCCTCTGTGAAGCTTCCAGATAAAAATTCCTAGTGGAATCCCTCTTTTGGTTACTAAAGAACTTGCAGCAGGATTGGCCCCCCAGCTAAGCACAGCTGAGACCTCAATGAGACAGGCAGAACCTTCAGTAGGGTGGCCAGAAAGGGCAGCAGCCCTTCTAGTTGGGAACCTCTCCTTCTGGGGAAGAATCCTGCTTTCTCAGGCTCCAGACTATTTATGCACTTTCCCAAAAACCATCTGGGCATCCCTCCCAGGGATCGGCTGGGGCTAAAAAAAAAAATTCTGGCTGCTTATCTGATCCTCCCACCCACAATATTCTGGAAACCTCCAGCAGACAGGGGGAATCAATCAAACTCGTAGCCCGTAGAGCCCTGAGCAGACCAAAGCAACCACTGTTCTGCTGATTACAAGAGAGCCACAAAGCTCAATTTGCAGCCTGAGAGGCGGCTACACTGGCACAGAGATAAAGAAGCTGAATATTTTCAGCTTCACTGAAATTGAGCTATGGTAGGTTGTGTGTAATACTCACTGTAATTCTACATCTGTTGTATTTGACATCAAGGGGTGTGCTGCTAAAATAATTGTCTTTTATTTCTTTGCATTCACTTATATCTAAAGTGATTGTAAAGGTAAATAAATATTACTGCCAGCCCCTCTGTTCTATCAATCCACCCTACACTGTGTAAATGTTTGTATAAAACAATGTTTGTAAATACCTTATCTCAGAACTTTTATTGCCAGTAGGCTTGTGCAATTCGTTTCGTAACGAATCGAAATTCGTCCGAATTTAGCAACTTTCGGACATTCGGAAGCATTCGAATTTCCGAACAAAGCAATTACGAATAAAACAGAATCTGAAATAAATTAGATCGCAAATAGCGAATGCCCGAATGTCTTCGGCATAATTCATTATGAAAAAAGTTACGAATGTACGAATCCATTTGAAGCACAATAACACTCTGCTCTGCTCTCTGCTTCTCCCTCACCGTGCTGAACTCCCTCTCAAAATGGTGTACAGGGGCGGAGGCTATAGCCACATGTAAAAAACGAAAGTAAAATAAGAGATTTCAAATCGTTACAAATAACCGCAATGTATTTAGAAAAGTACAAATCCATTCAAAGCACAGTAGGCATAATGGGCAGCGTCGTTGTGAGAGAGACACAGAAAATTACGAATCAACAAACCCAAAAAAAGTTACGAAAGTAGGAGTTGTGTCCAGAATCAACGAAAAACGATGTACTGTACTGTACGAATTATAAATCAACGAAAAATAAGGCTTACATTAATACGAATCATTCCGATTCAGCGAAAAATGTCGCTTGCGAAAATACGAATTAGTCCGAACACGAAAAATCCCGTCTAGCAAAATTACGAACGATTACGAATCAACAGGACCGAAAATAAACGAACCAAAACTAAACAAATTTTTCCGTTGTGCACAAGTCTAATTGCCAGTCACGTGACCTCTGGCCACTCTCCTCCTCCGATCTAAGGGCTACAGAGGGAGGGGCCGAGATCCTCCTCTGACATCAGCCGGTACGGTCACGTGACCGCTGTGCTGGCTGCTCAGCCCCTTCCGCTGTAGCCCTTAGATGGTGGAGGAGAGCTGCTGGAGGTCATTTGACCGGTCATAAAAGATCTGAGATAGGGTATTTACAGGCATCGTTTCATACAAACCTTTACACAGTGTAGAATTGAATGATAGAACAGAGGGGCTGGTAGTAATATTTCTTTACCTTTATTGCCAGCTACTAATAGTGGCAGGAAGGGGAGGCAGAGACCGTTCATGCACAAAGGAGCTGACAGGCATGGAGGGAGGGGGAGAGAAGGATAGAGGAGAGCCGAACACCAGTTTGGTTCGCACCAGAACATGCGAACAGGCAATAAATTAGTTCAAACATCCGACCCCGTTAAAGTTTATGGGACACGAACATGAAAAATCAAAAGTGCTAATTTTCAAGGCTTATATGCAAGTTATTGTCATAAAAAGTATTTGGGGACCCGGGACAGTCTCTGCACAATTGTCATTTCTGAAGGAAAAAAAGTCATTTAAAAATACTCGTGGCTGTAATGAATTGCCGGTCCCGGCAATACAGAGAAAAGTCATTGAAAGTCATTGATAAAAAAAAAAAAATGTGTGGGGGCCCCCCCAAATTCAATTACCAGGCCCTTCAGGTCTGGTATTGATATCAAGGGGAACCCTGCGTCAAATTAAAAAAAAAATGGCATGCGGTTCCCCCCAAATATCCATACCAGACCCTTCAGGTCTGGTATGGATTTTAAGGGGAACTCCGCGCCAAATAAAAAAAAAATGGCGTGGGGTTCCCCCCAAAAATTCATACCAGACCCTTATCCGAGCACGCAACCTGGCAGGCCACAGGAAAAGAGGGGGGGACGAGAGAGCGCCGCCCCTCCTGAACCGTACCAGGCCACATGCCCTCAACATGGGGAGGATGCTTTGGGGTCTGGATTTGGCGTGGAGTTCCCCTTAAAATCCATACCAGACATGAAGGGTCTGGTATGGATATTTGGGGGGAACCACACACCATTTTTTTTTTTTATTTGGCGCAGGGTTCCCCTTAATATCCATACGAGACCTGAAGGGCCTGGTAATTGAATTTGGGGGGACCCCCACGCATTTTTTTTTATCAATGACTTTCAATTACTTTTCTCTGTATTGCCGGGACCGGCAATTCATTACAGCCGCGAGTACTTTTAAATTACTTTTTTCCTTCAGAAATTACTGTAGCGGGGTCCCCTTTAAGACTCCCAGGACTACCTTACCCAGAACCCCTTTCGGCAATGTTTCCACTCCAGAGACTCATGGGAGGGGTTATATAAGGAGGAGGCGAGGCGGAGCTCGGCCTCTTTGGGACACGAGACTTCAGTGGAGAGATCTTCCTGTGCGGATCCGCTGTGGTGCAAGGCCTAAAGCCTGGGGCCTTGCGCTGCTACCCAAAAGAGCCTTCCACCCCATCTCGAGCCTGGGTGGCATCTGACTCGGTTTCTTCAACCGCTGCTGTGCCGGAGACCCGACCGCTGCAGACGCTGTGTGTGGAGACACAGCAGGTGGAAGTTCCCGGACTGGGATCGCGTCCGGAGGGGTGAGCGCGCACATGCTCAATCCACAAATACTGTATACCATTGTTAGGCCTACAGACTGCCATGGCCCACCAGTTCCTATTTCAGTTTTCCCCCCTCCCTGGAGATCCATAGCAGAACTGAGTCAAATGGATCTCTAGTGGAGTGTACTGTGTTGGCATTTTTACCCCCCTTGGATTACAAATGTGTTCCTGAAATGTGCACCACCGTTTAAAGACTTGCATGCAAAGAATTTTACCCCCCTAGAGACTGAGTTATATGGTCAGGCCTGGCCATCTAGATAGTTTATTTAGTTGCTGCGCCATAGGGTGCATAGTGAGGTACTGTTACACGTGGCGCGTGTGCGCCATATCTTACTAGTTATAGTGTGACTATTGCTGCAGGGCTCTGCAGATAGATTTATGTGATCTGTTACAACTGTTGATTTTATTGCCAGTAGAAAGTAAATTCGTTATTCTTCTATCACTGCATTGGTGTCTGAATTTAACCATAGAGCATAAGATTTATATATATTACCCTAGACTAACTGTGCCAGAAGGGGGTCGAGTAAATTGCTGGGGGTTGGCGGAGCTGTCTTCAGGGCCCAAACTAAATCTGCGGCCCTCTTAACTGAAGGTATCGCTACACGTGGGGGTTCTCGTCCGGGATCCTGATACAGCAGGTGAACGCCAGAAGTGCCGGCATGGACCCCATGGACCCACAAGCAGTAGAAGAGTGGTGCAAAGCCTCTAGGGCAGAGCCAAACCGCTCGATAGTCATCAGCCTCCCTGGGGAGGAATGGTCGAATGAAACGGTAGAGGAGTTAATGAAGTCAGTGTCCCCAGATCACACACCATGGGTGACGGAGATAAAGTCAGACCCAGACACCTCATATCAGTATGCACTAGTGGAGTACTGGGACGGGATGCCAGAGGCTTGCAAGTGCAAGTGTGTGCGGACGCCAGACAACAGAACCTATAGGTTGGCGCACGCAGTAACTGTAGAGAAGGAGCCATCACCAACGGGATCACCGCAGGCTGCGGCCCGTACCTCACCAGGAAGAGGAGACAGGGTGACGCCCCCGGTGGCACCTGTACCTGCCACTGCTATATCGCCAGAACTGATAAAGGCAATAGGGGATCTGCTAACCAAATGTCAGAAGACAAGCACGGTGCATGTAGAGACTAGCTACCGGAGACTACAGACATTCTCAGGGAAGCTCCCTGTCCCTGCAGGGGAGGAAGACTTCGATACATGGGTGGAACAGGCATTACAAGCAGTGGAGTCATGGGAGGTGCCTGAAGCGCAGAAGAGGCAACGAGTGATAGAAAGCCTTAAAGGCGCAGCAGCAGAAGCGGTTAAAAGTTTCCGGTTTGGAAATACAGACTGCACGGCTCAAGACTGTCTAGCTATGCTACAGGAAGAGTTTGGTCAGCTAGAAAAGGTGACAGAGATGGTCTACCAATTTGAACATACTTTCCAACAGCCGAATGAAAAGCTTTCAGAGTATGTCAGAAGACTGAACAGGTTGCTGTGTAAGATTGTCTTGAAGAAGGGAATGATGCCCCAAAATACAGATGCGGCAAGAATGAAGCAAGTCTTAAAGGGAGCGTTACGCTCAGATCCAGTCTGGTTGCACTTGAAAACCTCAGAAGGATCAGGAAATGATAAAGACAAGTCATGCCCCTACACCAGGGATGGTCAACTCGCTCATGACTCCAGAAAGGGACTCAG
The DNA here is from genome assembly GCA_029206835.1 of Rana muscosa. Classification (NCBI taxonomy): domain Eukaryota; kingdom Metazoa; phylum Chordata; class Amphibia; order Anura; family Ranidae; genus Rana; species Rana muscosa. Next base: position 477,747,975 of record CM055117.1, on the reverse strand, counting down.
AAGTGGACACTTTGAAATCAAAAATGTCTCAGGTGTTAGAGATGCTAACCTCTCTGATGGCAAAAGACACACAGGGTCCAGAGAAAGAGGTAGAGAGAAAGGAACTGTTCCCAGCTGTTTCGGCACCCACATCTCTGCAAGACTGGGGGGACATAATCTGTTTTAACTGTGGGGGAGTTGGCCACATTGCAGCTACATGTTCCAGTCCCAAGAAGAAGAAAACAGATAACCGCAAGCCGGCGGGAAACTCCAGAGGGCCCTGGTGAAGGAGTCAATCGGGTGCCTATCATCTTCAGTGAACTCCAAGCTGAATTCGAAGCAGAAGAAAGGAGGAGACAAAACCCCTCAGCAGAAACACAACATTCCTCAACAGAGATACACCCCAGAGAAAGGGGGCAAGACCCCTCAGAAGGGGCACAGCATTCCCCAGAGGGGATGCACACCTAAGAAAAACAATATCCCTCAGCGGGTCTGTACACCCATTGAAAGGAGGGAAATCAATGCATAACAGGCTCAAGAAAGACAGAAGGCCAAAGGGAGTTGGACGAGAGAGAGTCCGAAGGGAAAGGACCAGAAGAAGGCAACCCCTGCCAGGCCATATCCGGAGAAGCTGGTAGGCCCATCTCCTATAGTGCCCATTCAAGTGGAGGGAGTCTACACCAGAGCCATCTTGGATACTGGGGCACAAGTGACCCTATTATACCGGGATTTCTACGATAAGCATTTGAGTCACCTGCCCATCCAGAAGATTGAGGAACTGGAAATATGGGGGATTGGAACCCAGAGCTTCCCCTACGATGGCTATCTGCCCGTCAAGATGACCTTTGACCCATCTGTGGCTGGGAAGGCCGAAGTGTTTGACACCCTGGCAGTTGTGTGCCTCGGCCGCCAGGAGCCAACAAGAGTTCTCTTATAATAGGGACGAACACGGACCTGGTCTGAAGACTCCTAACCCCTCTAGTGAAAAAGAAGGGGCCAGCGGCCACCAAGATCCACCCCGTGCTGAAGACGGCCTACCAACGGCTGGTCCTAGAGCAGAAGACCCCTGGGGAGGGGATAGGGAAGGTGTGGAGACTTGGAAGAGAAGGGGTAGTGTTGCAGCCCGGCGAAGTAACCTGTCTCAGAGCCACTGTGAAGCTTACTTGGGAGCAACCTGGACCCTTTGTCATGCTGGAGTCCGACCCAAGGGAAGAGTCCTCCGGTCTGGAAGTGATACCAGAAGTGATTCCGCAGAAGGCCCTGAAGAAGGCCCATTGTAGAGTTCCGGTGAGTGTTAGGAATACTACAGGTGGCCCTATGGAAATCCCAGCCAGGATGCTGCTGGGCCAGGTGAGCCCTGCTGCCCCGGTTACCCTGTCAGAAGTCAAGGGGACGGGTAAAGGAGGAGACTTTTGGGAGAAGCTGTCCATGGAAAACCCGAATCTGCCCAGGGCTTGGAAAGAGAGAGCCAAGGCCCGGTTGACCAGATGGGAGAAGATCTTCTCCAAAGATGAGTTCGATGTGGGGTGTGCAAGGAGTGCCACCCATCGAATCCGCCTCCAAGAAGATAAGCCCTTCAGAGAGAGGGTCAGGCGGGTCCCACTAGCAGATCTGGAGGATCTAAGGGAACAACTCGCAGCACTCAAGTGGACTGGTGTGATCCGGGAGTCTAGAAGCCCCTATGCCTCCCCGATAGTGGTGGTCAGGAAGAAGAATGGGTCGTTGAGGCTCTGTATAGACTACAGGACCCTCAACAGGAGAGCCATCCCCGACCAGTACACCACTCCGAGGATAGAGGACGCTTTACAGAGTTTGTCTGGAGCCAAGTGGTTCAGCGTTATGGATCTCAAGAGTGGATACTACCAGATCCCTATGCATCCAGAAGACAAGGAGAAGACAGCCTTCATAACCCCAGTGGGGTTCTTCGAGTTTGATCGAATGCCTCAGGGACTGTCTGGAGCTCCTGCTACCTTCCAACGTCTCATGGAGAAGACTGTAGGAGACATGAACCTTATTGAAGTCCTTGTATACCTGGACGATGTCATTGTCTTTGGGAGAACCCTGGAAGAACACGAAGAGAGGCTGGAAAAAGTGTTGAGAAGACTCAGTGAGGAGGGACTCAAGCTTTCGCCTTAGAAGTGTCGGTTCTACCAGTCTTCTGTGAACTATCTGGGGCACATAGTGTCTGAAGAAGGGGTGGCCACAGACCCTGAGAAATTGGAGGCATTTACCTCCTGGCCAAGACCCACCAGAGTAACAGAACTCATATCCTTCTTGGGGTTCTGCTCCTATTACAGGAGATTTGTGGAAGGATTCGCCCGAATTGTCAGACCATTGAATGAACTACTCAAGACCGAGGGGGAAGAGGACGACTCAGGGCCCAGGAAGCCGGGAGAGTCAGTCAGAGATCAGTGGAACCAAAAGTGTGAAGAGGCCTTCCAGGCGCTGAAGAAGAGCCTAACCACTGCCCCAGTCTTGGCCTACGCAGACCCAACCAAACCCTATGAACTACATGTAGATGCTAGTCATGACGGTCTAGGAGGAGTACTTTACCAAGAACACGAAGGACAACTGCGGCCTGTTGCCTACGTGAGCAGGAGCCTGACCCCCTCTGAGAAGAACTACCCCACTCACAAGCTGGAGTTCCTGGCCCTTAAGTGGGCGGTAGTAGACAAGCTCAAAGACTACCTGTATGGGGCGGAGTTCACTGTGAAGACCGACAACAACCCCCTTACCTACCTTTTCACCACTGCAAAGCTGGACGCCACTGGACACAGGTGGCTGGCCGCACTGTCTGGATTCAATTTCAGCCTAAAGTACAGGCCAGGGGCTGGAAATCGAGATGCAGACGCTCTGTCCAGGAGATCTCATGGCCCCACCAGTGACACGGAAGACTGGACTCAAGTGGCACCTGACGGGGTGCGGGCCCTTTGTCAAGGGGCTGAATTACAAGCCAGAGGAGGCTCAAGGCTGGAAGAGATAGGAGTTACCATGGTAGGAGTCCCCAAACAATACTGTGGAGTAACCCACCTGGAGGAAGACCATCTGCCAAAACTGTCCAAGAAGGAACTGAGATGCGACCAATTAGAAGACCCCATGGGGAAATTGGTTCTGGAAGCCCTGGAGAATCAGGATCCAAATAGACTCCTGCGCCACTCCTCAAAGGAAGCTCGCCTGTTGAGGAAATAGTGGGACAGGTTGCAGGTGCATCAGGGAGTGGTCTACCGAAGGGGCCCCTCTGATGACCTGGAAGATAAATGGCAATTGTTCCTTCCGGAAAAACATCGAGAGACTGTTCCGATTGCCCTACATGACAATCACGGCCACCTAGGGGCGGAAAGGACCTTTCAACTCGTCAGAAGTCGGTTCTATTGGCCCTGCATGAGGGCAGAAGTGGAAGAGTACTGCCATTCATGTGCACGCTGCATCCAGAGGAAGACTTTACCCCATCAAGCTGCCCCAATGGGCCATCTACAAAGTCAAGGCCCAATGGATCTGGTATGTATTGATTTTCTCTGCCTCGAACCCGATCTGAGTGGACTAGGAAATGTTCTGGTGATAACCGATCATTTCATCCGGTATGCCCAAGCTTTCCCAACCAAAGACCAGAAGGCTTCCACAGTAGCCAAGGTACTTATGGAGAAATATTTTGTCCATTATGGGCTGCCACAGCGACTCCATTCAGATCAAGGAAGGGACTTTAAGAGTCGGCTGATCCGGAAACTCCTGGATTCGTTAGGAATCAAGAAAACCCGAACCACACCTTACCACCCACAGGGAGATGCTCAGCCGGAGAGGTTTAACCGAACCCTGCTCAATATGTTGGGAACTCTGGATAGTGAGAAGAAACAACATTGGAGCAAACACATAGCAGCTATAGTACACGCTTACAACTGCACCACCAGTGATGCTACAGGCTACTCCCCATATCGACTCATGTTTGGGAGAGAAGCAAGGTTACCTGTGGACCTGGCCTTTGGCACCTCTTTAGACCATTCCTCAGCCACATCCCACAAAGGATATGTGGACAGGCTCAGACACAGCCTGAAAGTAGCCTATGAACAAGCTCAAGCGGCCTCAGATCAAAGGGGAGCTCAAAACAAAAGAAACTTTGACTTGAAAGTCCGGGTGCAAGACCTGCAGCCCGGGGACCGAGTACTGCTACGCAATCTGGGGTCCCTGGAAAACACAAACTTGCAGACAGATGGAGATCTGAACCCTATGTCATCTGTAGGAAGCTGCCGGGCCTACCTGTCTACAAGTTGAAGCCAGAAGGAAAGGTAGGACCACTGAAGACGTGGCATCGAAACCACCTGCTCCCACTTGCTGAAGCAGTCAGGATACCTCCAGTGAGGGACTCCCCTGAACCAGTCTCTATTCTGGATACCCCCAGGCCAAACACTCGGCCCCAGACATCTCGGGCTGAAGATGGAGAGGCCTCTGAACTTAGTGGAGATGAAGGAAGAGAACTTCACTGGCTGTGGCCTTCCCCAACTCCAGGAACTTCTGCTATAGATCTTCCAACCACTGAAGACACTATAGATGGACAACTGAATGCAGAAGCCACTGAGTTCATCCCATCTAGTCCTTCATCAGATTACTGGGAAGATGCCTGTGATACTTACTCTGAAAAGGACCCTAGGGACTCTATGTATCCCTCGGCTCCTGAAGCAGATGTTCCAGAGCCCGCCGTGTTGCCCGAACCTGCTACAGAAGAAGAGCCTGTGGCACCAGAGCCAGAAACCCCAAGAGAGCAAAGGGCTCGAAGAGTCATAAGGCCTCCCAAAAAGTTGACTTACCCACAAATGGGGAAGAGCTCAGAAGATTCCGTGGTCACTGCCAGGAGGAGTGCAGAGAATCCGCATCCCTCCACTGTTCATTTGGTGGAGGGCAACCCCCACTCACTCTCTGGCACAGTTAGGCAGGTCACTCATTATAGTGTGACCTGTGGGCAAAGGAATTCAACCCCTCGTTTTTGGTGGGAATTCCCTATGCCAACATCTTACGCAATGTTGTCTAGGGTTGTAGGCAATGTATGCTAGAATTATCTTTGGGGACCAAAGAGTTTAAGTGGGGGGAGTGTGTAGCGGGGTCCCCTTTAAGACTCCCAGGACTACCTTACCCAGAACCCCTTTCGGCAATGTTTCCACTCCAGAGACTCATGGGGGGGTTATATAAGGAGGAGGCGAGGCGGAGCTCGGCCTCTTTGGGACACGAGACTTCAGTGGAGAGATCTTCCTGTGCGGATCCGCTGTGGTGCAAGGCCTGAAGCCTGGGGCCTTGCGCTGCTACCCAAAAGAGCCTTCCACCCCATCTCGAGCCTGGGTGGCATCTGACTCGGTTTCTTCAACCGCTGCTGAGCCGGAGACCCGACCGCTGCAGACGCTGTGTGTTGAGACACAGCAGGTGGAAGTTCCCGGACTGGGATCGCATCCGGAGGGGTGAGCGAGCACATGCTCAGTCCACAAATACTGTATACCATTGTTAGGCCTACAGACTGCCGTGGCCCACCAGTTCCTATTTCAGTTTCCCCCCCTCCCTGGAGATCCATAGCAGAACTGAGTCAAACGGATCTCTAGTGGAGTGTACTGTGTTGGCATTTTTACCCCCCTTGGATTACAAATGTGTTCCTGAAATGTGCACCACCATTTAAAGACTTGCATGCAAAGAATTTTACCCCCCTAGAGACTGAGTTATATGGTCAGGCCTGGCCATCTAGATAGTTTATTTAGTTGTTGCGCCATAAGGTGCATAGTGAGGTACTGTTACACGTGGCGCGTGTGTGCCATATCTTACTAGTTATAGTGTGACTATTGCTGCAGGGCTCTGCAGATAGATTCATGTGATCTGTTACAACTGTTGATTTTATTGCCAGTAGAAAGTAAATTCGTTATTCTTCTATCACTGCATTGGTGTCTGAATTTAACCATAGAGCATAAGATATATATATATTTCTTTTTCGTACATCACGGGACACAGAGCGACTTAGTCATTACTAATGGGTTATATAGATTACCTTCAGGTGTTGGCACTGGCCAATTCCAAACCGGAAGTACCCTCCCCTATATAAGCCCCTCCCACCCGGGAGCACCTCAGTTTTTTGCCAGTGTCTAAGGTGTTGGCCAAAGAGTAACGTGTTTTCACTGGGCTTGCGTACAGGTTCTTTTGGGCCTTAGTAAGCTGTTCCGGATCCGACCAAAAAAGCTTCATAGCTAAACGGTCGGTACCCGGGCCTTGCAGCAGAAGAGCAAGGTGTTGCCTGTAATGCTTCTCTTAGGAGGGCTGGACCCTGGGATCCAGAGCTCTGGTCATACCCACGACCAAGATGTTGTCTGTGCAGGGTGCTATACAGGTCCAGGGGAGTGGAATCCTTGGGAACCCGGTCCCTGAAGGTTTAATTACAATGCCTGCCGTGATAGGTGAAGTTTGGACTTCTGTGGACCAAACAAAGTCCTGCGGCGGGGATCAGGTAAGTGGGGGCCCCCAGGAACTTGGTTCTATTGGGGGACCCCCAAGCCTAATTTGTCTTTTTGTCTGTTACCTAACGGTATTCCCGCTAAATATCTGTGTTTGCCTGTAACTACTGAAAATGTAAAATTTTAATAGTAGTCAAGAAAAAAAAAAAAAAAAAAAGGGACCGCGGTACCTGTGTTAAACCACTAGAGGCCGCTGTAGTCCATTTTTTCTTGTCATGTGGATCTTTGGTTTTCTCAAGTCAAAAGATCCAGGCAGCTGGTAAGTTTCTCTGTGGGAATCCACTTCCTCTGCCCTGTTGCTGCGCTCATCCACCGCACAGGCCCTCCGGCAAAAAGGGCCCTGGCTCCTAGTCCCCTGTTTGATTTCGAAAAGGGCGCCAATGGCGCGCGTGCACGCGCCTCCTATGAAAAAAGGGGCGGGGCGGGTGGATGACGCTCGATGCGCGCCGCGGCGCTTCTGCGCATGTGCGGGCGTCCCAGCATAGTTAAAAGACACAGTACAAGTGTCAGCTGGATGCAAACAGAGCTAGCAACAAACAGTGGCACACAGAGGCGGTTGATGCAGGCATCCCCATAGAAAGGCACTTTAGTGGACACCAGCTGGTATATAGCAGCACCTGTGTTAGACTATTACCAGCAAAAATTGGTGTATGACGACGGGAATACCTCAGCTTTGTGCTTAAAGGATATGTCGTCCAGACGCTCCGGAAATAGATCTTCCCGGAAGCCAAAGGGGTCTCCATCGGGCTCTGAGGATATTGGGCATGCTTGTACTGCACCAATCTCCCCTGAGAATTCAGAGGTCAGTAGCCGTAGAAACCCCGCAGGAATGCCTGGTGCCGCGGCTGTCCCCAGTCCACCTGCTCCTGTATATATAACAGAGGAGGTTTTATCCTCAACTCTGGGAGGATTGGAAGAGAGATTAACAGCATTGATCGCTGCTTCCCTGTCTCAGGAAAAGCGCGTCCGATCTCCGTCTCCTCCTTCAGAGTGCCTGTTAGTGGAGGAACAGCCCCACACAGAGATCGACCTACCTGAAGGGGATCAGGATGAGGTTGATTCAGTTATGGAGGAATCAACAGTGGAAGAACCTTTCTTAGCATCTCAGGCTGAAAGATTATGGGTTCAGTCTCTGACTAATATGGTCCGATCAGCATTTAAAATGCCTCTGGCGGAACCACCATCCACTACGGTTTCCTCGCTGGGGTCGCTAAAAGCTCCCCAGGCTGTCTGTTCCTTCCCAATCCACCCTTTATTAGAAGGGCTTATTTACCAGGATTGGGAGCATCCTGATAAAATATTTGCTCCCCCCAAGAGATTTCCTGTGATCTATCCCATGGAGGATAAGTTCATAAAAAAATGGAGGGTCCCTACAGTGGACGCAGCCATCTCTTGTGTGAATAAATCACTGACATGTCCAGTAGATAATGTTCCAATGTTCAAAGACCCAATAGATAAAAAATTGGAGTCTTTACTAAAATCTGCTTTCTCTACAGCAAGCATGGTGACACAACCTGCGGTAGCAGCGATTGGAGTCTGCCAAGCAGTGAAAGATCAGTTGAAACAAGTCTTAAGGGACTTACCAGATCAGCAGGCTCTTGCCCTAGCTGACCTGCCTAGAGCCTTGTGTTTTGCGGTGGACGCCATAAAGGATACAATCCAACAGGCCTCCCGCTTTACGCTGTCTATAGTACATATGCGTAGGCTTCTGTGGCTCAAAAACTGGTCTGCTGAAGCTCCCTGTAAAAAACTGCTGGTTAGCTTCCCATTTCATGGAGAACGCTTATTTGGAGAAGATCTGGACAAATATATCCAGAAAATTTCTGCCGGTAAAAGTTCACTCTTACCGGTTACGAACAAGGGTAGAAGTCCTTCTTTTAAGAGGCCTACTTCTCCAGTCCCGGGCACATCGGCTGTGAAGCAGTTCCGACGGCCTCCGCGGTCAAATTCAGGGGGCAGAAATCAGGGACAATCACAGGGTAACAAAAAGCCCTGGATCAAGAGAGGTACAAAACCTCCCCCCAAGGCATGAAGCGTTGCCCCCACTCAATCGGGTGGGGGGAAGACTTCAGTTGTTCACAGAGACCTGGCGGGACACCATCAGAGACAGATGGGTGCTCTCCGCAGTAAGTCTGGGATACAAGCTGGAGTTAAAAGGCACTCCTCCTGCCCAATTTATGAGGTCAAACGTGCCAAGAGATCCCCAAAAGAGAGGATCCCTCCTTCTGGCACTAGAACAACTATTGCTCCAAGGTGTAATCATGAAGGTTCCCCTGGAAGAAAGCGGATTCGGGTTTTACTCAAACCTTTTCACAGTCCCCAAACCAAATGGGGACGTGAGGCCCATATTAAATCTAAAAGGGCTAAACAAGTTCCTAAATATCAGGACTTTTCGGATGGAGTCGATCCGATCGGTGGCCACCGCCCTACAAGGGCAGGAATGGTTAGCCTCGATCGACATAAAGGATGCTTATCTGCATATTCCCATCTTTCCGGCCCACCAGAAATTTCTACGCTTTGCAGTAGAAGGGCGCCATTTTCAGTTCAGAGCCTTACCTTTCGGTCTGGCCACAGCACCACGAGTGTTCACAAAAATTCTGGCCCCATTATTGGCCAATCTAAGAACACCGGGTGTAACGATAATGGCATATCTAGACGACCTGCTACTAATAGACCACTCAGTGGAAAAGCTGGAAGTAGCTATTCACAAGACAATCAAGTATCTGGAATATCACGGTTGGATTATCAACCGGGACAAGTCAGCTCTAAGACCAGTCAAAAGTCTGGAATACTTAGGGCTAAGGCTGGATTCAAATCAGAGAAAGATTTTCTTACCTCCAGAGAAGGTGTCGTCTTTAAAAGATTTGACCCACTTAGTGGGTACAAAAAGAAAACCATCCATACGCCTCTGCATGAGGCTGCTGGGAAAGATGGTGGCTTCATTCGAAGCGGTACCCTACGGTCAATTCCATTCAAGGAATTTGCAAAGGGCCATACTGTCAGCCTGGAACAAAAAAGTTCAGGCTTTAGACTTACCAATGTCCCTGTCCCCTTCCGTTCGCAAGAGCCTCCATTGGTGGTTGGTGCCCCAGAATCTGGAAAGAGGGAAACCCTTCAGTCCGGTTTCTTGGAAGGTGGTCACTACAGATGCCAGCCTCATAGGCTGGGGGGCAGTACTGGAGCAATGGTCTCTCCAGGGCAAGTGGTCAGAAGCAGAAAAGGCCCTGCCCATCAATCTCTTAGAGATACGAGCAGCCCGGTATGCCCTAGTAGCATGGACATCCAAACTCCAAGGGTCCCCTGTCAGAATTCAATCAGACAATGCCACAGCAGTGGCATATATCAATCACCAGGGTGGCACCAAGAGTCGTGCAGCCCAGAGGGAAGCAAATTGCATCCTGGAGTGGGCAGAAAGATATGTCCCAGCCATATCCGCGGTTTTCATCCCAGGAGTGGAAAATTGGAGAGCGGACTTTCTAAGTCGCCAACAATTATGCCCGGGGGAATGGTCTCTTCACCCCGAGGTTTTCCAGGCAATATGCCAGCGGTGGGGAACACCGGATGTAGATCTGCTAGCATCCAGATTCAACGCAAAGGTGGACAGATTTGTGTCTCGCACAAGGGATCCCCTAGCTTGCGGCTCGGATGCCCTAGTGTTCCCTTGGGATCAGTTCAAGCTGATATATGCATTCCCACCGCCACAATTGTTACCGCGATTACTCCGCAGAATCAGGGTAGAAAAGAAACCAGTGATTCTGGTGGCTCCAGCGTGGCCCCGAAGGGCATGGTACGCGGAGATTGTAAAAATGTCAGTGAGGAGTCCTTGGACCCTCCCACATCGTCCGGACCTGCTGTCGCAGGGACCGATATACCACCCTTCCTTACCAGCCCTAGGTTTGACGGCCTGGCTATTGAAGCCCACATTCTGAAAAAGAGAGGGCTCTCTAATTCTGTGGTATCTACCATGATCAATGCCAGGAAGCCGGTATCCAGGCAGATCTATTATAGGATCTGGAAAGCGTACATTACGTGGTGTGAGGCCAAGAAATGGCATCCACGTAAGTACGTGATAGGTAGGATTTTGGACTTCCTACAGTGGGCTGTAGATAGGAAGCTTGCCTTGAGTACTATCAAGGGTCAGATTTCGGCCTTGTCAATATTTTTTCAAAGGCCCTTGGCTTCGCATTCACTAGTCAAAGCCTTTATACAAGGAGTGATGCGTATTAGCCCTCCGGTTAGTATTCCCATATGTCCTTGGGACTTAAACCTGGTTCTGTCGGTTCTACAGAAACAACCGTTTGAACCATTGCAACACATTTCCTTGGTTCTTCTCACCAGGAAATTGATTTTCTTAGTAGCCGTTTGTTCGGCTAAAAGAGTATCGGAACTAGCCGCCTTGTCCTGTAAGGAGCCATATCTGGTTGTCCATAAGGACAGAGTAGTATTACGTCCTCATCCAGCCTTTTTTCCTAAGGTGGTATTGAGGTTTCATTTGAACCAAGATGTGGTTCTTCCTTCTTTTTTCCCCAAACCTAGCTCGGTAGAGGAAAAGTTATTACATTCTTTGGATGTAGTAAGAGCAGTTAAAGCTTATCTGAAAGCCATGGCTCAGATTCGCAGAACGGATTCTTTGTTTGTTCTGCCGGAAGGCCCCAGAAAGGGTCAGGCAGCATCAAAATCTACTTTAGCCAAGTGGATTCGACAGGTCATAATACAAGCCTATGGCTTGAGAAAGAGACCGCCTCCGTTCAAAGTTAGGGCGCACTCCACAAGAGCAGTTGGAACTTCATGGGCAGTGCATCACCAGGCCTCCCTGGCTCAAGTATGTAAGGCCGCGACATGGTCTTCGGTACACACGTTTACTAGATTCTACCAGGTAGACGTTAGAAATCAGGAGGATGTCGCCTTTGGGCGCAGTGTGTTGCAGGCCGCAAAAGATCCTCATGCCTGATGGCGCCCAGCTTATGTATCCCTCCCCTCATTTGGCATTGCTTTGGGACGTCCCATTAGTAATGACTAAGTCACTCTGTGTCCCGTGATGTACGAAAAAGAAAAAGGGATTTTTATAACAGCTTACCTGTAAAATCCTTTTCTTGGAGTACATCACGGGACACAGAGCTCCCACCCCTCTTTTTGGGACACTTATTGCTTGGCTACAAAACTGAGGTGCTCCCGGGTGGGAGGGGCTTATATAGGGGAGGGTACTTCCGGTTTGGAATTGGCCAGTGCCAACACCTGAAGGTAATCTATATAACCCATTAGTAATGACTAAGTCGCTCTGTGTCCCGTGATGTACTCCAAGAAAAGGATTTTACAGGTAAGCTGTTATAAAAATCCCTTTATTACCCTAGACTAACTGTGCCAGAAGGGGGTCGAGTAAATTGCCGGGGGCTGGCGGAGCTGTCTTCAGGGCCCAAACTAAATCTGCAGCCCTCTTAACTGAAGGTATCGCTACATTACATTTTGTGCAGAGACTGTTCTAAGCACAGGAAACAAGCGCTGCTTTACAGGCATACTATATACACCCCCCAGGTACAAAATTTAAAGGAATATTTCACTTTTATTGTTTCACTTTAAGCATTATTAAAATCACTGCTCCCGAAAAAACTTCTGTTTTTAAAACTTTTTTTTGCATTGATACATGTCCCCTGGGGTAGAACCCGGGTCCCCAAACACTTTTTATGACAATAACTTGCATATAAGCCTTTAAAATTCGCACTTTAGATTTCTCCCATAGACTTTCACAGGGTGTTCCCCGACTTATCGAATTTGCCGCGAACACCCCAAATTGTTAGCTGAACGGGCGAAAAGGCAATGTTCGAGTCGAACATGAGTTCGACTCAAACTCGAAGCTCATCCCTAGAGGAGAGCAGCGGGATGACGGAGGCACGTAACCTGACCATGGTGATCATGGATCAGCAGCCATGATTACCGTGGTCAGCACACTAAGGGGGACACAGGAACAGGCAATGTGCTGTTCAATCTGCTATAAGGGAACAGGATCTTTTTTTTTTTTTTTTTTAAAGGGTTACAACCTCTTTAATATGCCCTCTAACAACCAAATGCCTTGTTAGAAAATCCAGGTCTTGTTTCCTTTTTATAAATGTAGCGGGTGGTTACATTTAGGGGAGGCATCTGAGTGATAACAGGCTCAGATGCAGCAATTGTTAGGGTTCATGGACCAATTTATGCCAGTGGAGGATATCAATGGTGTCCAGTTCCCTGCGGCCTATAGGTGGCGCTGTCGCCATAGGCCGGGGTTGAACCACCATTGGAGGTCTGTGCCTTTTTTGTCCTCTCGCGGCAGTGGTACAGCGGGGCGGGGAACCTGCTGTGCATGCTGGGAGAGGGGATAAAAGGGGCAGACATCTTCCGCTCGGGGTCCACGCCCAGGCACCTTCAGCCTGGGTGTGAGTGCTGGTGGTCTTCGGGCGCCCTCGGCCCGGGGACGGAGCTGCGATTCCACCCCAGACACCTTTAGTCTGGGGTGAGGTACTCTCTGGAGGCCTGGGGCCCAGTACCTTCGACTGGGTGGGTCCCGCATGGGAGGGAGGATTCCTAGGGTGTCCTCCGGTGTTGGACACCCGAATCTAGGGCGAGGGGGACCAGAGAGGGTTACCTTCCTGAAGATCCAGTGCAGCATTGGCTGGTGACGGTGGAGGCCTCTGGTGACCGTCCGGATGGATGACTCTCCCTGACAGGGGCCGCATCTCAAGAAGGTAGTCCACGTTCTCATGGTCGGTGGTAGCGACCCAACTGAAACCCAGGTCGGTGGCAGAGACCTCAAGCCTAATTGACCCGGTCGGTGGCAGCGACCACCCTCACGGTCAGTGGCAGCGACCGTGCGCCAAGCCTGTTTGTGCACACTGAAACAGGAGAGTAACAAGTTCATGTTTGTGCCTGGACCTTCCTCTTCACCATGCCTGTTCGTTATCTAACCAGTCTGCTCTAAAAGGGCTATTTTTTGCTCTAAAAGAATAAATAAGTGTTGGACTTTCAGTGGTGTGGAACTTGACTTTCTGGGAGTAAAAGGTCATCCTCAAGGGAAGTTTTGGCTCTGGACAGGGGCACAGGCCCAAAAGGTAATTGGTTATAGCTCACCCCTCTACACACTAGAGGATATGAGTTGGTGGTGCGTCACACTCTCCTCCCTGGTCCCCTAGACGAGAGCCATTGACATTGACAGAGAAGGAGGGAGTGAGAGGTGAGGTCGCTACATAAACATAAACATTCATTTATAAAAACTCTCAGAAATACATTTCTGAATTCAGATATGCCAGTACAGTGATATTTCAAGGGGTGCTCTGGGTCTTATAGGGCTAAAGCAACATCCCATGCACATTCTTACGCTGGTGAAACAATTGCACTCTTCTTAATTTAATGCAAAATTAATTTAGCAATGTCTGTTTTCTTTGCCCCACATCAGACTACCATAGCACAACAGCTCTTGCTGAGACAAGAAAAAAAGGAAAGAACAGACTTCCTTCAACAGCACCCCCAGCTTCTGGCTGGGAAATCAAGGGGAATCTGGCCAAGGAAAGCCCTGTACACATGGGCGAGAATCCAGTCGAAAAAAAAAACAACAGTTTTCTCGACGGGATTCCTGGCAAGATTTTCTTGCCAAGCCCTGTGTACACACGCATATTCAAAAGAACCGCCGTTCTTTTGAATGGCAAGAATGCGGTGACGTCATCGACAATGACGAGCATGCGCTCGTCATATTCAATGCCATCGCCGACCATCTTGCTTCACCCTACACTACCCTTGTATGCTACCGCACATGCGTCGAAGTCTCATCGAGCATGCGCGGGTTTACCTGGAGACAGGTAAGCATACATACACATGGTTTTCTCGTCGGGAAACAGGCCGACGAGAATCCAGACGAGAAAATAGAGAGCAGGTTCTCTATTTTTCTCGTCGAGATTCCTGGCAGTTTTCTTAACGAGAAACCATACACACGAACGGTTTTCTCGGCAAAAAGTTCTCCCATCAGTTTTCTTGCTGTTTCTTGTCGAGAAAACCGGTCGTGTGTATAAGGCTGAAGTCTTAATTAAATCAAATGCCATTTTGGTTGTAAATAAAAAATAAAATAATTTTTGTATATATATATATATATATATATATATATATATATATATACAGTACATGGCAATGAATTTTGCAAACTCCTAGACACTTCTTCTGCCTTATTCCAGTGCTCCTGCACTGTAAAGGTGCCACACAATGCTTCCACAGCTCAAATGCAGCTGCAAAATTTCTGGTGACAAAGGTAGGCTGATTCACAAAGAAAAAAAAAAAAAAAGGAGGCAAAAATGCACCTGTTTACTTAATTTTCCAGCGCAAAAGCAAACAATGCATGTAAAAATGCTTGCAGCTCCGGGATAACAAATACAAGTCAATGATAAATGAGCTGGCAGACTTAAAAGTGCACAAATGCGCTGAAAAATATTGGTAAATATCTTACCTGAAGAAAGGATTTCTCCTCGTTTTGCACATCAGGGGAGCTAGTAAATGAATCAAACTTCCATAACTGTCCTCTAATTGCTTGAGTCAAGCATGACCTGGCATTGTTCGAAATGTATCACGTGACTTGGGATCATGGGATTGGTCTTCTAGGGATTCACAAAGCTCTCTCTGTCAGGTCTTCTCAGTTAGTTAGCTTTCTTTTCACCCAATTACAATATAAACCCTATTGAGGTTTATCACCACAAACATCCTTTGACACATGGCAATTTTCTTGATGCCTCCTACTGTATGTTTATTTTTATGTAGGAATGTCTCACTTACCATCACTGCTGCCATGTATAAAAATTACAGTGCAGCACAATGTCAAGAAAGGTGGGACTTATTGGCATTGCCACCGCACATTATTCCTTGATGGCAACAACACACAGTTTGGTTAGCTTTGTTTGATTTTTGGGGATTGCATTGGATTTTCACCTTGGCTTGTAAGTACATTTTAATTTTTGGCACAACTTTTTTGCCCTTTTTTGTTCCTGCATGTGCATTTTGATAGCCTCTCCAAAGTATACCATTTAAATTATTAGTGTCATCACAATGATGGACCTGCATTGTGCAATGTGCATGAAAACAACCTCTCCGTACACTTTTCAATATGATTGCGTAATTTTCCTACTATACACAGCTATGTAATGTCAAGGCCTTGCACAGATTGGACAGCCAGGTTAGATAGTGTATGGCCAGTGTTACATGTGTGGAGTTTTGCTAAATCTAGCAAAATTATTCAAAACATTACTATGGACAAGGAAAAAAAAAAAGGAAAAAACACTAGGTCGGACTTTAACCACTTAAGCCCCGGACCAATACGCAGCATAAAGACCAGAGGTGTTTTTACAATTTGGCACTGCGCTGCTTTAACTGGTAATTGCGCGGTCATACAATATTGTACCCAAACGAAATTTGCGTCCTTTTCTTCCAACAAATAGAGCTTTCTTTTAATAGTATTTGATTGCCTCTGCTATTTTTATTTTTTGAGATATAAACGGAAAAATACAGATTTTTTTTTAAAAAAAATGATATTTTCTACTTTTTGTTATAAGAAAAATCTAATAATCTCAATTTTAGTCACACATTTAGGCCAAAATGTATTCAGCCACATGTCTTTAGTAAAAAAAATGTCAATAAGCGTATATTTAATTTTATTGGTTTGCGCAAAAGTTATAGTGTCTACAAACTAGGGTACATTTTCTGGAATTTACACAGCTTTTAATTTATGACTGCCTATCTAATTTATTGAGGTGCTAAAATGGCAGGGCAGTACAAAACCCCCCCAAATGACCCCATTTTGGAAAGTAGACACCCCAAGGAAATTGCTGAGAGGCATGTTGAGCCCATTGAATATTTGTTTTTTGTCCCAAGTGATTGAATAATGGGAAAAAATGTATTTTTACAAAAAGTTGTCACTAAATGATATATTGCTCACACATGCCATGGGCATATGTGGAATTACACCCCAAAATACATTTTGCCGCTTCTCCTGAGTACAGGGATACCACATGTGTGGGACTTTTTGGGAGCCTAGCCACGTACGGGGCCCCGAAAACCGAACACCGCCTTCAGGATTTCTAATGCGGCGTACACACGATCGTTTTTCATGCCATTTTTTAAACCGACGTTTTTCTCGTCGTTTTTTTTTTCATGTTTCCTCTCAAGCCTGTCTTGCGTACACACGATCATTTTAAAAAACGTTCAAGCAAAGCGCAGTGACGTACAACACGTACGACGGCACTATAAAGGGGAAGTTCCGTTCGGATGGCGCCACCCTTCATGTTAGTAAAGTTTGTTGAGCGACGATTCACACTTTTCAGCCTTGTGCTTTTCAGTCTGTTACAGCGTGACGAATGTGCTATCTCCATTACGAACGCTAGTTTTACCAGAACGAGCGCTCCCGTCTCATACTTGATTCTGAGCATGCGCGTTTTCTTTCACCTCGTAAAAGCATACACACTATCGTTTTTCACGTCGTTAAAATAAACGACATGAAAAACGACGTGAAAAAATAGAGCATGTTCGAAATTTTTAATGGCCGTTTTTCACGTCGTTAAAAATGCTCTGGAGCATACACACGATCGGTTTTAATGCACATTTTTAAAAATGGCATTTTTAACGGCATGAAAAATGATCGTGTGTATGGGGCATAAGGGTGCAAATTTTAGATTTCACTCCTCACTACTCATCACAGTTTTGAAGGCCATAAAATGCCAAAATAGCACAAAGCCCCCCCAAATGACCCCATTTTGGAAAGTAGACACCCCAAGCTATTTGCTGAGAGGCATGGTGAGTATTTTACAGCTCTCATTTGTTTTTGAAAATGAAGAAAGAAAAGAAAAAACGTTTTTTTTTTTCTTTTTTCAATTTTCAAAACTTTGTGACAAAAAGCGAGATTTGCAAAATACTCACCATACCTCTCAGCAAATAGCTTGGGGTGTCTACTTTCCAAAATGGGGTAATTTGGGGGGGTTTTGTGCCATCTGGGCATTCCATGGCCTCCGAATCTGTGATAGGCAGTGAGGAGTGAAATCAAAAATTTACACCCTTAGAAAGCCTGAAGGCGGTGCTTGGTTTTGGGGTCCCGTACGCGGCTAGGCTCCCAAAAAGTCTCACACATGTGGTATCCCCGTACTCAGGAGAAGCAACAGAATGTATTTTGGGGTGTAATTCCACATATGCCCATGGCATGTTTGAGCAATATATCATTTAGTGACAACTTTGTGCAAAAAAAAAAAAAAAAAAGATTGTCTTTTTCCCGCAACTTGTGTCAAAATATAAAATATTCCATGGACTCGACATGCCTCTCAGCAAATAGCTTGGGGTGTCTACTTTCCAAAATGGGGTCATTTGGGGGGGTTTTGAACTGTCCTGGCATTTTATGCACAACATTAGGAAGCTTATGTCACACATCATCCACTCTTCTAACCAACCAATTGAAGACAAAGCCCTTTCTGACACTTTTTGTTTACATGGAAACATATTTTTTTTTGCAAGAAAATTACGTTTAACCCCAAAACATACTATATTTTTTTAAAGCAAAGGCCCTACAGATTAAAATGGTGGGTGTTGCATTTTTTTTTACACACAGTATTTGCGCAGCAATTTTTCAAACGCATTTTTGGGGGAAAAAATACACTTTTTTAAATTTTAATGCACTAAAACACATTATATTGCCCAAATGTTTGATGAAATAAAAAAGATGATCTTAGGCCGAGTACGTGAAATTTCGCACAAACGCGCAGTGGCGACAAACTACATACATGTTTAAAAGCCTTTAAAAGTCCTTACAGGTTACCACATTAGATTTACAGAGGAGGTCTACTGCTAAAATTACTTATCTGACCTTTGCGGTGATACCTCACATGCATGGTGCAATTGCTGTTTACATATGACGCCAGACCGACGCTTGCGTTCGCCTTTGCGCAAGAGCAGGGCGGGACAGGGGTGCTTTTTTTTTATTATTATTTTTTTTGCTTTTTTTTTTTTTTTTTAAACTGTTCCTTGCATTTTTTATATTTTGTTATCATTTTTATTGTTTTCTCAGGGAATGTAAATATCCCCTATGATAGCAAAAGGTAGTGACAGGTACTCTTTTTTGAAAAAATTGGGGTCTATTGGACCCGAGATCTTTCCTCTGCCCTCAAAGCATCTGACCACACCAAGATCGGTGTGATAAAATGCTTTCCCAATTTCCCAATGGTGCTTTTTATATCCGGGGGGGGGGACATTCCCTCCCACTGATTGTAAAAGCAGTCTAGAGGCTAATTAGCCGCTAGGATTGCTTTTACATGAAAGCCGGCCGCTGGCTGAAAAGAATGATACCAAGATGATACCTAAAACCGCAGGCATCATTCTGGTATAACCATTCAAAGTCCAGCAACATACCAGTACATTGCTGGTCCTTGTTGGACATGTATTGTAATCTTTTTTTTCATGCAACCCGTTGGCTGAACAAAAAAAAGAGATTGATCGGTGGGTGTGCCCACCATTAGAATATCTCCATTCATCCACCCACTTCTAATGATGGGCATACATGCACCATTTATATATGCCGAAGCATGGGGGCATCCTCCCGCAAAAGTTATGCCGCGTACACACGTCTGACTTTTCCACGGGCAAGCCTCCGTCGGAATTTCGACCGTATGTACGCGGCATTAGGAGCAAAATCGCTCCTCCGCCCCTGCTGCCCCCATGCTTCGGCATATATGCTCTTTTTTTTTTAACTGTGGTGGTGAAATCTCCTCCTACAGCACTGGAGTTGCAGGGATCAGGCCTGTCTCTGCGAACGCTGCAGTTATGTGTGTTGTGTTTTGTAAGTGACAGTGATCGATCGATACTGCACTTGGGTGGCCTGGGCTGGACGGAGGGGCAAAACCAGGTGCTAGCAGGTATCTGGGCTGATCCCGCTAACACTGCGTTTTTGGGAACTCTAAACTGCTGGGGACGCTAGTATAGATCTGATCAGATCAGATATTGATCTGTTCAGATACTATACCACTAAGGGAGGTGTATGCTTTGCGCATGGGTGTTAGCGCTACTGGCACTAACCTGACGCTGCCTGGGGTGTGACGCAGACCCTCTCTGACGCTAAAACCTAATTGATCGGGCGATCAGGGGGTTAAACCTTTATTGGGTTATATATGGCGGGTGCCCTGATGCTATAAAAAGCAAACTAACTAACCAGCGTCACCCGTAACACTTATACAGTGATCACTGGTGAAAGAGTTAACTCTAGGGGCAATCAGGGGGTTAAAACCTTTATTAGGTTGTATATGATGCTATAAAAACCTGGCGGCGAACCTAAAAAAATAACTGGCTACCTAGCGGCACCAGCGACACTAATACAGCGATCAGAAAAACGATTGCTTAGTGACACTGGCGATAGGGGGTGAAAAGGTTACCTGGGGGGCGATCAAGGGGTTAAACCTTTATTAGATAATATATGGGGGTACCTGATGCTATAAAAACCTGGCGGCGAACCTAAAAAAATAACTGGCTACCTAGCGGCACCGGCGACACTAATACAGCAATCAGAAAAACGATTGCTTAGTGACACTGGTGATAGGGGGTGAAAGGGTTACCTGGGGGGCGATCAAGGGGTTAAACCTTTATTAGGTAATATATGGGGGTGCCTGGCGGCGAAGCTAAAAAAATAACTGGCTACCTAGCAGCACCAGCGACACTAATACAGCGATCAGAAAAATGATTGCTTAGTGACACTGGCGATAGGGGGTGAAAGGGTTACCTGGGGGGTGATCTGGGGGGTGATATAGGGTGACTGGGGGGTGGATTGTGTACCTATGTGTACCTACGTGTAAGTGTACTGTTTGTGCACTAACCTGATGTCTTCTGTCCTCGGCGCTCTGGACGAATAGAGCGCCGCATGGAGAGATGACATCACTTCCCCTGCCTGTGTTTACATTACACAGGCACAGGGGAAGCATCTCATTCGCCGGGAGCGATCGCGAGGGGGTGGCCAGAAACCAATGGCTGCCCCCTCATCACGGATCGCTCCTGGACCGAAAACGACCGCTGCATGTACCGGGGGGGGGTCCGATTGGACCCCCCACCCATACGAAGGCAGTCACGTACAGGTACGTGATTGTGCCTGTCCGTGCCAGTCGTTAAGTGGTTAAAGTTAGATTGGACCAAAACAATGTTTTTTATAAAAGTATAATATTATTAATATTATAATAAATAATATTTATATTTAATTTATGGACAGGGAACAGAACATGATAATGCACACAAACAAAGCTACAAAATAAAGAATCAAAAAAGCATGACCACAATAAGTTTACGGGGACTTCCAATATATGTTGCAGACTCTGGTCAAAAAGAGAAACATTTGTGCACCCTTAACATAGACTCATAGAGGACAGGGATGGGGAAGTAGCTGTTCTCCTTCCAAAACATTTATGCAAGTCTTTGATGCCATTTGTATTGCACCGCAACAAATTGCACCACAACAAATCCACTTTCCACAAATGCATCAAGTGAATGACCTGAAGATGGCTTCCTCCCGCAAACTACAAGCAAAACAACACCTGTGATGCCAGAGTGTGCAAACAGGTTTCCCCGGGTACATGCCACAACTTAAGCAGCTCATAGATGATTAATTTTGTTTAACCATAGAGTTGAATGGTAAAAAAATTACTTGATTTCCCCACCCACACATTCAAGGTGAATAGGGGAATCCTCCCATTTGTATTCTCACAGCAGGGAGACTTACCTGCCATCAGAATACACTGATCAGCATCACCAGCTATAGTCGGCAGCGCTGATCGAGCAGCAAAAATCAGACAGGGCAGTTGTACATAAGCCGATTGGTAGATGGACTTCTGTACAACCACCCTGTTCATACATGGATCACAATTTGGCCAGTCCCTGCTGAAGCAGCTGAATTTCAATTCACACATGGCTGGTTTACACACATGCTAGATGTTATCAGCCTAAAAGTGAGAGGAAACAAGTTTAACCACTTGCCGACCGGCGCACGCTGATGTACGTTAGCAGAATGGCACGGGCAGGCAGATTGGCATACTGGTACGTCCCTTTAAATCTGCCACCCAGCGGGCACGCGCGCGCCTCACGAGTGCGGCCGCGGGTCCCGGGAACTCGATGTTCCCGGGAGGCCCGCGATTGCGGTCAGCAAGAGCAGAACAGGGGAATGCCTTTGTAAACAAGGCATTCCCCTATTCTGCTTAGTGACACTGTCACTGATGACCGTTCCCCGTGATCGGTCATCAGTGACGTGTCACGTGTAGCCTCGCCCCCTCACAGTAATAATCACTCCCTAGGAAACACTTAACCCCTGCAGCACCACCTAGTGGTTAACCCCTTCATTGCCAGTGTAATTTTTCCAGTAACCAGTGCATTTTTATAGCACTGATCGCTGTAAAAATGACAATGGTCCCAAAATGGTGTCAAAAGTGTCCGATTTGTCCGCCATAATGTCGCAATCACGATAAAAATCGCTGATCGCTGCCATAACTATTAAAAATAAATTATTAATAAAAATGCCATAAAACAGTGCCCTATTTTGTGGGAGCTATAACTTTTGCGCAAACCGATCAATAAATGCTTATTGCAATTTTTTTTTACCAAAAATATGTAGAAGAATATGTATCGGCCTAAACTGAGGAAAAAAAATGTTATTTTTTGGGGATATTTATTATAGCAAAAAGTAAATAATATAGAATTTTTTTCAAAATTGGCGCTATATTTTTGTTGCAGAGGTGATCAAATACCACCAAAAGAAAGCTCCATTTGTGGGGAAAAAAGGACGTCAATTTTGTTTGGGAGCCACGTCGCATAACTGCACAATTGTCAGTTAAAGCGGCGCAGTGCCGAAACGCAAAAAGTGGCCTGGTCATTAACCACTTAACGACCGCCCACTGTAAATATACGTTGGCAGAATGGCACCGACAGGCAGAATCACGTATATCTACGTGACTGCCTTTGTATAGTTGGGGGGTCCGATCGGACCCCCCTTCTTTACAGTGAGTGGTGGTTAACTGATCAGGAGCGATCAGGCATGAGGGGACGGCCGTTCGATTCCGGCCACCCCCTCTCGATCGCTCCCGGCGAATGAGAGAGCTTCCCCTGCCTGTGTAATGTTTACACAGGCAGAGGAAGTGATGTCATCTCTCCTGCGGCGCTCACATATACCGAGCGCCGTACAGGAGAAGATGCCAGGTTAGTGCACAAAACACTACACTGACACCAGGACACATAGGTACATAAATCGCCGCCCCAGGCCCCCCCAGATCACCCCCCAGCCCCCAGCCACAGTGTCACTGATTGCAGTGACCATTTATTTACTGATCACTGCAATCAGTGACATTTGTGACTGTAAAAGTGTCACCAAAGTTTAGTTTTAGGTCCAGTGTAGCCCCCTAACCCCCCCTAATAAAGGTTTAACTCCCTGATCGCCCCCCAGATAACCCTTTCACCCCCTATCACCACTGTCGCTAAGCGATCATTTTTCTGATCGCCGTCTTAGCGTCGGTGATGCCGATCGGTAGCCAGTTTTTTTTAGGTTCGCCGCAGGTTTTTATAGCGTCAGGTACCCCCATATATTACCTAATAAAGGTTTAACCCCCTTGATCGCCCCCCAGGTAACCCTTTCACCCCCTATCACCACTGTCGCTAAGCGATCGTTTTTCTGATCGCTGTCTTATTGTCGGTGATGCCAATCGGTAGCCAGTAATTTTTTTTAGGTTCGCCGCAGGTTTTTATAGCGTCAGGTACCCCCATAAATTATCTAATAAAGGTTTAACCCCCTTGATCGCCCCCCAGGTAACCCTTTCACCCCCTATCACCACTGTCGCTAAGCGATCATTTTTCTGATCGCTGTCTTAGCGTCGGTGACGCAGATCGGTAGCCAGTAATTTTTTTTAGGTTCGCCGCAGGTTTTTATAGCGTCAGGTACCCCCATATATTATAAAATAAAGGTTTTAACCCCCTAATTGCCCCTAGCTAACCCTTTCACCAGTGATCACCATATAAGTGTTACGGGTGACGCTGGTTAGTTAGTTTGCTTTTTATAGTGTCAGGGCACCCGCCGTATATATAACCCAATAAAGGTTTAACCCCCTGATCGCCCGGCGGGTGATATCAATTAGGTTTTAGCGTCAGAGAGGGTCTGTGTCACACCCCAGGCAGCGTCAGGTTAGTGCCAGTAACGCTAACACCCACGCGTGAAGCATACACCCCCCTTAGTGGTATAGTATCTGATCAGATCAATATCTGATCTGATCAGATCTATACTAGTGTCCCCAGCAGTTTAGGGTTCCCAAAAACGCAGTGTTAGCGGGATCAGCCCAGATACCTGCTAGCACCTGCGTTTTGCCCCTTCGTCCAGCCCAGGCCACCCAAGTGCAGTATCGATCGATCACTGTCACTTACAAAACAAAAACACACATAACTGCAGCGTTCGCAGAGACAGGCCTGATCCCTGCGACTCCAGTGCTGTAGGAGGTGATTTCACCACCACAGTTAAAAAAAAAAAAAGCATATATGCCGAAGCATTGGGGCAGCAGGGGCGGAGGAGCGGAGGAGCGATTTTGCTCCTAATGCCGCGTACATACGGTCGAAATTCCGACGGAGGCTTGCCCGTGGAAAAGTCCGACCATGTGTGTGCGGCATAACTTTTTTGCGGGAGGATGCCCATCATTAGAAGTGGGTGGATGAAGGACGGTATTCTAATGGTGGGCATACCCACCGATCAATCTCTTTTTTCGTTCAGCCAACTGGCTGCATGAAAAAAAAAGATTACAATACATATCCAACAAGGACCAGCAACGTACTGGTATGTTGCTGGACTTTGAATGTTTATACCAGAATGATGCCTGCGGGTTTAGGTATCATCTTGATATCATTCTTTTCAGCCAGCGGTTGGCTTTCATGTAAAAGCAATCCTAGTGGCTAATTAGCCTCTGGACTGCTTTTACAAGCAGTGGGAAGGAATGTCCCCCCCCCGGATATAAAAAGCGTCATTGGGAAATTGGGAAAGCATTTTATCACACCGATCTTGGTGTGGTCAGATGCTTTGAGGGCAGAGGAAAGATCTAGGGTCTAGAAGACCCCAGTTTTTTCAAAAAAGAGTACCTGTCACTACTTATTGCTATCATAGGGGATATTTACATTCCCTGAGATAACAATAAAAATGATAAAAAAAAATAAAAAATATGGAAGGAACAATTTTAAAAATAAAATAAAAAAGCAAAATTAATAATAATTAAAAAAAAAAAAGCACCCCTGTCCTGCCCTGCTCTTGCCCAATGGCGAACGCAAGCGTCGGTCTGGCGTCATATGTAAACAGCAATTGCACCATGCATGTGAGGTATCACCGCGAAGGTTAGATCGAGGGCAGTAATTTTAGCAGTAGACCTCCTCTGTAAATATAACGGGGTAACCTGTAAAGGCTTTTAAAGGCTTTTAAAAATGTATGTAGTTTGTCGCCAATGCGCGTTCGTGCGAAATTTTAAAGCATGTCGTGTTTGGTATCTATGTACTCGGCCTAAGATCATCTTTTTTATTTCATCAAACATTTGGGCAATATAGTGTGTTTTAGTGCATTAAAATTTTAAAAAAGTGTATTTTTCCCCACAAAATGTGTTTGAAAAATCGCTGCGCAAATACTGTGTAGAAAAAAAAATGCAACACCCACCATTTTAATCTGTAGGGCCTTTGCTTTAAAAATATATATAATGTTTGGGGGTTCAACATAATTTTCTTGCAAAAAAAAATTTTTTTTCATGTAAACAAAAAGTGTCAAAAAGGGCTTTGTCTTCAAGTGGTTAGAAGAGTGGATGTAAGCTTCCTAATGTTGTGTATAAAATGCCAGAACATTTTGGAAAGTAGACACCCCAAGCTATATACTGAGAGGCATGTCGAGTCCATGGAATATTTTATATGTTAACACAAATTGCAGAAAAAAGACAATTAATTTTTATTTATTTTTGCACAAAGTTGTCACTAAATGATATATTGCTCAAACATGCTATGGGTATATGTGGAATTACACCCCAAAATACATTCTGCTGCTTCTCCTGAGTACGGGGATACCACATGTGTGAGACTTTTTGGGAGCCTAGCCGCGTACGGGACCCCAAAAACCAAGCATCGCCTTCAGGCTTTCTAAGGGTGTGAATTTTTGATTTCACTTCTCACTGCCCGTCACAGTTTCGGAGGCCATGGAATGCCCAGATGGCACAAAACCCCCCCAAATGACCCCATTTTGGAAAGTAGACACCCCAAGCTATTTGCTGAGAGGTATTGTGAGTATTTTGCAGATCTCGCTTTTTGTCACAAAGTTTTGAAAATTGAATAAATAAATAAATAAATAAATAAATATTTTCTTTCTTCATTTTCAAAAACAAATGAGAGCTGTAAAATACTCACCATGCCTCTCAGCAAATAGCTTGGGGTGTCTACTTTCTAAAATGGGGTCATTTGGGGGGGTTTGTGCTATTTTGGCATTTTATGGCCTTCAAAACTGTGATAGGTAGTGAGGAGTGAAATCAAAAATTTGTGCCTAGAAATCCTGAAGGCGGTGCTTGGTTTCCGGGGGCCCGTACGCGGCTAGGCTCCCAAAAAGTCCCACACATGTGGTATCCCCGTACTCAGGAGAAGCAGCAAAATTTATTTTGGGGTGCAATTCCACATATAACCATGGCATGTGTGAGCAATATATCATTTAGTGACAACTTTTTGTAATTTATTTTTTATTTTTTTGTCATTATTCAATCACTTGAGACAAAAATAAATAAAAAATTCAATGGGCCTCTCAGCAATTTCCTTGGGATGTCTACTTTCCAAAATAGGGTCATTTGGGGGGGTTTTCTACTGCCCTGCCATTTTAGCACCTCAAGAAATTAGATAGGCAGTCATAAACTAAAAGCTGTGTAAATTCCAGAAAATGTACCCTAGTTTGTAGACGCTATAACTTTTGCGCAAACCAATAAATATACGCTTATTGACATTTTTTTTACTAAAGACATGTGGCTGAATACATTTTGGCCTAAATGTATGACTAAAATTGAGTTTATTCGATTCTTCTTATAACAAAAAGTAGAAAATATCATTTTTTTTCAAAATTTTCGGTCTATTTCCGTTTATATCGCAAAAAATAAAAATCGCAGAGGCAATCAAATACCATTAAAAGAAAGCTCTATTTGTGGGAAGAAAAGGACGCAAATTTCGTTTAGGTACAACATTGCATGTCCGCACAATTTACAGTTAAAACAGCGCAGTGCAAAATTCTGAAATCACCTCTGGTCCTCTAGCTACCAAATGGTCCGGGGCTTAAGTGGTTAAGCAGCAATATGGTCCTGGGCTTAAGTGGTTAAGTACATAGTAAGTTTAAATGTCATTAACAAATAGAGGTGGGTAAGTCGCCCTAACGGGAGCACAGGCAAAAACAAACACCTGACACTCTAAAAAAGGAGTTGAAGAAAAAGGTGAATGTCCTTGCATGACCTAGTCAGAGCCCTGACTTAGTTTTGGGAGTAGCATTTGACTATTAGAAGGGCCTTGTCCATTTCAACTTGGCAATCTGTGTTGCCTTTGACCTTAAAAGTCCATTTGCAACTTTTCTACTTACTAGTAATTCTGACAGAGTCCATTTTTGATTATCACACAAAGTGTAAGGATACTGAATGCAGGTATCCATCAACAGCTTGGATGACCAGTTCAGTGTAGCTAAAATCACATTGACTTACCAGTAATGGTATTTCCAGGAATCTTTCAGGGCAGCTTACTTTTAGAGATGATTGGCTCCGCCCTCTACAGGAAACACAAATCAGAAAGAGTTTAAAAGGCCCCTCCCTTCCCTTGTACCTCAGTTTGTATTGAAGATAGAGAGAAAACCTCCACCAATGTGATAAGTGAGAAAAAAACACTCCAAACTTAAAGAACACCTAGGTCGTGAAGGTAACTCCAACCAAAAACCTGGACAAAAAAAGAGGGTGGCAATCAGGACGCTGTCCTGGAAAATTCATGGCAATACCGTTACCGTTAAGTCTAACAGGGGTTTTCCCCATTCATCTTCCAGGACAGCTTACTTAGAGAGGATAAGCAAGATGGTATACCTTAGGTATAGCCTGTAAAACGTTCCTTCCGAAGGAAAGGTCCTTGCTGGAGAGCATCTGAACTCTATAGTGCTTGATGAAGGCGCGAAGAGGACCAAACGGCTACTTTGGATATTTCTTCCCATAAAGTTTCTGCTCATTCTGCCCATGAAGTAGCCAAGGATCTGGTAGAATGGGCCCTGACTCTTGTAGGAGGGGCCTGATTAGAAAATCTGTAAGCCCAGAGTATAGTATCTCGAAGCCATCTAGCGATGAAACTTCTGGATGCTTTAGTACCCTTCCTGGGACCACTAAACATAATAAAAAGCTGAGAGGAACTCCTGAATATTCTAGTGATTTACAAATAATGAAGTAAGCACCTTCTGACATCTAGGAAGCTAAACCTTTATTCCTCTTTTTTAGGAGAACTGAAAAAACTGGGTAGAATCACTTCCTGTGACCTGTGAAAGAAGGTAGAGACTTAGGGTTATTATAAGGTCAGATACTCTATACCTGCCCAGTCTTCCAGGACTCTCAAAAAGGGGTCTTTACAAGAGATCCGAGATCCTTCTACCTGAAGTTACAGCTAATAAAAAAGTGATCTTTAGTGTAAGCCATTTTAAGGTAGCTTCTTCTAGGGGCTCAAAGGGTCCCCTGGTAAGAGTGTTAATCACTAAAGATAAATCCCAAGGGGCCACCAGTTTAGGTAACCTTGGGGTAGATCTAAACCTTGCCAAGAGAAATCTCTTGATCGAGGGGAACACAGCAAGCCTCCTAGCCGAGAAAACTGACAGGGCAGCAATTTGCACCCTTATGCCTCGTACACACGACCGGTTTTCCTGACATGCCAAAACCCGAAGTTTTTCCCGATGTGATTCCTCTCAAGCCTGCCTTGCATACACATGTTCATTAAAAAAAAACGCTTGACCAAGGCGCGGTGACGTCCAACACGTACGACGGCACTATAAAGGAGACGTTCCATTCAAATGGCGCCACCATTTGGGCTTGCTTTTGCTGATCTCGTGTTAGTAAAAGTTTGGTGAGAGACAATTCGCGCTTCGTGCTTTTCAGTCCCTTACAGCGTGATGAATGTGCTATCTCCATTACGAACGCTAGTTTTACCAGAACGAGAGCTCCCGTCTCATACTTGATTCTGAGCATGCGCATTTTTTTCCCCTCGGAAAAGCATACACACGACCGGTTTTTGCGACGAGAAAAAGACTGACGGGAAACACGATGGGAAAAAATAGAGCAGGTTCTAAATTTTTTGCGGGCAGTTTTCTCGTCGGGAAAACTGCTATGGAGCATACACACGACCGGTTTTCCCGACCAATCTAAAAAATGGCAGTTTTCTCGTCGGGAAAACCGGTCGTGTGTACGGGGCATCAGAGTACTAATTGAAAAAACCTCTGTCAACACCACTCTGGAGAAAATCCAGGATGGAGGGAAGAGTAAAATGAGTTACTCCCCCTCTTCCTCTGCCAAGACCTAAAGGTCTTCCAAATCTTCCCGTAGATTCTTCAAGTGACTAACTTACGACTACCCAGCATAGAGTCAATAACTTTTTCTGAACAACTCTTAAGCTGTAAGATGCGCCGTTCAGCATTCAGGCCGTTAAATGGAAAATCAGAGGGCCTGGATGATAAACCAGCCCCTGCAGGAGGAGATCCCTGCATTCCCGAAGTGTCCAAGGAGGAGCCACCGACAGCGCCTTCAACGCTGAAAACCAACTCCTCCTGAGCCACCAAGGGGCTATCAAAATAACATTTGCCTGATCCCAAATGATTTTTCGTATTACCAGGTGCAGTAGAGCAAATGGAGGGAAGGCATAGGCTAGGCTAAAGGTCCATGGGAAGGTCAATGCATCTGTCCCTAGAGACTCCCTATCCCCCTCTATGGAAAAGAAAGCCTCCACCTTTGTGTTCTGTTTGGATGCAAACAGATCTACTACTGGAACACTCCATTTTAACGTGATCTCCCTGAAGACTTTCGTATTCAATTCCCAACAGTTGTTGTTGAGACTTACTCAGCTCAAGTAATCTGCTAGGGTGTTTAAAACACCCCTGATGTGTACTGCTGCAATTGAAGAGATGGTTGTATCTATCCCAACATAGGATCTGTTGGGATAGATACAGCTGGCTGTCTGAGCGGGACCCCCCCCCTGTTTGTTCAGATATGCCACAACCGTGGCGTTGTCTGTGAAGATCAAAATCTCTTGGCCTGTATCCTGGGTTTCAACGCTCATAATGCTTTCCCTACTGCCAAAAGCTCTCTGTAGTTTGACGACTGATTTGCTTCCTCTGGCTGCCAGACTCCCTGAGTATGCCAGTCTAAATGGGCACCCCAACCTAAGAGACTGGCGTTGGTGGTAATTTTGACTGGTGTGCTCTGAGCCCATGGTCTTCCCGTTGCTAAATGTTATGTTAGTTTCCACCAAGACAGATCCAGAGATTCTGCAGATGGAAGGAGACTAACCAAATCAGGCCACTCCTCTTGCGATTCCATGACCTGGGGAGAAATGCTTGAAGGGCCCTTCAGTGCAGTTGAGCCCATGGAACTCCTGGGATCGCTGCCGTCATTAACCCCAATAGCTGCATAACCTCACGTACAGAAGCCTGTGGAAGTAATCTGAAAGCCTGAACTGACAGAATATTTTTTTCCACTTTTTCTCCTGTCAGAAAATATTTTTGATTCACTGTGTCTATCCGATACCCTAAAAAGGTTAGAGAAGGAGAGGGGACCAGGAAGGACCTTTCCTGATTTATTCTCCAGCCTAACTTTTGAAGAGTCTGGAGAACCAGAGATAAGTCTTTGGCTAATCTCTGCTGATCCTATGGAAAAATTAGGAAGTCGTCCAAACTGCCATCTGCCATCATTTCTGTATATATTCTCGGGTCTGCAGGAGAGACCAAAGAGCAAGGTTCTGAATTGCCAATGATGCGGACCATGTTTTGTTAGGAATAGGGTTGAGCGAACCCGAACTGTAAAGTTCGGGTCCGTACCGAACATTAGAATTTTGGGCACCGCACCCGAACCCAAAGAATTGCGTGTATGTTCGGGTTCGGGTCCGGTGTTCGGCGATGTAATGGTGCATTTAGAAAATCTTCAGGGGGCAGCCAATCACCTTTTGTTTAGCTGGTGTGCCCTTAGAAGCCATCATAGCCATGCCTACTAATGGCATGGCTGTGATTGGCCAGTGCAACATGTGACCCAGCTCAGTGCAGCATGTGACCCAGCTTCTATATAAGTTAGAGGCACACAGCACAGCACGTCACTCTGCTTTAGACAGGATAGGGAGAGGTTCCTGGCTGCTGTTGCTTATTAGGGAGAGATTGAAATACATGAGTTAGTCCTGATTCTGCAATCTGAGAGAAAAGATAGAGAGACAGTGTAGGGGAAGGTTCCTGATGGTGCTTTCAGGGAGAGAGATTTATATAGGAGTCCAGATTCTGCACAGTCTTTTTACACTGCCATGAGCCCAGTGTTAGAGAAAATCTAACTTTTATCTGCAAGCTCAGTGCACCAGCACTGCATATGTTACGTTGAGAGATACACCGTTTCCATACTGTGGATGTATTGTGCTCTTGCAAAAAGACCCATTTAGGGCAACAAAAAAAAATTGCAGTGTTTTCTGCATATATGCAAGTGTGAGATTTACAAATTTATATATCTTTCTTGTATTGTGCTATTCCAAAAAAATTTTTTTAGGGCAAAAACTTTTTTTTTAATAGCATTTTCTGTATTGCTGTAGGTGTGAGATACACCGTTTCCATACTGTGGGTGTATTGTGCTCTTGCAAAAAGACCCATTTAGGGCAAAATAAAAATAAAAAATTGCAGTGCTTTCTGCATATATGCAAGTGTGAGATTTACAAATTTATATATTTTTCTTGTATTGTGCTATTCCAAAAAAAAAAATTTAGGGCAATTTTTTTTTTTTAATAGCATTTTCTGTATGCCGCCGCTTCCACCTACACAGCCACATCCACCGCCACCTCAACCTCCTACTCCATATGGACCTCGTCCTCCTAGGTCAAGATTATAACTTTTATTTTATTTTTTTGTAGTGCACAGCTCCTTTCCCCCTTACCTGCCTTTATGTTGTTGGCTCCTCGCAGGAGGGAGAAAGGCGCACCACACTACCAGCCCGTACCCTCCTGTATAAAGAGGTTGAGCGGTGTACTTGACGGGCCGTGTCCACAGCCGTAATCAAAACTCCTCCAGAGGATGATTCTCACCTCTACTGTAGAGGCAAGTCCTTGAATTCCCAGTAAAGTCAATGTCCACACCAGCTGAAACTACAACTCTGAGTTTATTCTCTCATGGCAAAATAAACTGTACTCGGATAGAAAAGGTTAGAGCAAAGAAACAGGATAGCTTAAGGTGTGGAGGAGGTCCAGGCACAAACGTAGCACATTCACTTCACTGCTTAGGTTTCTCAAACTGTTTTAGGTGCACGGTCTTTGCCAAAGACTGTGAGGTTGGTCTATGCCACAGACCGGGTGTACAAGGCCCCTGCCATGGACCTGGAAGACTTTGGTCTCTGCCACAGACCAGGGTGTATAAGGCCCCTGCCACGGGCCGGGTGAATAAGGCCTCCGATACAGTCAGGATGACCTTGAGCTTCTCCTTCTAAGAACTAGCCCATATCAAGGGGAAGACATCTCTCCAGGGAGTCAACAGACCCTTCCTTCACCGTGCCTCCAGCATCGGGCCATCGGAAGGTTCCTCCCTTCCCTGGAACAGGGTCCCATACACAAGGCGGCACCCAAAGACTCCTCGACCCTTAGCGGACTCCAGACGAAGGCTCTGGACCCCAGGCTTTACTCCCGCCCCTAGGCCTCCATACCCAGGGCAGCAGGAACTTCAGGATAGTATCTCACCCCGGGCTAAAGGTGCCCGAGATGGAACAGGAACACGTGCACCCAGGCCGAAGGCACCTGGGCGCGGACCCCACTGGACATCAGCCCCCAGGCCAAAGGTGCCTGGGGCTCGGACTCGGATCAGGAGGCGTCTGCTCCTTTTATATCCTCTCCCAGCATGCACAGCAGGTTCCCCGCCCCGCTGTACTACTGCCAAGAGGGGACACAAAAGGCACAGCACTGTATCGGCGGTTCAACCCTAGCCTACCATGGCAGCGCCACCTGTAGGCCGCAGGGAACTGCACACCAATACTGTCCCCCGAGGACAAAATGGTCCATGAATCCTACAGAATTAGGGTGTTTGAGCCTATTTACCACTCAAACACTTCCCTTAAATTTAGCACCCCGCTACATTTTTATTTCAAAGTATTTTATTTTCCCACTAGCTTATCCATTAAATTGAATAATGTTTTCCAGAAAGGGCGTATTCTGGGGCATTCCCACCATATGTGTGGCATTGTGACGTTGAATTTCTGAGGTTCTTAATGACTTCCTGTACCTCTTCTGCTGAAAAGGGGGCCTCCAGCATATTTTTTTATTTTTTTTAATGTTATTTTAAGTTATTTCCCTATCCACATTTGTTTGCAGAGCACTTCCCATGCTCTTAACAACATTTTGCTGCCATTTGCAGCCCTCTAGCCATTTCCATTACTTTTTTAGAGCCTTTTTAGTCCTCAGAAGTTCGGGTCCCCATTGACTTCAATGGGGTTCGGGTTCGGGGTAAAGTTCGGGTCAAGTTCGGTCCTGAACTTGAACTTTTTTCCGAAGTTCGGCCGAAGCCATCGAACCCGAACAACCAGGTGTCCGCTCAACTCTAGTTAGGAAGGCAAATCTCAGAAACTTTTGATGATCCTGAAATAAGGGAAAATGCAAGTTGGCGTCCTGGAGGTCCAGGGTAATCATATGAGCCTTTTAGAGTAAAAGATTTATCACTGTATGAATATTTTTCCATACGGAATCTTCTAAACACAAAAAACTTCTTCAGTAGGCTCAAATTGATTATTGGTGTACAAGGTGAACCAATATTTGCGCTAACAAAAAAAAAAAAAAATAATAAATAAATGTATGAAGCAGCGTGCACAGTCTGTGAAAAGCAGACTTGAAAATATATGAAACCAAAAATGCAGCGCTTCAATGTGAAAAATCAGTCCATGTGTTTCGTAACAAAGGAAATAGATGCAGGAAATTGAAGAACTCCACCACCAAGGACTTCAGTGTGAACAGATAACACACCACCACAAAAAACGTGCTCACTAACTGCTTACCAGAAAGCGAGCATTATAGGCATATAGTGAAATGCAGGGGGTCACAGATGGATAAGGCTCTCCAATCTTGATAGGACAACAACCAAGGTATCCGACATCATCAACATCCAAGGAACTTCCAGGACTTAGATAACACTAATGCAGACCTCAGCAGGAGATGTTAAACCCATACAAAAAGAAAGGCAGCATAGTGAAGCCCATAAGGTAAAAATGTAGGTTTATTTAAAATTCTACTTACAGGGTAAAAGATCATCAAGGCAAAAAAGTATAATCCGCGGTTCTTAGCGTGCTCACATTGGTCAGCCTGACATGTTTCATCCCATAGGATATCATCAGAGGCGTGGCCAATGTTGTGAGCACGCTCATTATATACAGGAAATGGCAGTCACAATTACCTGTGATAGGTCAACAGGAAGAAATACACAGCTTTTCCTACCTGTCATCACACACCCACGGAGCCGCGCATGCACACCGCGACCGCACCAGTGATGCTGCCCATAGATAGAAGAAAGCCCATACACAGCCGCGCATGCGCAAACCGCCGTGCTATCCATGGGGACAGGAAGGAGAAACCGCAAATGTCATTCTTACCTCCAGAAGAGCGGAGCAAAGGACAAACGCAAGGCGCGGTCACAAGCGCTCCGCAATGACATCTCTTGATGAGAATGTCAGACGAGGTGATATCCTCCCTCGATGGGCGGAACGGCGCAACCCGGAAGTGAATCGCCACATCACAGGAAATTCACCACGATGTAAACATCCGGCCGGGAGAAAGATCAAACCCGGAAATGACACAGGTAACACAGTATAACCAGGCCCTGCGTTCCAATGCTGAAAACCGGAAATGGAAGGCAAAAATGACACTGCTTAAAGCCAGCCAGAATAGATGCCGGCAAATTCCAAAGTATTAACAAAGAACACATATTTAATACAAAATGAGATGATCAAAAGGTATTAATAAAAATGTGCGATTGACACTAAAGTGAGGATGAACGGGAGGCTCACTTAAAGTGAAAAAGGCACCAACAGAGGAACAAAAAATTGCGAAAATATAAATGAACACTGCCCACTAGTGTCCAAATAGAAAATTACTGGTATTTATTGAGCTAATAAAAATAGCTCCACACAGGGAGAAAAGACCATTCTCAACCTGTATGATGCACATATTTCCAAGACTAATATGAAAACCTAATTAAAAATCAGTATTAAAATGATAAAAAGGGAGAAAATCAACTATTATTAATAAAACAATTTATATCCCATTCGACGTTCATGCCGAACGGGGTATAACATTTTAAATCATATATCCAGCGAGTTTCAAGTCTGGAGATTTCTCGCTTAGACAAACTTCCCCGCCAATGTGGGGTGAAACGATCAATGGCCAGAAAAGTGGTACCTTTGGGATTTTTATTATGACATTCCAAATAATGCCGAGATACTGTATGCTTAGGGAAGCCTTTTCTTATATTAGTAATGTGTTCGTTCACACGAACATGCATGGCACGTGTCGTGAGGCCTACATACTGGAGACCGCACGGACAAATTAGGAGATAGACGACATTAAGAGATGTACACGTAATGAAAGTGTTAATGTTGAATATTCTTCCAGTAATGTGTGAACTAAATTGGCTGATTCTCCTACTTTTTTCTTTATTAACAATACACACATTACAGTAATGGCAAGGGTAATAACCCTTGGTTTTTTGGAAAAAGGAAACTCTGTTAGGAGGGTCTAAGATATTGGGAGCCACTTGCAGTTTCAGAGGGGGAACCCCTCTAAAGACAACTTGCGGCCTATCAGAAAGAACTGGTCCCAAAATCTTGTCATTACGTAAGACATCCCAATGTTTCATAAAGATTTTTTTGATGTCAGTATGCTGCGTTGAAAAAGTGGTGACCATGGCGAAATTATAGTTGGTCTTCATAGAGGGCACTCTGTCCTTATTCCTAAGAACAAGAGCGCGGTCAGTGTTTCCCACTTCTTCAATAGCAGCATTAAGATCATCTGATGTATATCCCTTTTCGATGAACCTTTCTTTTAGCACATTGACCTGTGTAAAAAAATCTCCCTTTAAAGTGCAGTTACGCCTCAAACGAACAAATTGGCTTTTTGGGATCGAATTCAGCCATAATGGATGATGACAACTATCACGTCCTATGTATCCATTACGATCCGTGCTTTTAAAGAAAGTTGATATATTGAGAATACCATTCTTGATCTGTAGATCAAGATCCAAGAAGTGGATACCCTCAGAACTCATCTCGAACTGTAATACAATAGGGCCCCTCCTACCATTCAGATTTGCCCTCTTCCTCTTCTGTCCCCCCTTTTTTTCCCAGGGCCCCACAGGGAGGCAAGAGGGGAGGAGATCCAGGAGAGGGACCAGAGGGGGGAGGAGGAGCCAATCGAAAAAGACAAAGAGTATAAGAGATGCTGGCATTTTCAATCTTAGCCAGCAATCACTTACTGATAATGAAAAATTTGTATTGGATCGTGGACTCAAATTTGCTCCGGATAAAACCCTCAGCAAATTTGGAGCTTTCTCGAACTGTAATACAATCCCCAATGAATTGTTATTGAGAGACTCCAAAAAAGTTACCAAAGATGTCATGCTGCCATTCCACAGGAGGAGGATGTCATCTATATACCTACCCCAGAAGATCAATTCAGATCTCCTGTTGGCATAGATGACATCCTCCTCCCACTTGGCCATGAATAAGTTAGCCATACTGGGTGCAACTCCCCTGTTTTGCAGGTAATGGGTTCCCCCAAACCAGAAGTAGTTATGGGTCATGGCATAATTCAGCAACTCCAGGACAAACTCCTGCTGAGATGGAATCAAACTGGAGTCCCTCCTTAGAAAGGTTTCAACAGCTTCCAACCCATCAGTATGTGAGATGATGGTGTAGAGGGAGGCCACATCGGCAGTAGCCAAAATGTAGCCATCCCTCCACTCCAAACTCTCTAAGGATCTTATAACTTGTGCAGAATCCTTGATGTAAGATGGTGTATCGGACACCAAAGGCTGCAAAAAGCCATCAATGTACTTGCCAATACGCGAGGTAATAGAGTCAAGCCCACTAACAATGGGTCTTCCAGGTGGGTTAATCAGACTCTTATGTACCTTGGGCAAAAAATACATGATAGGCTTCCTCGGGGCCAGTGGAATAAGAAAGTCTCTCTCTTTCCCATTCAAAAGATTATGCTCAAATCCCCTTTCAATGAGTGAAGTGAGTTCTTTCTTATATCTAAAGATAGGATCATGATTAAGTGGAATGTAAGTGTCCACATCCGACAAAATTCTTTCCATCTCTGAAATCTCTCCATCTCTGAAATATAAGAACTCCTATCCATCACTATAATGCCCCCTCCTTTGTCCGCCGGACGAACAATAATGTCATCTCTCTCTTTAAGGGATTTTAATCCCTCACGAAAACGAGAGTCTTGATAGTTCTTCCTAATTTTTAATTTATCAATATCCTTCAGGACTAACTCTTTAAAAACAGATATAGATGGTGGTATGAATCCAGGCGGATTAAAGAGCGAAGCGTTAGATAGACCGGAGTGTTTAACTCCATTGGTCTCATTCGCATTGATGGAGACAGGTTGAGACAAAAAATATCTTTTTATATTCACCTTTCGGATGTATTTCTGAATATCTATAAAAGCTCCAAATTTGCTGAGGGGTTTATCCGGAGCAAATTTGAGTCCACGATCCAATACAAATTTTTCATTATCAGTAAGTGATTGCTGGCTAAGATTGAAAATGCCAGCATCTCTTATACTCTTTGTCTTTTTCGATCGGCTCCTCCTCCCCCCTCTGGTCCCTCTCCTGGATCTCCTCCCCTCTTGCCTCCCTGTGGGGCCCTGGGAAAAAAAGGGGGGGCAGAAGAGAAAGAGGGCAAATCTGAATGGTAGGAGGGGCCCTATTGTATTACAGTTCGAGATGAGTTCTGAGGGTATCCACTTCTTGGATCTTGATCTACAGATCAAGAATGGTATTCTCAATATATCAACTTTCTTTAAAAGCACGGATCGTAATGGATACATAGGACGTGATAGTTGTCATCATCCATTATGGCTGAATTCGATCCCAAAAAACCAATTTGTTCGTTTGAGGCGTAACTGCACTTTAAAGGGAGATTTTTTTACACAGGTCAATGTGCTAAAAGAAAGGTTCATCGAAAAGGGATATACATCAGATGATCTTAATGCTGCTATTGAAGAAGTGGGAAACACTAACCGCGTTCTTGTTCTTAGGAATAAGGACAGAGTGCCCTCTATGAAGACCAACTATAATTTCGCCATGGTCACCACTTTTTCAACGCAGCATACTGACATCAAAAAAATCTTTATGAAACATTGGGATGTCTTACGTAATGACAAGATTTTGGGACCAGTTCTTCCTGATAGGCCGCAAGTTGTCTTTAGAGGGGTTCCCCCTCTGAAACTGCAAGTGGCTCCCAATATCTTAGACCCTCCTAACAGAGTTTCCTTTTTCCAAAAAACCAAGGATTATTACCCTTGCCATTACTGTAATGTGTGTATTGTTAATAAAGAAAAAAGTAGGAGAATCAGCCAATTTAGTTCACACATTACTGGAAGAATATTCGACATTAACACTTTCATTACGCGTACATCTCTTAATGTCGTCTATCTCCTAATTTGTCAGTGCGGTCTCCAGTATGTAGGCCGCACGACACGTGCCATGCATGTTCGTGTGAACGAACACATTACTAATATAAGAAAAGTCTTCCCTAAGCATACAGTATCTCTGCATTATTTGGAATGTCATAATAAAAATCCCAAAGGTACCACTTTTCTGGCCATTGATCGTTTCACCCCACATTGGCGGGGAAGTTTGTCTAAGCGAGAAATCTCCAGACTTGAAACTCGCTGGATATACGATTTAAAATGTTATACCCCGTTCGGCATGAACGTCGAATGGGATATAAATTGTTTTATTAATAATAGTTGATTTTTCTCCCTTTTTATCATTTTAATATTGATTTTTAATTAGGTTTTCATATTAGTCTTGGAAATATGTGCATCATACAGGTTGAGAATGGTCTTTTCTCCCTGTGTGGAGCTATTTTTATTAGCTCAATAAATACCAGTAATTTTCTATTTGGACACTAGTGGGCAGTGTTCATTTATATTTTTGCAATTTTTTGTTCCTCTGTTGGTGCCTTTTTCACTTTAAGTGAGCCTCCCGTTCATCCTCACTTTAGTGTCAATCGCACATTTTTATTAATACCTTTTGATCATCTCATTTTGTATTAAATATGTGTCCTTTTGTTAATACTTTGGAATTTGCCGGCATCTATTCTGGCTGGCTTTAAGCAGTGTCATTTTTGCCTTCCATTTCCGGTTTTCAGCATTGGAACGCAGGGCCTGGTTATACTGTGTTACCTGTGTCATTTCCGGGTTTGATCTTTCTCCTGGCCGGATGTTTACATCGTGGTGAACTTCCTGTGATGTGGCGATTCACTTCCGGGTTGCGCCGTTCCGCCCATCGAGGGAGGATATCACCTCGTCTGACATTCTCATCAAGAGATGTCATTGCGGAGCGCTTGTGACCGCGCCTTGCGTTTGTCCTTTGCTCCGCCCTTCTGGAGGTAAGAATGACATTTGTGGTTTCTCCTTCCTGTCCCCATGGATAGCACGGCGGTTTGCGCATGCACGGCCGTGTATGGGCTTTCTTCTATCTATGGGCAGCATCACCGCGGCTCCGTGGGTGTGTGATGACAGGTAGGAAAAGCTGTGTATTTGTTCCTGTTGACCTATCACAGGTAATTGTGACTGCCATTTCCTGTATATAATGAGCGTGCTCACAACATTGGCCACACCTCTGATGATATCCTATGGGATGAAACATGTCAGGCTGACCAATGTGAGCACGCTAAGAACCACGGATTATACTTTTTTGCCTTGATGATCTTTTACCCTGTAAGTAGAATTTTAAATAAACCTACATTTTTACCTTACGGGCTTCACTATGCTGCCTTTCTTTTTGTATGGGTTTAACATCTCCTGCTGAGGTCTGCATTAGTGTTATCTAAGTCCTGGAAGTTCCTTGGATGTTGATGATGTCGGATACCTCGGTTGTTGTCCTATCAAGATCGGAGAGCCTTATCCATCTGTGACCCCCTGCATTTCACTATATGCCTATAATGCTCACTTTCTGGTAAGCAGTTAGTGAGCACGTTTTTTTGTGGTGGTGTGTTATCTGTTCACACTGAAGTCCTTGGTGGTGGAGTTCTTCAATTTCCTGCATCTATTTCCTTTGTTACGAAACACATGGACTGATTTTTCAAATTGATTATTATTCAAAACCCAACGTGCTCACAATCTGCTTACCAGAAAGTAAATAATGACTAGCGATGTAATCATATGATGCAGAGGATTAATGTTGAAAGAAAATACTCCAGACCAGATGGATCAATCAAAGGAATAACCAGCATCACCAGTAACAAGGCAATATCCAGGACTCAAACGATGGATGTGGATACTATGCAAATCTCAGCAGGAGGTGTTACCCAATATAAAGGAAAAAAGGCAGCATAGTGAAGCCTGTAAGGTAAAAACATAAGCATTTATTGTAGTCTACTTACAGGTGTGCAAAGATCATCATGACATAAAAAAAGACAGTTCCGCGGCTCTCAGCGTGCTTGCATCAGCCAGCCTGACATGTTTCATCCTATGTGGATATCATCAGAGGTGTGGCCAATGATGCAAGCACGCCCACATATATACACAGTGCTCCAGGTCACACTGGCCAATGATAGGGCAGCATGACTAGGCAGTCAGCTGTGAACATTAGAAACGTACATAAAACGTTGGCCGTGCATGCGAATTGCGGCCGCGATAAATCGGAACCTGGGTTCCTTGCGGCCGCGCATGCGCAATGCGGTCGCAACATTCAAGAGGACAGGAAGCAAAAACCAGTATGTAAAGGTCACTTCCGGGTAGACGGAACAGCCTCTACGTCTCCCGGAAGTGCCTAGAGCGCACAGCCAAGTGAAAGAGCGCCTCCCCATCAAGACGTCAACATCCGGCCAGCAGGTCAAACCACCAGATCTGGAAATGACACCAGTGGGGCGCATCAAACCAGGGCAGCACAATCTTAATACCATCATTAATGAAGTGGGCAGTATCGATCAAACCTCTGTTCTTTAGAGTAAAATAAGGGTGTCTTCTAATGAAACCAATTCCAACTTTGCCATGGTTACCTTCTTCTCACAACAACATTGTGACATCAAGAGAATTCTAACCAAACATTGGGGCGTTTTGAAGAACGACAAAATTCTGGGACCGGTTCTTCCGGACCGCCCTCAGATTGTCTTTAGAGGAGTTCCTCCTCTTAAACTTCAAATAGCCCCCAACATCTTGGATGCTCCAAATAGAGTATCGTTCTTTCAAAAATCCAAAGGCTATTATCCTTGTCATAATTGTAATGTATGTAGCACACAGACCCCTTTTTACCTGCCTTGTTCTTCGGCTCTTCGCAGGAAGAAGGGGCACACCATGCCACAAGCCCGTACCCTCCTGTATTAAGAGGTTGAGCGGTGTTGTTGGTGGGTCATTTCACAGTTGAGACAGAAAATGTTTTCTCAACCCCTGCGGATAGCAGATTTGAGTACTTGTTTCCCCCCAGTGAATATAATGTCCACACTTGCTGTAACGCCAACCGAGAGTGTATTTCTTCTCTTAGCAAATAACAGTCTCTTTATAGCAACAAAGGTTAGAGCAAGAAAAAGGACAGCACAAGATGTGGGGAGAGGTCCAGGCACAATCTCAGTCACTTCACTGTTCAGCTTCTCGAACAGACTCTGCCTCAAATGGATAGTCTATTTAGGACAAGACTAGCAGCCAAATGACACTCACGCTTTACTCAAGGCCTCTATCACAGACCTGGTGAACTTGGCCTTGGCCTAGGTAGAAGACATCCCTCCGGAGAGTTACCGGGACCCTTTCCTTCACCGTGACTACTGCATCAGTCCTTCGGAACGGTTCCTCCCCCGGCCTCCTTTACTCAGATACGGGTCCCCTCGCAAGGCGGCACCCTGAGATTCCTCGATCCCCGATGGGCTCCATCCAAAAGGTGCTGGGCCCAGGCCTTTGCTGCAATTCCCAAGTCCACGCACCCAGGACAGACAGGAACAGCAGAGTAGTACCTCACCCTGGGACTAAAGGTGCCCAGGATGGAACAGGAACAGAGAACACCCGCCCCTGGGCCTAGGGCGCCCAGGGCGGACTGGAACAAGAACCTGGGGTAGGACTCCACTGACCAACCACAACCCTGAACAGGCAGCATCTGCCCCTTTTATCTCCTCCCCCAGCATGCACAGCAGGTTAACCCCGCCCTACCGTACGTTTGCCGAGAGGGGACACAAAAAGCACAGCCCTGTATTAGTGGTTCAACCCTAGCCTACTATGGCAGCGCCACCTGTAGGCCACAGGGAACTGTACACCAATACTCTCCCTGCAGATAAAATGGTTGCAAAACCCTGACAAATTAGGGTGTTTGGGCATAACTACCACCCAAACACTTCCCCTAAATTTAGCACCCCGCTAAATGTATGTGCAATTAATAAAGACAGGAGGAGGAAAATATGTCAGTTCAATTCACATGCTACTGGGAGGGTTTATGATATTAACACCTTCATCACACGTACATCCCTAAATGTTGTTTACCTCCTGATTTGTCCGTGCGGCCTTCAATATGTAGGTCGCACAACACGTGCGATGCATGTTCGTGTGAATGAACATATCACGAACATTAGGAAAGGTTTCCCGAAGCATACAGTGTCTCGACACTATTTGGAGTGCCATAAGAAAAATCCCAAAGGCACCACTAGGGATGAGCCGAACACCCCCGGGTTCGGTTTGCACCAAAACCCGCGAACGGACCGAAAGTTCGCACGAACGTAAGAACCCTATTAAATACAATGGATGCGAACATTCGAAATCTAAAGTGCTAATTATAACAACTATTATGCATGTTATTGTCCTAAAAAGGGTTTGGGAACCCGGGTTCTTCACCAGGGGACATGTATCAATGCAAAAAGAAGTTTTAAAATCTGCCGTTTTTTGGGAGCAGTAATTTTAATGATGCATAAAGTGAAAAAAAAAGTCAAATATTCCTTTAAATATCGTACCTGGGGGGTGTCTAAAGTATGCCTGTGAAGTGCCACATGTTTCCCGTGTTTAGAACTGTCCCTGCACAAAATGACATTTCTAAAGGAAAAAAAAGGCATTTAAAACTGCTTGCGGCTTTAATGTAATGTCTGGTCCCGGTAATATGGATGAAAATCTTTGAGAAAAATGGCATAGCTACCCCATCACCCCCCCCCCCACCCCAGCCCATTACCAGCCCCTTTCCAGCCCCTTTGGGTCTTGTATGGATATTAAGGGGAACCCCGCACACAAAATAAAAAAGGCCCTATATACTCTGAACAGCCGTATACAGGCGGTG
The DNA here is from genome assembly GCA_029206835.1 of Rana muscosa. Taxonomy (NCBI): domain Eukaryota; kingdom Metazoa; phylum Chordata; class Amphibia; order Anura; family Ranidae; genus Rana; species Rana muscosa. Next base: position 477,704,769 of record CM055117.1, on the reverse strand, counting down.
CATACAAGACAGGTACTGTAGGTTTGTTCTTATGTAGAATCAGTTTGTAATTTTTAACAGGTACATTGTTTAAGTGTAGCTCCAGCCAAAAAATCTATTTTTAATCTTTTTGGAAAACATAGGGAAGGGTTATCACCCCTGTAACATTTGTTTTGCTGTCTGTGCCCCTGTTCAGAACATTTCACCTCACTTTCCGTCCCAATGACAAATGTTTTTGAAAAGTGGGGTTTTTATTGAAACAAGGATTGGTGATAACGCATCAGTAGAGAGGAGACACCTTTTTCCCATATTAACTCTTACAGGAGAGAATTTCCCTTCCTAGGGGTAGATTTCCTCTCACTTCCTGTTGTCTCCTTCCGTTTGCAAGTAGGAGTCGTTTGTAAGTTGGATGTTTGAAAGTAGGGGCCTGCCCTATATACTCTGCTGAAATTTGCCCCTTACATGTTGGTGTTGCCACAACACTGTAAGCCCTCACAGTTACTCTTGGTGGGTGCATGAATGGGCCCTGCTGTGAATTATTAGATCAAGAATTGTAATTGCATGCCCCTGTTGAACAGGGGCTGAAAAATTGGGCCTTTGGTGGTGGTGGTGTTGACACAACACTGTAAGCCCTCACAGTTACTCTTGGTGGGCGCAGGAATGGGCCCTGCTGTGAATTATTAGATCAAGAATTGTAATTACATGCCCCTGTTAAACAGGGGCAGAAAAATTGGGCCTTAGGCACTGGTGCCACAACACTGCAACCCCTCACAGATACTGTACTTGGAGCACAACAATGAGCCCTGTTGCAAAGTATTGCATCAAAAATTGTAATTACACGCCCCTGTAAAACAGGGGCTGAAAAATTGGGCCTTAGGCACTGGTGCTGGTGCCACGACACTGCAACCTCTCCCAGATACTCTAGTTGGAGTGCAGGAATGAGCCCTGCTGCAAAGCATTGCATAAAAATTGTAATTGCATGCCCCTGTTAAACAGGGGCTGAAAAATTGGGCCTTAGGCACTGGTGCTGGTGCCACGACACTGCAACCTCTCCCAGATACTCTAGTTGGAGTGCAGGAATGAGCCCTGCTGCAAAGCATTGCATTAAAAATTGTAATTACATGCCCCTGTTAAACAGGGGCTGAAAAATTGGGCCTTAGGCACTGGTGGCGGCACCCAGAAACAAAAATGTTCTTCCAAGCTATCATCATCAATCGGATCATTGAGGAGGAGGAGGATAGTCAGTCAACATAACAGGACAGTCACTCAGCATCAGTCTTGAAGGGATGTGACATTTGAAAATAAATTAGTCTGTTATATCAGCTTCAGGTGTTTGGTAGCTGGTGGTGATCCAAGACTGGTTCATCTTTATGAAGGTCAGTCGATCAACCGAGTCGGTGGACAGGCGCACCCTGTGATCCGTGACAAATCCTCCAGCAGCACTGAATGTGCGTTCTGAAAGAACGCTGAATGCAGGACAGGCCAGTAGCTCAATTGCATACTGTGCAAGCTCTGGCGAGTGATCCATCCTCAAGACCCAGTAAGCCAGAGGATTTTCGGTGGGGAAGGTGTCCAAGTATGACCTTGCCCCTAGGTATTCCTGCACCATGTATATCACACACTGGCGATGGTTGCTGGAACCGATCATTCCTTGGGGCTGCGGACTAAAGAATTGTCTGAACGCATCGGTCAGACGGCCACCTTCCCCACCGCTCCTTCTTTGACTGACCGAAGCCTCAGCAACTCGTTGTCCAGGACCAGGAGTTTGTAACCTCCCAGTCTCTGGGAACGCGTTGCACAGACCTTTTTGCAAGGCCTCCCGGAGTTGTCTCATCCTCTGCTCCCTCTGCGACGGTAAGATAAGGTCCGCAACCTTTCCCTTGTACCGTGGATCAAGGAGAGTGGCCAGCCAGTAATGGTCCCTCTCCTTGATCCGAAGAATACGAGGATCCTTCCGCAGACTTTGCAGGATCAGGGAGGCCACGCAGCGTAGGTTAGCTGAGGCATTTGGTCCGGAGTCCTCTGGGTCACTAAGGACGACATGATCCGCAGCCACCTCCTCCCAGCCACGTACAAGTCCACGGGTTTCTTGGGACTGTAAATCATCCATAAAAGACTGCTGCTGATGATGCTGAGTGCCAGGCTCCACCTCCATGCTGACACAATCCTCCTCTTCCTGTGCGATGGGTGGGACAGAAGGAACACTGTCTGGGTAAAGGGGGCCTTGAGAGGCAAGGAAGTCCTCCTCTTCCTGCCTCTGTTCTGCCTCGAGTGCCCTGTCCATTATTCCACGCAGCGTATGTTACAACAGGTGGACAAGAGGTACAGTGTCACTGATGCATGCACTGTCACTGCTCACCATCCTCGTGGCCTCCTTAAATGGTGCCAGGACAGTGCATGCATCCCTGATCATGCCCCACTGGCGTGGTGAAAAAAAACAGAGCTCCCCTGACCCTGTCCTGGTGCCGTAGTCGCACAGGTACTCATTGATGGCCCTCTGCTGCGTGTGCAGCCGCTGCAGCATGGCTAACGTTGAGTTCCACCTGGTGGGCATGTCACATATGAGGCGGTTCTTGGGCAGGTTCAACTCCTTTTGCAGCTCAGCCAGGCGAGCCCCGGCATTATAAGATCTGCGGAAATGCACACAGACTTTCCTGGCCTGCCTCAGGACATCCTGTAAGCCCGGGTACCTGCCCAAGAACCGCTGCACCATCAGGTTAAGGACGTGAGCCACACAGGGCACATGGGTCAGTTGTCCCTGTCGGAGGGCGGAGAGGAGGTTGGTGCCATTGTCGCAAACCACCATTCCTGCCTTAAGCTGGTGTGGCGTCAACCACCTCTCGGCCTGCCCCTGCAGAGCAGACAGAACCTCTGCCCCAGTGTGGCTCCTGTCCCCCAAACACACCAGCGCAAGCACGGCATGGCATCTTTTTGCCTGCGTACTTGCGTAGCCCCTTGAACGCCTACGGAGCCCCGCTGGTTCCAAGGACAAAGCACAGAAAGAGGCCATGGAGGAAGAAGAAGAGGAAGGGATGGAGGAGAGAGGTGTGTCACAACCAGTAGTAGCATTTTGGAGGCGTGGCGGCGGAACAACCTCCAACACTACTGCACCTTGTCCTGCATCCTTCCCAGCTGCCAAAAGAGTGACCCAATGGGCCGTGAAAGAAAGGTAACGTCCCTGTCCATGCCTGCTGGACCATGAGTCAGCGGTAATATGCACCTTACCGCTGACCGCCCTGTCCAGCGAGGCCAAGACATTGCCTTCCACATGCCGGTAGAGAGCCGGAAGGGGGCCGAGTCTACCAACTGAAAAGGCAGCAGTTGAAGCGTTAGCAATTTAGCCAAGCTAGCATTCAACCGCTGGGCATGTGGATGGCTGGGAGTGGACTTCTTTCGACGGTCCAGCAGCTGGGGCAGGGAAATTTGCCTGCTAGAATCGGACGTCGGTGTACTGCTAGCAGAGTGCCCGCAAGTACTTGGCTGTGACACACCTAATTCTACACCTTCATTCCTCTCAGTGCAGGTTTCAGAGAGGACTGAAGGTATAGTGGGGTTGGAGATCCCAGCTGATGCGGTGCAAGGAGAGGTCCGCTTTGTTCTTTGGTGTGGGTCTTTAAGGTAGGCTTGCCAACGAGCTGCATGGCAGGTCAACATATGTCTGGTCAAGCATGTGGTGCCCAAGCGGCTGATGTTTTGGCCACGCGATATACGCTTGAGACATATGTTGCAAACAGCAGCTGTGCGATCTGATGCACTCGACTCAAAAAAGGCCCACACCAAAGAACTTTTTGAATAACGGGCAGAGGCAGCGCCCTGCACAGGCAGAGCTCTGTGGTGTGATTCAGTCGGTGTGCTGCCCTTACACTGGCCCCCCGAGGGCATTCTGCCTCGTTGGAGATGTGCCTCCTCCTCATCCTCCTCCTCCTCCTCTCTCCTATTAGGCACCCACGTGGAGTCAGTGACCTCATCATCCCCTCCCTCCTCATCACTGGAGCCAATCTGGCAGTATACTGCAGCTGTTGGAACATGACTGCCAGATTGGTGTCCTTCTTGAGCATCCCCTCTCTGCTCTCACGCTACTGCCTACCTCTAGCTGGGTATCATCATCAGACCCTTCAAAACGCTGGGCATCCTCCTGGAGCATGTACCCAACACTGTGCTTAAACAGTTCGGGGGACTCCTCAGGAGGACATGGTGGGTCTAGGGAAGGAGTGACTGATGATGACATTGATACCAGGGAAGAGGACGCTTTGGCAGCTGCTTTGCCAGTACCCTGAGCCTGTGTGAGAGAGGATGAGGAGGGCTTGATCATCCACTCTACCAAGTCTTCGGCATGATGCGGCTCAACACGTCCAGCTGCCAAAAAGAAGGACAAGCGTGTCCCATGGCCACGTGCTGATGACGATGCACCGCGTCCACGACCAGCACTGTTGTCTCTAGACACAGAGCCTGCTTGCCCTCTTTTATTGGCTCCTGACTGTCTGCCTCTCCTTGTTTGCCTTTCAGACATTCTAATGGCCTGCAGGGAGATGGGAAAACCAGCAATAAGGGGTACCTTCAGGTGTATATTTTGCAGGAATCACACTACGCCTGCTGTAAGTGCTGCAAATGCCTGTTAGTGTAACACACTAGGAAAACACAGCAATACGGGCTAGCTTCAGGAGTATATTTTGCAGGAATCACACTACGCCTGCTGTAAGTGCTGCAAATGCCTGTTAGTGTAACACACCAGGAAAACACAGCAATACGGGCTAGCTTCAGGAGTATATTTTGCAGGAATCACACTACGCCTGCTGTAAGTGCTGCAAATGCCTGTTAGTGTAACACACCAGGAAAACACAGCAATACGGGCTAGCTTCAGGTGTATATTTTGCAGGAATCACACTATGCCTGCTGTAAGTGCAGGCCTGTGGCCAATTATGGCTCTCCTAGCTGCCGGCGCTGTGATTGGCCAAGCATGCGGGGTCACAGTGCATGCTTGGCCAATCACAGCGCCGGGATTGCACTGCGATGGCGCAGTGTATTGTGGGCCGTTCGCGTCACTCGAATTTGGCGCGAACGGCCCAAATCATTCGATCTTCGTCGAATGATCGAACAGCCGATGTTCGAGTCGACCGTATGTTCGACTCAAACACCGAGCTCATCCCTAGGCACCACCTTTCTGGCCATAGATCGTTTCAATCCACATTGGCGGGGCAGTATGTCTAAGCGGGACATTTCTAAACTTGAAACCCACTGGATATACGACCTCAAATGTTACACCCCTTTCGGCATGAATGTCGACTGGGATGTAAACTGTTTTATTAACAATAGCTGAATTTTTTGTTTCATACGTTTTCGCCACTAGTGGGCAGTGGTTGCACGTATTTACAATCATTCTCCTTTTAATATTTCATGTATGAGTTTTTTATTTTTATTTTTCCTAGTTGTGTTCTTTTATTGGTACACTTCATATCATACTCCATATAGATATAGATCAATACATATGTGCCCAGAGCTTTTCATGTCATGTATTGCTCTCCACGCAATTTGTAACGGAATTGCTTGTGCCATATTTATGGTATGTTTTGGACACTAGTGGGTAGTGTCCATTTCTTTTTCATTTTTTTTATATTTTTATATATTATCATAAGCAAAAGTGTTGCGCTTCTGTGAGCCTCCCTTCTTTTTACTCCCTTTAGCGCAATAACTTTGTTAAATTCATAGCTGTTTTTACATGCACGTTTTAAATATGTATATCTCTCATCATTGTTTGTAGGGTAACTGCTAGTTTAGTGTGTGAATATGCGCTGCTGGTTCTGCATATTTGTTCTGTCTCAACTACAAAGCGATAAACTTTATCTCCAGGTTTAAGTAGGCCTTACTCAAGCTGGTTTGATATTCATCCCTTGCATCGATACAGGCAGTTTAACTCAATGAATAAACTCACAGTTAGGACGTCAGACGATGAATCCTTTCGAATGTTCCGTTTAATGATGGATATTCATAGGTAGAAAAACGTTGCAGTTGTAAGCCACATGTAAGATGTTTAGCATGGAAGAAATACAGGAGTAATGACCAGAATCAGGAAGTGGAGGAGATACATAAAGAACTACGGTGAGAGAGAGAGTTCAGCTAGAAAGAAGGGGACAGATCTTAAAGACACAGAGCAAGAATAATCACATAATGTAACACAACACTCCCCGTCTGAAATCTTTAGATTTCATAACCTTAAACTAAAATATATATTTTCAAAAAGTCCAATACTGACGAATGTCCTGGAACCTGTAATGAAAAACATGCAACAAGCAAATAATAAACGAAAGTTCAACAGGATGAAGAACATAAAGTCACAGTATGATGTCTTCAAATAATTCCAAAGTTCTGAGTAGAACCTGTAGATGGCAGCAATGTACTCCCCGCCGTGCCAACAGCATGGCTAGTCCTTGCACAAGTCACTCACCTGGCAAAAGGAGTACTAACTCTGTAATTGGTCGACTAAAGGTTCGTGTCGATCCTCCCTTGGTTACCTTGACTTCTACCTTCCGGACTTTGTTATCGTCGCTGGGCATAACTTTAGTAATAAGACCCAAAGGCCACTCATTTCGACAAACTTCCTTGTCTTTTAGAAGGATGAGGTCTCCAACCTTAAGATTCGGCTTAGATGCTTGCCATTTGTTACAACCTTGAAGGTGGTGAAGATACTTTTTCTTCCAGCGATGCCAGAACACATTGGCTAGATGCTGCACCTGCTTCCATTGATGCCTGTAACGGTGTGACCGCAGCTTCTGTTTTGTACTTACAGAAGTGTGGAGTGAGGTGTTCACAGTTCTTATTTTCTTATCATCTTCAGGGTTTACTAGCCCATAGGTGGTGTCAATAGGGAGTAAGTAAGAGTCCTCACGCAGAAACCTTGGAGGTGACAGCCATAAGCTGTCCTGAAGAGCGGCAGGTGACACGGCTCTGGTCCCACAGTCAGCTGGGTTGAGTTCAGTGAGAACGTGATGCCATTGACTTGGTAGAGAGAATCTCTTGATACGTTCAACCCTGTTGCTGACGTACACATAAAATTGTTTTGTTTGGTTGTTTATGTAACCAAGTACTACCTTACTGTCTGTATAGAAGGTGAAAGAATCAATTCTAGTGTCCATTTCACTTCGTATGACCTCGGCAATTTCTACTGCTAGCACGGCTGCACAAAGTTCAAGTCTTGGTATGGTATGTGCAGGCTTGGGTGCGAGTTTTGCCTTGCCTAGGACAAAACTACAGTGTGATTCTCCATTCAGTTCAGAGGTCTTCAAATAGGCTACTGCAGCAATAGCTTCAACTGATGCATCAGAGAAAATATGAATCTCTCTCCGGTTAGCAGTTGAAGTGGAACCTGGAACATAGCAACGGGGAATCTGAAGTTTTTCTAGTGACTTCAAAGAATATCTCCACCTTTCCCACTTGTGTTGATTCTCAATAGGCAAGGGAGTATCCCAGTCTATGTTCTCAGTAGACAACTGTCTTAGTAAAATCTTACCTTGAATGGTAACTGGAGCAAGGCAACCCAGTGGGTCATAGATGCTATTCACCATGGACAGGACTCCTCTCTTAGTGAAGGGTTTGTCACAAATTGACACTTGGAAGGTGAATTTGTCTTGCTTGATATTCCACAACAAACCCAGACTTCGCTGTACAGGAGGCACATCTGTACCTAAGTCAAGGTTTTTTAGACTAGTGGCATAGTCCTCAGAGTGAAAGGCTATCAGAAGTTCCTGGCTGTTGGATATAATCTTGTGCAGTCTAAGGTTTGCTACAGACAGCATCTCCTTTGTTCTGGTGAGAAGATCAATTGCTTCTTTAGCAGTTGGAAAGGACTTAAGTGCGTCGTCAACGTAGAAGTTTCTTTCAACAAATTGACGGGCATCAGATCCATATTCAACTTCTCCAGTCTGAGCTGTTTTCCTTAGCCCATAAGTTGCCACTGCTGGGGAAGGACTGTTACCGAAGACATGTACCTTCATGCGATAATCTATAACTTCCTTGTTTAGGTCATTGTCCTTGTGCCATAGAAACCTGAGGTAGTTTCTGTTGTCTTCTCTGACGATGAAGCAGTGAAACATCTGTTGAATGTCGGCCATTACTGCTACAGACTCTTGTCTGAAACAAATCAAGACTCCTATTAGACTGTTGTTCAAGTTGGGTCCAGTAAGGAGCATGTTGTTAAGAGAAACACCTTCGTGCTGAGCACTGGAATCAAAGACAACTCTGATTTGGTCTGGTTTGCGTGGGTGATACACGCTAAAGGATGGAAGGTACCAGCATTCTTCTCCCTCCTTTAGTGGGGGAGCAGGTTCTGCATGATCTCTGTCAAATACATTTTGCATAAAGTCCACAAAGTGCTTTTGCATCTCTAGTTTCCTGCTTAAGTTTCGCTTTAAGGAGGAGAATCTACTGATGGCCTGCTGTAAGTTGTTGGGCAATCTCTCTCTTGGGAGACGAAAGGGTAGGGGTGCTACCCAGTTATTGGAGTCATCTTGAAAGAACTCATTGTCCATTACCTTGATGAATTCTTTGTCTTCCATTGAAGGAGCCAGTATGTCATCTTCACTGGTTGCATTAAACACTGTAGAGCTGAAGTCGCCATCATGGCAGGAGAAAGGGCTTGTGTCACCTGAGATACCATGTTGCCATTCGTGGCTGGCTATCTTCTCTTTCACCCAGTAGTGATGTGGGAATGGCTCAAAGTAAGTGTTTCGGCCATTTGGCAGAACATTTGTCTTGAATGACGAAATGTTGGTAGGTCTTTTCATTTTGCCTATGCAGACATTGCCTATGATGACCCACCCTAGATCCGTGCGCTGGGCAAATGGGGCATCTGGGGGTCCACTGACTTGTCTGTGTACCTTGTGAACTCTTAGAATGTCTCTTCCTAACAGAAGAAGGATCTGAGCATCTTTGTTAAGCGGCGGTATCTCATTTGCTATTACCTTGAGATGAGGGTGATGGAAAGCAGCAGCTGGAGTAGGGATTTCTTCCCTGTTAGCAGGTATCTGATTGCACTCAACAAGTGTAGGTAAGGGTAATTGCAAGTTACCTTTGAGAGAAGATACCATGAGTCCATGAGCCCTTCTTCCAGAAACCTCTATAGTTCCACTACAGGTACCCAAGGTGTAAGGATGAGCTTCGCCTTTTATTTCAAATAGATTGAACAATTCCGATTTTGCAAGTGATCGATTGCTCTGATCGTCTAAGATAGCATATGCCTTTAGAGACTTTTCTGGTTGATCCTTGTGGTATATGTTCACCAAGCATATCTTAGCACAGGACTTACCACAGCGGTCTTCTCCACAAACTTCAGTGCAGGATGAAGAAATGATGGTAGAATTAGGCACTTGGTCTGTATTCTCCCCGCCATGCGTTAACCTGGGAGGAGCGTTGGCAGGTTGTGCAGAGCTGGGCTCAAGAGGATGGAGGGCTTGCACATGTTCTTCAGAGCCACACTCTATGCACTTGATGGACACATTACAGTCCCTTGCAAAATGTTCTGTAGAAGCACAGCACCTGAAACATACCCTAAATGTCTTTAAAAGCTCCTTGCGCTCTTCCAGAGGCTTTTTCCTAAAGCCGATACATTTATTGAGGGGGTGTGGCTTCTTGTGTATGGGACACTCTCTGTTAGGGTTTTCAATCTTCCTACTCTGTTTGTTCGTGGCCAGAACTGTGGTAGGAGTGGGAAGGATGTCAGTCTTTTTCACTGACACTGGGCCTCTATGGTTTCTATAGTTGCCCTGAAGACTGGTACTCTTAGGAAAGGGTGAGAAGAGGCTGTACTCACCGTAGGAAAAACTTGGATTGTTCTTGGTCTCTGCAATTTTCCAGATGAATTCACAGAAGAAAGAGAATGGAGGGAAGGAAACCTTGTTCTCTCTTTTGTATGATGACCCTAGTTCAGTCCATTTCTCTTGCAAACCATACGGGAACTTGGAGACAATTGGGTTTACCCCTCTTGGAGTGTCAAGGTAACTGAGTCCAGGTAGTTTTGGGTCTGTCTTGGCTAGCTGAAGTTCAAGGAGAAGGTCACTCAGTCTCTGGAACTCCTTGTTGTCCTTACCGGATATCTTTGGGAAAGTTTCCAGACGTATGAACAAAGCATTTTCTATAGCTTCTGGACTGCCATAACTTTGCTCTAGTCGCTCCCATGCAGCTGTGAGGCCTGCAGTAGGATTGTCCATGAAAACCGATCTTAATGGCTTAACACGTGCAGCAGATAGAGGACCAAGCCATTTGATCAGCAGATTCAATTCTTGATCAGCTGTAATGCCAATATTGCTGATTGTAGTTCTGAAGGCACATTTCCAACTTCTGTAGTTCTCAGGTTGGTCATCAAAACTTGTAAGACCAGTCTTTGTGAGCTCTCTGCGAAGCATGTACCTCACAAACTCTTCTGTCTCAGTTGTCTCCGCCTTTATGTGAGATGCTGTTGGCTGTATGGTGCTGATTGCGTTATCTTTGACATTGTTGTTAAAGGACACAGGGAAATATGGTGCAGCAGATGCATCCAGGTGAGTTGCTTGCTTGAAGTCAGTTGTTCCAATGGTACGTTGATTCAAGGCTGTACCGATGACTGGAGATTGATGACTTGCCTGAAGCTTGCGCTGATGCTCTGTGACGTATGAAGGCAGGCAAGGTAGACAGGTAGGAAAGGCAGTGGAGTGATTTTGAGTGCAGGAAGTTGCTGGAACCTCTTTAACTTGAAGCTGTGAAGGAGTCTCTATGTAGTCGGGAGCATTGGAGACAATGGAGTGTGCACTGCAGTGGCTTAGGACATAGTCTTTAGTGCGTTTGAGGGGGTCTTCCATATCTGCTATGTTTAGGTTAATGCTGTCTTTCTCACTTGCACCTTCGTCTGCACTGATAGCTTGCTGTAGGACCCTTAGCTTTGCCATAGCTGCGTCATGTTTACACTGTTCATTTAAGATTTCCATTGTTGCCCTTTGACGTGCTGACTGCGCTTCCAACTCTGCTCTTTTTTCTGCATATGTCACCTGCACTTTGCTGGCTTCCACTTCAGCGCGGGCATTAATAAGTCGCTCACTGAGTGTTGAGTATCTTGAACTATGTGATCTTGACGAGGTTTCAGAACGTCTGGTGGAAACAGATCTGTGAGATGCAGTGTCCTGTAACAGCTTTATTTTTGCTTCTGCCTTTAATCTGGTTTGCTGGATAAAACTGTCTCTTTCAATATTAAGAGCATTGACACGCTTTAATTGCATCATCGCACTTTCTGTATTCATGTTTTGTAAGACATTAGTGAATTTGCTGCTGGTAAGCTGATAAAGCTCATATGAGGCAGAAAGTTGTTTAATGGCGCCCTCTAGTGTCAGTAGTTCACGTTCAACAGACACTGTATTGGCTTCAGCAAGGATTTTCTCCCAGACTAATTCCAAGCTATTTGACAATTCAGTCCTTGAAGCTTCATAATTCTCCATTACTTTCCAAGTGGGTTTAACTGAGCGTTTGGGTAACTCCGTTTCTTCAGGAACTTGTGGGGAGGTAGATGTGAGTTCACATGCAGAAGCTTGGTCACTCATGATAGCAGACTGACTGTGAAAGCAGGCAGGATCTGTGTGCTGAAATATGACACTGTGCAGATTGTCTCAGGCTATAAGGCTGCCATGTGCTGCTCTGTCCCTTCTGTCTTGCTATGAGGGCAGTAAATCTTGTCTGTTTCAGTACTGACATGCAGAAATCTTGTAATTAGGCTGTGAAACGCCGTTTTTCTACTGTTCTGTCTCAACTACAAAGCGATAAACTTTATCTCCAGGTTTAAGTAGGCCTTACTCAAGCTGGTTTGATATTCATCCCTTGCATCGATACAGGCAGTTTAACTCAATGAATAAACTCACAGTTAGGACGACAGACGATGAATCCTTTCGAATGTTCCGTTTAATGATGGATATTCATAGGTAGAAAAACGTTGCAGTTGTAAGCCACATGTAAGATGTTTAGCATGGAAGAAATACAGGAGTAATGACCAGAATCAGGAAGTGGAGGAGATATATTAAGAACTACGGTGAGAGAGAGAGTTCAGCTAGAAAGAAGGGGACAGATCTTAAAGACACAGAGCAAGAATAATCACATAGTGTAACACAACAATATTTGTTATGTTAATTTCTGTATTTTTTATGTATTTCCTGATTTCAACTAGGGAGCGCGCTGCCCTTGTATGATGCGCCCCACTGGTGTCATTTCCAGATCTGGTGGTTTGACCTGCTGGCCGGATGTTGACGTCTTGATGGGGAGGCGCTCTTTCACTTGGCTGTGCACTCTAGGCACTTCCGGGATACGTAGAGGCTGTTCCGTCTACCCGGAAGTGACCTTCACATGCTGGTTTTTGATTCCTGTCCTCTTTAATGTTGCAGCCGCAAGGAACCGGTTTTCCGATTTATATCGCGGCCGCATTGCGCATGCGCGGCCGACGTTTTATGTACATTTCTAATGTTCACAGCTGACTGCCTAGTCATGCTGCCCTATCATTGGCCAGTGTGACCTGGAGCACTGTGTATATATGTGGGCGTGCTTGCATCATTGGCCACGCCTCTGATGATATTTACATAGGATGAAACATGTCAGGCTGGCCGATGCAAGCACGCTGAGAGCCGCGGAACTGTCTTTTTTTATGTCATGATGATCTTTGCACACCTGTAAGCAGACTACAATAAACTTATGTTTTTACCTTACGGACTTCACTATGCTGCCTTTTTTCCTTTATATTAGGTAACACCTCCTGCTGAGATTTGCATAGTATCCACATCCATCGTTTGAGTCCTGGATATTGCCTTGTTACTGGTGATGCTGGTTATTCCTGTGATTGATCCATCTGGTCTGGAGTATTTTCTTTCAACATTAATCCTCTGCATCATATGATTACATCTCTTGTCATTATTTACTTTCTGGTAAGCAGATTGTGAGCATGTTGGTGTGGTGTGCTTTTTTTGCCTTTGCACACTGAAGCTTGGTGGCGGTTTTACATAATTTCCACATCTATCCAATGCTGATTGATTTTCACCCATTTGGACAATTATTTGTTATTTTCACTGAAGCGCTGCATTTTGGACTACTATTTTTTATGTTTGCTATCAACAGACTGTGCTAGCTGCTATACTCACATTTCACTCACGGATAGCGCAAATATTTGTTCACTGTGTTTTCATTATTCAAAACCCGCCCGAAGGCTTTTGGACAAGGAACACGTGAGAGTAGAAACCCTGGAATTTCTAATTGTCCGGAACTGGAACAATCACCTGCTCTGATTCCCACTGGGAAACTAGATTCAACATTGCCTGTTTTTTGACATGGTCTCTCGGTAGCCAAGTAAGGAAGAATCTGTGGGGTGGGGGAAGGTTGAAATCCAACCTATACTAGAGCTGCACGATTAATCGTTAGAGGATCGCGATCACGATTCACCCCCCCGCGATCTCCAGGCTTGATTTGTGGTGATTTTTTGATCTCCTCACCGGATCCACGGAACCAGCGTGGATCGCAAATGGCGGATATAGGAACTGACGTCAGCAACCGGAACTGACGTCAGTCATCAGAGATCGTGAAGCGGCGCAGCGCTGCTGGATGTCGATGATGCGTGGGCGGTACTACCACGCTTCTCGGCTGGCGGGAAACACGAAAACACACAGCACAGCGGTGAGTGCGCACTGCACACTGTGAATGATCCGATGACTCCAAAACACAGTGAGTCCTTCCTTGTGCCTTGTATTATGAACACCAGTGACCACAGTGAGTCAGCTACCCCAGGCCTTGCAGATGACAGTCAGGCTATTAAAGGGGGCATGTGAGGCAAGGAGTGGACTTAAAATACTGGCAACCACTGTCCCTTATTATGAATATTACCAGTCTGAGTCAGCTATCCATATTAAGAATATTACCACAGTCAGCTACCCAGAGTCTGGGGTAGCTGACTGTGGTAATATTCATAATATGGGTAGCTGACTCAGACTGTGGTGTGGTAATATTCATAATATATTATAAGGGACAGTGGTTGCCGGTAATTTAAGTCCACTCCTCACATGCCCCCCTTTAACAGCCTTTTGAGAATCGTGAGAGAATCGTGATCTTCATTCTAAGCAAAAGAATCGTGATTCTCATTTTTCCCAGAATCGTGCAGCTCTAACCTATACCATGACTGTATGATCTGAAGGATGAAGGAATTTTCTGTGTAGCAAGGGGTTACTATTAAGAGTATCCTAAGAGACTACTTTGTGTTTCTAACTAAGAGGTTGGCTCCCTCTGGTGTCTGTTTATGTTGTGCCATTGAAGTTTGTTCGGTTCAGCTGCATTATGGAACAAAGCAAGGTGAGGAAGTGACTCTATTGCTGTGGGTTGGCTTGAGACTACAAAACCCACACTGCAACTGTGCTACCAGAATGCAGTGCGCCACCGCACAGCCTGCTGGGGGATCTAATATAAGGACAAGCAAGGCCTCAGCACGCTCTCTCTGGACGCCATCTTTCAACAGGCAAGAGGCCTGCTGTGAGCGTGCCTAGGCCGTAGAAGCCCGGGCCTAAAGTTGGAGAGCGGATCGCTGACGGGGGGATCCTTGTGGACAGCATCACTGACTGAGACAGAGAGGGGACTGTCCTACACTCCATCGCATCTGACACCATCCATCCACCTGCACCTTGTAAGCGGCCGCGCGGTGGACCGGCGACATCTTGCCTGACGGTGATGCCAGTGAGGAGAGGACTCCGGGTGGCGAGAAGGCACTTACCTACCAGCATAATTAACTGAGTTATAGAAGAGTGGTCCCTATAGTCCCACTTATACTTGCTGACACTTGCAGTGCCACAGATAGGGATCCTTTGCACCCGAGAGTGGGACAGCGGATTGGGAGAACTAACACTTCCTTTATTTCTACTCTACATTCACAGAGTGATTACTTTCCCTCTTCACATACTGTTTGGAATACAATTTAAGTGCACCAACAGAGCTAGCAGAAGACAAGTGAACTTAAAGTAACAGTCATCACGTTATTTCCCTGCAACATTTACTGTGAAGGGATACGCACTAGTTTGAACTGTGCACTTCAGGGAGTCATATAGCCATAAGAACTCTTATGTTTGATATAACTGTTTATATTGCCTCTGTTGTGCTGCTGTTATAGTAAGTGTGTGTGAGAATTGGTGGGGAAGTGTCCCAGTGTCGGTGTCATAGCATTGGGAGATTCCTCATACACTTACTCACATTTGACCCAGGTTATAGTAATTGGATCTTGTAATATAGAAACCTTGAACCAGTTGTATTTTATTGACTTTGCAGGGATCTGTGTACAGTCAATTATATCTGTATAACCATTGTTCTACTCTTTTCCAAGTAAACATTTTACAACTGGTTAAGTTACATCTTGTGTGGAACTCTATCTATTGCAGCTGAGAGTCAACGTAACGATAACTATACATATTGCAGTGTGGTGTTGTTGTGGTTCTCTTTGCCATTGGGTCCCACAACCATATTGTTATCCAGTTGTGCCAAGGGGGGTTTGAGCCAAATTTCTGGGGTTGACAGGCATAGTGCAGACCCAAAATTAAACCAGCAGCTCCTGCGAGGGTAGTGCTACATCTGTAATGCCCTTCCGCTGACTGAAAACAGGGACAATCTTCCTTCTACCCCTGGCCTGGCGTCATTGAGTGCTCTTGGAAGGGGCTGCAGGAGTAAAGAGTGCTCCACTCTTGGCCTTGTCTCTATGAAAGTTACACTTTTTTTTACCCTGATTTTTGCCTGACTTAAAATCTGGCTTGCCCTGAGGGCCACAAAAGGGTTTCTTGCTATGGAATTTGTTACGTTTTGCAGGGGATTTTTTTACACCCAAAACTTTCTCTAAAGTAGAGCCAAACAAAAGCTTCCCTTCGAAAGGTATTCCACACAACCTAACTTTAGATGTGATGTCCCCCTCCCAGGATTTAAGCCATATTGCACGTCTAGCTGAATTAACAAGAGCAGAGGTTCTGGCAGAAGATTTAACTGAGTCAGCCGCAGCATCAGCCAAAAAAGCTACTGATTTTGTTTTTAGTGGAAGAGATTCTCTAATGTTGTCCACTGGAGTGTTAGAGGAAAGGAGTCGATCCAACCTTTGAACCCAGACATCCAAGTTCCTAGTCACACATGTGGAGGCAAAGGTAGGACCCAAGGCAAAAGCCAAGGAGTCCCAAGCTTTACGCAACAGCGACTCAGCCTTCCTGTCAATATGGTCCTTGATGACCCCTGAATCCTCAAAAGTCTGAATTCTTGGGGATCTGGGAGAGGGGAGCATCCACTTAAAGAACACCTCCTCTTCCTTAGAGTCGAAGGGAAAGCGTCTCTTGTGCCCTCTAGAAAGAAAAAGTTTATTTTCAGGATCTTTCAATTCATCTAGTATCATGTCTCGCAATAACTGATGAACAGGAAAGGTTCTATGTTTACAGCTTTTCAAACCCCTGTACATCTTGTCTTGAACAGAAGAGGACTGAGCAGGTTCCTTAATCTTAAGAAAGGTGCACATATAACAGAGGTTAACCCTTGCTGATCCTGAGGTGGTGATGAAGGTCTGAATAGTAGGAATTATCTTTCAAGGCCTGTTTGATTTATTGTTCTGGTGAGTGTGAACCCCAGAGGGGGACCTTATTTCACGTCTGCGGTGAAGATTGGGAACTGGTGTAGGGTGCACGTCTCATCCATCTTTAGAAACACCTACCACACTAAGAACTGCGACCTTGTTACATCCTCTGTGACTGTGCTTTTCTTCACCTTACCACCTATTTTTATGAAGTTGGACTTTATCCAATATCAGGTTCCTTAATCTGTTCAGACATGTAAATAGCCTTTAAAAGTTAATCGACCCCCTCAAGCGGAAAGAGGTAACGACCTGATCTACCAACCTCATCAGACTCTGAGGAGGAGGTTCCCTCAGATGCTGAGGCTGAATTCTCACCCAGAGACTGCTCGTGAACTCAAGGTTTCTAATTCCAGTGGGAGGGTCCTAGTGGTAACTGAAGACTCCTTCTCAATAGTAACAGCTTGTGAAGTGGAGGGGCCTACCGCTGCAAACTTAAAGGACTGAGAGGAAGAGACCATCTCCTTCATAGAAGACATTCGATCTATTAGGCCGGCTACAGACTCAGTTCCTGCTGCCCGTGAAATACAACTATCACATAGTAGGTTTTTAGCACTGTCTGGCAATCTAGTCCTGCAAGTCCCACACTTTTTATTTATGGCCTTGTCAGTCCAAAAAAGAAAAAAACTATTTTCAATCTAAAAAAGCCTTTTTATAAGAAAAAACACCTGTCACCCTCATTGAAGAGAGGGGAGGCAAATACCTTGGGAGCAGGATTGGAGGAGGAAGCAACCGATGAGCCAGGTGGGTAGAGTGCTCTGTCATCTCCAGGGGTGTTATCATTGTCCATCTTTGACAAGTACCCTCTTCAGCCAGGCTGAGACCCAGATCCCACACACCTGTGGGCTTGTTCCGCTGCTGAGACCAAGGAGGACCTATACTGAGACCACAGTCCCACTAGTGAGGGTCTAACAGCAGTGGTCGCCCTACACAGTCTCCTCCCAGGCTCCTGAGAACCTAAATCCTTGCGGCTGGAAGTGTGTCACGTCACTTCCAGTTTGGACGTCATCTTGCCGCGTCACCGCAAGTGTGTCATCAGATGCCATCTTGGTACACCCCGAGAGGTCGTCCTGCAAAAAGAAAGGCTAAAACAGGAACCACATGTCCCGGGAGTGATGGCGCCGTCCCAAGTCTTCTATAGACCAGCAGGCTGCGGAAGTTGCCTGATCCTCCAAAGGTAGGTACCGCATAGGCAGGAAAAGAACCTTCTAGTGTAGGGTCCGGTAACCACAGCCACCAGAACCAGAAAAAAAAACACTGCGGTGTGTACTCCTAGAGGGTTCTGGAAACACAAAACAAACTGAGGTACTAGGGAAGGGAGGGGCCTTTTAAACTCTTTCTGATTTGTATTTCTTGTAGAGGTGTCAGAGCCAATCATCTCTCTGATGCCACGTACACCGTTTTTCATGACGAGAAAAATTCAATTTTTTTATTTGGTCATTAAAAAAGATCGTGTGTGGGCTCCAGAGCATTTTTCACGACGTGAAAAATGGGCATTAAAAATTTGGAACATGCTCTAATTTTTCTCGTCGTCGTTTTTCTCGTCATGAAAAACGGCCGTGTGTAGGCTTTAACGATGTGAAAAAAACGTGCATGCTCAGAAGCAAGTGATGAGACGGGAGCGCACGTTCTGGTAAAACTAGCGTTCGTAATAGAGATAGCACCTTCGTCACGCTGTAACGGACTGAAGAGCACAAGGCTGAATCGCCTCTCACCAAACTTTACTAACACAAGGATCAGCAAAAGCAGCCCAAAGGGTGGCGCCATCTGAATGGAACTTCCCCTTTATAGTGCCGTCGTACATTTCGTACATCACCGCGCTTTGCTCGAGCATTTTGTTTCATGATCGTGTGTAGGCAAGGCAGGCTTGAGAAGGATCAAGTCGAGAAAAACTTAGTTTTTTTCAATGACATTAAAAACGGTCGTGTGTACGCGGCATAAGTAAGCTGTCCTGAAAGATGAAGGGGGAAAAAAAAGGATTTATTAATGTACACAACACCAATCCAATACCAACAGACCACAAGTGAAAAATAAAAGCGACAGTGATAAGTGAAAACCAAATCAACAACCTAACTGTCAAGAGTCTGTGGTAGTAAGCCCTTGTAGATCACAAACTCAGGGTTCCCCAGGGCACAAAGTCTAAAGCCTCGTACACACGACCGAGTTTCTCTGCAAGAACCAGCAAGAAACTTGCTGGCAGAGCTTTCTTGCCGAGTAACTCGGTCGTGTATACGCGACTATCAGGTTTCTCGTTAAGAAAACCGACAAGAATCTCGACGAGAAAAATAGAGAACCTGCTCTCTATTTTCTCGTCGAGATTCTTGTCAGCATGTTTCTCGATGAGAAAAGTGTGTGTGTGTGTACACTTACCTTTCGCCGTGGAAACCCGCGCATGCTCGAAATGACTTTGACGCATGCGCAGTAGCTTCCTAGGCATAGGTAGGGTGTAGCAAGATGGCGGTGACGGCATTGAATGTGACGAGCGCACGCTTGTCGTAGTCGATGACGTCACCGCGTTCGCTCCATTCAAAGAACCGCGGGTTCTTTGAATGGAGCGTCTGTACACTCGGCCGGGACAAGTTTCTTGTCCAAGAATCTCGTCAAGAAAAACTACGTGTTTTTTCTTGACGATATTCTCGGTCGTGTGTACGAGGCCTAAGTCCCAGCCTGCTTCTTCACCAGAGCCCCTGATGGTGGGGATGAACTTGCACCAAGCTGGAACCAGGTCGCGCCTCCAGGTACGTCCAGCTGAGGATGCAGAGACCAGAGACCAGTCGTGTGTGTAGAGTACATGCAGCAGACAAAAGAAAATCCAGGAGACAAGCCGAAGGTCAGGGCAGGTATCAAACAAGCACAGCCAGTAAACAAAGCTGGGGTAGGTACACGGGTCAGACACAGTATAAACACGCAAACAGGCACTCGGAGAACTGTGCCGTTGCTCAGGCAATGTGGGTTACACATTACAGAATGTGCTGTACCACAATGGCAGGTTT
The DNA here is from genome assembly GCA_029206835.1 of Rana muscosa. NCBI lineage: Eukaryota > Metazoa > Chordata > Amphibia > Anura > Ranidae > Rana > Rana muscosa. The sequence continues at coordinate 477,685,170 of CM055117.1, read as the reverse complement.
CCTATGAATAAGCACTGTTGAAAGTGTGAAACTCGTCAGCTCCTGTGTTCCGCTGTTTGCTGTGGCTTGTATTTTTGGATTATCATCTTTTCTAAAAATAAAGGCATTTATTTTGAGTGCGGCTGTCCAGAACTTTCCCTTACCTAATGGCAGGTTTCCAGTCGCTATTTCATTTCACATAAGGCCAATCCAGCTCCCTACGTTGGCAAGACAGTCACCCGCAAGGTCTATGGTACTGCTAATGCGTGGTCCAGCAAGCATCAAGCATGGTCAGGGGCGATATATTTTGTTTACAGCACACTGGGTAACTCTGCTTGCAACTCGGAAGGATGCAGGACAGGGCTTAGTGCTGCAGCTTGTTGTGCTGTCATGTCTCCATACAGCTAGTGGTGATGATGATGCGAGATTTGTCAGCTCTACCACCTCCTCCTCCATGCCCTCCTCTGCTGATTTGTCTTATGACCCACAAGTACCCGCTAAGCGTTCAAGAGTCTATTTAATAAATCAGGTTAAAAGGTGCCATGCAGTGTTTCAGCTGGTCTGTCTAGGAGACAGGAGCCACACCAGAGCAGAGGTTCTTGCAGCTCTGCACGGGCAGGCCCAGAGGTGGTTCACACAAGCTGGAGCCAGGAATGGTAGTGTGCAACAATATCACATACCTGTTGTCTGCCCTTAGACAGGGAAAGTTGACACATGTGCCATGTCTGGCACATGTCCTCAATTTAGTGGTGCAGCATTTTTTAAATAGGTACCCAGGTCTGGAAGATCTGCTAAAGCAGGCCAGAAGAGCCTGTAGCCATTTCAGGCGGTCATACACAGCCAGTGCTCGGTTGGCTGAAATTCAGTGGGAGTTCCACCTGTCCATAAACTGCCTGATTTGTGACATGCCCACAACGTGGAACTCGACTTTGGGAATGCTGCAGCAGCTGCACTTGCAGAAAAGGCCTGTCAACGAGTACCTGTGTGAGTATGGCACAACGGCTCAGGCCGGCTCAACTTTTTTTTCCCCACGCCAATGGCTGCTGATAAAGTATGCATGCACTGTACTGTCACCATCTGAGGAGGCCATAAGGATGGTAAGCCATGACAATGCATGCATCAGTGACACAAACCCTGTTGTGTTCCTGCTGGAGAAGACTCTGCATGGCATTATAGACAGGGCACTCAAGGCAGAGCAGTGGGAGGAAGAGGAGGACTTCCTTGCCTCTCAAGGCCTGCTTTATGCAGAAACCATTCTTCCTATGCCACAGAACACACAAGAGGAGAGGGAAGAGGAGGGTTCTGGAAGCTTTGGAGGCATTGAAGCGGAGCAAGACATGGGTCAACCGTTAACAGATGGTTTTCCATCCCCAGAACTCTTGGGAGTAGTACGTGGCTGGGAGGAGGCAATTTCAGATACTGCAAATCCTCAGTGACCCCGAGGAGTTTGCTTCTCATGCCTCTGCAAAAATGCGGTGCATGGGCTCCTTCATTCTTCAAAACCTGCGAAAGGACCCGAGAATGGCATCAGGGAGAAGGATCACTATTGGTTGGCAACCCTCCTCGACCACCATCACAAGGGGAAAGTCTCGAAACTAATCCCGTCCCCACAGAGGGAGCAGAAGATTAAATCTCTTGAGGACACCTTAAAGAGGAGTTTATGTAATGTCTTTCCCGACTTTGGTAGGCTACAGTCTGGTGGAAAACGTAGTTTTCAGGCTTCAGTTGGTCAAGAGAGGAGCGGTGGAGAAGGGGGCAGCCTCAGTGATGCCTTTCAAAAAAAATTTGGTCCTTCACGCGCAGGGCTGTTAGCTTGCACATCCCATCGGCAGTGTCTTCATCATATAGTGGGAGATTAACTAGGAGTGAAAACAGATATGGAGAGCTTTCCACTTGAGGATCCACTGGGTTACTGGGTCATGAGTAGTGATGAGCCGAACACCCCCGGGTTCGGTTCGCACCAGAACCCGCGAACGGACCGAAAGTTCGTACGAACATTAGAACCCTATTAAATACAATGGATGCGAACGTTCGAATTCTAAAGTGCTAATTATAACAACTATTATGCATGTTATTGTCCTAAAAAGGGTTTGGGAACCCGGGTTCTGCACCAGGGGACATGTATCAATGCAAAAATAAGTTTTAAAAACGGTCGTTTTTCGGGAGCAGTCATTTTAATGATGCATAAAGTGAAAAAAAAAAAGTCAAATATTCCTTTAAATATCGTACCTGGGGGGTGTCTAAAGTATGCCTGTGAAGTGCCACGTGTTTCCCGTGTTTAGAACTGTCCCTGCACAAAATGACACTTCTAAAGGGAAAAAAAGCCATTTAAAACTGCTTGCGGCTTTAATGTAATGTCTGGTCCCGGTAATATGGATGAAAATCTTTAAGAAAAATGGCATAGCTACCCCATGACCCCCCCCCCCCCCCTACCCCAGCCCATTACCAGCCCCTTTGGGTCTTGTATGGATATTAAGGGGAACCCCGCACATAAAATAAAAAAGGCCCTATATACTCTGAACAGCCGTATACAGGCGGTGCATACAAGACAGGGACTGTAGGTTTGTTCTTATGTAGAATGTGTTTGTAATTTTGAACAGGTACATTGTTGAAGTGTAGCTCCAGCCCAAAAATCTATTTTTAAACTTTTTGGAAAACATAGGTAAGGGTTATCACCCCTGTAACATTTGTTTTGCTGTCTGTGCCCCTGTTCAGAACATTTCACCTCACTTTCCGTCCCAATGACAACTGTTTTTGAAATGTGGTGTTTTTCTTGAAACAAGGATTGCTGATAAAGCATCAGTACAGAGGAGACACCTTTCTCCCATATTTATTCTTACAGGAGAGAATTTTCCTTCCTAGGGGTAGATTTCCTCTCACTTCCTGTTGTCTTCTTGCGTTTGCAAGTAGGAGTCGTTTGTAAGTTGGATGTTTGAAAGTAGGGACCTGCCGTATATACTCTGCAGAAATAGGCCCCTTAGTTGTTGGTGTTGGCACAACACTGTAAGCACTCACAGTTACTCTTGGTTGGTGCTGGAACGCCCTGCTGTCAACTATTATATCAGGAATTTTAATTACATATAATTGTTGAACAGTGGTAGTAAAAATTGGGGCTTTGATGGTGGTGCTGGTGCCACAACACTGTAAGCCCTGACAGTTACTCTTGGTGGGTGCAGCAATGGGCCCTGCTGTGAATTATTAGATCAAGAATTGTAATTACATGCCCCTTTTGAACAGGGGCTGAAAAATTGGGCCTTTCGTGGTGGTGGTGGTGGTGGCGTTGCCACAACACTGTAAGCCCTCAGACTTACTCTTGGTGGGTGCAGGAATGGGCCCTGCTGTGAATTATTAGATCAAGAATTGTAATTACATGCCCCTTTTGAACAGGGGCTGAAAAATTGGGCCTTTCGTGGTGGTGGTGGTGGTGGCGTTGCCACAACACTGTAAGCCCTCAGACTTACTCTTGGTGGGTGCAGGAATGGGCCCTGCTGTGAATTATTACATCAAGAATTGTAATTGCATGCCCCTGTTGAACAGGGGCTGAAAAATTGGGCCTTAGGCACTGGTGGCACAACACTACAACCCCTCACAGATACTGTACTTGGAGCACAGCAATGAGCCCTGTTGCAAAGTATTGCTTCAAAAATTGTAATGACACGCCCCTGTTAAACAGGGGCTGAAAAATTGGGCCTTAGGCACTGGTGCCACAACACTCCAACCCCTCACAGATACTGTACTTGGAGCACAGCAATGAGCCCTATGGCAAATTATTGCTAAAAAAATTGTAAGTACACGCCCCTGTAAAACAGGGGCTGAAAAATTGGGCCTTAGCCACTGGTGGCGGCACCCATAAACAAAAATGATCTTCCAAGCTATCATCATCAATCGTATCATTGAGGACTCGGAGGAGGAGGATAGCCAGTCAACATAACAGCACAGGCACTCAGCATCAGCATCAGTCTTGAAGGGATGTGACATGTTAAAATCAATTAGTCTGTTATATCAGCATCAGGTGTGTGGTAGCTGGTGGTGATCCAAGACTGGTTCATCTTGATGAAAGTCAGTCGATCAACCGAGTCGGTGGACAGGCGCACCCTGTGATCCGTGACAAATCCTCCAGCAGCACTGAATGTGCGTTCCGAAAGAACGCTGGATGCAGGACAGGCCAGTAGCTCAATTGCATACTGTGCAAGCTCTGGCCAGTGATCCATCCTCAAGACCCAGTAAGCCAGAGGATTTTCGGTGGGGAAGGTGTCCAAGTCTGACCTTGCCCCTAGATATTCCTGCACCATGTTTATCAGACGCTGGCGATGGTTGCTGGAACCGATCATACTTTGGGGCTGCGGACTAAAGAATTGTCTGAACGCATCGGTCAGACGGCCACCTTCCCCACCGCTCCTTCTTTGACTGGCCGAAGCCTCAGCAACTCGTTGTCCAGGACCAGGAGTTTGTAACCTCCCAGTCTCTGGGAACGCGTTGCACAGACCTTTCTGCAAGGCCTCCCGGAGTTGTCTCATCCTCTGCTCCCTCTGCGACGGTAACATAAGGTCCGCAACCTTACCCTTGTACCGTGGATCAAGGAGAGTGGCCAGCCAGTAATGGTCCCTCTCCTTGATCTGAAGAATACGAGGATCCTTCCGCAGACTTTGCAGGATCAGGGAGGCCATGCAGCGTAGGTTTGCTGAGGCATTCGCTCCGGAGTCCTCTGGGTCACTAAGGACGACATGATCCACAGTCACCTCCTCCCAGCCACGTACAAGTCCACTGGTTTCTTGGGACTGTAAATCATCCCTAAAAGACTGCTGCTAATGATGCTGAGTGCCAGCCTCCACCTCCATGCTGACACAATCCTCCTCCTCCTCCTCTTCCTCTTCCTGTGCGATGGGTGGGACAGAAGGAACACTGTCTGGGTAAAGGGGGCCTTGAGAGGCAAGGAAGTCCTCCTCTTCCTGCCTCTGTTCTGCCTCAAGTGCCCTGTCCATTATTCCACGCAGCGTGTGCTCCAACAGGTGGACAAGAGGTACAGTGTCACTGATGCATGCACTGTCACTGCTCACCATCCTCGTGGCCTCCTCAAATGGTGCCAGGACAGTGCATGCATCCCTGATCATGCCCCACTGGCGTGGAGAAAAAAAACCAAGCTCCCCTGACCCTGTCCTGGTGCCGTAGTCGCACAGGTACTCATTGATGGCCCTCTGCTGCGTGTGCAGCCGCTGCAGCATGGCCAACGTTGAGTTCCACCTGGTGGGCATGTCACATATAAGGCGGTTCTTGGGCAGGTTCAACTCCTTTTGCAGCTCAGCCAGGCGAGCACTGGCATTATAAGATCTGCGGAAATGCACACAGACTTTCCTGGCCTGCCTCAGGACATCCTGTAAGCCCGGGTACCTGCCCAAGAACCGCTGCACCACCAGGTTAAGGACGTGAGCCACACAGGGCACATGGGTCAGTTGTCCCTGTCGAAGGGCGGAGAGGAGGTTGGTGCCATTGTCGCAAACCACCATTCCTGGCTTAAGCTGGCGTGGCGTCAACCACCTCTCGGCCTGGTCCTGCAGAGCAGACAGGACCTCTGCCCCAGTGTGGCTTCTGTCCCCCAAACACACCAGCGCAAGCACGGCATGGCATCTTTTTGCCTGCGTACTTGCGTAGCCCCGTGAACGGCTACGGAGCACCGCTGGTTCATAGGACAAACCACAGGAAGAGGCCATGGAGGAAGAAGAAGAGGAGGGGGTGGAGGAGAGAGGTGTGTCACAACCAGTAGTAGCATTTTGGAGGCGTGGCGGTGGGACAACCTCCAACACTACTGCACCTTGTCCTGCATCCTTCCCAGCTGCCAAAAGAGTGACCCAATGGGCCGTGAAAGAAAGGTAACGTCCCTGTCCATGCCTGCTGGACCATGAGTCAGCGGTAATATGCACCTTACCGCTGACCGCCCTGTCCAGCGAGGCCAAGACATTGCCTTCCACATGCCGGTAGAGAGCCGGAATAGCCTTCCGTGAGAAAAAGTGGCGTTTGGGAACCTGCCACTGAGGAACCGCACATTGCACAAACTCACGGAAGGGGGCCGAGTCTACCAACTGAAAAGGCAGCAGTTGAAGCGCTAGCAATTTAGCCAAGCTAGCATTCAACCGCTGGGCATGTGGATGGCTGGGAGTGAACTTCTTTCGACGGTCCAGCAGCTGGGGCAGGGAAATTTGCCTGCTAGAATCGGACGTCGGTGTACTGCTAGCAGAGTGGCCGTAAGTACTTGGCTGTGACACACCTAATTCTACACCTTTATTCCTCTCAGTGCGTGTTTCAGAGAGGACTGAAGTTATAGTGGGGTTGGAGATCCCAGCTGATGCGGTGCAAGGAGAGGTCCGCTTTGTTCTTTGGTGTGGGTCTTTGAGGTAGGCTTGCCAACGAGCTGCATGGCAGGTCAACATATGTCTGGTCAGGCATGTGGTACCCAAGCGGCTGATGTTTTGGCCACGCGATATACGCTTGAGACATATGTTGCAAACAGCAGCTGTGCGATCTGATGCACTAGCCTCAAAAAAGGCCCACACCAAGGAACTTTTTGAATGACGGGCAGAGGCAGCGCCCTGCACAGGCGGAGCTCTGCGGTGTGATTCCGTCGGTGTACTGCCCTTACGCTGGCCACCAAAGGGCATCCTGCCTCGTTGGAGATGTGCCTCCTCCTCATCCTCCTCCTCCTCCTCCTCTCTCCTATTAGGCACCCACGTGGAGTCAGTGACCTCATCATCCCCTCCCTCCTCATCACTGGAGCCAATCTGGCAGTATGCTGCAGCTGCTGGAACATGACTGCCAGATTGGTGTCCTTCTTGAGCATCCCCTCTGTCTGCTCTCACCCTACTGCCTTCCTGTAGCTGGGTTTCATCATCAGACCCTTCGAAACGCTGGGCATCCTCCTGGAGCATGTACCCAACACTGTGCTCAAACAGTTCGGGGGACTCCTCAGGAGGAGGACATGGTGGGTCTAGGGAAGGAGTGACTGATGATGAGTCTGACATTGATAACAGGGAAGAGGACGCTTTGGCAGCTGCTTTGCCAGTACCCTGAGCCTGGGTGAGAGAGGATGAGGAGGAGGAGGAGGGCTTGGTCATCCACTCTACCAAGTCTTCGGCATGATGTGGCTCAACATGTCCAGCTGCCGAAAAGAAGGACAAGCGTGTCCCATGGCCATGTGCTGATGACAATGCACCGCGTCCACGACCAGCACTGTTGCCCCCAGACACAGAGCCTGCTTGCCCTCTTTTATTGCCTCCTGACTGTCTGCCTCTCCTTGTTTGCCTTCCAGACATTCTAATAGATGGCCTGCAGGGAGATGGGAAAAAAGCAATAAGGGCTACCTTCAGGTGTCCTTCTCTGTCCCTTTACTTAAGGATTTCTAAATATGGTTGAGGATGATTGCTTTTGCACAGAATAGCACAACGACAATTTCCCTGACTGTCCAAAAATCAAGGATTTCAAAGATGGTTGATGAGGAATGCTTTAGCACACTATAGCACAAGGAGAATTCCCCTCACTTTCCTTCTTTGTCCCTAGAAACAAGGACTCGCACAGTGAAAGAAACTGACACTCTCCCTACCTAGAGTTTTCTGTCCCTAGAAAAAATGTTTTTTTTAAGCACACTATAGCACAAGGAGAATTCACTCACTGTCCTTCCCTGTCCCTGGAAACAAGGACTTGCACAGTGAAAGAAACTGACACTCTCCCTACCTAGAGTTTTCTGTCCCTAGAAAAAATGTTTTTTTTAAGCACACTATAGCACAAGGAGAATTCACTCACTGTCCTTCCCTGTCCCTGGAAACAAGGACTTGCACAGTGAAAGAAACTGACACTCTCCCTACCTAGAGTTTTCTGTCCCTAGAAAAAATGTTTTTTTTAAGCACACTATAGCACAAGGAGAATTCACTCACTGTCCTTCCCTGTCCCTGGAAACAAGGACTTGCACAGTGAAAGAAACTGACACTCTCCCTACCTAGAGTTTTCTGTCCCTAGAAAAAATGTTTTTTTTAAGCACACTATAGCACAAGCACAAAACACACTGACACTCTCCCTACCTATCCTTCTCTTTCCCTAAACTAAAGGAATCCAGGTTAAGCAAGAAAGAAATAAAAGTCACTGTCCCTGCCTATGCTGCTCTTTCCCTGCTCCGGAACACACTACACTAGGCCGCCGTGCTGGCGGCCTTTTATAGTGTGGGGCGTGTACTAAACACCCTCAGCAATAATTGGCCACAGGCATCCTGCCTGTGGCCAATCATTGCTCTCCTCGCTGCCGGCGCTGTGATTGGCCAAGCATGCGGGGTCACAGTGCATGCTTGGCCAATCACAGCGCCTGGATGACACTGCGATGGCGTAGTGCATTGTGGGCCGTTCGCGTCACTCGAATTTGGCGCGAATGGCCCAAATCGTTCGATCTTCGTCGAACGATCGAACAGCCGATGTTCGAGTCGAACGTATGTTCGACTCGAACACAAAGCTCATCCCTAGTCATGAGAATAGACCACTGGCCAGAACTTGCCCAGTATGCAATAGAGCTGCTGGGCTGCCCTGCATCCAGCGTGCTTTCCAAACGCTCATTCAGTGCTGCCGGAGGTTTTGTGACAGATTACAGAGAGCCTATTCCTATTTGCTGCATCCTATTTGGTTACGGCGGATGTATCCTTGTTGTACACCATCATTCAGCACGAGGATGCATCGTTAGCCCTTAATTGGGCCTGTAACGGCTGCCCAAGTATGAAAGGGGTTAACGCCGTTTAGGATATTCCCTCTCTGAACACACATCCGCTACCAATCCTCCACAGTCAGGCGACCGCTTCCCATAGGATTAATCCTTCCAAACATACGAGACGAACGCTCTGTATCTTTTCAACTAGACTGACTCTTTATTGCAAAACACTACAACTTTTATACACACAGAGAGAAGCTTCTGATTTTCCTCTCATAATACACCTTTGACCAGACCCAATTTACATGAGCTAATTAACTACAGCTGATGATTCAGACACAGGACATTTAGGCTAGCCTTAATGTCTCCTACTATGCACATTATTTGGACATCTCTTAAGAGACCATAGGTGAGTTCGTTAGCTAATCCCTTTTCAGTTTAAATGATTATGCATGACCCTTTGTGTTCCCCAGCCAGTCTGTCTGCTAGAGTACAATACCTATAATTACAGACTTAATTACCACAAGCCACACTAGACAGTAGAATGTAATCACCCCCCACCTCATCACAGCAATTAGGACACAACAACCCACACACAATATACACCCAATATATACCATGTATATACAGCATTGAATATGACTATCACAGATCATGGTGGAGTTCTCATTCCCCCTGTGCCCCAAATGACCCCTGTCACACAGGCCCCTTAGCAGAAGGAAGGATATCCTGCACGTACAAAAATGTTTTTTGGGACAAACACTGGACTACTGTATGTCGCATAACTACTTTTGGTTTAATGGACATTTCTTTTCACAACGGGTTGGTGTGGCTATGGGAGCTAAATATGCTCCTAGCCTAGCCAACCTGTTTATGGCTGAATGGGAAGACAAACATGTGATTAATAGGTTGAGGCCCCAGTTCAAATTCTACTGCAGATTTATAGACGTCCTCCTGTTTATTTGGGAGGGATTGGAGGACTCTGCGGTGGACTTTTTAGAGGACCTTAACAGGAACAAGAATAATATTTAACTTGATTTCCAGATCAGTGATAAAAGTGTTAATTTTCTTGATGTAACTATTGAGAAGAATCTCAACAACCTCAGCACTAAGGTATACTTTAAACCAATGGACAGCAATAGCTACTTATCCATCAGGAGTGGTCATCACCCTGCATGGATAAGAAATATTCCAAAGGGGTAAATGTTGCGAGTCCGACGGAATTGCACCAGAACTAAAGATTACCTTATGCAAGCTAATATCCTTAAGGATAAATTTATACAAAAAGGATATAAAGAAAATTCTCTAAATGAAATAATTCAGGAAGTAGCTGATATTCCGAGGGACCCATGTTTAAAAAAAGAAAGATCCTCAAATGCCAAACAATCAACATCAATTTGGGTTTATATCGAACTTTCATTGCCAATATAGAGAAATAGAAACTATCTATAAAAAGCAATGGCATATTTTATGCAGAGACAGGCATTTAGGGGAGGTAATGCCGAATCAACCCAAGTTCATCTATAGGAGGGCCCCTAATTTTGGAGATCAGGTAGTGAAAAAGATCTTGGATCCCCCTGGCCAACAAACATTGAAAATAGATCTAAAAGGTTTCTACCCCTGTAGAAAATGTATCTGTTGCAGAACTGTAAGGGTGAGCAATAGAGGGATAACAAGGATTACGAATAGAGACGATGAAACCTTTGAGATAAAGGAATTCACAACATGCAATTCCTCACATGTGGTCTACTTGATGTGGTGCCCTTGTGGGCTATTCTATGTGGGGAGAACGAAAAGGCTGTTAAAAATCCGTATAGCAGAACACCTGGCAAATATTAAAAAGGGCTTCAGGTTTCACAGTGTATCCCTTCATTTTAAAGAAAAGCATAATCAGGATCCATCACTGCTACAGTTCTGTGGGATTGACTGCATATATCCGTCTTGGAGGGGTTCCAACCGAGTAAGGGACTTGTCCCAAAGAGAAACTCGTGGATCTTTTTGATGAAATGTTGGGCCCCTCGAGGGTTAAACATTGAAGTGGACCTCAATTGTTTTATTAATAATTTTTAAATAATATTTTTTTTTAGTAGTCTTCATAAGACCTAATATTGCCTAGCTTATATATACACTGCAATTTTTTTTTGTAAATCGTTGGTATTTAGAAAACCTTACTGATATATATGAGTTCTTTGATTATGTTTAGACACTACAGATTCTCCTTCAGCTAACATTAATATAATAAGGCTATAGGCTATGATTGTTAGCAATGTGTAGTTTAAACCATTTTCTTGAGTTTAATTGAATGTAATGGTATAGACTGCCATACCATGTTAGAAAGTGGAGGGATGAGCGCTGGAGGTCCTTCTCTGGTGGCTAACTCTGATGGGAGCATTGCAAGACTACACTTTACATTCCCCAATATGTAGGTTGTCTGAATAGCTAGTGTACTCATCGCTGCATATGTCTGATTTAGAGATTTGGTGTATTGCGGCTACGCGGACACGAGGTGTGCGCAGACGCAATTTAGACATCTACGTATGTGATTGACAGGGGAGTATAAAGGGAGTGATTGCCGTGCCGTATAGAAAATCCCTTAATTAAGTCGATGTGACGAAACATGTCGGGGGCGTGGCTGTACGGCAATCATCATCACTGACTTGTGACGCCGAACTAGGTATTGGAGATCCGACACCGAGATTCAATACTGTGGAGCGGGTGAGAGTGAGTTATCGAACGCACACCTTGGGTCCGCCGTGACCACAGTACGCCACTGTGCTATTGTCTGAAAGATCTGCTGTGATTTTCAAGTTTTGCTGTTTTTTTTTTGGTGGAAATGTGAGTGTAATGCCTCGTACACACAGCCGAGAATCTCGTCGCTAAAAACATGTCGTTTTTTTAGACGAGATCCTTGGACAAGAAACTTGTCCCGGCCGAGTGTACACACGCTCATTTCAAAGAACCCGCGGTTCTTTGAATGGAGCGTACGCGGTGACGTCATCGAATACGACGAGCATGCACTCGTCACATTCGATGCCGTCGCCGCCATCTTGGTTCACCCTACCTATGCCTAGGAAGCTACCGCGCATGCGTCAAAGTCATTTCGAGCATGCGCGGGCTTCCCGGCGAACAGGTAAGTGTACACACACACACAATTTTCTCGTCGAGAAACAGGCTGATGAGAATCTCAACGAGAAAATAGAGAGCAGGTTCTCTATTTTCTCGTCGAGATTCTTGTCGCTTTTCTTGACGAGAAACCATACACACGAACAAATTTCTCGGCAAGAAATCTCTGCCAGCAAGTTTCTTGCTGGTTTTTGCCGAGAAACTCGGTCGTGTGTACGAGGCTTTAAGGTTGAAGATTTGAAGTGTTTTAATAAACTGATTTTACGTTATCACACTATCGGAGCACTGTATTATTATTTTCATGTGGAGAGATCCCTCATATGCACGGTTGGAAATTGGATGGTCGTTTAACCCTTTCATGTGGTTTAAAAGCGTCTTAGCCTGACACGAGAGTGGTAGGCATTGGAAGCTGGTGAGTGCGTTTTCTGAAGGGAGTGGAGTCACTTTTCACATTTGGTGTGGTGGATGACATAAGAAGTTTTTTATTTATTGGATCACTTACGGTATACAGTTTCCATGAACTTTATTTTTTATGAACTTTATTTTTCACTCTGTATATCTGCTGAACCTCTATGAATATAGTCGTTCATCCATTTTTTCACTTTTTACTGGGTGGTTTAATTATCACTTTCACTATTCAAAGTGTTATTTTGATGTTTAAAATTAATTTCATCATATTCTAACACTTAGTGCCACCATTTTTTCACTTTTTCATTTGTGATTTGATTAAGGTTAAAATACTGTTATACATTTATATATTTTTCAAGTGGCAGCTTGTTCATGCTAGCTCTGTAGGTGCAGTGGTGGTAATTTAAAGTAAGGGCGGTTCCTTTTATTACCAACAGTTTTTTGAGATTACAGAGAGCGTCTGTCCACAGACTCCGTGGACCAGCTGACATTTATCAAAATGAATCAGTCCTGGATTAGCAGCAGCTATCATGCCCCTGATGCCGATGTTGTTTATTAAGTGCTTTCTGGATCTCGAATCTCTGAAAGACTGTTTAGGCTACCTAGCTTTGTGGGTGTTGATTTAATCTGGAAGAAATTGTTTGGTGTAGGTTTCATGGGCACAATTAACACCCAAATACCAATTTTTCCGCACCGGTGTGACAGGTGCATATCATTGCAATTTTTGACAGCAGGGCCAATTCTTGCTTTCATAAAGAGTACCTCTATAGGGTTACAGTGTGAAGGCACCACCGACACCCAAAGAACAATTTTTCCACAACTGTTTGGAGCGGGGCATCAAATTTCAAATTTTGACAGCAAGGCCAATTCTTGGTTTCATCAACAGTATCTCTATAGGTTTACAGTGTGAAGGCACCGCCAACACCCAAAGCCCACTTTTTCTGCACCTGTTACTTCTATCCAAAGTCTGTGAAAGAGACACCAGAATTTATCCAAAACATCTCTAATCATTTTCTGAGCTGTTTATAAAATAAAAAAATCTTGAATGGAATTTTTTTTTTCCCCAGACGAATACCAGTGTCCGTCAGAACAGTCCCCGGCAGCATGACACTTGAAGAGGTACCCACAGGAAACATCCTGGGCTCCAAAACAGACTGCGTTGATAGGGTTGAAGACATGGCAGTGTTCCGTCTCTTTCTGGACGCTGGACACACACGGCAAGCAGACGGGAACTCCTCCCACTTGTTCTTTTTGGCACGTAGCCCGTGGGCTTTCTTACTTTCTTGGCTCAGCCCACAGCCCATGCGGCCTAGAAGTGATCGCAAAGTTTTCACCCTTCTTGACGGGAAAAAATTACACAGTCCCGAGCCCTCTGTAGCATAAGTCCCAGATGAACAGTTCACTTTAGTTGCTATAGGTAACGGCAGATATCTCGGACGAGCCCCCACGTGTAGCACTACCCCCGTAGGAGCTGCTGGTTTAAAGTTTTGGGCCTACCGTTACCTTTTCTGTTCACCACACTCGTGTCAGGGATCCCTCTTGAAGAGCTTTTATGAATGTCCACACCAACACTTGGTTACCTTTATTAAAGAGCTTTATTTTACCAGTTGCAACAGAGGGGTAGAGGGATAGGGGAGTTTCAGGTACCTTGCTTTGCGGATCACGGGCACAATCTCAGATCCAGAGGATAAATCAGTTCCACGCTAGATTCAGCAACCACCGGATAGACCTACTCTCACTGGCCTAGCAACCGGTGCGAAGCTCGTTCAAAGTCTCTGCCATAGACTTGACGAGTGCCATTGCGTCGTTCCACAATCTTCCGTCACAAGACCGTGTAACCACACTGACACTTTGCAAAAGTTCCTTCAAAAGTACACAGCTCACGGTGCCAGAATCTTTCAGCCCACCCGGCAGCACCGTGAGGCAAACTGGCCAGGATGCGTCCTTCAATTGAGTCAACAATTGTTCCGCTTCTTCCCGCAGGCAAGACCGCATAGGACCATCCCTGGACTAGTAGGCCCCAGCAACTCCTGGGCCTACTTCTCAGTTGCAGAGCCTCGGGCCAGCAGGCCCCAAGGCAGAAAATGGCTCGCACACCCCTGAGGCCAGGAGGGCCCTTAGGTCAGGATTCAGCAACGAACCCCGATAGAGCGGTCTCTGTCTCTTAAGTACCCCCTCCCAGAATGCACAGCGGGTTGACCACGCCCCCTGAGCCACTTCTTGGAAAGGAATACCCAATACACCTAGCCTGCTGCATTTTCAACCCTGACCTGTGGTGACAGTGACACCTACTTTCAGGTGGAAAACACACAACCCAGCTAGACTGAAACAAAGCCACAATTTAGCATAATCCTTCTGAGCTAAACTACAGCTCAGATAATTAAATTTAACACATAGCGCCTACCCAACAGGAGCAGGGTGCTACATTTATAAAGCGGTAAATGTGAATTTGAGCAAACATTTACTGTAGGTGTATTTTCTTGGTGCATGTATTTTAAAATATAGTGACTGATTCAACAGCAGTAAATGTTTAGTAAATGTCATACTGCTTTCTAAAATATGCCCAAATACTGTAGTCAGTCTATTGACGGCACTACTTTCTACTTCCATCTGATTTGGGGAAGCTAGGATTCCATTCCCTATTCCCTTAGAAGTGACAGTGCTTCCAACTGCAGGATAGATGGTTGCCTTGTGTCTTGGGTTCTGTGAAGAAGCTTCTCTCATTCGTCATGAGACTTGTAGCACCTGAATTAATGCTCTAGCCTTGGGATAGATAGTTATGGCTTTATTCGCACTGCCGTACAGGGGACGTGCAGTGTGCAGAGCCTGCATAATCACTCTCTCCCCGTACATGCAGCTGCTACGTACAGCTGCCCATTGAGATGAATGCAACAGATATATATTTTTTGTCACAGGTTTCCTTTAAATATTAAAATATAAACATTTTATGTCCCTTTTAAGTTTAGGTTTCCTTTGTATTCTAGAATAATTACCCATAAAACAATGTGCAGAAAATAGTTTAAAAATCGCAGGCTTGAATAGTTCCGGAGTTGTGAGATCTTCCAAGCTGTATGTATAGATAACCTTATTTAATCTAATAATGGAACGCTGTGAAAGGATTATATTTCATTGGGAAATGCTTTGGAGGATATAGCGGGGTATCTCATTTCAACAAATAGGCAGACGTCTGTCCTGGTCTAATTTACTTAAATGTAATGTATATCCTAGGACATATGAAGCAAGCTGTAGCATTAAAGTGGTTGTAAATCTCTGAAATGAAAAATGAACAAAGCATATCCCTCTATAGTGTGTACTTGCCTCAATCTAAAGCACTTTGTGTGATTTCTGTCTACTATCTCTTCCATCTGTTATCTGAGTCACTTCTGACAGGGAATGCCGACACCTCTGAATCCCAGGGGACGGCTCCACTCCCCCAGCACACAGCAGATGATCAGCAGACTCACCTGTGCATTTTGCCCTATGATACTGTAGAGTGGGTGTATCCTTTCCCTCCACTCAGGTCTCAGATTACACTCAGCTCCCTGCTCTATGTTCTGCAGTTTGTAATGTCAGATCCTCTTCCTCTGCCTGCTAGAGCTCAGAGATGCTGGGGAAAATTTGTGCTGTAGGCCCCTTTCACATGATTCTGTCTGTCTGTTTTTCATCCATCCATTGACTGATGTAAAACAGACAGCAATGTATTTCTTTGGGCAAAGGGAAAAGCATCAGTTTACAATCATTTACATCCACATCCATTAGGGTATATTTTTTTCATTGTCCTCACTCATTCTGTTTAAATGGACGAATGACATACGTTTTTTGCATCCATTTTTCCATCCAATTCTGCATTGGTTGTTAGAACACTGGGGGGGGGGGGGGGGGGGGGGCAGTGCCTAACAGCCAGTGACTAATTGACAGCAGGGATGAGTCATTGGTTGTTAAGGAGCCGGTACCTATTGGCATCCTGACTGATTGACAACAATGACTCTGCTGCTGCTGTCAGCGGGGGATTCCCCTTTGGGTCAAAACAAGCCAGGAAAGGAGTACAAGCATGTGGCCCCCTTCTGAATCATACTAGGCTATATGCCGGGGGAAGTGGCCTTTAACCCCATTGTCCCCATGTTGATGAGGACAAGATCCTCTTTGCCACAACCATGTGAATGAGTATGAGGTATATAGTACCCTTATGCCGCGTACACACGATCATTTTTCCCGTCGGGAAAAATTTAATTTTTTCCTTTAGACGAGAAAAACGATCGTCTGTGGGCTTTTTGCCATTTTTCCCGACGGGAAAAACGGCATTAATCACGATGAGAAAAATTAGAACATGTTCTAATTTTTCTCATCGTTTTTTCCATCATTTTTTCCGCGGCAGTTTTCCCATAGGGAGACACTGCCGCGGAGCCCACAGACGGTCGCTTTTCTCGACAAAGAAAAAAATGACGGGAAAAACGGTCGTGTGTGGGGGAAAATGCCGTTCCCTCGTTTTTCATTTTATTTCATGTCGTGATTCACGGCGGTGTTTTCACCGCCGTGAATCACGATCGTGTGTACGCGGCATTACACTTTCACCAAAAAAATGACAAGTGTAAAAAAATATGGATTTTTGTACTCACCGTAAAATCCTTTTCTCTGAAGTTCATTGACAGACACAGCACTTTAGTCTTGACCTTAGGGTTATATCGCCACCTTCAGGAGAGGACTAGGCAGAACATGTTAAAAACAACAAACTTGCACAGTACCGCCCAGGGGGCAGTTCTACTGGCTATAATCCCTCACACTGCATCCAGCAGCTCAGTTCGTCAAAAAGCAGTACAACATAAAAAGGAGGGGTGGGTGCTGTGTCCGTCAATGAACTTCAGAGAAAAATTTTTTACGGTGAGTACAAAAATCCTATTTTCTCTTTCGTTCATTGACGGACACAGCACTTTAGTCATGACCTTGGGGATGTCCCCAAGCAGTGTCATAAACGAGGGGTGGGAACAGCAAGCAAACAACCTCCACCCAACAAGCTCCTTAACGGAGGAGTTGCAACCTTAAACAGCCACGCCCGCAAAACCTTGCGGCTGAAGGAAGCATCCGCAGATGCACTCACATCAACCTTGTAAAATTTTGTAACCATATCGCCACCTTACATACATGGGAAACGGACGCCTGATGTCGGAAAGCCCAGAAGGCACCAATTGCCCTAGTTAAAATGCACCGTGACAGGAAAGGGAGGCGCCCGCCCTTTTAAGGCATAAGCCTGAATCACGATCTGTCTGATCCACTGAGAAATGGTGGCTGAGGAGACCGCCAGGCCCTTCTTTGAACCAACTACCGACACAAACAGTGAGTCTGACCTCCGAAACTGAGCCGTAGCAGACAGATACACCCGAAGAGCTCAGACCACGTCCAAAGAATGCAAGGCAACCTCTTTGGGATGCGACGGCCGAGGACACAAGGACGGAAGCACAATGTCCTCATTTAGATGAAAGGCCGAAACAACCTTAGGAAGAAACGAAGGCTGCGGGCGTAGTACCGCCTTATCCTTGTGGAGGATTAAGTAGGGAGACTTGCAGGACAAGGCCGCCAACTCAGAAACCCTCCTGTCAGAGGTAATAGCCACCAGAAAAGCTACTTTCTGAGAGAGTGTCAACAGGGGAATCTCTAATGTTTTCAAACGGTGGTTTCTAAAGTACCGAGAGCACCAGATTCAAATCCCACAGACAGGGGCGTAACTAGAAATCACAGGGCCCCATAGCAAAATGTTGTATGGCCCCCCCCCCAAAAAAAAATGGCGGACTTAAATTAAATAGTGGGCAGGGTTTAAAGGGCGTGTGGTTCGAGTCTGAGATGAAAGAAAGAAAGAAAGAACCCAGATCCTACACCACAATAGCAATATATGTATTCCAGAAAGTTTAATCAACAGATAAAGATACTCCAAACACCTGGTGTTAGCGCTTCAATAATCCTCACCTGTGCCCAATGCAGCGTGGTCTGCCCGTGCCCAATACTGCCTCACCTGTGCCCAATGCAGCATGGCCTGTGCCCAATGCAGCGTGTCCAGTGCCCAATGCAGCGTGTCCAGTGCCCAATGCAGCGTGTCCAGTGCCCAATGCAGCGTGTCCAGTGCCCAATGCAGCCTCACCTGTGCCCAATGCAGTGTGGCCTGTGCCCAGCGTAGCCTGCCAATGCCCAATACAGCCTCACCTGTGCCCAATGCAGTCTCACCTGTGCCCAATGCAGCGTGACCCGTGCCCAATGCAGCGTGACCCGTGCCCAATGCAGCCTCACCCGTGCCCAATGCAGCCTCACCCGTGCCCAATGCAGCCTCACCCATGCCCAATGCAGCCTCACCCGTGCCCAATGCAGCCTCACCCGTGCCCAATGCAGCCTCACCCGTGCCCAATGCAGCATGACCCGTGCCCAATACAGCCTCACCTGTGCAGTGGAAGAGGCGAGCCAGTGGCGGAACTACCGGGGAGGATGAGGAATGCATACTGCAGCCCTCAAATGGCTATTGGCGAGTAGGGATGAGCTCGGTGTTCGAGTCGAACATACGTTCGACTCGAACATCGGCTGTTCGATCGTTCGACGAAGATCGAACGATTTGGGCCGTTCGCGCCTAATTCGAGTGACGCGAACGGCCCACAATGCACTACGCCATCGCAGTGTCATCCAGGCGCTGTGATTGGCCAAGCATGCACTGTGACCCCGCATGCTTGGCCAATCACAGCGCCGGCAGCGAGGAGAGCAATGATTGGCCACAGGCAGGATGCCTGTGGCCAATTATTGCTGAGGGTGTTTAGTACACGCCCCACACTATAAAAGGCCGCCAGCACGGCGGCCTAGTGTAGTGTGTTCCGGAGCAGGGAAAGAGAAGCATAGGCAGGGACAGTGACATTTATTTTTTCTTGCTTAACCTGGATTCCTTTAGTTTAGGGAAAGAGAAGGATAGGTAGGGAGAGTGTCAGTGTGTTTTACTGTGCGAATCCTTGTTTCTAGGGACAGGGAAGGACAGTGAGGGAAATTATCCTTGTGCTATAGTGTGCTTTAAAAAAACATTTTTTCTAGGGACAGAAAACTATAGGTAGGGAGAGTGTCAGTGTGTTTTACTGTGCGAATCCTTGTTTCTAGGGACAGGGAAGGACAGTGAGGGAAATTCTCCTTATGCTATAGTGTGCTTTAAAAAAACATTTTTTCTAGGGACAGAAAACTATAGGTAGGGAGAGTGTCAGTGTGTTTTACTGTGCGAATCCTTGTTTCTAGGGACAGGGAAGGACAGTGAGGGAAATTCTCCTTGTGCTATAGTGTGCTTTAAAAAAACATTTTTTCTAGGGACAGAAAACTATAGGTAGGGAGAGTGTCAGTGTGTTTTACTGTGCGAATCCTTGTTTCTAGGGACAGGGAAGGACAGTGAGGGAAATTCTCCTTGTGCTATAGTGTGCTTTAAAAAAACATTTTTTCTAGGGACAGAAAACTATAGGTAGGAAGAGTGTCAGTTTCTTTCACTGTGATAATCCTTGTTTCTAGGGACAGGGAAGGACAGTGAGGGAAATTCTCCTTGTGCTATAGTGTGCTTTAAAAAAACATTTTTTCTAGGGACAGAAAACTATAGGTAGGAAGAGTGTCAGTTTCTTTCACTGTGATAATCCTTGTTTCTAGGGACAGGGAAGGACAGTGAGGGAAATTCTCCTTGTGCTATAGTGTGCTTTAAAAAAACATTTTTTCTAGGGACAGAAAACTATAGGTAGGAAGAGTGTCAGTTTCTTTCACTGTGATAATCCTTGTTTCTAGGGACAGGGAAGGACAGTGAGGGAAATTCT
The DNA here is from genome assembly GCA_029206835.1 of Rana muscosa. Taxonomy (NCBI): domain Eukaryota; kingdom Metazoa; phylum Chordata; class Amphibia; order Anura; family Ranidae; genus Rana; species Rana muscosa. The sequence continues at coordinate 477,665,176 of CM055117.1, read as the reverse complement.
CCTTGTGCTATAGTGTGCTAAAGCATTCCTCATCAACCATCTTTGAAATCCTTGTTTTTTGGACAGTCAGGGAAATTGTCGTTGTGCTATTCTGTGCAAAAGCAATCATCCTCAACCATATTTAGAAATCCTTAAGTAAAGGGACAGAGAAGGACACCTGAAGGTAGCCCTTATTGCTTTTTTCCCATCTCCCTGCAGGCCATCTATTAGAATGTCTGGAAGGCAAACAAGGAGAGGCAGACAGTCAGGAGGCAATAAAAGAGGGCAAGCAGGCTCTGTGTCTGGGGGCAACAGTGCTGGTCGTGGACGCGGTGCATTGTCATCAGCACATGGCCATGGGACACGCTTGTCCTTCTTTTCGGCAGCTGGACATGTTGAGCCACATCATGCCGAAGACTTGGTAGAGTGGATGACCAAGCCCTCCTCCTCCTCCTCATCCTCTCTCACCCAGGCTCAGGGTACTGGCAAAGCAGCTGCCAAAGCGTCCTCTTCCCTGGTATCAATGTCAGACTCATCATCAGTCACTCCTTCCCTAGACCCACCATGTCCTCCTCCTGAGGAGTCCCTCGAACTGTTTGAGCACAGTGTTGGGTACATGCTCCAGGAGGATGCCCAGCGTTTCGAAGGGTCTGATGATGAAACCCAGCTAGAGGAAGGCAGTAGCGTGAGAGCAGACAGAGGGGATGCTCAAGAAGGACACCAATCTGGCAGTCATGTTCCAGCAGCTGCAGCATACTGCCAGATTGGCTCCAGTGATGAGGAGGGAGGGGATGATGAGGTCACTGACTCCACGTGGGTGCCTAATAGGAGAGAGGAGGAGGAGGAGGATGAGGAGGAGGCACATCTCCAACGAGGCAGGATGCCCTTTGGGGGCCAGCGTAAGGGCAGTACACCGACGGAATCACACCGCAGAGCTCCGCCTGTGCAGGGCGCTGCCTCTGCCCGTCATTCAAAAAGTTCTTTGGTGTGGGCCTTTTTTGAGGCTAGTGCATCAGATCGCACAGCTGCTGTTTGCAACATATGTCTCAAGCGTATATCGCGTGGCCAAAACATCAGCCGCTTGGGTACCACATGCCTGACCAGACATATGTTGACCTGCCATGCAGCTCGTTGGCAAGCCTACCTCAAAGACCCACACCAAAGAACAAAGCGGACCTCTCCTTGCACCGCATCAGCTGGGATCTCCAACCCCACTATAACTTCAGTCCTCTCTGAAACATGCACTGAGAGGAATGAAGGTGTAGAATTAGATGTGTCACAGCCAAGTACTTGCGGCCACTCTGCTAGCAGTACACCGACGTCCGATTCTAGCAGGCAAATTTCCCTGCCCCAGCTGCTGGACCGTCGAAAGAAGTTCACTCCCAGCCATCCACATGCCCAGCGGTTGAATGCTAGCTTGGCTAAATTGCTAGCGCTTCAACTGCTGCCTTTTCAGTTGGTAGACTCGGCCCCCTTCCGTGAGTTTGTGCAATGTGCGGTTCCTCAGTGGCAGGTTCCCAAACGCCACTTTTTCTCACGGAAGGCTATTCCGGCTCTCTACCGGCATGTGGAAGGCAATGTCTTGGCCTCGCTGGACAGGGCGGTCAGCGGTAAGGTGCATATTACCGCTGACTCATGGTCCAGCAGGCATGGACAGGGACGTTACCTTTCTTTCACGGCCCATTGGGTCACTCTTTTGGCAGCTGGGAAGGATGCAGGACAAGGTGCAGTAGTGTTGGAGGTTGTTCCACCGCCACGCCTCCAAAATGCTACTACTGGTTGTGACACACCTCTCTCCTCCACCCCCTCCTCTTCTTCTTCCTCCATGGCCTCTTCCTGTGGTTTGTCCTCGGAACCAGCGGTGCTCCGTAGGCGTTCAAGGGGCTACGCAAGTACGCAGGCAAAAAGATGCCATGCCGTGCTTGCGCTGGTGTGTTTGGGGGACAGAAGCCACACTGGGGCAGAGGTCCTGTCTGCTCTGCAGGGCCAGGCCGAGAGGTGGTTGACGCCACGCCAGCTTAAGCCAGGAATGGTGGTTTGCGACAATGGCACCAACCTCCTCTCCGCCCTCCGACAGGGACAACTGACCCATGTGCCCTGTGTGGCTCACGTCCTTAACCTGGTGGTGCAGCGGTTCTTGGGCAGGTACCCGGGCTTACAGGATGTCCTGAGGCAGGCCAGGAAAGTCTGTGTGCATTTCCGCAGATCTTATAATGCCAGTGCTCGCCTGGCTGAGCTGCAAAAGGAGTTGAACCTGCCCAAGAACCGCCTTATATGTGACATGCCCACCAGGTGGAACTCAACGTTGGCCATGCTGCAGCGGCTGCACACGCAGCAGAGGGCCATCAATGAGTACCTGTGCGACTACGGCACCAGGACAGGGTCAGGGGAGCTTGGTTTTTTTTCTCCACGCCAGTGGGGCATGATCAGGGATGCATGCACTGTCCTGGCACCATTTGAGGAGGCCACGAGGATGGTGAGCAGTGACAGTGCATGCATCAGTGACACTGTACCTCTTGTCCACCTGTTGGAGCACACGCTGCGTGGAATAATGGACAGGGCACTTGAGGCAGAACAGAGGCAGGAAGAGGAGGACTTCCTTGCCTCTCAAGGCCCCCTTTACCCAGACAGTGTTCCTTCTGTCCCACCCATCGCACAGGAAGAGGAGGAGGAGGAGGAGGAGGAGGAGGAGGAGGATTGTGTCAGCATGGAGGTGGAGGCTGGTACTCAGCATCATCAGCAGCAGTCTTTTAGGGATGATTTACAGTCCCAAGAAACCAGTGGACTTGTACGTGGCTGGGAGGAGGTGGCTGCGGATCATGTCGTCCTTAGTGACCCAGAGGACTCCGGAGCGAATGCCTCAGCAAACCTACGCTGCATGGCCTCCCTGATCCTGCAAAGTCTGCGGAAGGATCCTCGTATTCTTCGGATCAAGGAGAGGGACCATTACTGGCTGGCCACTCTCCTTGATCCACGGTACAAGGGTAAGGTTGCGGACCTTATGTTACCGTCGCAGAGGGAGCAGAGGATGAGACAACTCCGGGAGGCCTTGCAGAAAGGTCTGTGCAACGCGTTCCCAGAGACTGGGAGGTTACAAACTCCTGGTCCTGGACAACGAGTTGCTGAGGCTTCGGCCAGTCAAAGAAGGAGCGGTGGGGAAGGTGGCCGTCTGACCGATGCGTTCAGACAATTCTTTAGTCCGCAGCCCCAAAGTATGATCGGTTCCAGCAACCATCGCCAGCGTCTGATAAACATGGTGCAGGAATATCTAGGGGCAAGGTCAGACTTGGACACCTTCCCCACCGAAAATCCTCTGGCTTACTGGGTCTTGAGGATGGATCACTGGCCAGAGCTTGCACAGTATGCAATTGAGCTACTGGCCTGTCCTGCATCCAGCGTTCTTTCGGAACGCACATTCAGTGCTGCTGGAGGATTTGTCACGGATCACAGGGTGCGCCTGTCCACCGACTCGGTTGATCGACTGACTTTCATCAAGATGAACCAGTCTTGGATCACCACCAGCTACCACACACCTGATGCTGATATAACAGACTAATTGATTTTAACATGTCACATCCCTTCAAGACTGATGCTGATGCTGAGTGCCTGTGCTGTTATGTTGACTGGCTATCCTCCTCCTCCGAGTCCTCAATGATACGATTGATGATGATAGCTTGGAAGATCATTTTTGTTTATGGGTGCCGCCACCAGTGGCTAAGACCCAATTTTTCAGCCCCTGTTTTACAGGGGCGTGTAATTACAATTTTTTTAGCAATAATTTGCCATAGGGCCCATTGCTGTGCTCCAAGTACAGTATCTGTGAGGGGTTGGAGTGTTGTGGCACCAGTGCCTAAGGCCCAATTTTTCAGCCCCTGTTTAACAGGGGCGTGTCATTACAATTTTTGAAGCAATACTTTGCAACAGGGCTCATTGCTGTGCTCCAAGTACAGTATCTGTGAGGGGTTGTAGTGTTGTGCCACCAGTGCCTAAGGCCCAATTTTTCAGCCCCTGTTCAACAGGGGCATGTAATTACAATTCTTGATCTAATAATTCACAGCAGGGCCCATTGCTGCACCCACCAAGAGTAACTCTGAGGGCTTACAGTGTTGTGGCAACGCCACCACCACCACCACCACGAAAGGCCCAATTTTTCAGCCCCTGTTCAAAAGGGGCATGTAATTACAATTCTTGATCTAATAATTCACAGCAGGGCCCATTCCTGCACCCACCAAGAGTAACTCTGAGGGCTTACAGTGTTGTGGCAATGCCACCACCACCACCACGACAGGCCCAATTTTTCAGCCCCTGTTCAAAAGGGGCATGTAATTACAATTCTTGATCTAATAATTCACAGCAGGGCCCATTCCTGCACCCACCAAGAGTAACTCTGAGGGCTTACAGTGTTGTGGCAACGCCACCACCACCACCACCACGAAAGGCCCAATTTTTCAGCCCCTGTTCAAAAGGGGCATGTAATTACAATTCTTGATCTAATAATTCACAGCAGGGCCCATTCCTGCACCCACCAAGAGTAACTCTGAGGGCTTACAGTGTTGTGGCAACACCACCACCACCACCACCACCACGAAAGGCCCAATTTTTCAGCCCCTGTTCCACAGGGGCATGCAATTACAATTCTTGATCTAATAATTCACAGCAGGGCCCATTGCTGCACCCACCAAGAGTAACTGTCAGGGCTTACAGTGTTGTGGCACCAGCACCACCATCAAAGGCCCAATTTTTACTACCACTGTTCAACAATTATATGTAATTAAAATTCCTGATATAATAGTTGACAGCAGGGCGTTCCAGCACCAACCAAGAGTAACTGTGAGTGCTTACAGTGTTGTGCCAACACCAACAACTAAGGGGCCTATTTCTGCAGAGTATATACGGCAGGTCCCTACTTTCAAACATCCAACTTACAAACGACTCCTACTTGCAAACGCAAGAAGACAACAGGAAGTGAGAGGAAATCTACCCCTTGGAAGGAAAATTCTCTCCTGTAAGAATTAATATGGGAGAAAGGTGTCTCCTCTGTACTGATGCTTTATCAGCAATCCTTGTTTCAAGAAAAACACCACATTTCAAAAACAGTTGTCATTGGGACGGAAAGTGAGGTGAAATGTTCTGAACAGGGGCACAGACAGCAAAACAAATGTTACAGGGGTGATAACCCTTACCTATGTTTTCCAAAAAGTTTAAAAATAGATTTTTGGGCTGGAGCTACACTTAAACAATGTACCTGTTCAAAATTACAAACAGATTCTACATAAGAACAAACCTACAGTCCCTGTCTTGTATGCACCGCCTGTATACGGCTGTTCAGAGTATATAGGGCCTTTTTTATTTTATGTGCCGGGTTCCCCTTAATATCCATACAAGACCCAAAGGGGCTGGTAATGGGCTGGGGTAGGGGGGGGGGGGGGTCATGGGGTAGCTATGCCATTTTTCTTAAAGATTTTCATCCATATTACCGGGAGCAGACATTACATTAAAGCCGCAAGCAGTTTTAAATGGCTTTTTTTTCCTTTAGAAGTGTCATTTTGTGCAGGGACAGTTCTAAACACGGGAAACACGTGGCACTTCACAGGCATACTTTAGACACCCCCCAGGTACGATATTTAAAGGAATATTTGACTTTTTTTTTTTTCACTTTATGCATCATTAAAATGACTGCTCCCGAAAAACGACCGTTTTTAAAACTTCTTTTTGCATTGATACATGTCCCCTGGTGCACAACCCGGGTTCCCAAACCCTTTTTAGGACAATAACATGCATAATAGTTGTTATAATTAGCACTTTAGAATTCGAACGTTCGCATCCATTGTATTTAATAGGGTTCTAATGTTCGTACGAACTTTCGGTCCGTTCGCGGGTTCTGGTGCGAACCGAACCCGGGGGTGTTCGGCTCATCACTATTGGCGAGCAAGGGGCTGCCTCAGAGTGGGGGGGCGAGCACCGCCCGCACGGTCCCCCAACCAGGGGAAGTGAGGAGAGGAAGAGGCGCGCTGTGCGTACAAGCAGAGAGCTGTAATAGCTTTCATTTGAATGTCCTGCGTTCCCGGGGTTTACCGTCACATAGCCCCACCTCTTGGCCCGGCGCCTTTGATGATGTCACATGTCCCGCATTGGACCGGCGTTCTGCCTATCAAAGGCGCCGGGCCAAGAGGTGGGGCTATGTGACAGTGAGCCCCGGGAACGCAGGTAGGGTTGCCACCTTTTCCTCAAGCCAAACCCCAACACTTAAGCGGCGCATGGCAAATTTTTTGTGGTATACACCAAAGGATTTTAAAGACCTGGAGGAGAGCAATAATGTGTCCCGGTTAGCGTGGATGGTAGCTACTGGTACCATCCACTGCCCTACTGACACTGTCCACCTCCCTCCCTACCGACTCCCTTCCCTTATATCGGTCCCCCCTCAAATAGATCAGGGAACCCCCCCATCAGTGTCCCCTGCCCCGAAAGACCCCCATTAGACTGCCTTACCGAGACTCGCTTCAAGCCAGGAAGTGTGGGAGCTGGAGTTTGGGGGTGGAGCTCCTCTACTGTAGTGCTGTTTTCCTTCCTTCCATTGGTGGGGAGCCTTGGGGAGAAGTGTCGGCAAGACACGGGACACATCCGAACTGGTGCGCTCACTCACAGGGCTGCTGTTTGCAATTATTGGGGCCCCATACAGCCATCCTCATTGGGCCCCCACCCCCTGAGGAGGGAAAGAGGTGGGGGGAGGGAGGTGAGAAAGGGGAAGGTGAGAGGAGGAGGTGAGAGAGAGGAGGAGGTGAGAGAGAGGAGGAGGTGAGGGGGTGAAAGAAAGGGGGGAGGAGGCAGGAGAGAGAGGCGGCAGTGAGGGGGGTGAGAGAGAGAGGGTGGGTGAGATAGTGGGGGTGAGAGGGGTGGGGATGAGAGAGAGTGGGGGTGGGGGTGAGCGAGGTAGGGATGAGAGAGTGAAGGTGAAAGAGGGGGGATTAGAGAAAGAGTGGTGTGTGAGAGAAAGGGAGTGAGCGAGAGGCTGAGAGAGAGAGAGACAGAGGGAAAGGGGGGCTTACACAGAGGAGGGGGGGTGACACAGAGGAGGGGGGCTGACACAGGGGAGGGGGGCTGACACAGGGGAGGGGGGCTGACACAGGGGAGGGGGGGCTGACACAGAGGAGGGGGAGCTGACACAGAGGAGGGGGAGAGGAGGGGGAGAGGAGGGGAGTGACACAGAGGAGGAGGGGGAGCTGACACAGAGGAGGAGGGGGAGCTGACACAGAAGAGGAGGAACTGACACAGAAGAGGAGGAACTGACACAGAAGAGGAGGAACTGACACAGAAGAGGGGGAGCTGACACAGAAGAGGGGGAGCTGACACAGAAGAGGGGGAGCTGACACAAGAGGGGGAGCTGACACAGAGGAGGGGGTGAGGAGGGGGGGTGACACAGAGGAGGAGGGGGGGTGACACAGAGGAGGAGGGGGGGTGACACAGAGGAGGAGGGGGGGTGACACAGAGGAGGAGGGGGGTGACACAGAGGAGGAGGGGGAGCTGACACAGAAGAGGGGGGGTGACACAAAAGGGGGGGTGACACAGAGGAGGGGGGGTGACACAGAGGAGGAGGGGGGTGACACAGAGGAGGAGGGGGGTGACACAGAGGAGGAGGGGTGGTGACACAGAGGAGGAGGGGTGGTGACACAGAGGAGGAGGGGTGGTGACACAGAGGAGGAGGGTGGGTGACACAGAGGAGGAGGGTGGGTGACACAGAGGAGGAGGGGGGGTGACAGAGGAGGAGGGGGGGTGACACAGAGGAGGATGTGGGGGTGACACAGAGGAGGATGTGGGGGTGACACAGAGGAGGATGTGGGGGTGACACAGAGGAGGATGTGGGTGACACAGAGGAGGATGTGGGGGTGACACAGAGGAGGATGTGGGGGTGACACAGAGGAGGAGGGGGGGTGACAGAGGAGGAGGGGGGGTGACAGAGGAGGAGGGGGGGCTGACACAGAGGAGGAGGGGGGGCTGACACAGAGGAGGGGTGACACAGAGGAGTGGGGGTGACACAGAGGAGGAGGGGGGGTGACACAGGGGAGGGGGAGCTGACACAGAGGAGGGTGGGTGACACAGAGGAGGGTGGGTGACACAGAGGAGGGTGGGAGGGTGACACAGAGGAGGATGGGAGGGTGACACAGAGGAGGGTGGGTGACACAGAGGAGGGTGGGAGGGTGACACAGAGGAGGATGGGAGGGTGACACAGAGGAGGATGGGAGGGTGACACAGAGGAGGATGGGAGGGTGACACAGAGGAGGATGGGAGGGTGACACAGAGGAGGAGGGGGAGCTGACACAGAGGAGCGGGGTGACACAAAGGAGGGGTGAGGAGGGGGGTGACAGAGGAGGGGGGTGACACAGGGGAGGGGGGGTGACACAGAGGAGGAGGGTGGGTGACACAGAGGAGGAGGGTGGGTGACACAGAGGAGGAGGGTGGGTGACACAGAGGAGGAGGGTGGGTGACACATAGGAGGAGGGTGGGTGACACATAGGAGGAGGGTGGGTGACACATAGGAGGAGGGTGGGTGACACATAGGATGGGGGGGTGACACAGAGGAAGATGGGAGGGTGACACAGAGGAGGAGGGGGGTGACACAGAGGAGATGGGAGGGTGACACAGAGGATGGGGGGGTGACACAGAGGAGGAGGAGGGGTGACACAGAGGAGGAGGAGGGGTGACACAGAGGAGGAGGAGGGGTGACACAGAGGAGGAGGGGGGGTGACACAGAGGATGAGGGGGTGACACAGAGGATGAGGGGGTGACACAGAGGATGAGGGGGTGACACAGAGGATGGGGGGGGACACAGAGGAGGATGGAGGGGTGACACAGAGGAGGAGGGTGGTGACACAGAGGAGGAGGGTGGTGACACAGAGGAGGAGGGTGGTGACACAGAGGAGGAGGGGTGACACAGAGGAGGAGGGGGGGTGACACAGAGGAGGAGGGGGGTGACACAGAGGAGGAGGGGGGTGACACAGAGGAGGAGGGGGGTGACAGAGGAGGAGGGTGGGTGACACAGAGGAGGAGGGTGGGTGACACAGAGGATGAGGGGGTGACACAGAGGATGAGGGGGTGACACAGAGGATGGGGGGTGACACAGAGGATGGGGGGGGACACAGAGGAGGATGGGGGGGTGACACAGAGGAGGAGGGTGGTGACACAGAGGAGGAGGGTGGTGACACAGAGGAGGAGGGTGGTGACACAGAGGAGGAGGGTGGTGACACAGAGGAGGAGGGGTGACACAGAGGAGGAGGGGGGGTGACACAGAGGAGGAGGGGGGGTGACACAGAGGAGGAGGGGGGTGACACAGAGGAGGAGGGGGGTGACACAGAGGAGGATAGGGGGGTGACACAGAGGAGGATAGGGGGGTGACACAGAGGAGGATAGGGGGGTGACACAGAGGAGGATAGGGGGGTGACACAGAGGATGTGGGGGTGACACAGAGGAGGAGGGGGGTGACACAGAGGAGGAGGGGGGTGACACAGAGGAGGAGGGGGGTGACACAGAGGAGGATGGGAGGGTGACACAGAGGAGGATGGGAGGGTGACACAGAGGAGGATGGGGGGGTGACACAGAGGAGGATGGGAGGGTGACACAGAGGAGGATGGGAGGGTGACACAGAGGATGGGAGGGTGACACAGAGGAGGAGGGTGGGTGACACAGAGGAGGATGGGAGGGTGACACAGAGGAGGATGGGAGGGTGACACAGAGGAGGAGGGGGGGTGACACAGAGGAGGAGGAGGGGTGACACAGAGGAGGATGGGAGGGTGACACAGAGGAGGAGGGGGGTGACACAGAGGAGGAGGAGGGGTGACACAGAGGAGGAGGGGGGTGACACAGAGGAGGAGGGGGGTGACACAGAGGAGGAGGGGGGTGACACAGAGGAGGATGGGAGGGTGACACAGAGGAGGAGGAGGGGTGACACAGAGGAGGAGGGGGGTGACACAGAGGAGGAGGGGGGTGACACAGAGGAGGAGGGGGGGTGACACAGAGGATGGGGGGTGACAGAGGTGAGGAGGAGGGGTGACACAGGTGAGGAGGGGGGGGTGACACAGAGGAGGAGGGGGTGACACAGAGGAGGAGGGGGGGTGACACAGAGGATGGGGGTAAGCTAACAGAGCAGATGAGACCTCAGGATAAACACATTGTGAGGCAGGACTCCGTCTCGGGGAGCAAGCAGGCGCGATTATCAAATCCACAGTCCAGCCCCGCCCCCGCCTCCACACGTGACCAGCACCAGCTCCGCAGGGCCATTCACAGACCCCCATGTCTGCCGCTCGGCCCGCCCCGCACATGGCCCGTTCAGCCAATTACAGGGCACCCGCTGGCTCAGACCGCACCGAAAGCAAATGAAAGCTATTACACCTCTCTGCTTGTACGCACAGCGCGCCTCTTCCTCTCCTCACTTCCCCTGGCTGGGGGACCGTGCGGGCGGTGCTCACCCCCCGGCAGTATGCATTCCTCCTCCTCCCCACGGGCCCCTCTCGGTTGCGGGCCCCATAGCGGCCGCGTGTGTCGCTATGGCGGTAGTTCCGCCACTGCCCACAGAGGCAGCGGTGGTCGAACCGGAGGGGCCACATGTCGAACCCCTTGCTCAAAACGTACACACCAAAGAATGAGCCACCAAGGGACGCTGAAAAAAGACAGCCAAGGCAGATATCTGCCCCTTAATGGTGCTTAAGGCAAGTTTTTTCCACTCCACACTGTAAAAACAGCAGGATCCTGGAAACCGAATAGGAGATTTGTCCCATTTGGATAGGATCTCCTTTTGCAAGACTCGAGTGTGGAATTGAGCATTCGGTACCGCCTCGAAGGTGGCTACCATGAGACCCAGGACTCGCATGCAAAAACGCAGCTACCACCACCTGCGGGACGCCAACAGCTTCACCGCAGCCTGAAGAGTCTGCAACCTGTCCGAAGGGAGAAAAACTCTCGCCTCTGAGGAGTCCAGAATCAAGCCCAGGTAATTCAGGCGTTGAGTCGGCACCAACACCGACTTCTGGAGGTTCAGTACCCAACCAAACTCCCGAAGAGTCTGACTGGCGAGAGTCTGACTGGCGAGAGTCTGACTGGCGAGAGTCTGACTGGCGATCGCCACATCCTCCTTTAATTCTGAGGCGGAAGCTGCTCTCAGAAGGAGGTCGCCCACGATAGCGATCCCTCGCTGTCTCAGCAAAGCCAGAACCGGGGCGAGCACCTTGGTGAAAAAAACTCTTGGTGCCGGCGCCAGGCCAAAAGGGAGAACTACAAATTGGTAGTGATCGTCCCCGACTGCAAACCGCAGAAACCTCTGATGCTTGACGCATATGGGGACATGCAAGTATGCGTCCTTGATGTCCAAGGACGCCAGAAAATCCCCCGGATGGAGTGCAGCGACCACAGAGCAAACTGATTCCATCCTGAACCTTTGTACTTTTACAAAGCAGTTGAGGGCCTTGAGATCCAGGATTGGACAGACCCCGTCCTTCTTTGGGACTACAAACAGATTGGAGTAGAATCCCTGAAACCTTTCTGGCAACGGCACAGGTACTATCACCCCGCGCATCAGCAGGACCTGTACTGCCCCAAACAAGGCGTCCCGACGAGCCGGAAGAAGATGAAGGTTGGAGGGAAAAAATCTGTTTGGTGGACAAGTAAGAAACTCTATCTTGTACCCTGATGAAACCACTTCGCAAACCCACCGGTCAGAAAGTAGGGAGGCCCACCGAGCTACAAACTCTCAAAGGCGACCCCCCACCCGAGTGTCGGGCGCAGGCAAACCTTCATGCAATCGCAGATTTGCTCGCAGGCTTGTTTGGCTTGCGAAACCAGGGACGCTTTTGTCCCTCAGCGGGCACCTTGTCTGCCTGGGAACGCTTACCTGCGGGCCCGGACTCCTGAGTGGAAAAGGAGGGCCCTGGCCTACGGCGTGGCTCCTTACCTTTTCTGGATTGTGGGAGCAGCGTGCTTTTACCCCCAGTAACATTCTTAATAATGTCATCCAGAGAGGCTCCAAATATCCTCTCTCCCTGGAAAGGCAAATCCTCTATAGCCTTCTTGGATGTCTGGAGCAAGGGAGCTGTATCTAAGGCCGCATTGCAGACATACTTAAAGTGGAGTTCCACCCTCTTTTTCAACTTTGCTGCATCCACTGTAGTTATGTCCCCTTAAATCGATTTGGCATGTTAAAAATTTTTGGGTGAAAAACTCACTATTCTATTTGCATAGTTTTGTTTACCCCGCCGCGGCCGCCTCAGCCTCACCGCGTCATCCACGGACCGCTATGGCTCCTGGGAGATGTTTGTCATCACTCCCAGAAGACATAGCCAGCTGTTCTTGGGCTGTAGAATCGCGTTATTTAAAAAACCGGAAATGACGCAAAACCGGAAATGACGCCGGCGCCATTTTAAATGAGGGCAACCAGGCTATTGTTGCCAGTATTCCCCTAGCGTCCCTAGCAGTGAGATCATCGGCGGAGGATAGCAATGTGCTGTGCTGGGGGACATGTAATGTTGGCAATATGCTGTGCTGGGGGACATGTAATGTTTGCAATGTGCTGTGCTGGGGGACATGTATTTTTTGCAATGTGCTGTGCTGGGGGACATGTAATGTTTGCAATGTGCTGTGCTGGGGGACATGTAATGTTTGCAATGTGCTGTGCTGGGGGACATGTAATGTTTGCAATGTGCTGTGCTGGGGGACATGTGATGGTGGCAATGTGCTGGAGATGGGCTGGGATGCGATGTGATGCAATTTACAGGGGACGATGCGATTTGGCGGGGGGCAATGCAATGTGCTGGGGCGATGCAATGAAATTTGGCGGGGCGGCAATGCGATGTGCTGGGGCAATGTGATTTTGTGGCGGGGCGATGCGATGTGCTGGTGCGATGCGATGCAATTTGGCGGGGGGGCAATGCGATGTGCTGGGGCGATGCGATTTGGTGGCGGGGCGATGCGCTGGTGCGATGTGATGCAATTTGGCGGGGGGCGATGCGATTTGGCGGGGGGCAATGCAATGTGCTGGGGCGATGCGATTTGGTGGGGGGCGATGTGCTGGTGCGATGCGATGCAATTTGGCGGGGGGGCAATGCAATGTGCTGGGGCAATGCGATTTGGTGGCAGGGCTATGTGATCTGCTGGGGGTGATGCAATGTGCTGTGAGTGATGCGATTTGATGTGCTGGGGGTGATGCAAAGTACTGTGAGTGATGCAATTCGATGTGCTGGGGGTGATGCAATGTGCAGTGGGCCATGCGATTCGATGTGCTGGGGGTGATGCAATGTGCTGTGAGTGATGTGATTTGATGTGCTGGGGGTGATGCAATATGCTGTGAGTGATGCATTTCGATGTGCTGGGGGTGATGCAATGTGCTGTGAGTGATGCAATTTGATGTGCTGGGGGTGATACAGTGTGATGTGAGTGATGCAATTCGATGTGCTGGGGGTGAAGGTATGTGCAGTGAGACATGTGTTGTGGAACATGTGCTGTGTTGTGGAACATGTGCTGTGGGGCCTGTGATGTGGGACATGTGTTGTGGGACATGTGTTGTGGGACATGACATGTGTTGTGGTACATGTGTTGTGGGACATGACATGTGTTGTGGTACATGTGTTGTGGGACATGACATGTGTTGTGTGTGTATATATATATATATATATATATATATATATATATATACACACACACACATATACATACATACATATACACACTCCTGTATTATAGTGTTTTGTACTGGCGGGTGGCACTGGCTGCCAGTGCCAGGTGGCACTGGTTGGCACTGACAAATGGTACTGGCTGGTGGCACTGACAGATGGTACTGGCTGGTGGCACTGACAGATGGTACTGGCTGGTGGCGTTGATTGGTGGTGGCACTGACATATGGCACTGACATATGGCACTGATTGGCGGTGGCACTGGCTAGTTTTACACTGAGGATTAAGCCTCCGTAGCTGTCATATTGATGGGGTAAGTAGAGTCCCTCCTTACATCAGGCAATCCCAGTAGAGTCCCTCCTTACATGAGGCGTACCCAGCGGAGTCCCTCCTTACATCAGTCGTACCCAGCGGAATCCCCCTTACATCAGACATACCTAGCGGAGTCCCCCCTTAAATCAGACATACCCAGCGGAGTCCCCCCTTACATCAGACATACCCAGCGGAGTCCCCCCTTACATCAGACATACCCAGCGGAGTCCCCCCTTACATCAGACATACCCAGCGGAGTCCCTCCTTACATCAGACATACCCAGCGGAGTCCCTCCTTACATCAGACATACCCAGCGGAGTCCCTCCTTACATCAGACATACCCAGCGGAGTCCCTCCTTACATGAGGCATACCCAGCGGAGTCCTTCCTTACATCAGGCAATCCCAGCGTAGTCCTTCCTTACATCAGGCGTTCCCAGCGTAGTCCCTCCTTACATCAGACATACCCAGCGGAGTCCTTCCTTACATCAGGCGTACCCAGCGGAGTCCCCCCTTACATCAGACATTCCCAGAGGAGTCCTTCCTTACATCAGACATACCCAGTGGAGTCCCCCCTTACATCAGACATACCCAGCGGAGTCCCCCCTTACATCAGACATACCCAGCGGAGTCCCCCCTTACATCAGGCGTTCCCAGCGTAGCCCCTCCTTACATCAGACATATCCAGCGGAGTCCTTCCTTACATCAGGCGTACCCAGCGGAGTCCCTCCTTACATCAGGCAATCCCAGTAGAGTCCTTCTTTACATCAGACATACCCAGCGGAGTCCCTCCTTACATCAGGCAATCCCAGTAGAGTCCTTCTTTACATCAGACATACCCAGCGGAGTTCCTCCTTACATCAGGCGTACCCAGCGGAGTCCTCCCTTATATCAGACATACCCAGCGCAGTCCCCCCTTACATCAGACATACCCAGCGGAGTCCCCTATATATATATATATATATATATATATATATATATATATATAGCGATACCCTCAGTTAAGAGGGCTGCTGGTATTGATTTGGGCCCTGTAGTGTACCGCTGTAAACCCCTGGCAATCGGCTCTAACCTCCCGTAGCACAGATAGTAGTAGTGGGATAAGACCGCGTGACCGCAACTCTTGGTGACGCAGTCTTATAGCAAGCATGCACAGCAATATACTTTTAAAACTACTATTAAAGTAACTGAAGCTGACACCAAATGTACTTGACCCAGATGTTTTACTAAGGCTAATGGGCAAGTAATGTGGCATGGCCAGGCTTCCGCCCTGGCCATGGCACAGAAACGGCACTGCACAGAAACGGCACTTCTTAAAATATGGGATGATGCCCTCGAAGCAGCAGATGATGGAGAATCATGCCTTCTGGTGCTGCTGGATCTCAGTGCAGCGTTCGACAAAGTAGATCACAAAACTCTACTGATTCGCCTTAAAAAAGTAGCAGGAGTTGCAGACCCTGACCTATCCTGGTTCGCATCCTTCCTAGATAATCGTTCCCAGACAGTAAAACTAGGAGCCTTCACCTCTGAAACTCGCGCAATCTCTTGTGGAGTCCCTCAAGGATCACCCCTGTCACCCGTGCTCTTTAACATCTACCTCCGTCCACTCCTCAAAATCATCAGCAAACAGGACCTGTCCTACCATTCATACGCTGACGACACCGAACTCTACTTTCGTATCACCGGGAAAAAAGACCAATATCACGGATTGGAAAATTGCCTCACATTGATCGATGAATGGATGACTGAGAGTTCTCTCAAACTCAACAGATCCAAAACAGAACTCCTTCTCCTCCACGCAAACAAAAAGGCTAAAACTAAAACTTCTTGGACACTCCCCACCATCCTTGGACAGACTATTACACCAAGCACCAAAGTCAAAAGCCTCGGAGTCATCTTTGACTCAGATGTTGATGGATGCACAAATAGGATCAGTAGTCAGCGGATCTCACCATCTCCTCCGCCTGCTGCGTAGACTCATCCCCTTCATCCCGGAAGAAGATAAAGCAGTGGTAGTGGGAACAATTATCAACTCGTGACTCGACTACGCAAACGCCCTCTACCTCAGACTTCCCAAATACCAGATTTCGCGCCTACAAGTCGTCCAGAACACGGCTGCCAGGCTAGTAACGGGAAAAAAACCTTGGGAATCCATCACCCCATCACTGAGGACCATGCATTGGCTAACAGTAAAGGATCGGATCACATTCAAGACCCTCTGCCTCACCCACAAGTGCACACAAGGAAACGCTCCTCAATATCTATGCGAGAAGATAAAAAACACTACACCCTGAATCGCACTCTCCGATCAACTAACCAAAACCTCCTTCACATCCACAAGTCCTGCTTCAAAACAAAGGGAGAATGAAGATTTGCAGTCCAAGGACCACGGCTATGGAACGCTCTACCCACGGATATCCGCATGGAAGAAAATCATCGGCCCTTCAGGAAAAAACTTAAGACCCACCTCTTCTGAAGGATCAGGACGTCACTGGATGCAAAGCGCCTTGAGGCGATTTAGTTCGCATTTGTAGCGCTATACAAGTTATTCACTCACTCACTCACTCAATAATAAAATAACAGTATAACAAAGTATAGATCTTAGAAATAAACAGTATTTAAATGAACAAACAATCAGATAGCTTAAGTAATGCGATGCGGCTCTAGCGCTGCCTCTTTTCAATCACTTCCCCTCATGGGCAGACTAACTCTCAATAGTATCTACCTAACAGTCAGGCCTGACTGATCTAAAAGGAAGTTCAGGGAACACAAATCTTTGCATGCAATCTTTCAGTGGTGCACTTGATGAACAAACTGATAATCCAAATGAATAGTGAAGATAAAGTATCTGTCTATGAGCAAGTGCTCTCTCACCACCCCGACAGTCCAAGCCTGTTTCCTCCGCCGATTCGTCTAGGAACAGGAATCCACCGACATCCAGGCCTTCAGTCCTTCTGGTGTACTGCAGCAAGGAGGAGAAGATGTCTCTCAGGTTCAGCTAGGCTGGCGGAGGGCTCTTTGGAACAGAGCACAAGGCCCAGGCTTCAGGCCTTGTGCACACAGCAGTTAAGCACAGAGATCCTCTTGCTAGGAGAGGGGGTGTCCAAAAAGAGAGAATAAACTCCACCTCCCCTTTATAAAGTCTGCCCCAGCAGCCCCTGCTCTGTGGCAATGCACCCTGGGTGCTGCAGGATGTACTGGGAAATGTAGTCTCTCTGTATTAAAGGGGTATACCCCGCTACACGTATATATATATATATATATATATATATATATATATATATATATATATATATATATATATATATATATATATATATGTATCTTATTTAGATATATCTGCACAGAAACAAATGATTTAGTTTACAATTAAGATATTTTTAAACCTCTTATATTTAGCAGCAGAATTCTGTGTTTCTAGAAGAATATTGCTTGTACATACTAGAGATAGGAGGAGGGGAGGAGATGTTTACATAAATAGTGGGCGGTAACTGGAGAGAATGAAACTTGACAGTGAAACCTATTAGACTGCTTGAGAAGCACTGAGCTTGTGTGAGATTTGCAAGCCTGGAATCCAGGAAGACATACAGTCTGGCTTCAGGTGACCACACTTAAGATGGCCACAGTCTATTTCTAGTTTATAAACTATCTAAATGCGTAAGTGTAATTTAGGCCGGAACACCACTTTAAGGCCATGCACCAACTGGTCCACCAGTTCTATGCAGACCAGGGAAGCCTGTTGCTTTTCCAACTCACGGTGCAACAATTTTGCCCATTCGGTAAGTGTCTGTGACACCAGGGCCGTGGCCAACACTGGCTGTAATGCCGACCCCACTACCGTGAACATGGAGCGGGCCATCACCTCGGCCCTCCTTTCTGCAGGGTCCTTAAAAGCAGGGGTCCCCTCCACTGGAATCGTGGTTACCTTATTTAACCTTGATACCGGGGGGTCCACAATCGGGGGAGATGTCCATTTTTTCAAGAAATTCTCCTCAAAGGGGTAACGGAACGCCATGCGTTTTGGGACTGAAAAGGCCCGCTGCGGCCGTTCCCATTCTTTGTATATGTAGCGGCCTCACCCCTCTCACCCCTTCTTCTTCTCGGCTTGTTGTCTTGTCTAGGGGGATCAGGGAGGAGGGATACGGTACACTACGGCCTATGTCCTCTTACTTGTAGAGGTGAAAGCCAACACCTGTTTACCTTCGGGCCGTGTATATAACCCAGAGCCAAGTCCGTTCTACAGATGACCCCCCTTGCTCCCAGTAACTGAAGTTCCACACCACTGAAAAAGGTCCAACTCTTATTTATTCTCTGACAGCAATAAATCGTCCTTTAACAGCAGACAGGTTGTGACCCAAAGAACAGTTCAGTATAAGTGGGGAGTAGGTCAAGGCATTGTAGTGTCACCAATGGTTATTACACCCAGCCGCTGCCACCGACCGTGTAGAACAGGAACAGAATTACCTTCGCTAAGTGCAGCCCCTGTCAGAGGGAAGACATCCTTCCAAGAGAGTTACCAGAGGCCCCGCCGTCACCAGCAATGCTGCACCGGCAATGCTGCACCGGACTGTTCGGAGGGGTTACGCTCCCTGGCCTCCTCGTCTCAGATTCGGGCGCCCAACACCTTAGGGCCCCTCAGACTCTTCCACCCCTTTATCTCCACCCCGACAGGCACAGCAGGTTCCCCGCCCCGCTGAACGGCTGCCGAAACAGGACAAAAAGGGAACAGCACTGCAGTGATGGTTCAACCCCGGACTAGGGCGACATCGCCACCCAGGGGCCGCAGGGAACTGAACACCACTGGAGTCCTCCACAAATAAAAAGGGTCCCAAATTCCCTAACAATCAGTGCATACTACCACCCAGATGCTTCCCCTAAATTTAAATACCCGCTACATATATAAACTTATCAAAATAAGTTAGGTAGGGAAACACCTTAGCAGTGCGGGCCGGCTTGTGGGACCCAAAAGGGACCGACACCTCAGTAGATGCCCCTGCCGTACCCTCCAGTTTAAGGGTATCCAGCACTGCGGTAATAAGTGCTCCAACAAGCACCCTTTCCTGCACTGACCCGGACACGGAGTCATCCTCACTGTCCGAATGGTCCTGGTCCGCATCATCTGACACGTCAGAACAGGGGTCGTTTGCCACAGCAAGGCCTGAGTCTGAATCAGAGCTTTCCCCAGAAGATGGTTTTTGGGGGAGGGGGCGTTTTTTACCCCCCTTGTGCCCGCACACCGCTTCCACCCTGGCAACCCTGGACTACAGGACTGCAGACAAAGCGTCCATAGGCACCGAAGGTGCAGGGGAACCAGTTGCCACCACAGGGATGTCTGGGGAAGAAGCGCCAGCTTCTGACGCCATGCTGACCCACACTCGCCTGACACCCGTTAGGGACCAAAGGCAAGGTACACAAAAAGTCCACCCTCCTAGCTGCCACAAACTGAGGGGCCCCCCAGAGGACTCACCACCCTGACCCAGGCACTGCGCAGCACTGCCATCCGCTCTCTCCTGTGTCTTAGGTGTTCTAAGCAGTTTGCGTCGTTCAGAAGGACATTACCAGCGCTAGAGGCTAAAAAACAAGCTGGGCTACAAGAAAATGGCCGCCGGTCGCCTCAATAAAACGAGCGCGGGCTACAAGAATATGGCCGTCGGCTGCCACAGTAAAAACGAGTGCAGGCTACAAGAAAATGGCCACCGGGCTCCGCCAAAATGGCCTCCGGCCTTCTCTGAGGTAAAGAAAAAGGCCCGCAACCACGCTGACCCTCCACGCAGAGGCAACCCCCATGGACAGACCAAGAATCCCCCACTATGGAGAGCGGACCCCCAACACCCAGCGCATGCCCCAGCCAGGACTGGGAGCCCCCCTGGAGAACCCCGGCCAGGTACACAGCAGGCCCAAACATGGGGAGGAGGGAAAGGACAGGGAGAGAAGAAAGGGAGAGTGAGGGACCCTCTAGTCGACCTCCCAGGGAATGCCCAGCTGCTCCATCCTGCCGAGACAGGTGGAACCATACTTACCCCTCCTGTGAGGACTGCTGGGTGCATTCCACGG
This sequence comes from Rana muscosa, assembly GCA_029206835.1. Classification (NCBI taxonomy): domain Eukaryota; kingdom Metazoa; phylum Chordata; class Amphibia; order Anura; family Ranidae; genus Rana; species Rana muscosa. The sequence goes on along the minus strand of CM055117.1, from coordinate 477,645,180 downwards.
ACAGACTCATCACCCGAGCAGTACGGGGTGGCTGTCGGCCACGGCACACTGTGACTCGGACAGCAGTATCCCAGACATATGTGTGCCCCGGAGCATATAGCTCACCGGCCACCCCTGGAGCAGACGGGTCATGTCGTGGCCGACCCAGCGCGTAGCTAAAAATCTGCTCACGCTCGATGGCCGGGCTGGGGAGACTACCAGGATCTATATTATCCAGGCTGTCACCCAGCCGGCTGTTGATAGTAGATCTCAGGATCAAAAAAGAAGAAAAAATCTACAGGACCAATGGTTCCCACCGGGAGCCAGGTCCTTCTCCTATGCTAGGCAGAAAAAAACTGAGCTGCTGGATGCAGTGTGAGGGGTTATAGCCAGTAGGACCGCCTCCTGGGCGGTACTGTGCAAGTTTGCTGTTTTTAACATGTTCTGCCTAGTCCTCTCCTGAAGGTGGCGATATAACCCTAAGGTCAAGACTAAAGTGCTGTGTCTGTCAATGAACGAAAGAGAAAAAAACTGTTTTTGACTAGGGATGAGTTTCGAGTTTGAGTCGAACTCATGTTCGACTCGAACATTGCCTGTTCGCCCGTTCGGCAAACAGCAAACAATTAGGGGTGTTCGCGGCAAATTCTAAAAGCCACAGAACACCCTGTAAAAGTATTTGGGAGAAATCTAAAGTGCCAATTTTAAAGGCTTATAAGCAAGTTATTGTCATAAAAAGAGTTTGGGGACCCGGGTCCTGCCCCAGGGGACATGTATCAATGCAAAAAAAAGTTTTAAAAACTGCTGTTTTTTCGGGAGCAGTGATTTTAATAATGCTTAAAGTGAAACAATAAAAGTGAAATGTTTCTTTAAATTTCGTACCTGGGGGGTGTATATTGTATGGCTGTAAAGCAGCGCATGTTTCCCGTGCTTAGAATAGTCTCTGCACAAAATGTAATTTCTGAAGGAAAAAAAGTCATTTAAAAGTACTCGCGGCTGTAATGAATTGCCAGTCCCGGCAATACAGAGAAAAGTCATTGAAAGTCATTGATAAAAAAAAATTAAAAATGCGTGGGGGTCCCCCCAAATTCAATTACCAGGCCCTTCAGGTCTGGTATGGATATTAAGGGGAACCCTGCGGCAAATAAAAAAAATGGCATGGGGTTCCCCCCAAATATCCATACCAGACCCTTCAGGTCTGGTATGGATTTTAAGGGGAACTCCGCGCCAAATTTGAAAAAAATAAATGGCGTGGGGTTCCCCCCAAAAATTCATACCAGACCCTTTCACAAAGAAAGTGTAACATTTAAAAAAAAAAACAAACAGACACAGTTGGGATAAGTCCTTTATTAAAGAATAAAAAAAAAGACTCCAGCGGTGGTAATCCACTCTCGATCTCCACTCCAGCGATGTCGGTATCCTGCGATGGATGATCTCTCCAGGCTCCAGCGACGAGGAACAGCACACGATCCTCTATTCACCGGAGCGGTAACACCCCGGGAATGACGCGGCTTCAGCCAGTGACAGCTCTTATGTAGCTGAGGGCGGGGCCACCCGTCACGTGACCCCGTCCCCCTCTGACGCAAGGGGAAACCCGTGCTTTCACAGTGACGTGCGGGTGACCCCGCCCCCTCTGATGCAACGCAGGTTTTCCGTTGCATCAGAGGGGGGCGGGGTCACCCGTCACGTCACTGGGGAAGCCCTAGTTTCCCCTTGCGTCAGAGGTGGCCCCGCCCTCAGCTACATAAGAGCTGTCACTGGCTGAAGTCGCGTCATTCCCGAGGTGTCTCCGCTCCGGTGAAGAGAGGATCGTGTGCTGTTCCTCGTCGCTGGAGCCTGGAGAGATCATCTATCGCAGGATACCGGCATCGCTGGAGTTGAGATCGAGAGTTGATTACCACCTCTGGAGTAATTTTTTTCTTATTCTTTTTTTTTTTTTAATAAAGGACTTATCCCAACTGTGTCTGTGTTTTTTTTACACTTTCTTTGTGAAATGGTAGGGGTAAAATGTACCCCGTTACCAATTCACATAGGGGGGGGCCGGATCTGGGGGTCCTCTTTGTTAAAGGGGTCTTCCAGATTCCGATAAGCCTCCCGCCCACAGACCCCCACAACCACCGGGCAAGGGTTGTGGGGATGAGGCCCTTGTCCCCATCAACATGGGGACATCCTGCCCATGTTGAGGGCATGTGGCCTGGTACGGTTCAGGAGGGGGGGCTCTCTCTCGTCCCCCCCTCTTTTCCTGCGGCCTGCCAGGTTGCATGCTCGGATAAGGGTCTGGTATGTATTTTTGGGGGGAACCTCACGCCATTTTTTTTAAATTTGGAGCAGAGTTCCCCTTAAAATCCATACCAGACATGAAGGGTCTGGTATGGATATTTGGGGGGAACCGCACGCCATTTTTTTTTATTTGCCGCAGGGTTCCCCTTAATATCCGTACCAGACCTGAAGGACCTGGTAATTGAAATGACTTTCAATGACTTTTCTCTGTATTGCCGGAACCGGCAATTCATTACAACCGTGAGTACTTTTAAATGACTTTTTTTCCTTCAGAAATTACATTTTATGCAGAGACTGTTCTAAGCATGGGAAACAAGCGCTGCTTTGCAGACATACTATATACACCCCCCAGGTACAAAATTTTAAGGAATATTTCACTTTTATTGTTTCACTTTAAGCATTATTAAATTCACTGCTCCCAAAAAGATGGCTGTTTTTCAAACTTTTTTTTGCATTGATACATGTGCCTTGGGGCAGGACCCGGGTCCCCAAACACTTTTTATGACAATAACTTGCATATAAGCCTTTAAAATTAGCACTTTTGATTTTTCATGTTCGTGTCCTTTAACGGGGTTCGGATGTTCCAACAAATTTATTGCCTGTTCGCATGTTCTGGTGCGAATCGAACTGGGGGGTGTTAATCCCTATTTTTGACAAGTCCTTATTAAAGTAAAAAATTGTCCTCCAGTGTACATCCATCAATCACAGTGTCCAGCAATTTAGATCCACATCAGTCACGATGAACGACCGCCGATGACCTAAATGAAAAAAAAAAACCAACCTGTGACCCACCGTCACCCCATCATGCCCAGTACCAAATGACACGCTGGTCCCCCGCAGCTTAAGTAAACAAGGGGGTGCGGTCAATGATGTCATAAGGGTCGGGGGTCACCCATTGATCATATATAGACATGTCCTTATATGGTCAATGATGTCATAAAGGCCAGGGAGACCCAGTGATTTAAGCTGCGGGGAGGAATTAGTGTGCCATTAGATGCCTGGCATGTGACAGGTGTGGTCGGTGGATGGCAGGCAGTGTTTTTTTTTGTGTGAGTCGGCTGCCATCCTTGGGCAATGTGATTGATGATGGATGTACATTGTGGAACATTTAAAAAAAAATAAAGGACTTGTCAAAAACGGTGTGGTGTTTACGCATTCACATGGGGGGCTGGGATCTGGGGGCCTCCTTGTTAAAGGGGGCTTCCAGATTCTCATGATTCACCCCCCTCGCACAAACACAACCACAAGGCCAAGGTTGGTGCCCCCCCCCCAAATCTATAGCAAACCCCAAAAAATGTTTAATGTCGGTTCTTTTGAAAAGATTCTGCTGTCAGCAGGGAATCCCACCGCTGACATCAGAGATAAGCCATGGTTGTTAAGGATTCTGGTGGGCGGATGAAATAAATGATGTCAGAATGGATGTAAACTAGACTGAAAATAAATGTAAAAATGGATTCTGGTTTTTCTATGCATAAACGTGACAGAACAGATGAAGTATTAGGGGGCTGTAGAGGAGAGGGCCTCGGATAAACAGGCACAACTTATGTAGGAGGTTTTGTTTCATTTTTGTGTATTACCTGAGGCTAGTCACTTTAGTGGATATATGTAAGGGTTTACAACCATGTTAAAGTAATCTAGAATAAAAATGTGCTGAAAGTTGTGAGTTGTGAACAAATCTTAACAATCTCCCTGGAATTTAAAAAGAGTGTCATAGATACTCAGTTGTACCTCCACACTACAAATGTTGGTGCTTGTGACAGATTCAGGTATATGAACTGGTTGTAGGAGGTTACAGGCACTGATACCAGAATATCTACGTTGGACACTGTATCCTCAGTGCAGCTTGAGCTCAGCATAAGTGAAGCTCCAACCCCCCCCCCCCTTCCTGGCCAATGCGCCCTTCACACAGACTGGCGCAGCAGTCGCAGAGTTTTGTTTGGGTTGAGCAGAGCATTACGGGGAACCCGGCGACTAGTCCCCCACAGTGAAGGCCCATCCATTAGGGGGGCCCGGACACCGCCCCCTCTCTCCACTCCACCCCCCTGTATGCAGTGGATAGATTTCCTGAATATCATTAATTTATCCTCGGCCGCCGCGGCCACCCCCTATTCATGCGTCCGGCCCCTTTCAGTGCATGAATTACAGTGGCAGTTTTTTATTTTTGAAGCACCTGATTATAGGCTTAAAAGTTGTGTGGGCTTGGGACACAGAGAATGCGCTCCGATCCCACCCAGGTGTGTTACAACAGCAAATGAAACACTGTTCCTCAATCCAGCCAATCAGAAGCGGGTGTAAGACCCGTTTTCCGATTGGCTGAAAAGAGAAGGCTCCCCATTGGCCACCGAAACGGAAGCCGCCGCCGCGATGACCCGGAGAATGAGAGGCCACAGGAGAACGGGAGGCTGCCATGCAGGGGAAGCCGTCTCCGAGCAGGGTAAGCCGCCGGTGATGGGGTAAGTGCTACCGACCGACCAGGGGCACCCCCAAAAAAAATTCCACCGGCGGGCACTGGTGCCCCATCTGTCTAATAGCAGTTATGGAATTGCTCATTGCCTTCCACTGTCAATCACCAGTGGACCTGATGGGGGACTATTCTTAGAGTTGCCTGTCAGACTCTACCCATCCCATAAAAAAGAGTGGACAGTTAGAGTGTGTCAAATTCAAGAAAGGCAGAGCCTGATAGGATAATCTGAGACACTACTTCCCCATCTGGTCCACCTGGCTTGTGATTGACAGCAGATAGCAGTGGATGGATTCCATAGCTGCTATTGGGGAACTGATGGGGAACTAGTATTTCTGGCTCAGCCCACAGTTCCAAGTTTAGCCCCCTTTCACTAGTTGCTAGGACGCTGTCAAAACATAATAATACGTTTAACAGCACAATGCCTTTTTCCTATAACTCTGGTCTGTCTGTCTGCCAACTTCGAGTTCATATTAATTACCCCTAGTTTCATTATCCACAGTATAAACTGGAGGCAATTCTTTTTACATTTGTCTCAGACTCTCAGCCATAGCAACACTTTGTAAAAGTAACACAAAAAATACTTGAATCTGTCGTACAGGTTGGAACTGTTACTGAACCTGTTGAAAAGCTTTCCAGAAAAGGCCGGAGCAAGGAATGCAATGAATGGGTGGAGGGCGAACATGACTAGGGAAACAGGGACTTATGTGAAGGATTAGGGGATTGGTGAGGGTAAGGCTGAGGAAGAGGGGATAAGATTGGTGGGTTAATTTGTGTGGGAGGGGGCATTGAGGGTATAAAGGAAGACTCCGCCCCCTCCCCGGATAACATGCGACGCAGAGAAAGTTCCCGCCCACCCTCCCCTGAAGTTGGACGGAGTTGGGGATGTTGTCTTTACAATTTGTTTTACAGGTACAAGTGGGGTCATGGCAGATGTCGTGGCAGTGGCGGGTGTCTGTTCTTTGCAGGGGAAGGATGATACCTCGGAAAGAAGGGTTCAGGACCTGTCGTTGGTATGGGTCCTGACGGTGGGCTTACAGTTAATGGAGGTTTAGCTTGAAGCATTGGGATGGTGCACTGCGGTCATGGTTGTCTCTGAGCCAGCATGTCGGCTTGAGGCCTATTAGAGGATTTTGAGAAGTACCGCAGTGCAATAATAGACAAAATGTTAATAGAGGTTCCTGCAGAGATCGACACCAGTAATTTACTGAGGGTCCTTTAGGACAGAGTTTATGGTTACTGTTAAAAAAAAGTTATACAGCGTTTTAATAAATAAGGCTGCTACGGCCTATATATATTTCTCCAACTCCTGGTGTGGTCTTGTTTACTTAGTCATAAGTAAGATAGTAAATAAGGGGTAGTATAATAAGGACATCTGTTATACGATAGTCATGCATTTGGTGCAGGGCATTTTAAAGGGAGCATATACTGCTGGAAAAGTGTCATAAATGCTTTATTGAATCCCCCCCCCCCCCCTCCGTGTCATATTACCAACAATATCTGCAGATCATTGAAGCAGCTTGTATTTTAAATTACTTTTGTATCCTCTCTTTTTTTCAACCTTCTTTCCTAAAATAAAGTAGGGGTGTCCCACCTTACCTCCCAATCCAGACAAAGACTGGGCTGAGAGGCAGTGGAACATTTGCTCACTGGATAAATCCCAAAAATAATTGTACTCAGAGTCTCAGGTATTCGTGCTGCAAATGTCTGAGGGGAAAAACAGGGAAAGTGACCTTGGGTTATGCCGGGGGCACATGGTCGGTATGTCTAAAAGGGGGAATTCCCAAGTAGAAGTAAAAGAGAAGAAATAACAAGAAAAAAGGGGAAGGGTAGGTGGGACACGAGCGAACCGTCGACAGGAAAGGAGGAGCGCGGGCGGGTTTAAATACCTGCCGACTCCTCCTACAAATTCAGGCAGACCTGCAGTCAGCCTTCCAACTTGTACTCAGAGTCTCAGGTATTTGTGCTGGAAATGTCTGAGGGGAAAAACAGGGAAAGTGACCTGGGGTGTGCCGGGGTCACATGGTCGGTATGCCTAAAAGGGGGCAAAAATAAGACAGTAGGATGAGCTCGCAAAGAGACTGAAATGAAAGTAACCAAATGCAACCTCGAGCAGCCAATGCAAGAAAGCCTGTGATAACTCGACATGTGGATCCGGAACACGTCCGGAAATGAATGCGGAACCCTACCAACCTAACTCCTCAACAACGTGAATACGGACCCCCCAGCGAGAAGCAGCAGACACTGCACCTATTCTGAAAGCACGGCCAGTGTGAGCATAAGGAGCAACCCTAGTTTAGGCAGCAGGGAACAGCAACATGACACGCACCGAGCTAGCGAAGAAGGGCGCACCAGGGAAAGGTAAGTGGCCTATCCCTGGGCGCCTATCCGCAGACGCCATCATGAGTCGAAATAAGACTGTGACCGAGCACCAGCTTGTAGGATAGCTAGTGCCAAAAAAATAAAACTAAAAGACAACGAAAGCAAGTAGACATTGAATGTTCGTGACAAAAGAAACCAGGATACCAAGATGGAAAAGCCTGGAAGGTATTCCAGACGGTGTCATGAGCTTCCTAGGCTAAAATTGAAAATGACCCGTTGATCAAGCTTCAGCGACGCCCGTTTCCGTAGATCAGCAAGACCCCGTTTGGACACTACAACGAGGAAGAAACCGTCCCGACAGTGGACGACTACCTAACAGCCTACTACATGGGAGAGCATCCAGCCGAGTGCCAGTGCGTAGGTATCCAATGGCTGCTAAAGGACCAAGACCCTTCCACCTGACCCTATGCCACTGCCAGAGAGACGGCCGAATCGGGAGGTTACAAGGAGGGCGAGCTCCTATGTACAGAACCCTAACCGGAGAAGGACGAATGGCGGCAAAGTCTTCGATATCTGCTGCCTGTGACATGAGCTCTGCAAACAAGAACAACACCGTTATAAACAAGAAATAACCAATGAACCCCAAGAACCAGGAAAAAACCCTTCCTACCCTTACCGCTTATTAAGAAAAGCCCGGAGCAAAATAAATAAAATGCATAGGCGGAGGGCTGGCATGACTGGGGAAACAGGGTACTATAATAGGGAATTTTGGATTGGTGAGTTGGCGTGGGAAGGGGTCGGAGATACAAATAGGCTGGGACTCCTCCTCCGGGCAACACAGCGGGGGTAAAAGTTCTCAAGGAGGGAGCCATGTCCCATGTCGAGAATTTACTGGCCCAGCTGCGGGCTGAGGCGGCGACACGAGGCCCAGATTGGCTCCAGGAGACCTTGGGGCCAATGCTGGTCGTACCGGCGGTGAGTGCAGGTACCAGGGGAAGGGATTCGGTGCGAGCTCGGCGATCCAGGCCGCCGGAGCGCTTCTCACTCGAACCCTCCCCCCGAGCTCAGCGTCACTCTGGGAGTCCCTTCGGGCCCCCCGCGAAGCATACAGCCATGCCCGTGAAGGGGGGTACCGGAAGGAATCCCCAACATGGACGGAGCTCGCCGGGTGGTCGTTCCGGGAGCTCTGGAGCGGCCACGCAGCCTGCGCAGCGGATGGAGTCGGACATTGCGAGCCCCGTGTGACGTCACCGGGGTCGGCGCTTCAGCGGGGGAGATCGGAGAGGACTGTGGCCGGGCCTACCCGTGGTGGAGGTGCGGCAGAGTGCGGCTGCCTGCAGGGATGGGGACAACAGGGCCGGACCTAGCCCTGGTGGAAAAACGGCGCGGAAGTCGGTGAACGGGCCTGGTGGGCGGAGCCGGATGGAGTCAAGACCCGCGGCAACCAGGGATCCTTCCCCTGATGGGCCCTCATCAGCAGAAGAGGACCTGTTGGAGCAGCGGTCGGAGGGTGAACTGGCTGATTCGGAGGACGACGGCGTGCCCCAGAGTAGGGATGAGCCGAACACCCCCGGGTTCAGTTCGCACCAGAACCTGCGAACGGACCAAAAGTTTGCGCGAACTTTAGAACCCTATTAAATACAATGGACGTGAACGTTCGAAATCTAAAGTGCTAATTATATCGACTAATATGCATGTTATTGTCCTAAAAAGGGTTTGGGGACCCGGGTTCTGCCCCAGGGGACATGTATCAATGCAAAAAAAAGTTTTAAAAACGTCCGTTTTTCGGGAGCAGTCATTTTAATGATGCATAAAGTGAAAAAAAAAAAAGACAAATATTCCTTTAAATATCGTACCTGTGGGGTGTCTAAAGTATGCCTGTGAAGTGGCATGTGTTTCCCGTGTTTAGAATTGTCCCTGCACAAAATGACATTTCTAAAGGAAAAAAAGCCATTTAAAACTGCTAGCGGCTTTAATGTCATGTCTGGTCCCGGTAATATGGATGAAAATCTTTGAGAAAAATGGCATGGCTACCCCATCAGCCACCCCCCCCCCCCACCCCAGCCCATTACCAGCCCCTTTGGGTCTTGTATGGATATTAAGGGGAACCCCGCACACAAAATAAAAAAGGCCCTATATACTCTGAACAGCAGTATACAGGCGGTGCAAACAAGACAGGGACTGTAGGTTTGTTCATAAGTAGAATCTGTTTGTAATTTTGAACGCGTACATTGTTTAAGTGTATCTCCAGCCAAAAAATCTATTTTTAAGCTTTTTGGAAAACATAGGGAAGGGTTATCACCCCTGTAACATTTGTTTTGCTGTCTGTGCCCCTGTTCAGAACATTTCACCTCACTTTCCGTCCCAATGACAACTGTTTTTGAAAAGTGGGGTTTTTATTGAAACAAGGATTGGTGATAAAGCATCAGTAGAGAGGAGACACCTTTTTCCCATATTAACTCTTACAGGAGAGAATTTCCCTTCCTAGGGGTAGACTTCCTCTCACTTCCTGTTGTCTCCTTCCGTTTGCAAATAGGAGTCGTTTGTAAGTTGGATGTTCGAAAGTATGGGCCTGCCGTATATACTCTGCAGAAATTGACCCCTCAGGTGTTGGTACAACACTGTAAGCACGCACAGTTACCTCTTGGTGGGCGCTGGAACGCCCTGCTGTCAACTATTATATCAGGAATTGTAATTACATGCCATTGTTGAACAGTGGTAGGAAAAATTGGGCCTTTGATGGTGGTGCTGGTGCCACAACACTGTAAGCCCTCACAGTTACTCTTGGTGGGTGCATGAATGGGCCCTGCTGTGAATTATTAGATCAAGAATTGTAATTGCATGCCCCTGTTGAACAGGGGCTGAAAAATTGGGCCTTTGGTGGTGGTGGTGTTGGTGGTGGTGGTGTTGTCACAACACTGTAAGCCCTCACAGTTACTCTTGGTGGGCGCAGGAATGGGCCCTGCTGTGAATTATTAGATCAAGAATTTTAATTACATGCCCCTGTAGAACAGGGGCTGAAAAATTGGGCCTTAGGCACTGGTGCCACAACACTGCAACCCCTCACAGATACTGTACTTGGAGCACAGTAATGAGCCCTGTTGCAAAGTATTGCATCAAAAATTGTAATTACACGCCCCTGTTAAACAGGGGCAGAAAAATTGGGCCTTAGGCACTGGTGCTGGTGCCAGGACACTGCAACCTCTCCCAGATACTCTAGTTGGAGTGCAGGAATGAACCCTGCTGCAAAGCATTGCATAAAAAATTGTAATTACATGCCCCTGTTAAACAGGGGCTGAAAAATTGGGTCTTAGCCACTGGTGGCGGCACCCAGAAACAAAAATGTTTTTCCAAGATATCATCATGAATCGGATCATTGAGGAGGAGGAGGAGGATAGTCAGTCAACATAACAGGACAGTCACTCAGTCAGCATCAGCATCAGTCTTGAAGGGATGTGACATTTGAAAATAAATTATTCTGTTATATCAGCTTCAGGTGCTTGGTAGCTGGTGGTGATCCAAGACTGGTTCATCTTTAGGAAGGTCAGTCGATCAACCGAATCGGTGGACAGGCGCATCCTGTGATCCGTGACAAATCCTCCAGCAGCACTGAATGTGCGTTCCGAAAGAACGCTGGATGCAGGACAGGCCAGTAGCTCAATTGCATACTGTGCAAGCTCTGGCCAGTGATCCATCCTTAAGACCCAGTAAGCCAGAGGATTTTCGGTGGGAAAGGTGTCCAAATCTGACCTTGCCCCTAGGTATTCCTGCACCATGTATATCAGACGCTGGCGATGGTTGCTGGAACCGATCATACCTTGGGGCTGCGGACTAAAGAATTGTCTGAACGCATCGGTCAGACGGCCACCTTCCCCACCGCTCCTTCTTTGACTGACCGTAGCCTTAGCAACTCGTTGTCCCAGACCAGGAGTTTGTAACCTCCCAGTCTCTGGGAATGCGTTGCACAGACCTTTCTGCAAGGCCTCCCGGAGTTGTTTCATCCTCTGCTCCCTCTGCGACGGTAAGATAAGGTCCGCAACCTTAGCCTTGTACCGTGGATCAAGGAGAGTGGCCAGCCAGTAATGGTCCCTCTCCTTGATCCGAAGAATACGAGGATCCTTCCGCAGACTTTGCAGGATCAGGGAGGCCATGCAGTGTAGGTTAGCTGAGGCATTAGGTCCGGAGTCCTCTGGGTCACTAAGGACGACATGATCCGCAGCCACCTCCTCCCAGCCATGTACAAGTCCACGGGTTTCTTGGGACTGTAAATCATCCCTAAAAGACTGCTGCTGTTGATGCTGCTGAGTGCCAGGCTCCACCTCCATGCTGACACAATCCTCCTCCTCCTCCTCCTTCTCGTCCTCTTCCTGTGCGATGGGTGGGACAGAAGGAACACTGTCTGGGTAAAGGGGGCCTTGAGAGGCAAGGAAGTCCTCCTCTTCCTGCCTCTGTTCTGCCTCAAGTGCCCTGTCCATTATTCCACGCAGCGTGTGCTCCAACAGGTGGACAAGAGGTACAGTGTCACTGATGCATGCACTGTCACTGCTCACCATCCTCGTGGCCTCCTCAAATGGTGCCAGGACAGTGCATGCATCCCTGATCATGCCCCACTGACGTGGTGAAAAAAACCCGAGCTCCCCTGACCCTGTCCTGGTGCCGTAGTCGCACAGGTACTCATTGATGGCCCTCTGCTGCGTGTGCAGCCGCTGCAGCATGGCCAACGTTGAGTTCCACCTGGTGGGCATGTCACATATAAGGCGGTTCTTGGGCAGGTTCAACTCCTTTTGTAGCTCAGCCAGGCGAGCACTGGCATTATAAGATCTGCGGAAATGCACACAGACTTTCCTGGCCTGCCTCAGGACATCCTGTAAGCCCGGGTACCTGCCCAAGAACCGCTGCACCACCAGGTTAAGGACGTGAGCCACACAGGGCACATGGGTCAGTTGTCCCTGTCGGAGGGCGGAGAGGAGGTTGGTGCCATTGTCGCAAACCACCATTCCTGGCTTAAGCTGGCGTGGCGTCAACCACCTCTCGGCCTGCCCCTGCAGAGCAGACAGAACCTCTGCCCCAGTGTGGCTCCTGTCCCCCAAACACACCAGCGCAAGCACGGCATGGCATCTTTTTGCCTGCGTACTTGCATAGCCCCTTGAACGCCTACGGAGCACCGCTGGTTCCGAGGACAAAGCACAGGAAGAGGCCATGGAGGAAGAAGAAGAGGAGGGGGTGGAGTAGAGAGGTGTGTCACAACCAGTAGTAGCATTTTGGAGGTGTGGCGGCGGAACAACCTCCAACACTACTGCACCTTGTCCTGCATCCTTCCCAGCTGCCAAAAGAGTGACCCAATGGGCCGTGAAAGAAAGGTAACGTCACTGTCCATGCCTGCTGGACCATGAGTCAGCGGTAATATGCACCTTACCACTGACCGCCCTGTCCAGCGAGGCATGGACATTGCCTTCCACATGCCGGTAGAGAGCCGGAATCGTCTTCCGTGAGAAAAAGTGGCGTTTGGGAACCTGCCACTGAGGAACCGCACATTGCACAAACTCACGGAAGGGGGCCGAGTCTACCAACTGAAAAGGCAGCAGTTGAAGCGCTAGCAATTTAGCCAAGCTAGCATTCAATTGCTGGGCATGTGGATGGCTGGGAGTGAACTTCTTTCGACGGTCCAGCAGCTGGGGCAGGGAAATTTGTCTGCTAGAATCGGACGTCGGTGTACTGCTAGCAGAGTGCCCGCAAGTACTTGGCTGTGACACACCTAATTCTACACCTTCATTCCTCTCAGTGCAGGTTTCAGAGAGGACTGAAGGTATAGTGGGATTGGAGATCCCAGCTGATGCGGTGCAAGGAGAGGTCCGCTTTGTTCTTTGGTGTGGGTCTTTAAGGTAGGCTTGCCAACGAGCTGCATGGCAGGTCAACATATGTCTGGTCAAGCATGTGGTGCCCAAGCGGCTGATGTTTTGGCCACGCGATATACGCTTGAGACATATGTTGCAAACAGCAGCTGTGCGATCTGATGCACTCGACTCAAAAAAGGCCCACACCAAAGAACTTTTTGAATAACGGGCAGAGGCAGCGCCCTGCACAGGCGGAGCTCTGCGGTGTGATTCAGTCGGTGTGCTGCCCTTACGCTGGCCCCCGGAGGGCATCCTGCCTCGTTGGAGATGTGCCTCCTTCTCATCCTCCTCCTCCTCCTCTCTCCTATTAGGCACTAGGGATGAGCTTCGTGTTCGAGTCGAACCCTATTAAATACAATGGACTCGAACGTTCGAAATCTAAAGTGCTAATTATAAAGGCTTATATGCAATTTATTGTCCTAAAAAGTGTTTGGGGACCCGGGTCCTGCCCCAGGGGACATGTATCAATGCAAAAAAAAGTTTAAAAAACTGCCGTTTTTTTAGGAGCAGTGATTTTAATAATGCTTAAAATGAAAAAATAAAAGTGAAATATTCCTTTAAATTTCGTACCTGGGGGGTGTGTATGATATGCATGTAAAGTGGCGCATGTTTCCCGTGCTTAGAACTGTCCCTGCACAAAGTGTAATTTCTGAAGGAAAAAAAGTAATTTACATGAATTGTCGGCTTTTATCAATACATAGAAAAGTCATTGATAAAAAAAAAAAAAAAGCGTGGGGGTTCCCCCAAATTCAATTACCAGGCCCTTCAGGTCTGGAATGGATATTAAGGGGAACCCCGCCGCAAATTTTAAAAAAAATGGTGTGGGGTTCCCCCTAAATATCCATACCAGGCCCTTCAGATCTGGCATGGATTTTAAGGGGAACTCCACCCCAAATTTTAAAAAAATGGCGTGGAGTCCCCCCAAAAATCCATACCAGACCCTTATCCGAGCACGCAACCTGGCCGGCCGCAGGGGAAGAGGGGGGGATGAGAGAGCGGCCCCCCCTCCCTCCTGAACCGTACCAGGCCACATGCCCTCAACATGGGGAGGATGTCCCCATGTTGATGGAGACAAGGGCCTCATCCCCACAACCCTTGCCCGGTGGTTGTGGGGGTCTGCGGGCGGGGGGCTTATCGGAATCTGGAAGACCCCTTTAACAAAGGGGACCCCCAGATCCTGCCCCCCCCTATGTGAATTGGTAAGGGGTACATTGTACCCCTACCATTTCACGAAGAAAGTGTAAAAAAAAAACAAACAAACACCCCAACACCTTGGAAAAGTCCTTTATTAAAAAAATTTAAAAAAAATAAAACATTCCAGCGATGAAATCCAGTGTCCCGCGGCAATCCCGATGTCCAGCGCTGTCCATCATTGGTTGTGCCTGAGCAGACCTGATGGGGAACTTCCTCCGCAGTGTTTTAAATGTATAGACCCGCCCCTTCTAAAGTTCCCCATCAGGTCCACTCAGCGGACCAGATGCAGAACGTGAGAAGGGGCGGGTCTATTCATGTATTACACAGTGAAGGAAGTTCCCCATCAGGTCCGCTCTACGAGGGTGGGCGGACCTGATGGGAAATTCCTTCACTGTGTAATACGTGAATAGACCCGCCCCTTCTCATGTTCCGCATCTGGTCCGCTGAGCGGACCTGATGGGGAACTTTAGAAGGGGCGGGTCTATACATTTAAAACACTGCGGAAGAAGTTCCCCATCAGGTCCGCTCAGGCACAACCAATGACGGACAGCGCTGGACATCGGGATCGCCACGGGACACTGGATTTCATCGCTGGAATGTTTTTTTTTTGTTTTTTTTTAATAAAGGACTTTTCCAAGGTGTTGGTGTGTTTTTATTTTCATTTTTTGACACTTTCTTCGTGAAATGGTAGGGGTACAATGTACCCCTTACCAATTCACATGGGGGGGCCGGGATCTGGGGGTCCCCTTTGTTAAAGGGGTCTTCCAGATTCCGATAAGCCCCCTGCCCGCAGACCCCCACAACCACCGGGCAAGGGTTGTGGGGGATGAGGCCCTTGTCCCCATTGTAACCTGGGGGACAGGTAGTAGGTACAAAAACTCCCTGGGATGAGCAGGCACAGATACCAAGTCCATTGGATCAGTGAAAACACAGTGTGGTTTATTGGTGCTATATACAATGTCAATGACAGGTGCTGTACAGTGTGCTGAAAACAAACAGAAGAAAAAATATCTAAACAAAAGCCTAGCCGTGTCTCGGCTCTAACTACACAGTATTTACAGGCCCTCACTACCAGGCTGGACAAGCCTAACGCTTGTCAGCTTGAACATTCACAGAGTAACAAGTTTTACCAACCTTCTTGCTCTCACAGACCAATGCTGTCTGTGTTTCCCAGGCTGAGCTAAGGCTGTCTGCTCAGGTGAGCTTTTAATTAAACTGGTGGAGAGAACCAACACCTGAACTGGATCCTGGCTCAGAGATCCCTGAATGTATATGAGAGGAGCCTGGGAGATGTATAAACCCCGAACAGGACTTTCCCAGGCTCTCTCTGGGATGCTCTGTCACACATCCTCCCCCCTTGTTTCAACCCCAGGGTTGGAACACCTGTAGCCAAACAGGAGTGAACACAGGAGAGGGCATCTACATTCCCCATCTCAACACCTGGCCTGTGTTTTACCGTAAAGGCGTAATCTTGTAGGGCCAAAAACCACTGGTTCACCCGCCTATTAGTCTCCTTCTTTTGGGCCATCCATTTCAGGGGAGCATGGTCAGTTAGTAACTCAAACTGGCGCCCCAACAAGTAGTACCTGAGCGCGTCCACGGCCCACTTTATGGCCAGACACTCCTTTTCAATGACTGCGTACTTCTTTTCATGGTCATTGAGCTTTCTGCTTAAGTACACCACAGGGTGTTCTTCCCCATTGTGTACCTGTGAAAGTACTGCCCCGATACCAACATCAGACGCATCTGTCTGGACCAAAAAGTTTTTGGAGAAATCGGGGGAGTATAGGATTGGCTGTGCACAAAGAGCCTTCTTCAGGACTTGAAAAGACTCTTCTGCTACTGGAGACCATTTCACCATTACGGAGGCTTTCCCTTTCGTAAGGTCTGTCAGTGGGGCAGCTATAGTTGCGAAATTTGGGATAAATCTTCTATAGTACCCCGCAATGCCAAGAAAGGCCCTGACCTGCTTCTTGTTTGCAGGGCGTGGCCACTCCTGGATGGCTTCTATTTTATTCACCTGGGGCTTTATGACACCCCGGCCAATAGTGTAGCCCAAATACCTGGCTTCCTCTAGCCCAATGGCACATTTTTTTGGATTTGCCGTAAACCCCTCCTTGAAGAGGGAATCCAGGACAGCCTGGACACGGGGCAAGTGAGACTCCCAGTCAGTGCTATGCACCACTATGTCGTCCAGATAGGCTGCAGCATACTGTCGGTGAGGTCTTAGGGTCCTGTCCATAGCCCTCTGAAATGTTGCAGGGGCATTTTGCAACCCAAAAGGCATTTTCTTATACTGAAACGACCCCTCCGGGGTCACAAACGCAGTCTTTTCTTTGGCACTACCAGTCAGGGGTATTTGCCAATATCCTTTGGTCAAGTCCAAAGTGGTCAGATAACGGGCCTTGCCAAGTCGGTCTATAAGCTCGTCTACCCTGGGCATTGGGTATGTGTCAAACTTTGTTACCGCATTAAGCTTTCTGAAGTCATTACAAAACCTCCAAGTGCCATCCGGTTTTGGGACCAATACAATGGGGCTAGACCAGTCACTATTGGATTCCTCAATAACATCTAGCGCCAACATCCTTTTAACTTCCTCACCGATGTCCTTTCTTCTAGCTTCGGGAATTCGGTATGGTTTGAGCTTGACACGGACTCCAGGTTCAGTAACAATATCATGCTGAACTGCTGAAGTCGTGCCCGGCAACTCTGAAAATTTCTCTTTATTCCTCATCAGGAACTCTCTAGCTTCCTGTTTCTGGGAACATGACAGGGTGTCTGGAATCGTGACCTCAGGGATCAGAGGGGATTCAGTACCTTTAAGGGTTACCGGGAGGGACCTCGCAGTTAATGCCAGTCTATCCTTCCAGGGCTTTAACAGGTTTATGTGGTAAATCTGTTCGGGCTTCCTTTTACCTGGTTGATACACCTTGTAATTGACCTCCCCAACTCTTTCAATTACTTCAAAGGGTCCCTGCCACTTAGCCAGGAATTTGCTCTCAACAGTGGGAACTAACACGAGGACCCGGTCACCAGGTGAGAAAACACGAAGTTGGGCCCCCCTGTTGTATATCCTCTGTTGGGCTGCTTGGGCCTGCAGTAAATGTTCTTTTACTACCGGCATGATTGCTGCAATCCTATCCTGCATTTGAGCGATATGCTCAATAACACTTTTGTGAGGTGTCTGCTCCCCCTCCCAAGTTTCCTTGGCTATGTCTAAGAGTCCCCGAGGGTGTCTCCCATAAAGCAGCTCAAATGGAGAGTACCCCGTAGAGGACTGGGGAACTTCCCTGATGGCGAACATCAAGTAAGGTATCAGGAAGTCCCAGTTTTTCCCATCCTTAGCAACAACCTTTTTTAACATACTCTTTAATGTCTTATTGAAGCGTTCCACCAAGCCATCCGTTTGAGGATGGTACACTGAGGTACGCAACTGCGTCACCTTAAATAACTTGCAGAGCTCCCTAGTTATTCGTGACATGAATGGGGTACCTTGATCTGTAAGGACTTCTTTCGGGACGCCAACCCAACTGAACACCATAAACAGCTCTTTGGCAATGTTTTTAGCAGATGCAGTGCGTAAGGGAACGGCCTCGGGGTAACGGGTAGCGTAATCCATGATCACGAGGATATGTTGATGACCGCGGGCAGATTTGGGGAGTGGACCCACAAGGTCCATGGCAATCCTCTCAAAAGGCACTTCAATAATGGGCAAGGGCACTAACGGACTTCGGAAGTGGGGTTGGGGGGCTGACATCTGACACACAGGACAGGATTGACAATAATTTTCTATGTTTTTCCATATCCCAGGCCAGTAAAACCTGCACAACACCCTTTCAGTGGTTTTCTCAACCCCTAAATGGCCTCCTAGCAAGTGCCCATGGGCAAGTTCCAACACCACCCGTCTGTATAACTTAGGGACTACCAACTGTTCAACCACTTCATCATTAGATTTACATACACGATACAGTAAATCCTCATTGCTGCAGAAATATGGAAAACAGAGCCTGTCCCCTGGTTCGACAGGTACCTCATTAATCACTATTACATTTTCCCAGGACCTGGCAAGGGTAGGGTCTTTTCTCTGCTCCGTACCAAAATTTTCCTTGTGCACATTAAGATTGGCAAACTCTAACGTAGGCTCAGATTCAGCAGACGGCTGTCCAGCTCTACTGGTTGTGGGGACTTCTTCCGGCTCCCCCAGCTCTCCTGCCATAACTGAGAAAGGATCACCCGGAGAGCCCTGAGAGGAGTCCCCTGAACTCACAAGGTCAGTAATGGCCACGAGTTCTGGCTCTGCGACTGAGTTAGGTACTGCGACTGGGTCGGGACAATCCCACAGTTCCCAAAACTTAGGGAAGTCCCTACCAATGATAGCCTCATGCACCAAGTGGGGCACCAGTCCGACCGAATGTGTCACCGTACCTAAGCCAGTTTTAAACTGAACAGTGGCTATTGGATACTTGCGGGTATCCCCATGTACACAGATCACAGCAACCTTTTTTGCATGAAAATTCACAGTTTCAACCATCTCAGCTGTAACCAAAGTAACCCGACTTCCAGAGTCCAGCAAGGCCATAATAGGCTTATTATTAATAGTCACATGACACATGTGTTTTCCCACATTTGGCATTGCAGCGCATGAAACAGCAGCAAACATAGACTGCCTTCTAAAAGATAGATCACACTGCATTGGTTCATCTGTCAATGGACAGTTTGCTGCAACATGTCCCAGTTCTTGGCAACGAAAACACCTGATGTTTCCCCAGTTTGGTTTGCTGACAGGCAGTGGCTTCCCTTGTTTGGGCCACCAAACTTCAGTCCTGGCACCAAAAATCCTCCCCCCTATTTCCTTGCCATGCTTACCACCCACTTCCCCTGGAACAGTCTTACCGGTTGCCTGGGGAGACCGTGGCTTTGGGTGGAAAGTCCGTGCGGCTGTAGGGGTGGTGACCAGGTTCTCTGCAGCAAAGTACCTCTCAACGAGCTCCACCAGGTTGTCTGCTGACTTGGGGTCTCCTTGACTCACCCACTTCTGCAGGGGAATTGACAGTGACCTCAGGAATTGGTCCATGACCACACGCTCCACTATTTGTGGCGCAGACAGGGACTCCGGCTGTAGCCATTTCCGCACCAGGTGGATCAGATCAAACATCTGCGATCTTGGGGGCCTCTTTTCTTGGAAGAACCAGCTGTGGACCCGCTGAGCTCGAACAGCCAAGGTAACGCCAAGTCGTGCCAGGATTTCCCGCTTGACCTTCTCATAATCTCCCGCTTCTGCTGACTCCAGATCATAGTAGGCCTTCTGCGCTTCTCCAGAAAGTAAGGGGGCGATCAGTCCTGCCCACTGGGTTTGGGGCCAACCTTCCCTCTCAGCAGTCCGTTCAAATGTTAGTAGGAAGGCCTCTGGATCATCATCTGCCGTCATCTTTGAAAGAAAGCGACCCACATGGATGGCTGAGGGCTTGTCTCCAATATCCTTCATTATCGCAGGTGACCCCTGTGCTATCGACTCCACAACCTCAGTAAGGGTTTTCCTATCCGCTTTTGCAGCAGTGGCAAGCTGTTCAAACAGCCTCTGCGATTGCTCCTGTACAGCACCAATCTGTTGGAACAGCACCTTGGTTTGCTCCTGTGCGATAGCGTTAGTTTGCTGTTGTGTAGCATTTGCTTGCTGCCATGCAGCGTTTGCTTGCCGCAATTCAGCGTTAGTTTGCTGTTGTGCAGCGTTTGCCAACACCATTTGTTTGAGGAGGTCCTCCATGTTGTCACTTTAGGTACTGGCCTTTTAAGTAGTAACTTACTACAGCTGGTCGCAGCCTCCACCATATGTAACCTGGGGGACAGGTAGTCGGTACAAAAGCTCCCTGGGATGAGCAGGCACAGATACCAAGTCCATTGGATCAGTGAAAACACAGTGTGGTTTATTGGTGCTATATACAATGTCAATGACAGGTGCTGTACAGTGTGCTGAAAACAAACAGAAGAAAAAATATCTAAACAAAAGCCTAGCCGTGTCTCGGCTCTAACTACACAGTATTTACAGGCCCTCACTACCAGGCTGGACAAGCCTAACGCTTGTTAGCTTCCACATTCACAGAGTAACAAGTTTTACCAACCTTCTTGCTCTCACAGACCAATGCTGTCTGTGTTTCCCAGGCTGAGCTAAGGCTGTCTGCTCAAGTGAGCTTTTAATTAAGCTGGTGGAGAGAACCAACACCTGAAGTGGATCCTGGCTCAGAGATCCCTGAATGTATATGAGAGGAGCCTGGGAGATGTATAAACCCCGAACAGGACTTTCCCAGGCTCTCTCTGGGATGCTCTGTCACACCATCAACATGGGGACATCCTCCCCATGTTGAGGGCATGTGGCCTGGTATGGTTCAGGAGGGAGGGGGGCCGCTCTCTCGTCCCCCCCTCTTCCCCTGCGGCCGGCCAGGTTGCGTGCTCGGATAAGGGTCTGGTATGGATTTTTGGGGGGACTCCACGCCATTTTTTTTAAAATTTGGGGTGGAGTTCCCCTTAAAATCCATGCCAGATCTGAAGGGCCTGGTATGGATATTTAGGGGGAACCCCACGCCATTTTTTTTTAAATTTGCGGCGGGGTTCCCCTTAATATCCATTCCAGACCTGAAGGGCCTGGTAATTGAATTTGGGGGAACCCCCACGCTTTTTTTTTTTTTTTTATCAATGACTTTTCTACGTATTGATAAAAGCCGACAATTCATTAATAGTTTTAAATGACTTTTTTTCCTTCAAAAATTACATTTTATGCAGGGACAGTTCTAAGCACGGGAAACATGCGCGACTTTACATGCATATCATACACACTCCCCAGGTACGAAATTTAAAGGAATATTTCACTTTTATTTTTTCATTTTAAGCATTATTAAAATCACCGCTCCCGTAAAAACGTCTATTTTTTAAACTTTTTTTTGCATTGATACATGTCCCCTGGGGCAGGACCCGGGTCCCCAAACACTTTTTAGGACAATAAATTGCATATAAGCCTTTATAATTAGCACTTTAGATTTCGAACGTTCGAGTCCATTGTATTTAATAGGGTTCTAAAGTTCACGCGAACATTCTGTCTGTTCGCAGGTTCTGGTGCGAACCGAACAGGGGGGTGTTCGGCTCATCCCTGTTAGGCACCCACGTGGAGTCAGTGACCTCATCATCCCCTCCCTCCTCATCACTGGAGCCAATCTGGCAGTATGCTGCAGCTGCTGGAACATGACTGCCAGATTGGTGTCCTTCTTGAGCAGGGCCGTCTTTTCCAATGGGCACGCTGGGCAGTTGCCCGGGGGCCCCACTGTCCTGGGGGCCCATCTGCCCAGCGACCCCACCAACCAACTTGCCAAGCATAATTTAGCCGCGGCCGCTTCCCGCACAGGGATGGACATGTTGTGTCATGGACATTAATGATCGCCGCTCACTCCTCTGACCTTCACTCGGCCGGCGCCAGCCAATAGAAATCATTGCAGCCGCCACCGTGCCACCCACGACTTCCCTTCCCCTAAGTTTACTATTACAGCACGTCAGCACCGTCCTGGCGGCGTGACGTCAAGGTCGGAGGCTGGACTCGGGAGGAGATTTTCATGGAGGAGTGAGTGAGAGCTGCCTGCCTGCTGCAAGAGGAGCTAGCGCCGCGGAGAAGGAACCAGCAATTTGAACTTGCAGTGTCAGACTGTCAGCGTAGCATCTATCTCAACTTTAACCTCAAGTAAGAAAGCACTATACTAAATTAAGTTAATGCCACAGAATGCAGTCTGAAGATTATTAACTGTGATTTTTTTAATATGCAGCATGGCAGGGGGAGGAGGGGGGAGGGGGGTAAATGTCCTGCACTGGTCATAGTAACTAATGTATTAATGTCCTGCACTCACTCACTTGTCACGTTCACTGATGAATGATTTTAACGGTCACTGTCAGTGACCAGTAAAATAATTCATTAGTGAACGTGACCAGTAAAGTCATTCATCAGTGACCAGTAAAATAATTCATCAATGAACGTGACCAGTAAAGTCATTCATCAGTGACCAGTAAAATAATTCATCAATGAACGTGACCAGTAAAATAATTCATCAGTGAACGTGACCAGTAAAATTATTCATCAGTGACGAGTAAAATCATTCATCAGTGACTCACTGATGAATGATTTTACTGGTCACTGATGAATGATTTTACTGGTCACTGATGAATGATTTTAATGGTCACTGATGAATGATTTTAATGGTCACTGATGAATGATTTTACTGGTCACTGATGAATGATTTTACTGGTCACTGATGAATGATTTTACTGGTCACTGATGAATGATTTTAATGGTCACTGATGAATGATTTTACTGGTCACTGATGAATAATTTTACTGGTCACTGATGAATAATTTTACTGGTCACGTTCATTGATGAATTATTTTACTGGTCACTGATGATTTATTTTACTGGTCATGTTTACTGATGAATTATTTTACTGGTCACTGATGAATGATTTTACTGGTCACGTTCACTGATGAATTATTTTACTGGTCACTGATGAATGATTTTACTGGTCACGTTCACTGATGAATTATTTTACTGGTCACTGATGAATGATTTTACTGGTCACGTTCACTGATGAATGATTTTAGTGATCATGTTTACTGATTAATTATTTTACTGGTCACTGATGAATGATTTTACTGGTCATGTTTACTGATGAATGATTTTACTGGTCACTGATGAATGATTTTACTGGTCACTGATGAATGATTTTACTGGTCACTGATGAATGATTTTACTGGTCACGTTCACTGATGTATTAATCTACTGCCACTACTACTACTTTTGTACTGTACCGTTTCAATCAGTAATTTCTTGCTTTTCAAGCTCATGTTATATTGTTCACGTTGTGTTAATGTTTAAACACTGATTTTGATGGAAGTACCAATAAATATAGCCTTATTGATAATTTTCATTTTTATTCTCGTGCGTGATTGTGTACAGAGGGCCCCAGTGCACTGTATTGCCCGGGGGCCTATAATGCTCTTAAGATGGCACTGTTCTTGAGCATCCCCTCTCTCTGCTCTCACGCTACTGCCTTCCTCTAGCTGGGTATCATCATCAGACCCTTTGAAACGCTGGGCATCCTCCTGAAGCATGTACCCAACACTGTGCTCAAACAGTTCGGGGGACTCCTCAGGAGGACATGGTGGGTCTAGGGAAGGAGTGACTGATGATGACATTGATACCAGGGAAGAGGACGCTTTGGCAGCTGCTTTGCCAGTACCCTGAGCCTGGGTGAGAGGATGAGGAGGGCTTGGTCATCCACTCTACCAAGTCTTCGGCATGATGCGGCTCAACACGTCCAGCTGCCGAAAAGAAGGACAAGCGTGTCCCATGGCCACGTGCTGATGACGATGCACCGTGTCCACGACCAGCACTGTTGTCTCTAGACACAGAGCCTGCTTGCCTTCTTTTATTGGCTCCTGACTGTCTGCCTCTCCTTGTTTGCCATCCAGACATTCTAATGGCCTGCAGGGAGATGGGAAAACCAGCAATAAGTGGTAGCTTCAGGTGTATATTTTGCAGGAAGCACACAACACCCGCTGTAAGTGCTGCAGATGACTGCCTGTGTTACACAACAGGAAAAAACAGCAATAAGGGCTAGCTTCAGGTGTTTATTTTGCAGGAAGCACACTACCCCCGCTGTAAGTGCTGCAAATGCCTGTTAGTGTAACACAAAAGAAAAAAAGCTTGAGCAATAAGGGCTAGCTTCAGGTGTATAATGTGCAGGAGGCACACTACGCCCGCTGTAAGTGCTGCAAATGCCTGTTAGTGTAACACACCAGGAAAACACAGCAATAAGGGCTAGCTTCAGGTGTATATTTAGCAGGAAGCACACTACGCCCGCTGTAAGTGCTGCAAATGCCTGTTAGTGTAACAAACCAGGAAAACACAGCAATACGGGCTAGCTTCAGGTGTATAATGTGCTGGAGGCACACTACGCCCGCTGTAAGTGCTGCAAATGCCTGTTAGTGTAACACACCAGGAAAACATAGCAATACGGGCTAGCTTCAGGTGTATATTTAGCAGGAAGCACACTACGCCCGCTGTAAGTGCTGCAAATGCCTGTTAGTGTAACACACCAGGAAAACACAGCAATACGGGCTAGCTTCAGGTGTATAATGTGCTGGAGGCACACTACGCCCGCTGTAAGTGCTGCAAATGCCCGTTAGTGTAACACATCAGGAAAACACAGCAATACTGGCTAGTTTCCGGTGTATATTTAGCAGGAAGCACACTACGCCCACTGTAAGTGCTGCAAATGCCTGTTAGTGTAACACACCAGGAAAACACAGCAATACGGGCTAGCTTCAGGTGTATAATGTGCAGGAGGCACACTACGCCCGCTGTAAGTGCTGCAAATGCCTGTTAGTGTAACACACCAGGAAAACACAGCAATAAGGGCTAGCTTCAGGTGTATACTGTGCAGGAGGCTTAGCAACAATGACACTGACACTGTCCCCTGCCTATCCTTCTCTCTCCCTGCACACAAGGTTTAGCAAAGAATATGACACTGACACTCTCCCTGCCTATCCTCCTCTCTCCCTGCACACAAGGTTTAGCAAAGAATATGACACCGACACTCTCCCTGCCTATCCTCTCTCCCTGCACACAAGGTTTAGCAAAGGATATGACACTGACACTCTCCCTGCCTATCCTTCTCTCTCCCTGCACACAAGGTTTAGCAAAGAATATCGCTGACACACTCCCTGCCTATCCTTCTCTCTCCCAACACACAAGGTTTAGCAAAGAATAGCACAATGACACTGTCCCTGCCTATCCTTCTCTTTCCCTGCGTCGGAACACACTACACAAGGGCGCCGCGCTGGTGGCCTTTTATAGTGTGGGGCGTGTGCTAAACCCCCTGAGCTATAATTGGCCACAGGCAACCTGCCTGTGGCCAATTATGGCTCTCCTAGCTGCCGGCGCTGTGATTGGCCAAGCATGCGGGGTCACAGTGCATGCTTGGCCAATCATAGCGCCGGGATTGCACTGCGATGGCGCAGTGTATTGTGGGCCGCTCGCGTCACTCGAATTTGGCGCGAACGGCCCAAATCGTTCGATCTTCGTCGAACGAGCGAACAGCCGATGTTCGAGTCGAACGTATGTTCGACTCGAACACCGAGCTCATCCATACCCCAGAGACAATCGGCTGCAGTGGAGACGGGACATTCGGCTGGTGGGTCACTTCCTGGGCAGCCCGGTAAGTCTGTTTCAAATTTACTTTCTACGGGGCTGTCGGGTGTGCTGGTGGAGAGGGGTAGCCTGGCCGGGGGCAGTGCAGTGTCTACGGGGCAGGGGGTTCCCCATGGGGAGGTTGCTAGGGCTGGCATGGTCCACGAGTCAGTTGTGGGGATGTATTCTGGATTGATGGGGTTTTTGGCAGGGATTAAGGAGCTCCTGGGCAGGTTTGAGAACCGTGACGGTGTCGCTGCTAGCCTGGCTGCGGCGTGGGTCCCTCCGGCGAAAGGGAACGGGGTGCAGGTGGTGGCTGCGGCGGTGGCTGCAGCGGTGCCAGCGGTTTCGGTGGCAGCGGTGCAGACAGCAATTGCGAATGGCATGCCACAGTCGGCGGTTGGCAAGGCAGTAGGGGATACAGGCAGGCAGGACCTAGTTAGGGTGGCGGATGCGGCTAAGCGTGAGGTCTACGTCTGCTTCCAGGGGCCACTAGGGGCGCACCTGAAGTCTGAAGTTCGGGACAAGATTTGGAAGGGTGAGTACATTGAGATTTTCTCGCTGCTTCCGTTGGAAAAGTTCAATTTGGACAGGGTCAAGCCGGACGAGTCCAAGAAGGAGGATGAGGAAAAACGTAGGTATCGACTGATTTTACGGACATTCGCGAATTAGCTGCAGGCCTTTGCCATTATGGCTAGTGTAATTAATGAAAAGAAGCCTGAACATTGTTCGGCCCTCGTTTGCTATCAGGATGTTGTGGGGGAGGCCTATAGGGTGTATGGGGGCACGGCCTGGTTGAGGTATGACGAACAGTTCAGACAGAGGATGGCGGTTCGGCCAGCATTGAGGTGGGACCACAAAGGCATTAGTCTGTGGATGTGGCTGATGACTTCGGCAAGGGCCCCGAATCAGTTTTTTCAAGGAGGGGCCGGTGGATCGTCTTCCCCTGGACAACCGGCCGGTAAGGCAAAAGGGGTCTGTTGGCAATACAATACAGGGTCCTGCAAGTTCGGAGGGACGTGTCGATACAAGCATGAGTGTTCGGGCTGTGGGGGTTCCCATACCCTGTTCAGATGTTTTAAGCAAGGGAAAGGGTCGATCTGGAGAGTCTGCGAACAAGAGGGAGGACGCCGGTGATGGTGGTAAGGATGCGGCCGTTTCTAGGTAGGTATCCGGATAGACAAGCCACACGGTTCTTGGAGAGGGGTTTTACTGAGGGGTTTAAGATTCTGTGTGCTTTGGGGGTGGTTCCGCCGGTGTCTCGTAACTTGCGCTCAGCTTTGCAGCACCCTGATGTGGTTTCTGAGAAACTGCATAAGGAAGTTGCGTTGGGTTGCATGGGTGGCCCTTTTGCGTCGGCCCCGTTTGCGGATTTGGTGGTGTCCCCACTGGGGGTGGTGCCTAAAAAGGAGCCAAACAAATTCCGGCTCATTCACCACCTTTCTTTTCCAAAAGGGGGGTCAATCAATGATGCTATCGACCCTGACGCTTGCACTGTGAGTTATATGTCATTTGATGCAGCGGTGGTTTGGGTACGTCATTATGGCCAGGGGGCATTGATGGCAAAATCTGATGTGGAGGCGGCGTTCCACCTGCTGCCGGTACACCCCGATAGTTTCCGTTTGTTAGGGTGTACATGGAACGGGGAGTTTTTGTGGATCAATGCTTGCCGATGGGATGCTCCATCTCATGCGCACTGTTTGAAAAGTTTAGTTCCTTTCTAGAATGGGTGGTCAGGGATGTGTCGGGCGTAAGTTCGATCATACACTATTTGGATGACTTCCTCTGCGTGGGCCTAGCTGCCTCCAAGATAAGCGCAGTGCTCCTGGCTACGCTGGAACACATCGCGGAATGCTTCGGGGTTCCTTTGGCGCCCGAAAAAACAGAAGGACCGAGTATGGTCATTACGTTTTTGGGGATCACCCTGGACTCGGACGCAATGGAATGCCGTTTGCCGGTGGACAAATAGGTGGCGCTGCAGGACGAGATCAGGGGTATGTTGGGTTTGCGGAAGCTTCAGCTTAGGGCGTTGCAGTCCTTGCTAGGGAAGCTTAATTTTGCATGTTGCATTCTACCGATGGGCAGGGTACTTTGCCGACGGCTGTCGGCAAGTATGGCTGGGGTGCGGTCGCCGAAACATTTTGTGCGCCTGGTTAAGGATTACAGGGAGGATCTGCAGGTGTGGCATACGTTTTTGGAGTCTTTTAATGGTAGGGTGCTGTGGATTTCCGGCACGGTCAGTAATTTTGATATGGAACTCTTTACTGACGTGGGCGGATCAACTGGTTTTGGAGCATTTTTCCAAGGCAAGTGGAGTGCGGGCCCGTGGCCACAGTGTTGGGTGGAGGCTGGGTTCACAAAAAACCTGGTGCTGCTGGAATTGTTTCCGGTGGTCTTGGCGGTTAAATTGTGGGGCGAGGCTTTTCAGGGATCTGAAGGTGCGTTTCCACGGTGACAACCTGGGGGTGGTGCAGGTGATCAACAGGGTGACGGCCTCATCACCTCCAGTAGTTCAGCTGCTGCGACATTTGGTGTTGAGATGCCTGCAGTTGGGCGCATGTGCGGATGCCTGAGGGAGCAGTTGCGCTTTCTTAGAGCTCCGCTCCTTGGCTTGTCACACCGGAGGATTGAAAGCCACAGCGACTTCTGAAATCATCACTATCACTGCTGCTTACCTCCGGGAACACGTCAGAGCCGGTAATATGGTCACGCGAGGTCCCAAAATTAAAATAAAAGCTGGGAATCATAAGGAGGTGTCAGCCAGGACATTTTCCAAAATGTTGCCGCCAAATACCTCACGACTTAGCACACAGCGTGCTTCCACTTCTCTGTCACCCAGCTTAAAGGCACAGCACTGTGGAGGTGAGACTGATTCTGAAGATGAACAGCCACAAACTAATATTCAATCTGGCATGTATAAGCAATTTGAAAGAATGTTACAGAAGGCACTGAAACAGACTTCAGATGACATTACTGACAGACTCACTAAAGAGATTAGGGAGATTGGGCAGAGAACCGCTGAATTAGAGGTGAGGGTGGATGAACTGGAATCTTACACCCAGCAACATATTGAGGAATTGGAACATATGAAAGAGGAAAAGCTTATCTTGCAATCCAGATTAGAAGATCAGGAGAATAGGGACAGACGTTCCAACTTGAGAATTAGAGGAATACCTGAACATGTATTGGATCTACAGGCTACTATGCTTGCACTTTTTCAAGAACTTTCAAGACAGGGTGCACAGGGCTTTAGCCCCACGTAAACCTAACGGTCCCGCCAGGGACATAATTGTTAGGTTCCACTACTATAAAACAAAAGAGCAGATACTAGCTGTGACCAGAGGAAATTCTGCCTTAGCCTTTCAAGGCAATATCTATCAGCTATTTGCAGATCTTTCTCCACTCACAGTATCCAAAAGAAGGGCACTAAAACCCTTTCTACAAGTTTTGCAACGTCATCAGATAATATATCACTGGGGTTTCCCTTTTTCCCTGTGCTTCACTCATTTAGAAACAAAATATATCTGCCGCACCCGAGAAGAATTGAAAACAGTTCTGCTTGATTTGGGACTTTTGGATCAACCCACAGATACAGATCACCCTCACAGACGTTCAGCTCCTCGTTCATCCTCACAACAAGATTCCTCTGTCTCCACGCGTCAAAATCTGCATAAGCGCGGATGCTTTGAAACCCTGTCACCATCCAATGTCGACTCCATGGACTGACTTTATTTAATTTTCTGGCCTGTTCATCACTACAATTCTCTAGCCTGATGAACTAGATTATATTCCTACATCATACTTACACTTCGTTCCAGTCATTTGGTATAATTAAATAACCATTTTTTATTTTATTTTTTCTTTCTCATATATACATATATCTCTGTCAAGGTTATCTGTCAACCAGTAAGTTCAAGAGCCTGAGTCACTGGTTTTCCTCCCTGGTTTACAATATATTTTTTATATTTTTTCTCTTCTTTTTATTAATATCTATATTTAGATACATGTGTTTTCTCAGGCCTTGTTATGGAGAATGTTAATGATATTAACATTTCTTGAGTAGTTTTACTCATACCCAAACCCCCTCCCCCCCCCCCTCCGCCACCCTCACTTACTTTCCCCCCCCCCCCCATATAACCACACTGATGCTGATGTAAGCGTATTTTTGTTCTTTTGTTTTTTCCCTCCCTTTTCCCTGTTATTATTACACTTATGTTTGCTGTTATATAATGTTTACTTGTACTGTTTGTAGGTTCTCCGGTGCTGACTGGCCTCTTGGAACTTCATGTCGCCCTTTTTGCACCCTCTGACCCCTGATGTTAGACGGGAGTCAGACAGTGATTTTGGAACCTCTCGGGGTGCAATTGTTGTTCCCCTGAGACGTTCCCACACCCTTTTTGCATATGGTTATGTATCAATTGTCATATATATATATATATATATATATATATATATATATATATATATATACATATACCGGTATATATAAGGGTCTTCCATTTATTTTTTACTTTCTTCTTCTCTTCTTTCTTCCTCTCTCTCTGTCTTCTTTCTCCGACCTTAGCCTTGGGTTTTGTCCTTTTGTATATGAACACTGTTCCTGAAATGTTATGGCCCCTATAAACATCTTATCCTTGAATGTACAAGGATTTAACATCCCTCAGAAGCGTGCCAAAGCTATGAGATCTTTCGCGGCCAAGAAGGCACATATCATTTGTCTTCAAGAAGCACACTTCACTGACAAAGTTTTTCCTAAGTTCTTATCTTCCGCATATCCTCAATTCTATGTAGCTTCAGCCACAACCAAACAACGTGGAACCCTTATTGGATTCCACCGATCAATGCCATTTACCCTTACTTCACAAATTAATGATCCCGAGGGCAGATATATTTTACTCACTGGTCTTCTTGCAGATAATGTAATCACATTGGTGTCGTATTATGCCACTAATAAACACCCGGAAGCTTTCTTATCACACCTCTTTCAATTGGTGGAAACGCATAAAGTTGGCATTGTTGTGCTGTGCAGAGACTCTAATACAACGGTTTTTCCTTTCTTAGATAAATCCCCGTCCAAACCCCTCTCTAATAACCATAGGCAGGCCCGGACTGGCCATAGGGCATACCGGGCAAATGCCCGGTGGGCCGCGGCGGTCCGCGATGGCGCCCGGCGCCCCGCGGCAGCTTGCGGGCCGCCAGACTGCATGTCACCTTTTCCCCATCATCTCCAATGTCTCCGGAGGCAGCCGGAGTTGGTGGGCGGTGCTGGGGGTGTGGCTGCCCCCTCCACTCCTCCCACAGACTCGTTCACTCTGGCTCAGTGGCGGTGCGTCCATAGTGGGCGCAGGAGCGCCGCCCCCTCTCGCTCCTGCGCCCGTCACTCACAACAATACATAGGTTCATGCATTGCATGAACCTATGAATTGTCGCCGTTGCTGCCGCCCACTATTCAGATGGCCGGCCCCCTGTTGAGCGCTGGCCATCTGAATAACAGTGGCTGGTTGGTGTTTGGAAGTGTCTATCAAAGCCAGCGGCTCTGATAGGCTTCCCGATTACAGCCTGAGGGCTGTAATCGGCTTCCAAATAGCTAACCACAGAACGCACAGTGGGTGCCTTCCCTGGTTAACACTGACAGGACTTTTCAGCCAATCAGGTTTACCGGGTCTGGTTACCGGTAACCTGATTGGCTGAAGCGACATCGAGGGCGGGAGAAGACATCGAGGACGGAAGAAGGATGGCGCTGACCCGAGGAAGGTCAGTGCAGGGCTGGGGGGACAAACTGGCTGCATTTGGGGACAAACTGGCTGCATGTGGGGACAAACTGGCTGCATGTGGGGGGAAACTGGCTGCACATGGGGGGAAACTGGCTGCACATGGGGGGAAACTGGCTGCACATGGGGGGAAACTGGCTGCACATGGGGGGAAACTGGCTGTACATGGGGGGAAACTGGCTGTACATGGGGGGAAACTGGCTGTACATGGGGGGAAACTGGCTGTACATGGGGGGAAACTGGCTGCATTTGGGGGGAAACTGGCTGCATTTGGGGGGAAACTGGCTGCATTTGAGGGGGCAAACTGGTGGCGTTTGGGCACAGTGGCTGCGTTTAATGGGCACAGTTTGTTTGCGCCCCCCCAAAAATTTTGAGCACCAGCCGCCACTGCTCTGGCTGATCCCACAGCTGAAGGAGAAAGAAACAAGGACACAGCAGCCAGAGTGTCTTCATCTCCAGGCATGCTGTAAGTTACTGCACTGCTACACATGTCACTACATAGATTCCTAACCTGGCACCATACCACCCCAACCTGCCCTATGCCACCGCACCCTGCCTTTTGCCACCGCACCCTACCCTATGCCACCGCAACCTGCCCTATGCCACCCCAGCCTGCCCTATGCCACCGCAACCTGCCCCATGCCACCGCAAACTGCCCTATGCCACCCCAACCTGCCCTATGCCACCCCAACCTGCCCTATGCCACCGTAACCTGCCCTATGCCACCGTAACCTGCCTTATACCACCACAAACTGCCCTATGCCACGCAACCTGCCCTATGCCACCGCAAACTGCTCTATACCACCCCAACCTGCCCTATGCCACCGCAAACTGCTCTATACCACCCCAACTTGCCCTATGCCACCCCAACCTGCCCTATGCCACCCAGCCTGCCATATACCACCGCAAACTGCCCTATACCACCCAAACCTGCTCTATACCACCCAAGCCTGCCCTATACAACCCCAACCTGCCTATGCCACCCCAGCCTGCCCTATATCACCGCAACCTGTCCTATATTACCCCAACCTGCCCTATATCGCCCCAGCCGGCCCAATACCCCCCTATACTTTAATTTACAGGGGTCATTTGGAGGTGCGCCTCGTGACCGTGCGCTGCCTGCAGGGCCCTGGGCAGGATAGACAGGAGGGGGGTAACACCATGTTTTGCCGCACCAGGTGACACCAACCCTAGTTACGCCACTGCCCCAGTGCACTCTCAGCTGCGAGTCGGAGCCGCACTCGAGTGACAGTGACACCCGTTGGCACATCAGGGGGCCGGTACCCGCAACGATCCCCTTCTCTCTGGCAAGGTGGCCGCGGCACTGATGATCTGATCAGTCTCGGCTTGGCTGTCTCACACAGCCGAGCAGAGTGAAGCCGCCTCCCCTCCTCCTTTATGTCCACACAGGGGGAGGGGACCCAACATGCAGTCCCGTGCTGATCTGAGGTATATTATAGGTCTGAAGGGGGGGTCTGTATTGTAGGGGGTTCTGTATTGTAGGGGAGTCTGTAATGTAGGGGGGGTTCTGTATTGTAGGGGAGTCTGTAATGTAGGGGGGTCTGTATTGTAGGGGGGTCTGTATTGTAGGGGGGTCTGTATTGTAGGGGGGTCTGTATTGTAGGGGGGTCTGTACTGTAGGGAGGGGGTCTGTAATGTAGGGGGGTCTGTATTGTAGAGGGGGGCTGTAATGTAGGGGGGGTCTGTATTGTAGAGGGGGGCTGTAATGTAGGGGGGTCTGTATTGTAGAGGGGGTCTGTATTGTAGAGGGGGTCTGTACTGTAGGGAGGGGGTCTGCACTGTAGGGAGGGGGTCTGCACTGTAGGGAGGGGGTCTGCACTGTAGGGAGGTCTGTGTAACATGCAGGGGGTCCAGAACTGTTAGGGGGTGTCTGTGTAACAAACTGTGGGGGGCTGTGTCATGTAAAGGGGTCCAGAGGGGCAGAGCTATGTAATGTAAAGGGGTCCAGAGGTGCAGGGTGCTGTGTAATGTAAAGGGGTCCAGAGGTGCAGGGTGCTGTGTAATGTAAAGGGGCCCAGAGGTGCAGGGTGCTGTGTAATGTAAAAAGGTCCAGAGGTGCGGTGCTATGTAATGTAAAGGGGTCCAGGGTGCTGTGTAATGTAAAGGGGTCCAGAGGTACAAGGTGCTGGAACCCCACATCCCATCATTAACCGTCGCCGCGAAGCACCGCCGCCGCGCCCCCCCGGGCTGCTCAGTCTAAAATGCCCGGGCCTATTTTTTGTCCCAGTCCGGGCCTGACCATAGGCAATCTTTACAAAACTTATTGTCCACACACAAATTGGTTGATACATGGCGGGAGGTTAACCCAACTAGAAGAAACTACACACATTATTCATATCCACACAAATCTTTTTCCCGGATTGATCATATTTTTACCCCTTCTAGCATACTACCTGAGATCATATCCTCAATAATTACTCCTTATTCCTGGACAGACCACTGTGCTGTTTCCATCACTCTAGCCTCCCCCGTACCAAGGTCCCATGATAAGACCTGGTGCATCAACTAATCCTTGTTGTCGCATCCATTGCATCGTTTAGAAATCAAGACCGCTCTTACTGAATATCTTACATTAAATGACAATGACGATGTTTCAACCCTTACACTGTGGGAAGCTCACAAAGTTGTCATTCGTGGCAAATTGATACAATTAGCTGCAGCTCTTAAAAGAGAACGCAAACTTCTATTCACAAAGCTGGAAAATAATTTTAACAAATGCTACGCAGCTTTTCAATCTGCTCCTAATGCCACAAATAATACCAAATATGAGAGGGCTAAACTTGACCTAGACCTTTTTTTGACAGATTCCACAGACAAAACCGTACGTAAAAGACAGCATTTTCACTATATCAAAGCCAACAAAGCGGACACTCCTATGGCGCGTTGCCTTAAAACAGTACAACATACGCAAGCACCCATTAAACTCAAAACGTCCCGAGATTCATTCACCAGCAACCCAGTAAAAATATTAGAGATTTTTCGTTCAAAATTAGCTAATCTATACTCCCCGGCCCAGACTTTTGATAAACTTAAAGCCGACAATTTATTCTCCGATATCACATTTCCACCCCTGGAACTTGATCAACTTGATTTCCCTGAGAAACCTATTACTCTAGTTGAGGTTCAAACTGCCATTAAAGAGTTGAAGCCCCGTAAAAGACCAGGCCCAGATGGCTTTTCAGCCTTATACTTTAAAGAATTTCAATCAACATTAGCACCTATACTTACCAGGGCCTTCAATTCTTTGTTAGCTGGACAGTCATTTAGGAATGAATCTTTGACATCCATCATAGCTATGCTTCCAAAACCCCATTGTCACGTATCCAGTAAGACCAGAACTATGTGAACTGCAACAAAGGAAACCCAAACGTGTGTAAGTGAAATATAATGATTTATTTAAGATAAGTGAAATAATATAGATACAACCACCTCCGATACCACACAGTGCACAACAACCAATACCAAACAGAACCCAGAAATAATAACAGTAACAGACAAATATGTACAAGTAATGGGGAAAACCAGAATCATAAACAGGGCCAGGCCAGGGTCATACACAGCAGGTAGGCAGATGAACAGAGGGATATTCCAGAAGCATAAACGCGAGCCAGGCCAAGGTCATGCACAGGGAGATCAGCAGATGGGGTAAGGAACACCGGACAGGGAGAGGATGGATGGATGCAGAGCAGGGCTCCAGGGATCAGGGATTAGGACAGACACAACAGGTACTGGTTCAAGTTCAGGTTCAGGTTCAGGTTACAGGAATCAAGGTTCAAGTAGACAGGCTGCGGGTCAGGGCACGAGGAGGATACCAGGGCAAGGAGTGCTTGTGCTTGCCGGGTATTTATAGGAAGGCTAATTGGCTTCAAGTCACAGCTGAACGGAGGAAGGGCAGTTTGCTCCACACTGCCAGGATCCATCCGCTGGTGGAAACCAGTACTGCGTCCAAGGAATAATACAACACCAGCAGGGAAAGATTCTCCTGACAGTTCCAAACTGCCAGGAGACACCTGCTGGTGGACTGCAGTACTGCAAAACAAATAACAAATAACACCAGCGGATGGAACCATTCCTGACACCCATTCTGATCTCACTTCTTGGACCAACTACCGTCCAATCTCTCTTCTTAACCTAGACATTAAGCTGTTAGGTAAAATTTTGGCAATTAGATTGAACACCATCATTGGTAAATTAATATACCGTGACCAAACGGGTTTTATGCCCATATGTCAGGCGGGTGACAATATTAGAAGAGCGCTTCTACTAACGCATGCAGCCAAAACGAGGAATATTCCTACTTGTTTTTTATCTTTAGATATGCGTAAAGCTTTCGACTCAGTTTCATGGCCATTTATGAATGATATTTTACAAAAATTGGGTTTTGGAAATAATTTCCTATTATGGATCTCTGCTTTATATAATAATCCGAAAGCGTATATTAAGTATATGGGATACAGATCATCTACGTTCGATATTAAAAGTGGTACGAGACAGGGTTGCCCCCTATCACCTTTGATTTTCGCTTTTCTCATAGAACCATTGGCAATACTTATTAGAACTAATCCTAATATTAGAAGTTTAGAACTAGGTGGTCATCATCATAAAATCTGTCTCTTCGCGGACGATATACTTATCTTTCTAACTCATCCCCACGTTTCGGCTCCAAACCTACTAGGAAATCTTAGAAACCACTCTAAATCTAATGCATTTAATATAACCCTATCGCAAAATGAACTCCATAGAGCTAAAGCAAACTTACCATTTAATTTGGTCACACATTATATCCCATATTTGGGAATCCAACTCACATCCTCAAATCTCAGACCTGTTTAAAGTGAATTATCTACCACTATTGAAACAAGTCACAATCTTAATGAAAAACTGGTCCTCACTTCCTTTATCGTGGTTCGGTAGAATTAATGCTGTGAAAATGTCTATTTTACCAAAATTTTTGTATCTTTTTAGGGTGCTTCCCATTCAAATTCCTTCTTATTTTTTAAGACTTCTACAACAAAGAGTTGTCCTTTATATGGGGTAATACTAAACCATGTATTTCTAAAGCGACGCTTTTTATCGAGAAATCAAAGGGTGGACTAGGTATTCCTAATTTTACCTCATTATCAGCACAAATAGCACAACTATCTAAATACCATGCGACGTCCGAATCCCCTCTATAGGTTGCAATAGAGTCTGTCGATATTGATCCAATATCTGTGGCCAATGTGGTGTGGTTATCCCCTCGAGATAGAGTTCGTATATCTAATCCTATTACAAAGCATTCCATGACCATTTGGGACAAATTTAGATGTTCCCACAAGTTACAATCCCCACATAACCCCCTACTATCATTTATTAGACACCCAGCTTTTTATCCCGCATGGAAGTTTCCACTATCCTTTGCAGCCTGGACCACCAAGAAATTTGTTTGTTTATATGATATAGCCTCTACTAATAAAATCCTGACATTCCCTACTCTTTGTGATATTCATGGCTTACCCAGTAAAGAACTTTTCCGGTATCTACAGATTAAAAACTTCTATACGCCAATCATAGAGAAGGGTTCAATACTCAACCAATTATCACAGTTTGAACGGATTTGCAAATGTGATCCTCACACTAGAGGTCTGATCTCACTTCTTTACAAACATCTTAATTCCCCTCTCACAGATACTTTACCATTGTACACTATCAAATGGTCACAAGATTTAGATAAGACATTCAACACAAAAGACTGGGACAATATTTGTTTGACTACTATGCACTCATCCCCAAACTGCTATGCACTTGAAACTAATTTCAAAGTACTAACACGCTGGTATATGGTACCAGCAAGGATAGCTAAATTCACCCCTACTTATCCGGATACTTGCTTTCGTGGCTGGGCCTCTGCAGTTACTCACTTACATATCTGGTGGGAATGTCAGATAGCCCAAATTTTGGGGATCAAAATATTTAGTATGGCCTCTACTGCCCTGGAAAGCTTGATTAAGCCCGATCTTGTCATAGCACTGTTAAACCTTAAACCCCCTGAACTCACCCAGACTCAATTCCAGCTTTTGGTATACCTGACAACCTTAGCTAAGCAAACCATAGCTAAGGCATGGAAATCTCAAACGCTTGTTGTGGCTGAAGCTAAACATTGTATAAATAGAGCCCTTGTCTTCCACAAAATGTCAGCTATTGAGAATAACACTCTGAAAAAATGTAATAAAGTTTGGCAACCATGGGTTAACCATTACCTACCTTCTGATTTTGATCAATCTTTATTGATGCCCTGCTAATCATTTTTCATTTTTTCTTCTCTATGTGCCTTTTTTTTTCTTTTTTTTTTTTTTCTATTTATTTCTTAGTGTTTATTTATTTATTTATTTATTTTAAATATCTTGGGGCTGGGGTCGGACCATCTTCGGGAGGGAATCCTAATTTTTCCTTTCCTCTCTCTTTCTTCTTCTCCCTTCTCAATTTCTTCTTCTCTTTCTTCCTTTCCTAGTAATTTCCTTTTTTTTTTCTTCTATTTATTATTCACCAATATGCGAATTTTGGGATTTTTATTCTCTCTCGTTTTTCCCAATTGTTTGCATATAAAATATAGAGTTTGGACTATTACCCTAAGACATTTCTTCATTAATATAACCCATTCTTTTTTTCTTTCTTAGGGTCAGTTCAGGGATAATAGAAACAAATTATATGAGTTTTATACTTCTTTTCTTTTGTCAAGATAATTATATTTACCCCCTTGGGACTCTAGCTCGCCTATACCTTAGTCAACTTTTTTTTTCCCTCTCGCATGCCCCCTCCCATCCACAGTTTGAACCCAATTGGGGTGGATGGGTGGTCCGGAGGCACTTTATGCCTGATTTAAGGTATAGTCTTTTTCTTTTATTTTTTATGAGTCCCTTATACATGACATTTGTAGTTCTTTTTTTTTCTTTTCAACATTTAAATGATTAATATGATCTTCTATTTTGAGCACCAATCTCTACCGATATATTTGTTTTCATGGGTATGATTCTTATCCCACTTTTGCATTATCTGTTCTGCATTTGTAACTTGTTTTCTTATGCAAAACTCAATAAAAATATTTAACAACGAGATGCCTGCAGTTGAATGTTTTTATTTATGCGGTACATCTTCCTGGGGTGGAGAACGTCATTGCTGACGCTTTGTCTCGCTTTCAGTGGGACAGGTTCCGAGAGTTGGTGCCAGAAGCGGAGCAACTGGGGGCGCCTTGTCCCGACTGGCTGTGGAGCATTGCGTTGGAGTAGTCTCCTGATGGATCAGAAGGTCGGTGAGTGAGACGACGTGGGTTGCATATAACAAGGTATGGCAGGAATGGGTGGCTTTGGGTCGCATGACGGGTGTGGATCTGACAGGGCCTGAAGTGAGGCTGTTGTTGTATTTTACCTCCAGGCAGATGGAGGAGGGGGTATCGGTTTCGGTGTTGGGTAAGAAGATGGCGGGGTAGGCCTTTTGGTTTAAGTGGCAGGGCAACCATGACTTTACGAAAGATTTTTGGGTGCGCCAGGCGCTTAAAGGTTATAGGCGGTCCAGGCCAGGTAAGGATACTAGGCGACCGGTGTCGTTTGAGGTTCTTCAAGGAATTCTGGCTCGGTTATCGGAGGTCTGCGCCTCGGTATACGAGGTTTCCTTGTTCAGGGTAGCATTTTTGTTAGCATTTTTTGGGGCTTTTAGGATCAGCGAGCTGGTCAGCCCTTCAAAAAGGTTCATAGGGAAATTTGGGGTACGGAGGTGCGTTGCCAGGAGGATAGTCTATCCTTGTGGTTGCGTAGGTCCAAGACGGATCAGAGGGGGAAGGGTAAGACTGTGCAGGTTTTCTCGTTGCCAGGCTTGCCGCTATGTCCGGTGGGGGGCGTGCAAGGGTTTTTAGGGGTACGACCGGTGGCAGAGGGGTTGTTTTTGATCCATGCCGACGGGTCCCCGTTATCAAAATTTAAATTTGTGTCTGTTTTACGGAAATGTTTGAGGGTTCTGGGTTTGGACGACAAAGAGTTTGCGTCACACTTTTTCAGGATAGGGGCGGCTACAGAAGCGGCTCGGTGGGGGTTGGATTCGGAATCAGTAAAACGCATTGGTAGGTGGGAGTCCAGTAGATTTCGCCTTTACATCCGTCCTCAGCTATTGGTGGGGGTGTAAGTTAAGGGGGACTGGAGGTCGTGGTTTTGCATATGCGGGGATGATCTGTTGGTTGGGTTTGCTGTTGGTTACGGTGGTATGCTTGTTCTTTTCTTTCAGGTGCGGTGCCGGCTCTGGGGGGAAAAAAGGGCTGATGTTAGGCCGGAAGGTCGGCAGTTGGGGTTTCCAAGGCAGGAAGCCTGTGTTCGCTGGCTGGGAGTGCCGGGAATGTTATGGAGTAGAATGGTCCCGGAGGTGCATCGCTTTGCACGTCTCGACCGGCCGCCTGACGTTATAGTGTTGCACGTAGGTGGCAATGATCTGGGAGCTAGATCTATGTTGGATGTGACCAGGGATGAGCCGAACACCCCCCTGTTCGGTTCGCACCAGAACCTGCGAACAGACAAAATGTTTGTGTAAACTTTAGAACCCTATTAAATACAATGGACTCGAACGTTCGAAATCTAAAGTGTTAATTATAAAGGCTAATATGCAAGTTATTGTCCTAAAAAGTGTTTGGGGACCCGGGTCCTGCCCCAGGGGACATGTATCAATGCAAAAAGAAGTTTTAAAAACGGCCGTTTTTTTGGGAGCAGTGATTTTAATAATGCTTAAAATGAAAAAATAAAAGTGAAATATTCCTTTAAATTCCGTACCTGGGGGGTGTGTATGATATGCATGTGAAGTGGCGCATGTTTCCCGTGCTTAGAACTGTCCCTGCAAAAAATGTCATTTTTGAAAGAAAAAAAATGCATTTAAAACTGACTCGCGGCTATTAATGAATTGTCGGCTCCCGGCAATACATACAAAAGTCATTGATAAAAAAAAAAAAAAAAGCGTGGGTGTTCCCCAGAATTCAATTACCAGGCCCTTCAGGTCTGGAATGGATATTAAGGGGAACCCTGCCGCAAATTAAAAAAAAAATTGACGTGGGGTTCCCCCAAATATCCATTCCAGGCCCTTCAGATCTGGCATGGATTTTAAGGGGAACTCCACCCCAAATTTTAAAAAAAAAATGGCGTGGAGTCCCCCTAAAAATCCATACCAGACCCCTTATCCGAGCACGCAACCTGGCCGGCCGCAGGGGAAAAGAGGGGGACGAGAGAGCGGCCCCCCCTCCCTCCTGAACTGTACCAGGCCACATGCCCTCAACATGGGGAGGATGTCCCCATGTTGATGGGGACAAGGGCCTCATCCCCACAACCCTTGCCCGGTGGTTGTGGGGGTCTGCAGGCGGGGGGCTTATCGGAATCTGGAAGACCCCTTTAACAAAGGGGACCCCCAGATCCCGGCCCCCCCTATGTGAATTGGTAAGGGGTACATTGTACCCCTACCATTTCACGAAGAAAGCGTAAAAAAATGTTTAAAAAAACACACAAACACCTTGAAAAAGTCCTTTATTTAAAAAAAAAATATTCCAGCGGTGAAATCCAGTGTCCCGCGGCGATCCCGATGTCCAGCGCTGTCCTTCATTGGTTGTGCCTGAGCGGACCTGATGGGGAACTCCCTCTCAGTATTTTAAATGTATAGACCCGCCCCTTCTAAAGTTCCCCATCAGGTCCGCTCAGCGGACCAGATGCAGAACATGAGAAGGGGCGGGTCTATACATGTATTACCAAAGTGAGAGCAGTCCCCCATCAGGTCCGCCCCCTCGGTATGTCAGACCCGCCTACGTCATTGGCTTGAGCGGGGAACTTCCTTCACTATGTAAATTTAAATTACACAGTGAAGGAAGTTCCCCGCTCAAACCAATGACGTAGGCGGGTCCGACATACCGAGGGAGCGGACCTGATGGGGAACTTTAGAAGGGGCGGGTCTATACATTTAAAATACTGAGAGGGAGTTCCCCATCAGGTCCGCTCAGGCACAACCAATGAAGGACAGCGCTGGACATCGGGATCGCCGCGGGACACTGGATTTAACCGCTGGAATGTTTTTTTGTTTTTTTTTTAATAAAGGACTTTTTCAAGGTGTTTGTGTGTTTTTTTAAACATTTTTTTACGCTTTCTTCGTGAAATGGTAGGGGTACAACGTACCCCTTACCAATTCACATAGGGGGGGCGGGATCTGGGGGTCCCCTTTGTTAAAGGGGTCTTCCAGATTCCGATAAGCCCCCCGCCCGCAGACCCCCACAACCACCGGGCAAGGGTTGTGGGGATGAGGCCCTTGTCCCCATCAACATGGGGACATCCTCCCCATGTTGAGGGCATGTGGCTTGGTACGGTTCAGGAGGGAGGGGGGCCGCTCTCTCGTCCCCCCCTTTTTCCCTGCGGCCGGCCAGGTTGCGTGCTCGGATAAGGGGTCTGGTATGGATTTTTAGGGGGACTCCACGCCATTTTTTTTTTAAATTTGGGGTGGAGTTCCCCTTAAAATCCATGCCAGATCTGAAGGGCCTGGAATGGATATTTGGGGGAACCCCACGTCAATTTTTTTTTAATTTGCGGCGGGGTTCCCCTTAATATCCATTCCAGACCTGAAGGGCCTGGTAATTGAATTCTGGGGAACCCCCACGCTTTTTTTTTTTTTTTTATCAATGACTTTTGTATGTATTGCCGGGAGCCGACAATTCATTAATAGCCGCGAGTCAGTTTTAAATGCATTTTTTTCTTTCAAAAATGACATTTTTTGCAGGGACAGTTCTAAGCACGGGAAACATGTGCCACTTCACATGCATATCATACACACCCCCCAGGTACGAAATTTAAAGGAATATTTCACTTTTATTTTTTCATTTTAAGCATTATTAAAATCACTGCTCCCAAAAAAACGGCCGTTTTTAAAACTTCTTTTTGCATTGATATATGTCCCCTGGGGCAGGACCCCGGTCCCCAAACACTTTTTAGGACAATAACTTGCATATTAGCCTTTATAATTAACACTTTAGATTTCTCCCATAGATTTTTCGAATTTGCCGCGAACACCCCAATTTGTTCGCTGTTCGGCGAACGGGCGAACAGGCAATGTTCGAGTCGAACATGAGTTCGACTCGAACTCCAAGCTCATCCCTAGATGTGACGAAGGATATCAAGTTTGATATACTTCGTCTTCGCATGGGATTCCCGGACATGGTGATCGTGTGGTCCGACATGGTGGCTCGGATATCATGGAG
This sequence comes from Rana muscosa, assembly GCA_029206835.1. Taxonomy (NCBI): domain Eukaryota; kingdom Metazoa; phylum Chordata; class Amphibia; order Anura; family Ranidae; genus Rana; species Rana muscosa. The sequence continues at coordinate 477,602,798 of CM055117.1, read as the reverse complement.
GATCGCTAGGTCTTTGGAGGGTATTAATAGGGCCCGGAGGAAGATCAATCAAGATGTGGCTAGGTTTGTGGTGAAGAATGGGGGGGTTGGTGATAAGGCATATGGAGTTGGAGGTGGATACATGGCGCTACCTTCGGGGTGACGGGGTGCACCTGAATGATGTGGGTATGGACATGTGGGCATTGGGAATACAGGATGGCATCCAAAGGGCTCTTAGGGTGAGGAGGGGCACCCAATTGTAAAGGTGGTTTTCAATTGGGTGCTGTGGCGGGTGTCTGATCTTTGCAGGGGAACGATGATACCTTGGGAAGAAGAGTTCAGGACCTGTCGTTGGTATGGGTCCTGATGGTGGGCTTCCAGTTAACGGAGGTTTAGCTGGAAGCATTGGTAAGGGGTGCACTGCGGTCATGGTTGTCTCTGAGCCAGCATGTCGGCTTGATGCCTATTAACAGATATGAGAGGTACCGCAGGGCAATAGTTTACACAGATGGTAATCAAGGTTCCTGCAAAGATCAACACTAGTAGTAGAATGATGGTTTTCATAACAGATGTTTATTGTTAATTTAAATATTAGTTTTAATAAATAAGGCTGCTACGGCCTATGTTTTCTCCAACTCCAGTGTGGTCTCGTTTACTTAGGTAAGGGAGTGAGGGTTGAAAAAAAAAAGGGGTTAATTAAAAGAAGGCACATCTGTTATACATTAGTCATGCAGATGACCATGAATGAAAGACGCAGTAACGTCGAGCAGGAAAGTATACGTTGCACAAGATTGAAAATGTGTCATTCTCAAGAAACTAGCAAGGCCGAGCAACCTGAGGCAAATCAGGCCAATTTAACGTAACACTGAAGCTGAAAAACGTGTCAGGCAAGTGATGTAAGTAGTGAGATTGCATGATGAATGAAAATGTAATGAAAGCCATGAGAAACGGATGAGGAGACTTGCCACCGTACAAGACAATTAGAAACGAACATCTCAATCCGTCGGTACCCATAACGCGATAGGTAACCAGCAGTGGAGTGTAGCCATGAGATCTAAACGTGAAGATATGAGCCTGACATGTATATAAAGACAATCAAAATGAAATGTAGGCAAGTGCAGGACTAACCATGACAGTCTCGGGAATAATGTGATAGGACCACAGCCGTGGTGTGACATTGTAAAACCTACAATGTGAAAAATGAACCAAATGTACTGACAATACAAGTATGAGCAAGACTGAAAATGTGACAACCCCACAAATTTTCAAAAGCCGAGCAACCTGAGGCGTAGCAGGCAAATTAAAAACGTACACTCAGGCCTGATGAACCTGAAGACGTGTCAGGCCTTTATATGAGAAAAGAAATGTCAAGATGCATGAAATGTATGAGAAACGGATGAGGAGACTTGCCACCGTACAAGCCAATTAGAAACGCTTATCTCAATCCGTAAGCACCCATAAACGTGATGGGTGACCCCCCCAGCGGTGAAACGCCATGAATCTAACATGAACATACCAATGCTACCAACTAGGAAACAACATGACTGAACATGCATGAGAAACGTAAAAACCTTCATGAGAAAACGTAAATCGCATGAGAACACAACTAGCATGAGAAAATGTAACCGCATGAGAAATGAAAACACATGAGAACATGATTAGCATGAGAAAACGTAATCGCATGATAAACATAATCGCATGAGAACGTGATCAGCATGAGAAAGCGTAACCGCATGAGAACATAATCACATGAGACACGCAATCACATGAGAAACGTAACCGCATGAGAACATAACCAGCATGAGAAACGTAAACGCATGAGAAACGTAACCGCATGAGAACATAACCAGCATGAGAAACGTAAACACATGAGGAACGTAATCGCATGAGAAACTTAATCACATGAGAACATACCTAGCATGAAAAAACGTAAACGCATGAGAAACGTAAACGCATGAGAAACGTAACACATGAGAAACGTAACACATGAGGAACGTAATCACATGAGGAACGTAATCACATGAGGAACATAATCGCATGAGAAACATAACTGCATGAGAAACGTAATCGCATGAGAAACGTAATCGCATGAGAACATAACTAGCAAGAGAAACGTGATCGCACAAGAAACACAACTAGCGTGAGAAACGTAACACATGAGAACATAACTAGCATGAGAACATAACTAGCATGAGAACGAGACTAGCATGAGAAACGTAAATGCATGAGAAACGTAAACGCATGAAAAACGTAATCGCATGAGAAACGTAACACATGAGAACATGACTAGTATGAGAAACGTAACCGCATGAGAAACGTAACTGCATGAGAAGCGCAATCGCATGAGAAACGTAAGCACATGAGAAACGTAATCGCATGAGAAACGTAAGCGCATGAGAAACGAAACGCATGAGAAACAAAAAAAACATGAGAAACGTAATCGCATGAGAAACGTAACCGCATGAGAAACGTAACCGCATGAGAAACGTAACCGCATGAGAAGCGCAATCGCATGAGAAACGTAATCACATGAGAAACGTAATCACATGAGAAACGTAATCGCATGAGAAACGTAAGCGCATGAGAAACGTAAGCGCATGAGAAATGAAACGCATGAGAAACGAAAAAAACATGAGAAACGTAACACATGAGAAACATACCTAGCATGAGAAACGTAACCGCATGAGAAACGTAAACGCATGAGAAACGAAACGCATGAGAACGAAACGCATAAGAACCTAAACACATGAGAAATGAAACACATGAGAAACATTCCTAGCATGAGAAACTTAATCGAATGAGAAACGTAACACATGAGAAACGCAACGTATGAGAAACGCAACGTATGAGAAACGCAACGTATGAGAAACGCAACGTATGAGAAACGCAACGTATGAGAAACGCAACGTATGAGAAACGCACCCAGCATGAGAAATGTAACACATGAGAACATAACTAGCATGAGAAACGTAAATGCATGAAATGACATCGCATGAGAAACGTAACCGCATGAGAAACGTAACCGCATGAGAACATACTAGCAAGAGAAACGTAATCGCATGAGAAACGTAAACGCATGAGAAACGAAACGCATGAGAACGAAACGCATAAGAACCTAAACACATGAGAAATGAAACACATGAGAAACATTCCTAGCATGAGAAACTTAATCGAATGAGAAACGTAACACATGAGAAACGTAACGCATAAGAAACGCAACGTATGAGAAACGCAACGTATGAGAAACGCAACGTATGAGAAACGCAACGTATGAGAAACGCAACGTATGAGAAACGCACCCAGCATGAGAAATGTAACACATGAGAACATAACTAGCATGAGAAACGTAAATGCATGAAATGACATCGCATGAGAAACGTAATCGCATGAGAACATTAGCATGAGAAACGCAACACATGGGAACATAACCAGCATGAGAGACGTAATCGCATGAGAAACACGTAACCGCATGAGAAACATAATTAGCATGAGAACAATCGCATGAGAAACGTAAAACATGAGAAACGTAAAAAACATGAGAAATGTAAACATGAGAAACGTAAATTGAATAGCATACCGTATCTGACTGAAACCTACACTCATTGAGTACACTAACTAAAACACTGACCACATACACGCTCCAACCAGAATCCTGACACAGGGGGAGATCGAACGTAGAGGCCGAACGCGTGACCCCCCCCCCTCCCCACATTCAACAGCAAAATATGGCCGCTGACTTAAACACTGCCCCCAGCCTGAGAGGAACCCCAAGAGCCCCTCTAACCCCCCCCCCCCCACACACACACACACACCACCTCAGCATACACTGGCTATCACTGAGAGACACCTCATACCATAGGGGAGGAGACCGGAGACAGGCCGAACTGAGGAAGATGCTGCTTCAGCCAAACTGCACAACTGAAGGAAGCGAAGTGAGTGCGGTGTGATAAGCGTTTGAACCTGCATACCACAGGGAGATGGGCGGTAGGAAGAACACTGCCAGCACCCAAATCTGGGTAAGGAAAGATGCACTCCCCCATCTATACCTGCTACTAACCTGAGGGGGGGATGGAGAAGGCCCCGGCCCGCCAATGCCAACACACGTGGCCAGCACCGTGAATGACACACACACCCTGCTACCACCTCCCCACCATGCAGTAACACCTCCAACCACCCCCCTCCCCTCCGAGTCTCAGGAGCGGCGCTCCTGAGATAGTGGAGCATAACTACTGGGGATACAGAGGAGCGGTCAAATTGGGGGGTCATGTAAAGCGGATGCCACTGGTGCCCAACGTCACTGCCTGGCCCTGCCCCCCCCGCCCCCCCAGCGTCCAACACAAGGCCCGCAGCAACCAGATAAGCCGCCATCGCCCCTCTGAAGAAAAAGAACCTGAACCCCGCCCGTGAGAGCGGGGAGAAGCGGAGCCTTCTGCAGCCGCACTTCCACCTAGTAGAAACGAAAATGCGGAAGTGACGTCACAAAGGTCGCCCCAGAAATGACGCACGTCAACACGAGCGAACCGTTGACAGGAAACGAGGAGCGCGAGCGGGTTTAAATACCTGCCGACTCCTCCTACAAATTCAGGCAGACCTGCGGTCAGCCTTCCAACTTGTTGGGCTGGTGGCCTTGGTTGGAAGTGACAGCTGGTTTTAAATAAAAAATCTGTTCCTTGTTCACACCTGCAGAGCCTGGCAGAAGATGGTCTTCCATCATTTACTTCTTTTGTGGCTGTGGATGTTATGGGACAAAGTGTACAGAACTTGCAAAGGAAGTCAATGCTGGAAAAATGTAAGACTGTGAAATTTGTTTTCGTTTGTTAAAGAAAGTTAAATGAGGATTATTATGAAATGGTATTTTATTTAGTATCTAATTTAAATGAGTTGTCAGTGAGAGTCCCTGCCACTACATAAATGGATTTAAAAAGGATGCAGGATTTTCAAGGAGTCAAGCCTCGTACACACGACCGAGTTTCTCGTCCAAAACCGGCAAGAAAAGTGCTGCGTGAGCTTTTTTGTCGAGAAAACCGTTCGTGTGTATGGTTTTACAACGAGAAAATTGCCGTGAATCTCGACGAGAAAATAGAGAACCTGCTCTCTATTTTCTCGTCAGGATTCCAGATTTCCTTGTCGTGTTTCTCGTCGGCCTGTTTTGTGACGAGAAAATGGTTCGTGTGTATGCTTTTACGACTCTTCCAAAAGCGCGCATGCTCACAAGCAACTATGAGACGGGAGCGCATCTTCTGGTAAAACAAGCCTTCGTAATGGAGATAGCACATTCGTCACGCTCCAAATTTTTGCATCGTTTAAATGTTCTGCATTGAAATCTTCGTTAGAATGTGACATTAATCAAAACGAATGAACTTCTTTTGCTGCTGATATTCACACAGAGTTATGACTATCTTTTTTTAACCTTTTTCATGCTGCTCTTAAGAAGATTTATGTGTATTATATCGTGCAAGTTTTTAGGAATATTAAAAAATTTGATATTTTTCAAACTGATGTTAATTGTAATTTCGCAATGTTTTGGTAGTGATCTCCCATTGAATCTTTTAATATATATTATTTAAATTTTACACCCTTTTTTGGGAAATACGATTTAGTTATTTTTTTGGGGGGTTGGTATCTGTCCCTTTTTTTGTCAGTCAAATGTATCTGCTTACTCCAAAGCTAGATTTTAAATTTTTACAAATACACATAGTCAAGTATGAACTTACAGAAAAATAACATTTATTCATGTTTGAACTAAAATAAAGAGAAGGCAGCGCTGGAGAAGCTGCTGCCATTTGTGCATCCCAGGGACCCATACCATACATCAACCCTGTGTGGACACTAAAATTGGGAGCTTGAGAAGGCCAACATTTCTGAGCACAATCTGATGCTGGCCTCCCAGAGGTCAGGAACAGCAGCAGGTGATATATATGTCCCAAGTGTGTGGTACTACAACAGGCTGCCTTCTGTCCGACCACAATGAAGCAAGGCCATCACTTCCTCGTCTTCCTGGCAACCTTCCCTGCAACCTTTCCTGAAGCCTTCCCTGCAGCCTTCCTTCTTCGTTTGGCTGGAGGCTGGGCCACTGGAGGGGTACTCCTGTCAGGAGGAGGAGGAGGTGGAGGAGAAGGGGTGGCGCAGAAGAACAAGGTGGAGGAGAAGGGGGTGGGGTGGAAGAACAAGGTGGAGGAGAAGGGGGTGGGGCGGAAGAACAAGGTGGAGGAGAAGGGGGTGGGGCAGAAGAAGAATGTGGAGGTGGAGGAGGAGGTTGAGGTTGGGACAGTTGTGCCACCTCACAAATGGCGGTATTGGGGGTAATTTTTCCCATCACCCCCTTGTTGAGCAAGGTGATGAGCAGGGGCTCGCATAGGAGGCGTTGCTCCATGCTCATCACCTTGAACTTTGCCTCCACTAGGCTGGCAATGGCCTCTTCAGGGGATGTGGGCTCTTTGAGGGTGGCATGGGCCTCTTTAATAAGGGCCATTGCTGCCTCACTGGTGGTCCTGTCCCTCCTGCCTCTTTTGGGAAGCCGGATGGGAGGCACCTGGGATCTGGTGCTTCTCCTTTGCCCTGCCACCTTGTCATGGATATGCATTAATGTCTGTCTGCCATCTTACCTTCCTCCTCATGTGTTCATCTAGAGACCAGACCTCCTTCACCTGGCTTCCTTTATAATCTCCTCCCAGCCTGACTCCACCCCAGGCCCTATCACAGAACACTATATTAACCTGTGCACTGCAAGCCTGCCTTGCTGATCAACGTGTTTGTTAGGCATTGTGTGTTTGGGTTCCTGCCTGCCGTGTGCTACGTCTGTCTCTCTGTTACGTTATTGGCTTGTCCCCGACTATCCCTGTCTGCTCGTGACCCTTGACCTTCGGCTCGTTCTTTCGTTATCCTTGTCTGCTTGTGGCCCCTGACCTTCGGCTTGTTATTCGGTTCTCCCTTATCTTGTGCTGCTGCTTCCCCTCTTTTCCCCTTATCCTACGGGGCGTGAGCTAGGAAACTCCAGGGGCCGCGACCTGGTCCCAGCCTGCAGCACAACATCCTCACCACTGGAGGCCCTGGAGAAGACCAGCTGGGTCTTAGACTCCGCGCCCTGGGGAATCTTGGCTCTAGCTTCCGTTAGGATCTCGGTTGTGCTCCTCTGGTCCCGCTTTCCACAACCACCCAGTTTCCTACCTGCAGAAGCCAGCCATAGGGTTCACTACCTCGCGGTGCACTCCTGTCCCCCTACGGTGTGCATCTGTCACCTGGCCACAGGTGACCCTGACACACCTCCTGGCTGCCACTGGGCCCTGCCACCTCCTGGCTGCCACTGGGCCCTGCCACCTCCTGGCTCACAGTGGGCCCTGCCACCTCCTGGCTCACAGTGGGCCCTGCCACCTCCTGGCTCACAGTGGGCCCTTCCTCCTCCTGCCTGACAGTTTCCAGACCCTCCTCCTGGCTGATTTCATCCTGTGTATGAAAAAGGGACATAGTTTAATATGTTGGTTTAATCTTTGCAGCAAACTTTATAAACATGATTGAAGCAATTAGAATGTAAATCCAGAAATCATTTTTTCTAATTTACACCTACATCAGATTGACTATTTAGCACCCAATTAAGTGCAGACTAATGTCTCGAGATCTTGATTTCACTTGTGGAAGCCAAAATATTGTATGTTTCTCATCTTGACATATTTGGCAAACATTAATTTTATCCCAATACATTTTCATTTAATACTATACCTGGCTCCAGATGGCCAAATCAGGTTCATCCAGGATGGCTGCCTCCTCTTGCTCCAGAGAAGGCTCAGGTTGGCTGCAGGGAAGTCTGGGGGGAAGAGTGGAGAGTGATGGCCTTGCCTCAATGTGGTCATCCAGGAAGGACATCCTGCTGTAGTACCACAAAATCGGGACATACACATCATCTGCTGCTGCTCCTGACCTCTGAGAAGCCAGGACCTTAGAGCGTTCAGTCCTGTAGGTGCCTGTCAAGCTCCCAATTTTAGTGTCTACTTGTTTTGCTGTGGCTGTGGGCACCTTGGTCTGCACAAATGGGAGCAGCTTCTCCAGTGCTGCTTTTCTCACCCCTCTTTTTTTGTGGATGGGGTTTTTCGTCTCCCACAGAGCCGGCAGCTCCGTTACCCGGTCAATAAATTCCGCCAGGAACTCTTTGTCGCTAATAAAGACATTCATATTGTATCTGCAAGTTAAATAAATAATATATAACTAATGTGAGGCAAACAGTCTAACCTCCTTAACATCGTAGTCACCATATATATCCTACAACATTCTCAAGACAGTATAGGCACAGTCTCAAAATCACATACCTTCGTTCGCACGTCCGTCACTTGAACTCCTCTCTCCGCACACCGAACGTACTATAGTCACATGTGTGTTTGCTATATACACACCACGCATGCGTCAAAATACGAACACGTCGCTCCGCACACGTCGCCCGCCCATGACGTTCTAACTAACATCTTTTCCCCGCCCCTTCTCTTTCGGCGCACAGACAGATATGGCGGAGTTACAGCAGGTGTCTGATAATTCCGCAACTAACGAGGAGGAGACAAGCCCGGAGACCGAGGAAACGTCACGATCAAGGAGGAGATTCAAGGCATCGAATATGTCTTTTGCCGAGATGGCGGAGATGGTGGACATCTTGCTCAAGTCTGATTATGACGCAAAGCATGGGCCGTATAGCAAACTAAATAGAAGGAAGACCAAAATCCTCACTAAAGTCGTGAAGAGTCTGAAGACGAATTTCGGGGTGAAACGCTCAAATGAGCAGCTCAGAAAGAGGTGGTCAGACCTCAAACTGAGGGAGCCAGAGCAGTTAAGGAGCATTAAGAGAATGCTCGCAAAAAGTAAGTAAAATGTACACTTTTCTGCTATTAATCCTTTTCTAAACTGACATGTTGCTGGTTTAGTTTTTTTTTTCTTATTGGACTCCCTTCCAAAATGTAATATTTTGAACTTGGTTGGGCACAGTAATCGTTCGTTACGTTACAGACACTTCGTTCGGCCACTATCCGCTGCTTTGGCTTATTTTACAGCCACAAAAGTACGGTAATTAGACATCTGCCATTTTTTGGGAAATTTGGGGCACAAAGTTTTAGGCTAGATGATGTGTTTGTAAAGAGAATGAAATGCAAACTGTAAACTGTGTAAAGGAGAGGACACTCAGCAGCTGCTTCCACATCTGTACTTTGGAGCACTATAGTGTGGGCCACCAGACCCGCCTTTTTTGGGTGTACCACACAGGTGCATCAGAGAATTTTTGTGTTGCCTACATGTCTAAAAAATGACAGACAAAGGTGAATACTAAGCATATTCTTGCTCAGAAATAATGCATTCATCTTTAACTTCCGCCCAAACACACACTTGTACCCCACTTCCAAGCAATTTAGCCTGTTTTTTTTTTTTTACATAGAGAATTTCTGTGTGATAACTCTACCTTTTGTTTGATTCTCATAGGGGAGAGAAGACTGGGAGGAGGACACTCCAGGGAGCACAGGAACCCCACAGCTTCACAACAACCCCAAACTCCAAAAGACCAACAACCTAAAGATGTGGAGGAAGTTGAGGCGGAGGAAGGAGAAGTGCAGGAAGGAGAGGTGGATGACGTTGTGGAACTGGTCACCACAACAGGTCAGTATCTGTCACCACAGCTTCAGGTAAGAGAGGTAGGCCTGCAGAGTTATAATACCTTTTGTATTTTGTTTTTAGGGGATGTGAATGTTGGGGTGAAGGATAGTACAGGTTTCTCTGCAGACAGTGCCCTCCGCCTCATCCAGCAAGTGATGGAATGTAGCACGGAACTGGACAAAATTAAAGAAAGAATTCATGTGATGGATCAAACATTTAAAGACATTCTCGATGTTTTGGGGAGAATTCAATAAGGCATCCCAACCCCCTTTTTTTCATGTTTCTTCTTCAACTTTTAAAAAACTTTTTGACAATCAAACCAGCCAAAAATTGAATCTGCACACAGTGTGTCAACATGTGCTATCTGCCATCAGGGGATATCCATGTACGTCTTTTGGGGGTGCAACCCCTTCCTCGTATCTAAAGTAGGTGAACTGAGAAAGGGGTTGCACCCCCAAAACACGTCCATTGATCACCCCTGATGGCAGATAGCACATGTTGACAATAGGGATCAGGAGTCTAAAATCCCTATAGGAAAATAATCCCAATTGTGTGCATATTCAATTTTTGGCTGGGCAAGGGGTGGCAGGACCCCATATTAGGGCGGGCACATAGAGACATATAGTTTGTGTAAGTGAATGTCTCAGATTGCTCCGAGGTATCCAATTTTGTAATTTTTGGAATGCAACTGTTGTTTTTGTATTTTCCTAAGAAAACAATTGCCGGTTTGTGGCCAGGCAAACAAAAAATGTAAAATAAAAAAGGTGTGTGAATTTGCACATAGTAAAATATTTGAACACAAACAACGTGTAGCTTCTTTTTCTAATACGCTCTAACCTTATTTGGTAAATTTTTAAAGGTTACATAGTGAAATGGTTGGTATTTACTAAAGGAAAATACACTTGGCACTACAAATGCACTAAGACAAACTAGGAGACAGGAAACCAACAAAAGTTAGAAGTTTAAACAAGATTTTTATTTGGATCGTTAGACAGGAATCTTTAGACATAGCCTGGCATAGGAATTGCCCCCCTACCCGTGAAATAGTCCATGTATTTGTCCCGAACCTCACGGGCATTTTGGGGGGGCAAACCAGCACGGGCAGATTCGAGGCCCGGCAGGGGATTATCAGGGGAAAGTCCAGCCTCAGGCAAAACTGAGGCCATATAGGAATTAGATTTGCGGCAAAGAAAATTGTGTAGCACACAGCAGCATAATACTACATAGTTTATTTTGTAGTCCGCCAAGTGTATTGAAGTCATAAAAAGGCAGAACCGGCTGGCCATTATGCCAAAGGCATTTTCCACGACTCTTCGGCCCCTGGCCAGCCGGTAATTGAACACCCTCTTCTCTGGGGTCAGGGTCCTCTGAGGAAATGGCCTCATAAGATGTGGTCCGAGCCCGAAGGCTTCATCAGCCAAAAAAACAAAGGGAAGTCCTTCAATATTCCCTGCATCCGGTGGCAATGCAAGGTCGTCACTCTGGAGACGGAGGGCAAACTCCGTCTGGATGAAGGATCCCCCATCGGACATCCGGCCATTCTTCCCTACATCAACACAGAGGAATTCATACCGTGCTGACACCACCGCCATCAGCACAATGCTATGAAACCCCTTGTAATTGAAGTAGTAGGACCCAGAACGGGGTGGCGGCACGATGCGGACGTGCTTCCCGTCTATAGCACCACCGCAGTTGGGGAAGTCCCACCGCGTGGCAAACTCCGATGCCACAGTCTGCCATTCCTGTGGCGTGGAAGGAAGCTGTGGAGTCAAACAAGATGAAAATATATTAGAATACACAAATCAAACATTACAAGTATATTCTAAGAAAATACATTAGAGGCCAACATCATGCAAAGTCTACGTTTATTAAGGTGTTTTAAATAAGTATAATGGAAGGCTCATGTATCATATTCATCACCCCCTATGATGGTCCATTAATAAATTATAATAGGGGGGGGGTAGATGTGTTTGGACACAGGATAGCATTGCAGTGGCGGTGCGTCCAGAGTGGGCGCTGGAGCACTGCCCCCTCTCTCCTGTGCCCGTCACTCAGAACAATACATAGGTTCATGCCTTGCATTAACCTATGTATTGTCTATGCCGCCCACTATTCAGGTGGATGGCCCCCTGTTAAGCGACCGACATATGAAGAACTGCAGCATTTATGGGCTTAAAATTGCATATCAGAAACAGTAAGGAAAATTGTCTTGCACATTACAGCCTGAGGGATGTAATTGGCTTCAGAAAAGTTAAATAGGGGACGCAGGGGGGGGGCATTCCTTGGGTAAACACTGACAGGCTGCTCTGCCAATCATGTTCACCAAGTCTGTTTAATGGTAACATGATTGGCTGATGCAACATCAAGGGAAGGAGAAGACATCAAGGACAGAAGAAGGATGGCGCTGACCACAAGAAGGTAAGTGCAGGGCTGGGGGGGAACTGGCTGCATTGGAGGGGACAAAATGGCTGCATTAGAGGGAACAAAATGGCTGCATTGGAGGGGACAAAATGGCTGCATTAGAGGGGACAAAATGGCTGCATTGGAGGGAACAAATGGGGGCGTTTAATAGGCACCAGAGCAAAAAAGGAGGAAGTTTATTTCCTAAATTGGGGTTTGAACCCCCAAACATTTGGAGCAACAGGCGCCCCTGCTGGAAAGGTTAGTGAAGGAAAATATGCATGGAGGAGAAAAAAGGGGCAATCTAAAGCTTCAAGCATGCATGAGGACAAAGGGGACATTCTTGGTAATTAGGGAAGGATGAAAAAAATACAATACATTAGCATTAGGGATGAGCTCGGTGTTCGAGTCGAACATACGTTCGACTCGAACATCGGCTGTTCGATCGTTCGACGAAGATCGAACGATTTGGGCCGTTCGCGCCTAATTCGAGTGACGCGAACGGCCCACAATGCACTACGCCATCGCAGTGTCATCCAGGCGCTGTGATTGGCCAAGCATGCACTGTGACCCCGCATGCTTGGCCAATCACAGCGCCGGCAGCGAGGAGAGCAATGATTGGCCACAGGCAGGATGCCTGTGGCCAATTATTGCTGAGGGTGTTTAGTACACGCCCCACACTATAAAAGGCCGCCAGCACGGCGGCCTAGTGTAGTGTGTTCCGGAGCAGGGAAAGAGAAGCATAGGCAGGGACAGTGACATTTTTTTTTCTTGCTTAACCTGGATTCCTTTAGTTTAGGGAAAGAGAAGGATAGGTAGGGAGAGTGTCAGTGTGTTTTACTGTGCGAATCCTTGTTTCTAGGGACAGGGAAGGACAGTGAGGGAAATTCTCCTTGTGCTATAGTGTGCTAAAGCATTGATCATCAACCATCTTTAAAAAAACATTTTTTCTAGGGACAGAAAACTATAGGTAGGGAGAGTGTCAGTTTCTTTCACTGTGATAATCCTTGTTTCTAGGGACAGGGAAGGACAGTGAGGGAAATTCTCCTTGTGCTATACTGTGCTAAAGCATTGATCATCAACCATCTTTAAAAAAACATTTTTTCTAGGGACAGAAAACTATAGGTAGGGAGAGTGTCAGTTTCTTTCACTGTGATAATCCTTGTTTCTAGGGACAGGGAAGGACAGTGAGGGAAATTCTCCTTGCGCTATACTGTGCTAAAGCATTGCTCATCAACCATCTTTAAAAAAACATTTTTTCTAGGGACAGAAAACTATAGGTAGGGAGAGTGTCAGTTTCTTTCACTGTGATAATCCTTGTTTCTAGGGACAGGGAAGGACAGTGAGGGAAATTCTCCTTGTGCTATACTGTGCTAAAGCATTGATCATCAACCATCTTTAAAAAAACATTTTTTCTAGGGACAGAAAACTATAGGTAGGGAGAGTGTCATTTTCTTTCACTGTGATAATCCTTGTTTCTAGGGACAGGGAAGGACAGTGAGGGAAATTCTCCTTGTGCTATACTGTGCTAAAACATTCCTCATCAACCATCTTTGAAATCCTTGTTTTTTGGACAGTCAGGGAAATTGTCGTTGTGCTATTCTGTGCGAAAGCAATCATCCTCAACCATATTTAGAAATCCTTAAGTAAAGGGACAGAGAAAGACACCTGAAGGTAGCCCTTATTGCTTTTTTCCCATCTCCCTGCAGGCCATCTATTAGAATGTCTGGAAGGCAAACAAGGAGAGGCAGACAGTCAGGAGGCAATAAAAGAGGGCAAGCAGGCTCTGTGTCTGGGGGCAACAGTGCTGGTCGTGGACGCGGTGCATTGTCATCAGCACATGGCCATGGGACACGCTTGTCCTTCTTTTCGGCAGCTGGACATGTTGAGCCACATCATGCCGAAGACTTGGTAGAGTGGATGACCAAGCCCTCCTCCTCCTCCTCCTCACCCTCTCTCACCCAGGCTCAGGGTACTGGCAAAGCAGCTGCCAAAGCGTCCTCTTCCCTGGTATCAATGTCAGACTCATCATCAGTCACTCCTTCCCTAGACCCACCATGTCCTCCTCCTGAGGAGTCCCCCGAACTGTTTGAGCACAGTGTTGGGTACATGCTCCAGGAGGATGCCCAGCGTTTCGAAGGGTCTGATGATGAAACCCAGCTACAGGAAGGCAGTAGCGTGAGAGCAGACAGAGGGGATGCTCAAGAAGGACACCAATCTGGCAGTCATGTTCCAGCAGCTGCAGCATACTGCCAGATTGGCTCCAGTGATGAGGAGGGAGGGGATGATGAGGTCACTGACTCCACGTGGGTGCCTAATAGGAGAGAGGAGGAGGAGGAGGATGAGGAGGAGGCACATCTCCAACGAGGCAGGATGCCCTTTGGTGGCCAGCGTAAGGGCAGTACACCGACGGAATCACACCGCAGAGCTCCGCCTGTGCAGGGCGCTGCCTCTGCCCGTCATTCAAAAAGTTCTTTGGTGTGGGCCTTTTTTGAGGCTAGTGCATCAGATCGCACAGCTGCTGTTTGCAACATATGTCTCAAGCGTATATCGCGTGGCCAAAACATCAGCCGCTTGGGTACCACATGCCTGACCAGACATATGTTGACCTGCCATGCAGCTCGTTGGCAAGCCTACCTCAAAGACCCACACCAAAGAACAAAGCGGACTTCTCCTTGCACCGCATCAGCTGAGATCTCCAACCCCACTATAACTTCAGTCCTCTCTGAAACATGCACTGAGAGGAATGAAGGTGTAGAATTAGGTGTGTCACAGCCAAGTACTTGCGGCCACTCTGCTAGCAGTACACCGACGTCCGATTCTAGCAGGCAAATTTCCCTGCCCCAGCTGCTGGACCGTCGAAAGAAGTTCACTCCCAGCCATCCACATGCCCAGCGGTTGAATGCTAGCTTGGCTAAATTGCTAGCGCTTCAACTGCTGCCTTTTCAGTTGGTAGACTCGGCCCCCTTCCGTGAGTTTGTGCAATGTGCGGTTCCTCAGTGGCAGGTTCCCAAACGCCACTTTTTCTCACGGAAGGCTATTCCGGCTCTCTACCGGCATGTGGAAGGCAATGTCTTGGCCTCGCTGGACAGGGCGGTCAGCGGTAAGGTGCATATTACCGCTGACTCATGGTCCAGCAGGCATGGACAGGGACGTTACCTTTCTTTCACGGCCCATTGGGTCACTCTTTTGGCAGCTGGGAAGGATGCAGGACAAGGTGCAGTAGTGTTGGAGGTTGTTCCACCGCCACGCCTCCAAAATGCTACTACTGGTTGTGACACACCTCTCTCCTCCACCCCCTCCTCTTCTTCTTCCTCCATGGCCTCTTCCTGTGCTTTGTCCTCTGAACCAGCGGTGCTCCGTAGCCGTTCAAGGGGCTACGCAAGTACGCAGGCAAAAAGATGCCATGCCGTGCTTGCACTGGTGTGTTTGGGGGACAGAAGCCACACTGGGGCAGAGGTCCTGTCTGCTCTGCAGGGCCAGGCCGAGAGGTGGTTGACGCCACGCCAGCTTAAGCCAGGAATGGTGGTTTGCGACAATGGCACCAACCTCCTCTCCGCCCTCCGACAGGGACAACTGACCCATGTGCCCTGTGTGGCTCACGTCCTTAACCTGGTGGTGCAGCGGTTCTTGGGCAGGTACCCGGGCTTACAGGATGTCCTGAGGCAGGCCAGGAAAGTCTGTGTGCATTTCCGCAGATCTTATAATGCAGTGCTCGCCTGGCTGAGCTGCAAAAGGAGTTGAACCTGCCCAAGAACCGCCTTATATGTGACATGCCCACCAGGTGGAACTCAACGTTGGCCATGCTGCAGCGGCTGCACACGCAGCAGAGGGCCATCAATGAGTACCTGTGCGACTACGGCACCAGGACAGGGTCAGGGGAGCTTGGTTTTTTTTCTCCACGCCAGTGGGGCATGATCAGGGATGCATGCACTGTCCTGGCACCATTTGAGGAGGCCACAAGGATGGTGAGCAGTGACAGTGCATGCATCAGTGACACTGTACCTCTTGTCCACCTGTTGGAGCACACGCTGCGTGGAATAATGGACAGGGCACTTGAGGCAGAACAGAGGCAGGAAGAGGAGGACTTCCTTGCCTCTCAAGGCCCCCTTTACCCAGACAGTGTTCCTTCTGTCCCACCCATCGCACAGGAAGAGGAGGAGGAGGAGGAGGAGGAGGAGGAGGATTGTGTCAGCATGGAGGTGGAGGCTGGCACTCAGAATCATCAGCAGCAGTCTTTTAGGGATGATTTACAGTCCCAAGAAACCAGTGGACTTGTACGTGGCTGGGAGGAGGTGGCTGCGGATCATGTCGTCCTTAGTGACCCAGAGGACTCCGGACCGAATGCCTCAGCAAACCTACGCTGCATGGCCTCCCTGATCCTGCAAAGTCTGCGGAAGGATCCTCGTATTCTTCGGATCAAGGAGAGGGACCATTACTGGCTGGCCACTCTCCTTGATCCACGGTACAAGGGTAAGGTTGCGGACCTTATGTTACCGTCGCAGAGGGAGCAGAGGATGAGACAACTCCGGGAGGCCTTGCAGAAAGGTCTGTGCAACGCGTTCCCAGAGACTGGGAGGTTACAAACTCCTGGTCCTGGACAACGAGTTGCTGAGGCTTCGGCCAGTCAAAGAAGGAGCGGTGGGGAAGGTGGTCGTCTGACCGATGCGTTCAGACAATTCTTTAGTCCGCAGCCCCAAAGTATGATCGGTTCCAGCAACCATCGCCAGCGTCTGATAAACATGGTGCAGGAATATCTAGGGGCAAGGTCAGACTTGGACACCTTCCCCACCGAAAATCCTCTGGCTTACTGGGTCTTGAGGATGGATCACTGGCCAGAGCTTGCACAGTATGCAATTGAGCTACTGGCCTGTCCTGCATCCAGCGTTCTTTCGGAACGCACATTCAGTGCTGCTGGAGGATTTGTCACGGATCACAGGGTGCGCCTGTCCACCGACTCGGTTGATCGACTGACCTTCATCAAGATGAACCAGTCTTGGATCACCACCAGCTACCACACACCTGATGCTGATATAACAGACTAATTGATTTTAACATGTCACATCCCTTCAAGACTGATGCTGATGCTGAGTGCCTGTGCTGTTATGTTGACTGGCTATCCTCCTCCTCCGAGTCCTCAATGATACGATTGATGATGATAGCTTGGAAGATCATTTTTGTTTATGGGTGCCGCCACCAGTGGCTAAGGCCCAATTTTTCAGCCCCTGTTTAACAGGGGCGTGTAATTACAATTTTTGAAGCAATAATTTGCCATAGGGCTCATTGCTGTGCTCCAAGTACAGTATCTGTGACGGGTTGGAGTGTTGTGGCACCAGTGCCTAAGGCCCAATTTTTCAGCCCCTGTTTAACAGGGGCGTGTCATTACAATTTTTGAAGCAATACTTTGCAACAGGGCTCATTGCTGTGCTCCAAGTACAGTATCTGTGAGGGGTTGTAGTGTTGTGCCACCAGTGCTTAAGGCCCAATTTTTCAGCCCCTGTTCAACAGGGGCATGTAATTACAATTCTTGATCTAATAATTCACAGCAGGGCCCATTGCTGCACCCACCAAGAGTAACTCTGAGGGCTTACAGTGTTGTGGCAACGCCACCACCACCACCACCACGAAAGGCCCAATTTTTCAGCCCCTGTTTAAAAGGGGCATGTAATTACAATTCTTGATCTAATAATTCACAGCAGGGCCCATTCCTGCACCCACCAAGAGTAACTGTCAGGGCTTACAGTGTTGTGGCACCAGCACCACCATCAAAGGCCCAATTTTTACTACCACTGTTCAACAATTATATGTAATTAAAATTCCTGATATAATAGTTGACAGCAGGGCGTTCCAGCACCAACCAAGAGTAACTGTGAGTGCTTACAGTGTTGTGCCAACACCAACATCTAAGGGGCCTATTTCTGCAGAGTATATACGGCAGGTCCCTACTTTCAAACATCCAACTTACAAACGACTCCTACTTGCAAACGCAAGAAGACAACAGGAAGTGAGAGGAAATCTACCCCTTGGAAGGAAAATTCTCTCCTGTAAGAATTAATATGGGAGAAAGGTGTCTCCTCTGTACTGATGCTTTATCACCAATCCTTGTTTCAAGAAAAACACCACATTTCAAAAACAGTTGTCATTGGGACGGAAAGTGAGGTGAAATGTTCTGAACAGGGGCACAGACAGCAAAACAAATGTTACAGGGGTGATAACCCTTACCTATGTTTTCCAAAAAGTTTAAAAATAGATTTTTGGGCTGGAGCTACACTTAAACAATGTACCTGTTCAAAATTACAAACAGATTCTACATAAGAACAAACCTACAGTCCCTGTCTTGTATGCACCGCCTGTATACGGCTGTTCAGAGTATATAGGGCCTTTTTTATTTTATGTGCGGGGTTCCCCTTAATATCCATACAAGACCCAAAGGGGCTGGTAATGGGCTGGGGTAGGGGGGGGGGGTCATGGGGTAGCTATGCCATTTTTCTTAAAGATTTTCATCCATATTACCGGGACCAGACATTACATTAAAGCCGCAAGCAGTTTTAAATGGCTTTTTTTTCCTTTAGAAGTGTCATTTTGTGCAGGGACAGTTCTAAACACGGGAAACACGTGGCACTTCACAGGCATACTTTAGACACCCCCCAGGTACGATATTTAAAGGAATATTTGACTTATTTTTTTTCACTTCATGCATCATTAAAATGACTGCTCCCGAAAAACGACCGTTTTTAAAACTTCTTTTTGCATTGATACATGTCCCCTGGTGCAGAACCCGGGTTCCCAAACCCTTTTTAGGACAATAACATGCATAATAGTCGTTATAATTAGCACTTTAGAATTCAAACGTTCGCATCCATTGTATTTAATAGGGTTCTAATGTTCGTACGAACTTTCGGTCCGTTCGCGGGTTCTGGTGCGAACCGAATCCGGGGGTGTTCGGCTCATCACTAATTAGCATACATGTAATACATAAAATGTGATGTTAATGGAGAAAACTTACCCTAATATAGTCCTCCTGCAGGACTTGTATAATAGCAGAACAGGTGTCTGGGATTATGAGGCCCAGAGCCTGGGGGGAGATGCCTGTCGTGAACTTCAAGTCCTGAAGACTTCTCCCTGTCGCCAGATAACGTAACGTGGCGATGAGCCTCTGCTCAGCACTGATGGCTTCCCGCATAACGGTGTCCTTCCTGGTAATATAGGGGGACACCAAAGCCAACAGTTCCTGAAAAACGGGGTCAGACATCTGCAGAAAATTCCTGTAGTCCTCAGGATTATTCTCGACGATCTCCCGCAGCAGAGGCATATGCCAGAATTGGTCCCGCTGGAGCAACCAATTCTTGGTCCATGAACTCCTCCTCACACCATTCATGGACTGGTCTTGGTCCAAAACAAGCAGACCAACACCAAGCGCACGCACAGCACGAACTCGACGACGAGAACGTCCAGGCGACATGGCTAGGAAACGGTCGTCTTATCAGAACGTACAGAACAGAACGCACTTTAGAACAGCAAGGCCTATGAATAACGAACTGAAAAACAGAAACGAACAGGCAAGAACGCACTGTAAAACAGATACGACCTGCCTAGACGCCCTGAAAGTCAAGATACGAACCCACAAGCACAAACTGAACCGCAGAAAACGAACTGAAAAGTACGAAGACTGAAAAGCGCGAATCGTCTCTTCCCAAACTTTTACTTCACACGCGGTAACACGAGATCAGCAAAAGCAGCCCAAGGGGTGGCGCCAAGAAAAAAGATCTTCCCCTTTATAGTGCCGTCGTACGTGCTGGACGTGACCGCGGAGAACAACGAGGAAATTGGGAAATGTCTGTGTACGCATGGAAAGCTTGACGAGAAAATCGACAAGGTTAACAAGAATCTCGTCGAAAAAAACTACGTGTTTTTTACGACGAGAAACTCGGTCGTGTGTACGAGGCTTGAGTTTGAAAAATGTCAGAGCAGATGTTTCGCGAGCAGAGAAAACTGTGTTTTAAGTTTTCTCTGGATTTGGTCATTTCGGATCGAGGCTGGAAGCTTGAAGGTTCCAAAGAGTATTGGGTGGGACGGAGCCAGTTCTGTGTTTGGGCTTTGCTAGTTGCCTGTAGCCTGTGTAAGTCCACAGGTGGTCAGGATTGTAACAAGCCAGATCTGAGCATAGCTGGTTGTTTCTGTCAGAGACTGCATCCCTGGTGAGAGGGACTTCTTTCCATGTCATTTTCACAGAGTAACTATCATCTAGTTCAGCTCTTAAAGAAATATGCCCTGAGCCCACCCAGTTGTGTGACAATAGCGAATTAATATTCGCTATTGTGTTCCTGATTCTCCTCAGTGAGACCCGATTAGTCGAGAGGAAAAGTGATCTCATTGGCTGCCGAGGAGGAGAAGACACAGGGGAAGCCGCTGTGAAGCCAAGGAGGAGGAGACGCAGGGTGAAGCCGATGAGGAGGAAGTTTTGCCCGTGACCTAGATGGGGAAAGTGCGGGGCTGGTGCACTGATGCCCCCCCCCCCAAAAAATGGAGCACCGGCGGCCACTGTTTCCCAACGTCTAAAGTGGCCATTCAACATCGACACAATCTTTAGAAAAACCCAGCAAAGGTTGTACTTCCTCAAGATCACCTGATACAATTTACACCACAATCAAATCTGTTCTTTGCACTTCCATAACTGTTTGGTTCAACATCCAAACAGGATAGAAACAGACTAAAGTTGACAGTTAGATCTGCAGAAGAAATTATTGGTGCTTACCTGCCCACAACCCAAGACTTGTGCAACTTCCGAGTCAGGAAATGGGAGGGAAGACCACTGCAGAACCCACACATCCTGGCATCTTGGACACTTATTTCAGCTGCTCCACTCTGGTAAGTATTACAGATGACTTTTAGGCTCTGTTCACATCTTGGTGTTCCGAATCACGGGCGGGATCGCTGTGATTCTGCCAGCGATTTCAAATAGTGGCAAATCGCAGGACTCTCGTCCAAGGACTTCCAATGGCACCCCGAACGTGGTTAAATTTTTCTGTGATTCGTCAGGCAACAATCGCAGTAAAATCATGTGTAGTGGGTATTTGATCTTAGGGGAGGCATCTGGGTGGTAGTGTAACCCAGATGCATTTATTGATTGTCAGGGAATCTGAGGGCCTTTTTGTGGTTCTTGGAGGACTCTGGTGGTGCGAGGTTCCCAGCGGCCTGCAGGTGGCGTTGTCGCCATGGGCCGGAGTTGAACACTCACCGCAAGACTGCATCCCTTTTTGTCCTTTCCTGGCGCTAGTACGGCAGGGCGGGGAACCTGCTGTGACGCAAAGGGCGAAGGGATAAAAGGGGCGGACGCCCTGACCTCGGGGTTCAGAGTCGGAGGACGCAGCCGCACCCAGGCACCTTCAGCTTGGGTGCTGGCGTTCTGGAGTTCCAGGCCCAGGTGCCCTTGACCTGGCCAGAGCGAGAGATGGAGTCCATCTCAGACACCTTTAGCCTGGGGTGAGGTACTATGGCGGAAGCCTGGAGCTCAGTACCTTTGACTGAGTTCCGCGAGGGTGGAGGAATCCGAGGGGGCCCTAACTCCTTGGGTGCCCGCGTCTGAGACGAGGAGGCCGGTGAGCGGAACTTCTCTGGAGAGTCCAACGCAGCATTGCTGGTGATGGAGAGGCCTCTGGTAACTGTCTTGGACGGATGTCCTTCCCCTGATAGTGGCTACGATAGCGAAGGTAATTCATGTTCTGTTCTATATAGTCAGTGGCAGTGACTATTCGCCACTGGTGATACTACAGTGGTTAGCTTTATCTAGAAGAATTGTGCCTTGGCCTACTCCCCACAAATACTGACGTGTTACATGGGTCTGTGCTGTATGACTATTTATTGAGAAGAATAAATACGAGTTGGACCTATTCAGTGTGTGGAACTCTGGTTACTAGGAGCAAAGGGGAGTCAATCCGAGGAGAGGATTGGACTCTGGGACACATACACAAGCCCGATAGTTCTGGCCTTCACCGCTACACCTTGGAGGACTTGGTCCGTGGTGTATCTCATCCCTCCCGCCAGTACTAACCCCTAGACGAGACAAACAAGCTGTGAATGAGAAGGGGTGAGGTCGCTACACATGCAAAGAGAATCGCAGGACACCTGGCTCTCAAAAGTACAAGAACTTCTTTTAGGCGACTGGCGTCTCGCGATTCTGTTTGCGTGTCTAGCGCACCCACCTATCCCCCTCCTGCATTTAACTCGGCTCCTCGCAGGGGAAGACAGGCACACCATGCTAACAGCCCGTACCCTCCTGTGTAGAGAGGTTGAGCGGTGTTATTTTTGGGCCTTGTCTGCAGCCAGAGTCTAAAGTCCTCCTGAGAATGATTCTTGCCTCTACCGTGGGTAGATGCAAGTCCTTGACTTCCCCAGGAACGTGAATGTCCACACCAGCTGAAAGCTCAACTCAATATTTATTTTCACTTGAATAACAAATAGTCTCTTGGATAGAAGAAAGGTTGGAGCGAAGACACAGAACAGCTTAAGGTGTGGAGGAGGTCCAGACACAAACGTAGCTCAAACTCTTCTGACTGTTCAGGTTTCTCAAACAGTTTTGACGCATGGTCTCTGCCACAGACCATGAGGTTGGTCTCTGCCACAGACCCTGTGGATAAGGTCCTGAGGTGGAACCGGAACACGGCCTCCGGGCCGAGGGCACCCGGAGATGACCCACACATGCCCTCCCAGGCTGAAGGTGCCTGGGGAAAGAATAATAAATGCACATTTTTTTCCCCTGAGGACAAAAATGGTCCATAACTCCTGACAATTTAAGGTGCCTGAGCCTGGTTACCACTCAGACACTTCCCCTAAATTGAACAACCTGCTACACGTGATTTTAACGCGGTCATCACCCAACGTATCGCAGCAAAATCGCACCACGATCAGGGTGCCATTGGAAGTGATGGGGATCGCACAAGCATCCCGCGATTTTCCGCTATTTGGAATCGCGGGCAGAATTGTGGTGATTCCGCCCATGATTCGGAACACCAACAGGACAACAGACTTAAAGTGGTTGTAATCCCTTACATATACCCAGTGAAGGGTTTGTCCCCTCAGGTGATACACAGAGTTGAAACAAATCTGTACATACATTCAAAGTGCTGAATGTATAAGCTTGTCGTAGAGTTCAGAAAAAAATGGGGGTGAAGAGCTGAAGTTACACTCTGCAGAGCTCAGTGAGGAGAGGTCTGAGAGCTGATTGGAGGGAAAAGACCCCCCCCCCCCTTCACACAGTTCACAGGAACAAAGCTGAGGCTGTCATCCTGCTGAAGATCCCTCCCCCTGTCACATTTTTTCTCTTGGGATCAGAAAAACTTGTCAGAAGTGATTCATGCTCATAGCAGAGGAATGAAGCAGCAGACAAAAATGACACTGTGTGCCTTTAACCACTTAACGACCGCTCACTGTACATATACGTCGGCAAAATGGCACGGACAGGCACAATCACGTACCTGTACGTAACTGCGTTCGTATGGGTGGGGGGTCCAATCAGACCCCCCTCCGGTACAGCGAGCGGTGGTTCTCGGTGCGGGAGCGATCCGTGATGAGGGGACGGCCATTCGTTTCCGGCCACCCCCTCGCGATCGCTCCCGGCGAATGAAATGCTTCCTCTGCCTGTGTAATGTTTACACAGGCAGGAGGAAGTGATGTAATCTCTCCTGCGGCGCTCACATATACCGAGCGTCCTGGAGAGAAGACACACAGGTTAGTGCACTGAACAGCACACTGACACCAGGACACATAGGAACACGATCGCCCCCCCAGGCCCCCCCAGACACCCCCAGATCACCCCCCAGTCACAGTGTCACTGATTGCAGTGACCATTTATTTACTGATCACTGCAATCAGTGACATTTGTGACTGTAAAAGGGTCAGGACAGTTAGTTTTAGGTCCAGTGTAGCCCCCTAACCCCCCCTAATAAAGGTTTAACCCCCTTGATCGCCCCCCAGGTAACCCTTTAACCCCCTAGCACCACTGTCACTTAGCGATCGTTTTTCTGATTGCTGTATTAGTGTCGGTGATGCCGCTAGGTAGTCAGTTCTTTTTTTAGGTTCGCCGCAGGTTTTTATAGCGTCAGGTACCCCCATATATTACCTAATAAAGGTTTAACCCCCTAATTGCCCCTAGTTAACCCTTTCACCAGTGATCACCGTATAAGTGTTACTGGTGACACTGGTTAGCCAGTTAGTTATTTTGTTATTTAGGTTCCCCGTCAGGTTTTTATATAGCGCCAGGTACCCCCATATATTACCTAATAAAGGTTTAACACCCTGATTGCCCCTAGTTAACCCTTTCACCAGTGATCACCATATAAGTGTTACGGGTGACGCTGGTTAGTTAGTTTGCATTTTATAGTGTCAGGGCACCCGCCGTATATAACCCAATAAAGGTTTAACCCCCTGATCGCCCGGCGGGTGATATCAATTAGGTTTTAGCGTCAGAGAGGGTCTGCGTCGCCCCAGGCAGCATCAGGTTAGTGCCAGTAACGCTAACACCCACGCGTGAAGCATACACCTTCGTTAGTGGTATAGTATCTGAACAGATCAATATCTGATCTGATCAGATCTATACTAGCGTCCCCAGCAGTTTAGGGTTCCCAAAAATGCAGTGTTAGCGGGATCAGCCCAGATACCTACTAGCACCTGCGTTTTGCCCCTCCGTCCAGCCCAGGCCACCCAAGTGCAGTATCGATCGATCACGGTCACTTACAAAACACAACACACATAACTGCAGCGTTCGCAGAGACAGGCCTGATCCCTGCGACTCCAGTGCTGTAGGAGGTGATTTCACCACCACAGTTAAAAAAAAAAAAAAAAAAACATATATGCCCAAGCATGGGGGCAGCAGGGGAGGAGGAGCGATTTTGCTCCTAATGCCGCGTACATACGGTCAAAATTCCGACGGAGGCTTGCCCGTGGAAAAGTCCGACCATGTGTGTGCGGCATAACTTTTGCGGGAGGAAGCCCCCATGCTTTGGCATATATAAATGGTGCATGTATGCCCATCATTAGAAGTGGGTGGATGAAGGGAGGTATTCTATTGGTGGGCATACCCACCGATCAATCTCTTTTTTTTCATTCAGCCAACAGGCTGCATGAAAAAAAAGATTACAATACATGTCCAACAAGGACCAGCAACGTACTGGTATGTTGCTGGACTTTGAATGGTTATACCAGAATGATGCCTGCAGGTTTAGGTATCATCTTGGTATCATTCTTTTCAGCCAGCGGCCGGCTTTCAATTAAAAGCAATCCTAGCGGCTAATTAGCCTCTGGACTGCTTTTACAAGCAGTGGGAGGGAATGTCCCCCCCCCAGATATAAAAAGCGCCATTGGGAAATTGGGAAAGCATTTTATCACACCGATCTTGGTGTGATCAGATGCTTTGAAGGCAGAGGAAAGATCTAGGGTCTAATAGACCCCAGTTTTTTCAAAAAAAGAATACCTGTCACTACCTATTGCTATCATAGGGGATATTTACATTCCCTGAGATAACAATAAAAATGAAAAAAAAAAAAAAAAATATGGAAGGAACAGTTTAAAAATAAAATAAAAAATAAAATTAATAATAATAAAAAATAAAAAAAAGCACCCCTGTCCCGCCCTGCTCTTGCACAATGGCGAACGCAAGCGTCGGTCTGGCGTCATATGTAAACAGCAATTGCATCATGCATGTGAGGTATCACCGCAAAGGTCAGATCGAGGGCAGTAATTTTAGCTGTAGACCTCCTCTGTAAATCTAACGTGGTAACCTGTAAAGGCTTTTAAAAGCTTTTAAAAATGTATGTAGTTTGTCGCCACTGCGCGTTTGTGCAAAATTTTAAAGCATGTTGTGTTTGGTATCTATGTACTCGGCCTAAGATCATCTTTTTTATTTCATCAAACATTTGGGCAATATAGTGTGTTTTAGTGCATTAAAATGTAAAAAAAGTGTATTTTTTCCCCAAAAAATGCGTTTGAAAAATCGCTGCGCAAATACTGTGTGGAAAAAAAAATGCTTTAAAAAAATATATAATGTTTGAGGGTTCAACATAATTTTCTTGCAAAAAAAATAAATATGTTTTCATGTAAACAAAAAGTGTCAGAAAGGGCTTTGTCTTCAAGTGGTTAGAAGAGTGTGTGACATAAGCTTCCTAATGTTGTGCATAAAATGCCAGGACAGTTCAAACCCCCCCCCAAATGACCCCATTTTGGAAAGTAGACACCCCAAGCTATTTGCTGAGAGGCATGTCGAGTCCATGGAATATTGTATATGTTGACACAAGTTGCGGAAAAAAGACAATTTATTTTATATTTCTATTTTTTTGCACAAAGTTGTCACTAAATGATATATTGCTCAAACATGCCATGGACATATGTGGAATTACACCCCAAAATACATTCTGTTGCTTCTCCTGAGTACGGGGATACCACATGTGTGAGACTTTTTGGGAGCCTAGCTGCGTACGGGGCCCCAAAAACCAAGCTCCTTCAGGCTTTCTAAGGGTGTAAATTTTTGATTTCACTCCTCACTATCACAGTTTCGCATGGCACAAAACCTTCCCAAATGACCCCATTTTGGAAAGTAGACACCCCAAGCTATTTGCTGAGAGGTATGGTGAGTATTTTGCAGATCTCGCTTTTTGTCACAAAGTTTTGAAAATTTAAAAAAATAAATATATTTGCTTTCTTCATTTTCAAAAACAAATGAGAGCTGTAAAATACTCACCATGCCTCTCAGCAAATAGCTTGGGGTGTCTACTTTCCAAAATGGGGTCATTTGGGTGCAATTCCACATATAACTGTAGCGGGGTCTCCTTTAAGGCCCCGGGACTACAGTACCCAGAGCCCCATTTGGCCTCAGGGCGGAGGTTCCGCCGCAGAGACTCATGGGGGAGGTTATTTAAGAGGGAGGCGGGGGGAAGCTCGGTCTCTTGGGACAACGCGCTTCAAGCAACAAGTCATCCTGCGCGGATCTGCTGTGGGGTAAGGCCTGAAGCCTAAGGCCTTACCTGAAGTCCAAAGAGCCTTTCACCGTCCTGCGGAGCCTGGGTGGATCCTGGATCGTCAGTGTAGGACTCCAGTTGGATCGGGGACCCGATCGGTTGCAGACACTGTGTGCGACGGACACACGCGGTGGAAGACCCAGGCTGGGATCGCGCCTGGAACGGTGAGCGGGCACCTGCCCATATCCTTAGACTGAGTTATATTCAGGCCTATAGACTGCCTAGGCCCACTGTTCGCTCACCAGTGTTCTTTGGGGGTCCGGTAGTTGGGACAGAGTTGAAGTGCCTACCACCTCCTGTTTGCATACTGCTGCTACGAGTTACCTCCTTTTTGGATTACAATTGGTTCATTTCTTCAAGTGCACCAACGAAAGCTGGCCGGTGAAGAAAATCTTACTCCCTTAGGGAAAGGGGACTATTTCATACACCGTCAGGCCTGACATAGGTGGGGAAAGTTATAAAGTTTGTGTTGCTGTGTCTTAGGGCGCGTGCGCCGTAATAGCTCCGCGTGGTGGATACTGCGCGGCGCCATATTATAGTGCTGCCTCTGTAGCATTGGTTGATACAGGGTTCTGCAGACCCATGTAAGTGTTGCATGTCATGTTTTATGCCACCATTTTATAGTAAAGCTATTACTTGTTCATATTCCTGCCTCAGAGTGTTGTTTGTCTATTTAGGAACTGTTAAGTATCATACACCTGAGAGTGATAGGAAGCTATCCCTAGACTAACTGTGCCAGAGTGGGTCGAGTCAGATTGCCGGGGGTTGGCGGTGCTGTATACAGGGCCAGAGAAAACAAACCAGCGGCTCTCTTAACTGGGGGTAGCGCTACACGTGGGGGCTCTTGAGTCTGGGATTCTGTTGCAGCAAATAGCAGCCAAAAGGTACCAGCATGGACCCACTAGAAATAGCAGAGTGGTGCACAGTAGTAAAAACAGATCCACGTGAAGTAGTGATCATAGAACTTGCAGGGACCTGGCAAGATGATGCAGTGAAACAGTTAGTGGTGTCACTGTCCCCGCAACAAAAAGCATACATAGTGGATGTCAGTAGGCTTGTGCAATTCGTTTCGTAACAAATCGAAATTCGTCTGAATTTAGCAACTTTCGGACATTCGGAAGCATTCGAATTTCCGAACAAAGCAATTACGAATAAAACCGAATCCGAAATAAATGATACCGCAAAATAGCGAATGCCCGAATGTCTTCGGCATAATTCGTTATGAAAAAAGTTACGAATGTACGAATCCATTCGAAGCACAATAACACTCACTCTGCTCTCTGCTTCTCCCTCACCATGCTGAACTCCCTCTCAAAATGGTGTACAGGGGCAGAGGCTATAGCCGCATGAAAAAACGAAAGTAAAATACGAGATTTCGAATCCATTCGAAGCACAATAACACTCTGCTCTGCTCTCTGCTTCTCCCTCACCGTGCTGAACCCTCTCAAAATGGTGTACAGGGGCGGAGCCTATAGCCGCATGTAAAAAACGAAAGTAAAATACGAGATTTCGAATCGTTACAAATAACCGCTATGTATTTAGAAAAGTACAAATCCATTCGAAGCACATTAGGCATAATAGGCAGCGTCGTTGTGAGAGAGACGCGGAAAATTACGAATCAACGAACCCAAAAAAAGTTACGAAAGTAGGAGTTGTGTCCAGAATCAACGAAAAACAACGTACTCTACCGAAAGTACGAATTATAAAGCAACAAAAAATTCAACGAAAAATGTCGCTTGCGAAAATACGAATTAGTCCGAACACGAAAAATCCCGTCTAGCAAAATTACGAATGATTACGAATCAACAGGACCGGAAAGAAACGAACCGAAACGGAACAAATTTTTCCGTTGTGCACAAGAAGCGAACCGAAACGGAACGAATTTTGCCGTTGTGCACAAGTCTAGATGTCAGATCAGAACCTCCCATGACATATGTACTGGTGAAGTGGAAGGATGGAGCCCCAGAAGACTTCAAGAAGCCGAGCATAGAAACGGCGGATAAACAAATCTTTAAGTTAATACGCGCTCCACCCTACTTAAAAGATGTCAAGACAGATAAATCCTGGGTCGCCACAGGGCGCTCTCAGCACAGAATTATGCGCGGTCCTAGGGGAAATCATAGCGCGCTGCAAGAAAGATCCTGCGGATTACCAAACGTCAGGATACCGGAAGCTTAGAATGTTTTCAGGAAGGAAGCCTGTACCTTCAGGAGAGGAAGGATTTGAGGAGTGGTTAGATGGCGCTACTCAGGCATTAGAAGAGTGGGAAGTCCCAGACCACAGAAAGAAGCAGAGAATTGCTGAGAGCTTAAAGGGGCCTGTCCTAGAGGCCATACGCAACCTTAAGATGAGCAAGAAAGACTGTGTTGCGCAAGACTATCTAGACATTCTGCAGAATGTGTTTGGAGGAACAGAAAAGATCACTGAGCTTACCTACCAACTAGAGCACTGCTACCAGAAGGCAGGGGAGAAGCTATCAGAGTTTATGATGCGCCTAGATAAAATACTGCACAAGATGATCGTAAAGAAGGGGATTGACCCGAAGAAGGTGGATGAGGCCCGGGTCCAGCAGGTCATGAGAGGATCTCAACCCCTGGATCCCATCGCACTGGCGCTACGTACAAGACAGGACGGGAAGAGCCTGGGGTACCCTGACTTGATCCGAGTAGTCAGAGAAGAAGAAGCTATGCTGGAGGAGAAGAAAAGGAGCCAACCAGTTGAGCTGGTGCAGCCCCCTCCAGTGATGGTCAGGGCCGCCACGACCTTAGAAAGAGACGCAGAGGTGGATACCTTAAAGTCACAGATGTCCCAAGTGCTGGGAATGTTGACCTCCCTGATGGAAAAGGAGTCAAGGGTACCTGAGAGGAACAGCCCAAGGAAGGAGTTGTTTCCAAATACTTCAGCACCCGCATCCCTGGAAGATAGGGGGGATATGATCTGTTTAAACTGTGGAGGAGTTGGTCACGCGGCCAGAGTGTGTTCCAGTCCCAAAAAGAGGAAGATGAACAACCGCAAGCCGCCGGAAAACTTCAGCGGGCCCCAGTGAAGGAGTCAACCGGGTGCCCATCATCCTTACGGAACTCCACACTGAATGCAGAAGCAACAGAGTTTATCCCTTCCTGTCCTTGGTTGGATGCTTGGGAAAGTGCCAGTGAACCATCTGTAAAGGAAGATCCAAGAGAAGCCATGTACCTTCCTGCTCCGGAGCCGGATGTTCCTGAGGAAGGGGGAAGTCCTGAGTTAGCAACAGAAGAAGAGTCTGCTCCAACAGAAAGCCCAAGAGGACAGAGGAAGCGGAGGGCAATAAAACCTCCCAGGAGACTAACCTACCCACAGATGGGTGAAAGTGCGGAAGACACTGTAGTCACTGCTAGAAGGAGTATGAAAGACCATGACCCTCCCGCTGTTTATTTGGTGGGAGGCAGCCCCAGCTCACTCTCTGGCACAGTTAGGCAGGATACTAATGTTAATGTGTCCTGTGGGCAGAGGAGTTCACTGCCTCGTTTTTGGTGGGAATTTCCTCTGCCGACATCATATGAAGGATTGATGGATGTTGTGAGATCTGTAGTTGGAGATTATGTTATCTTTGGGGACCAAAGAGTTCAAGTGGGGGGAGTGTGTAGCGGGGTCTCCTTTAAGGCCCCGGGACTACAGTACCCAGAGCCCCATTCGGCCTCAGGGTGGAGGTTCCGCCACAGAGACTCATGGGGGAGGTTATTTAAGAGGGAGGCGGGGGAAGCTCGGTCTCTTGGGACAACGCGCTTCAAGCAACAAGTCATCCTGCGCGGATCTGCTGTGGGGTAAGGCCTGAAGCCTAAGGCCTTACCCGAAGTCCAAAGAGCCTTTCACCGTCCTGCGGAGCCTGGGTGGATCCTGGATCGTCAGTGTAGGACTCCAGTTGGATCAGGGACCCGATTGGTTGCAGACGCTGTGTGCGACGGACACACGCGGTGGAAGACCCAGGCTGGGATCGCGCCTGGAACGGTGAGCGGGCACCTGCCCATATCCTTAGACTGAGTTATATTCAGGCCTATAGACTGCCTAGGCCCACTGTTCGCTCACCAGTGTTCTTTGGGGGTCCGGTAGTTGGGACAGAGTTGAAGTGCCTACCCCCCCTGTTTGCATACTGCTGCTACGAGTTACCACCTTTTTGGATTACAATTGGTTCATTTCTTCAAGTGCACCAACGAAAGCTGGCCGGTGAAGAAAATCTTACTCCCTTAGGGAAAGGGGACTATTTCATACACTGTCAGGCCTGACAAAGTTATAAAGTTTGTGTTGCTGTGTCTTAGGGCGCGCACGCCATAATAGCTCCGTGTGGTGGATACTGCGCGGCGCCATATTATAGTGCTGCCTCTGTAGCATTGGTTGATACAGGGTTCTGCAGACCCATGTAAGTGTTGCATGTCATGTTTTATGCCACCATTTTATAGTAAAGCTATTACTTGTTCATATTCCTGCCTCAGAGTGTTGTTTGTCTATTTAGGAACTGTTAAGTATCATACACCTGAGAGTGATAGGAAGCTATCCCTAGACTAACTGTGCCAGAGTGGGTTGAGTTAGATTGCCGGGGGTTGGCGGTGCTGTATACAGGGCCCGAGAAAACAAACCAGCGGCTCTCTTAACTGGGGGTAGCGCTACATAACCATGGCATGTGTGAGCAATATATCAATTAGTGACAACTTTTTGTAATTTTTATTTTTTATTTATGTCATTATTCAATCACTTGGGACAAAAAAAAAATATTCAATGGGCTCAACATGCCTCTCAGCAATTTCCTTGGGGTGTCTACTTTCTAAAATGGGGTCATTTGGGGGGGGGGGGTTTGGTGCTATTTTGGCATTTTATGGCCTTCGAAACTGTGATAGGTAGTGAGGAGTGAAATAAAAAATTTGCGCCCTTAGAAATCCTGAAGGCGGTGCTTGGATTTCGGGGGCCCGTACGCGGCTAGGCTCCTAAAAAGTCCCACACATGTGGTATCCCCGTACTCAGGAGAAGCAGCAAAATGTATTTTGGGGTGCAATTCCACATATAACCATGGCATGTGTGAGCAATATATCATTTAGTGACAACGTTTTGTAATTTTTTATTTATTTAATTTTTTTTGTCATTATTCAATCACTTGGGACAAAAAAATTAATATTCAATGGGCTCAACATGCCTCTCAGCAATTTTCTTGGGGTGTCTACTTTCCAAAATGGGGTCATTTGGGGGGGGTTTGTACTGCCCTGCCATTTTAGCACCTCAAGAAATGAGATAGGCAGTCATAAATTAAAAGCTGTGTAAATTCCAGAAAATGTACCTAGTTTGTAGACGCTATAACTTTTGCGCAAACCAATAAATATATGCTTATTGACATTTTTTTTACATTTTACTAAAGACATGTGGCTGAATACATTTTGGCCTAAATGTACGACTAAAATTTAGTTTATTCGATTTTTCTTATAACAAAAAGTAGAAAATATGTTTTTTTTAAAAATTTTCGGTCTTTTTCCGTTTATATCGCAAAAAAAAAAAAATCGCAGAGGCAATCAAATACCAATAAAAGAAAGCTCTATTTGTGGGAAGAAAAGGACGCAAATTTCGTTTAGGTACAACATTGCATGTCCGCACAATTTCCAGTTAAAGCAGCGCAGTGCCAAATTGTGAAATCACCTCTGGTCATTATGGTCCGTATTGGTCCGGTCATTAAGTGGTTAATTGAGACAGGTACACATTATAGAGGGAAATGTATATAGTAGCTGTGTGTATGTTTACACCTGCATATATATTGCTGTTATAATACAATGTGTGTGTGTGTGTGTGTGTGTGTGTGTGTATTGAGGGGAGGGGTGAATACACATGCATAAATGCTTCCATCTGTGCAAAGTACACTGAGAGCCATTTTAAACTTCTAAACCTTAAAAACTAAGTTCATCTTAATTGAAAAATGATAAACACATATTTTTGCAAAATTTATTATTCTTTCCCCAGGAGCCTGCAAAGCATTGCAATCAGTGGTTTGCGGGTGCAAAATGTCAGGCTCCCTTTACAACCACTTTATGCTACAGGTAAGCCTATAATAAGGCTTACCTGTAGCTACCCAGGATATCTCCTAAACCTGCACATTTTAGGAGATATCCCCTGTGACAGGGGTCACTTTGGGCACAGGGTGAGCAAGAAAATAATGGACATTAAGAATATGTCTTGGATTGCTTTAAAATGGGACAGTGAGTAGTGCGCATGGGCGAGGCTCCTAAGATGGCCACTTGAGCCAAGAGCTCCGCTCCATCCCTCCACAGCGGTGCCAATAGCGGCAAACACGGTGGCGGTTCTGCCCTCATTTCGACACAGCTGACTACCGGAAGACCAGAGAACATCCCCAGCTTACCTAATCCTATTTTTTAGAGGTTTTCAGGCCGTTATTTGGCTTACTAATGACGGATGTAAAATCCAAGATGGCCGCTGCATCACAGCATTTGATCCCTGATCCGCCATTTCTGACTGAAAGACGACAGAATACCTGCTCTTCCATTGCGAAGTTCTCCTCAGGAACTCAAGAGGTACTTACTCAGGTAATTACCACCACTCCAACTACATCTGGAACCATAAATAACCTCTCTGCCTCAGAATATGGCCTTACTGCATTGGGGCATGACACTGCTATTCAGGCCATTTCTTTTACCTCAGACGCTTGTCAGGGAATAGAGGCTTATCAAATGGCGGACTTATTTCAGAAATTCTCTGACTTACTTGACAAAGGTCTGGCACAAACTGCTAATAAAAGCACAAGGGATCTGAAAGCAGATTTTCAAAGCTTGGGCTCTAGAATTGACTTTATTGAAAATAAAATCGATGAAACTGCTGCAGCTACTAATCAAAATATGGAACATATCAACACAGTTCAGGAACAACTGGATATTGCATTGTCTAAAATCAATGAACTCGAAAATAGGTCCCGCAGATACAATGTCAGAATTAGGGAACTTCCTGAATCTGTAATTGATATACCCAAAGCGGTCTAGGACTTATTTAGAAATATGGTTCCTAATACCCCACTTAACCGACTGGAACTGCATAGGGCACACAGAGCCCTGTGACCACCTAGGAAGGATGGCAATCCGAGGGACATTATTGTCAAGCCTCATTTCTATGCAGTGAAGGAAGATATTATGAAGCAAGCTAGATCTTCTCCACAAGTGACATACCAGGGTCATTCAATTCAATTGTTTGCTGATCTTTCTCCGTCCACTATACAGCGCAGGAGGTCATTGAAACCTTTATTGTTAATCCTCACTAAAAGGGATATCAGATACAGATGGGCCTTTCCATTCGCTGTTAGATTTACTATCAACGGGAAATCCTATTCTTTCTCCAACTTTCAAGAAGGTGAAAAGTTTTTCTTACAACTGAAATTAATCTCGCATGAGGCAGAAATGGATACTTCTCCGCACAGTTCTGGATCATCTAAAAGACCAACGCCGACTAGTCAAAATTCTCCCCAATGGAACAAAGGAAGAGCTAAGAAAATGAAGGATGCTGGCCCTACTTGATTTGATTGTATTGTCTGTTTTTTTTTCTTCCCTTAATTCTCGTTTGGACCGAGGGTCCAACTTTTTCCCTTTGGGGAAGTCTGTCGATTGTTCTCCCCCTTCCGCATTTTTTGTGCCCCTAGTGACTTAGATTTACAACAACAACAACCTGTCCTATCTTATTTAACCACTTAACGACCGCTCACTGTATATATACGTCGGCAGAATGGCACCGACAGGCACAATCACGTACAGTGTACGTGATCGCCTTTGTACAGTTGGGGGGTCCGATCGGACCCCCCTCCTATACAGTGAGTGGCCGTTTATCGTTGGGGAGCGATCAGAGATGAGGGGGTGACCATTCGATTTCGGCCACCCCCTCGCGATCGCTCCCGGCCAATGAAAATGCTTCCTCCGCCATGTGATGTAAACACAGGCAGGAGGAAGTGATGTTATCTCCCTCGCGGCGGTCTTTTAGATTCCGGCGCCGAGGAGAGAGGAAGCAAGTTAGTGCACCAACAGTCCACTGACACTTAGGTACACATAGGCACACATTTCACCCCCCAGTCACCCCCAGATCACCCTACAGCCCCCAATCACAGTGTCACTGATTGCAGTGATCATTTATTTTACTGATCACTGCATTTAGTGTCATCTGTGATAGTAAAAAGTTGCAGGGCAGTTAGGTTTAGGCCCCTTTAGGTCCAGGGTAGCCCCCTAACCCCCCCTAATAAAGGTTTAACCCCTTGATCGCCCCCCAGGTAACCCTTTCACCCCCTAACGCCAGCGTCACTAAGCGATCGTATTTTCGATCGCTGTATTTAGTGCCGGTGGTGCCCTAGATAGCCAGTTATTTATTTTTAGTTTCGCCGCAGGTTTTTAGAGCGTCAGGTACCCCCATATATTATTTTAACCCCCTGATTGCCTCTAGAGTTAACCCTTTCACCAGTGATCACCGTATAAGCGTCACTGGTGACACTGGTTACCCAGTTAGTTATTTAGTTATTTAGGTAACCCGTCAGGTTTTTATATAGCGTCGGGTACCCCCATATTTAACCTAAAATAAAGGTTTTAACCCCCTGATTGCCCCTAGTTAACCCTTTCACCAGTGATCACCATATAAAGGTTACGGGTGACGCTGGTTGGTTAGTTTGCTTTTTATAGCATCAGGGCACCCGCCGTATATAACCCAATAAAGGTTTAACCCCCTGATCGCCCGGCGGGTGAGATCAATTAGGTTTTAGCGCCAGAGAGGGTCTGCGTCACCCAAGGCAGCGTTAGGTTAGTGCCAGTAACGCTAACACCCACGTGCAAAGCATACACCTCCCTGAGTGGTATAGTATCTGATCAGATCTATACTAGCGTCCCCAGAGGTTTAGGGTTCTCAAAAACGCAGTGTTAGCGGGATCAGCCCAGATACCTGCTAGCACCTGCGTTTAGCCCCTCCGCCCAGCCCAGCCCAGCCCACCCAAGTGCAGTATCGATTGATCACTGTCACTTACCAAACACAAAACACATAACTGCAGCGTTCGCAGAGACAGTCCTGATCCCTGCGACCGCTAACAGTTTTTTTGTAGCGTTTGATATATTTGCTGACGACAGTCGGGTGCTTTTTTTCCTGTGAATCTTACTAGTGTACCCCTAAATTTAGAGCCCAAAATGGCAAGACGAAGGTACACTAGTAAAGAGGCCTACGAGATTCTGAGCATGACAGATAGTGAAGAGGGGGTCACGTATCTGTCAGATTCAGGCTCAGAATATCTTCCCGTAGAAGACAGTGACGTCAGCGGCCCCACGTCAGATAGCTCTGACGACGAAGTTGAGGTCCCTGCTAAGGTCAGGCGTACCCGATCCCGATCTTCTGAGGTTGTTGAGGAGCAAGAACTGCAGGGCTCTCGTATCATGGAGCAGAGTAGTACTAGCGCCGCTATTCCTTCTGGTGAATTGGCAAGCACCAGCGGTCTAGTACAGCCTGGGCGTACATCCA
Organism: Rana muscosa; assembly: GCA_029206835.1. Lineage (NCBI taxonomy): Eukaryota > Metazoa > Chordata > Amphibia > Anura > Ranidae > Rana > Rana muscosa. Next base: position 477,566,292 of record CM055117.1, on the reverse strand, counting down.
GCACTGCAATATCACTTGGTGATGTGGCGAGTCCCATAATTGCAGTTCAAGCTGGAGAGGTGGCAAGCACAAGTAGTGTCCCGCTGCCACCAATAAGAAGACAAAGGCAGGCCCGTCGTGCCCATAGTGCCCTTCCTGCAGAATTCGCCTATCCTGATTGGGTCCCCACCACTTCTGCAGAACCCGTACTTCCCCCATTCACTGCCCAACCCGGTATTCAGGTGGAAACAGCTGATTTTATGCCAATTGACTATTATTCGCTGTTTTTCACGGAAGATCTCTATAGATCTATTGTGGACCAGAGTAATTTATATGCTGGTCAATTCATCGCCGCTAATCCCCAGTTGCCTTCCATTGCCAAAGATTGGAAACCAATCACGGTTTCCGAATTTAAGACCTTTCTGGGCCTTTCCCTCAACATGGGCACACATAAATTCCCTTCATTGCGTGCTTATTGGTCCACGCACCCAATTGACCACATGCCCGTGTTCTCTGCCTCCATGCCCAGGAAACGATATGAGCAGATTTTGCGGTTCATGCACTTCAACGACAATAAACTTTGTCGTCCACGTGGGGACCCTGAATACGACCGGCTCTATAAAATTCGGCCCCTCATAAACCACTTCAACGAACGTTTTGCAGCCTTGTTTATTCCCGATCAAGCTGTCTGCATTGATGAGTCCCTGATTAAATTTTCTGGCCGCTTGGCTTTCAAGCAGTACCTTCCCAGCAAGCGTACCAGATACGGGGTCAAGCTCTATAAGTGCTGTGACAGGGCAACAGGCTATGTATGGAGCTTTATGGTTTATGAGGGAAAAGATAGTCAGGTTGAGCTGGTCAACTGCCCGGATTACATAGGGAGCGCTGGCAAGATAGTGTGGAAATTGGTGTCACCCTTATTCGGAAAGGGGTACCACTTGTATGTGGACAATTATTACATGAGCGTGCCACTGTTTAGTCACTTGTTTGATCATCAGATTGGAGCATGTGGCACCGTGCGACCTAATCGCCGGGGCTTTCCCCAGCGGCTTGTAGATGCCCGTCTTAGGCTGGGGGAGAGAGCCTGCGTAAAGTGTAATAACTTGCTCGCTATGAAGTGGAGGGACAATAAGAATGTTTTCCTTCTTACCTCCCTTCATGCAGACACGACAGTCCAAATTCGTATGGCGACTGGTGTTGTGGAGAAACCCCTCTGTGTCCACGAATATAACAAAAATATGGGAGGGGGTGGACCTCAACGACCAGTTGTTGGCGCCGTATCTAATTGACCGTAAGGCGAGACGCTGGTACAAAAAAGTGTCTCTATCCTTATTTCAATTGGCTTTGCTGAACACTCATGTGCTATACAGAGCTTCAGGCGGGACGTTATCTCTTCTAAAATTCCAGAATGAGATTGTCACAGAACTCCTGTATCCAGGCGGTTCTGCACCTCACCATCCCCTACCAAATGCAGTAAGCCAGCTGCATGAGAGGCATTGTACGCATGTCCTCCCGAGTACCCCTACCCAACGAGCCCCCCAAAAAAGATGTCGTGTCTGTAGCAAGCGCGGATTTAGGCGTGACACCCGTCATTATTGTCCACTCTGTCCTGACAAACCTGGTCTTTGCCTTGGTGAATGTTTTGAACGCTACCACTCAAAAGTGAAGTTTTAGCGTAGGGTACAGCATTTCACAGACTAGGACACACTTACACAGGGTCTCCCAAGATGCCATTACATTTTGAGAGACCCGAACCATTACAGTTGTTAAAGTTACAAAAAAAAAGTGTAAAAAAGAAAAAAAAAAAAACGTAAAAACCAAAAACACAAAAAAATATAAAATAAAAAAAAACAAAAATAGTTGTCGTTTTATTGTTCTCTCTCTCTCTCTATTTTCTCTCTATTTTTCTGCTCTTTTTTACTGTATTCCATTCTGCAATGTTTTATCATGCTTGCTTTTCAGGTATGTAATTTTTTGTTTTCAGGTGCGCCATTCAACTGCAGCGCGGAATTATTTATCTTGACAGCAACAGCGTTTGCTCCCACGATACATAAAGCCGTGACTCCAGTGCTGTAGGAGGTGATTTCACCACCACAGTTAAAAAAAAAAAGAGCATATATGCTGAAGCATGGGGGCAGCAGGGACGGAGGAGCGATTTTGCTCCTAATGCCGCGTACATACGGTCGAAATTCTGACGGAGGCTTGCCCGTGGAAAAGATTGACCGTGTGTACGCGGCATAACCTTTTATGCCGCGTACATACGGTCGAAATTTCGACAAAGGCTTGCCCGTGGAAAAGTCCGACCGTGTGTACGCGGCATAACTTTTTTGCGGGAGGATGCCCCCATGCTTCGGCATATATATATTTTAGGCACAGGTTGCGTTAAAAAAATGTTTTATTTTTTACTAGGTTTTGTTTTGGTATTTGCTTTGCAGGTATGGTATGGTAAGCTCTTACTGTTGTACTGTAATGTTACTTTGTTTTAATGTTAACCATCATTTGCTTGTCAGGTACACCATTTAGTTGCATCGCGGATTTATTTATCTTGACAGCAACAGCGTTTGCTCCCACGATACATAAAGCCGTGACTCCAACGCTGTAGGAGGTGATTTCACCACCACAGTTAAAAAAAGAGCATATATGCCGAAGCATGGGGGCAGCAGGGGCGGAGGAGCGATTTTGCTCCTAATGCCGCGTATATACGGTCGAAATTCCGACGGAGGCTTGCCCGTGGAAAAGTTCGACCGTGTGTACGCGGCATAACCTTTTATGCCGCGTACATACGGTCAAAATTCCGACGAAGGCTTGCCCGTGGAAAAGTCCGACCGTGTGTACGCGGCATAACTTTTTTGCGGGAGGATGCCCCCATGCTTCGGCATATATGCCCATCATTAGAAGTGGGTGGATGAAGGGAGGTATTCTAATGGTGGGCATACCCACCGATCAATCTCTTTTTTTCGTTCAGCCAACAGGCTGCATGAAAAAAAAGATTACAATACATGTCCAACAAGGACCAGCAACGTACTGGTATGTTGCTGGACTTTGAATGTTTATACCAGAATGATGCCTGCAGGTTTAGGTATCATCTTGGTATCATTCTTTTCAGCCAGTGGCCGGCTTTCATGTAAAAGCAATTCTAGCAGATAATTAGCCTCTAGACTGCTTTTACAAGCAGTGGGAGGGAATGCCCCCCCCCCGGATATAAACAGCGCCATTGGGAAATTGGGAAAGCATTTTATCACACCGATCTTGGTTTGGTCAGATGCTTTGAGGGCAGAGGAAAGATCTAGGGTCTAACCCCCCATTTTTTTTCAAAAAAAGGAGTACCTGTCACTACTTATTGCTATCATAGGGGATATTTACATTCCCTGAGATAACAATAAAAATGATAAAAATAAATAAATATGGAAGGAACAGTTTAAAAATAAAATAAAAAAGCAAAATAAATAATAAAAAAAAAAAAAAAAAAAAAAAAAAGCACCGCTGTCCCCCCCCCCTGCTCTTGCGCAAAGGCAAACGCAAGCGTCGGTCTAGCGTCATATGTAAACAGCAATTGCATCATGCATGTGAGGTATCACCGCGAAGGTCAGATCGAGGGCAGTAATTTTAGCAGTAGACCTCCTCTGTAAATCTAACGTGGTAACCTGTAAAGGCTTTTAAAAATGAATGTAGTTTCTCGCCGCTGCGCGTTTGTGCGCAATTTAAAAGCATGTCGTGTTTGGTATCCATGTACTCGGCCTAAGATCATCTTTTTTATTTCATCAAACATTTGGGCAATATAGTGTTTTTTAGTGCATTAAAAAAAAAAAAAAAAAAAAAAAGTGTGTTTTTCCCCCAAAAAATTCGTTTGAAAAATCGCTGCGCAAATACTGTGTGGAAAAAAAAATGCAACACCCACTATTTTAATCTGTAGGGCCTTTGCTTTAAAAATATATACAGGCATACCCCACTTTTAAGTACACAATGGGACCAGAGCATGTATGTAAAACGAAAATGTACTTAAAGTGAAACAATACCTTTTTTCACTTCTAGGGTGTAGTGGGGGTCTCAGTGGCTGTAGTGGGGGTCTCAGTGGCTGTAGTGGGGGTCTCAGTGGCTGTAGTTGAGGTGTCAGGGGCACACTGGAACAGGGCAGGCTATGCTCCCGGAGCTTCACCTCTTTCTACTGCGGCTGCAAAATGTATGTACAGTACTTGTGAGGCACTTTACATACACTCGCGGGTATGTCCTTACTCGCGAGTATATGTAAAGTGAGTGTACTTAAAGTGGGGTATGCCTGCATAATTTTTGGGGGTTCAACATAATTTTCTTGCAAAAAAAAATATGTTTTCATGTAAACAAAAAGTGTCAGAAAGGGCTTTGTCTTCAAGTGGTTAGAAGAGTGGATGATGTGTGACATAAGCTTCCTAATGTTGTGCATAAAATGCCAGGACAGTTCAAAACCCCCCCAAATGACCCCATTTTGGAAAGTAGACACCTCAAGCTATTTGCTGAGAGGCATGTTGAGCCCATTGAATATTTTTTTTTGCCCCAAGTGATTGAATAATGACAAAAAAAAAAAAAATGTACAAAAAGTTGTCACTAAATTATATATTGCTCAAACATGCCATGGTTATATGTGGAATTGCACCCCAAAATACATTCTGTTGCTTCTCCTGAGTACGGGGATACCACATGTGTGAGACATTTTGGGAGCCTAGCCGCGTACAGGACCCCGAAAACCAAGCACCGCCTTCAGGATTTCTATGGGTGTAAATTTTTGATTTCACTCCTCACTGCCTATCACAGTTTTGGAGGCCATGGAATGCCCAGATGGCACAAAACCCCCCCAAATGACCCCATTTTGGAAAGTAGACACCCCAAGCTATTTGCTGAGAGGTATGTTGAGTATTTTGCAGATCTCGCTTTTTGTCACAAAGTTTTAAAAATTGAAAAAAGAAAAAAAAATATGTCTTTCTTCATTTTCAAAAACAAATGAGAGCTGTAAAATACTCACCATGCCTCTCGGCAAATAGCTTGGGGTGTCTACTTTCCAAAATGGGGTCATTTGTGGGGGTTTTGGGCTATCTTGGCATTTTATGGCCTTCAAAACTGTGATAGGTAGTGAGGAGTGAAATCAAAAATTTGTGCCCTTAGAAATCCTGAAGGCGGTGCTTGGTTTTCGGGGGCCAGTACGCGGCTAGGCTCTCAAAAAATCCCACACATGTGGTATCCCCGTACTCAGGAGAAGCAGCCAAATGTATTTTGGGGTGCAATTCCGCATATAACCATGGCATGTTTGAGCAATATATCATTTAGTGACAACTTTTTGTACATTTTTTTTTTCTTTTTGTCATTATTCAATCACTTGGGACAAAAAAAAAATATTCAATGGGCTCAACATGCCTCTCAGCAATTTCCTTGGGGTGTCTACTTTCCAAAATGGGGTAATTTTGGGGGGTTTTGTGCTATCTTGGCATTTTATGGCCTTCAAAACTGTGATAGGTAGTGAGGAGTGAAATCAAAAATTTACGCCCTTAGAAATCCTGAAGGTGGTGCTTGGATTTTGGGGCCCCGTACCCGGCTAGGCTCCCAAAAAGTCCCACACATGTGGTATCCCCGTACTCAGGAGAAGCAGCAGAATGTATTTTGGGGTGCAATTCCACATATAACCATGGCATGTGTGAGCAATATATCATTTAGTGACAACTTTTTGTACATTTTTTCTTTTTTTTTTCTTTTTGTCATTATTCAATCATTTGGGACAAAAAAAAAAAATATTCAATGGGCTCAACATGCCTCTCAGCAAATAGCTTGGGGTGTCTACTTTCCAAAGTGGGGTCATTTGGGGGGGTTTGTGCCATCTTGGCATTTTATGGCCTTCAAAACTGTGATAGGTAGTGAGGAGTGAAATCAAATATTTATGCCCATAGAAACCTTGAAGGCGGTGCTTGGTTTTTGGGGTCCCGTATGCGACTAGGCTCCCAAAAAGTCCCACACATGTGGTATCCCCGTACTCAGGAGCAGCAGAATGTATTTTGGGGTGCAATTCCACATATAACCATGTCATGTGTTAGCAATATATCATTTAGTGACAATTTTGTAATTTTTTTTTTTGTCATTATTCAATCACTTGGGACAAAAAAAAATATTCAATGGGCTCAACATGCCTCTCAGCAATTTCCTTGGGGTGTCTACTTTCCAAAATGGGGTCATTTGGGGGGGTTTGTACTGCCCTGCCATTTTAGCACCTCAAGAAATGAGATAGGCAGTCATAAATTAAAAGCTGTGTAAATTCCAGAAAATGTACCCTAGTTTGTAGACGCTATAACTTTTGCGCAAACCAATAAATATACGCTTATTGACATTTTTTTTACTAAAAACATGTGGCTGAATACATTTTGGCCTAAATGTATGACTACAATTGAGTTTATTCAATTTTTCTTATAACAAAAAGTAGAAAATATCATTTTTTTTCAAATTTTCGGTCTTTTTCCGTTTATATCGCAAAAAATCAAAATCGCAGAGGCAATCAAATACCATTAAAAGAAAGCTCTATTTGTGGGAAGAAAAGGACGCAAATTTCGTTTGGGTACAACATTGCATGTCCGCACAATTTACAGTTAAAGCAGCGCAGTGCAAAATTCTGAATTCACCTCTGGTCCTTTAGCTACCAAATGGTCCGGGGCTTAAGTGGTTAAAAAAATGTTTATATATATATATATATATATATATATATACATATACATATACACACACACACACATACACATACACACACACACACACCGGTATATGGATAAATTCTAAACTTTCATATATAGACTTATATATGGACTTGACACTCTTATTATCTCTCTTCGGATGGAGATGTATGTATGTATGTATGTATGTATACAACTTGAATGCAATTTTTTTTCTTTTGGGGGCATCCTGTGGAGGGATGGCTCACATGCGCCTACACCTATCTCTTGAAGACCAGTAGTCTTTGGAGGATAGGTTGTCTGCATCTTTGGGTCAGACATTTTTGTTGAAGGGCTCTGGGGGGTTGTCTCCCCCCCCCCCCCCCCGGATCCTGATATTTGATGCTAGGAGACTTTTCTTTTTTTTCTTTTTTTATTGGTTCTACTTTTTCCATTTTTTTTTCTTCTCCCTCATCCTTCTTTTCTTCCCCTCTGTGCACATGCCTGACTTATCTGTATTTTACAGGATCACATCCACCAGATTTACAGTGAGCACATTCACATATGGGTATCTGCTGAGAGAAATTCTGAGCTCAACTTCTACCAGCTATCTCTTCTGGGTGAGTGGGTACGACTAATAGATGCTTCCACCTTGACTTCCATGGCTAATACCACACATTTCAACCTACTAATTGCCTCGCACAATGTACAGGGCCTAAACTCTCCAACCAAAAGGAGAAAAATTTTAGACTATTATAAAACTCTTAAAATTGATATTCTCCTACTCCAAGAGACACACTTTCCTATACGGTATACTCCTACTTTCCTACATTCACATTATTCACAATTTCACCTAGCCAATGCCGAGAATAAGACAAAGGGGGTAGCCATTATTTTTTCTAAATTTTGCAAATTTGAAAAGATTGCTGAATACTTAGATCCTGAGGAACGATTTATTCTACTAAAAGGTACCATTGAAGGGCACCTTTATTCTTTAGTTTCTTACTATGCCCCTAATAAGGGTCAAGCTTCTTTTTTTAAAGTCATGATGGATTCCCTCAATCCCTTACTAGAAGGCACGATCCTTCTTGGAGGCGATTCCAATGTTGCTTTGGACCAGGCTTTGGACAAATCTAAACCCCAAGGTACTCAACTAACTAGACCTACTAGAGAAAGCCACAAATTTGCAAAATTTACTTTCGACCCATAACCTGGCTGACATATGGAGGGAGCTGAATCCTTCAAAAAGAGATTTCACTCACTTCTCTCATCCGCATAATACATATGCTAGAATTGATCATATTTTAACGTCCACATCTCTTCTCCCATTTATTCTCAATGCTCGTATTAAAGATACTGTCCTTTCAGATCACTCAATTGTACTTATAGCTCTTCACTCTAATGCTTTGAGCGGAAAGAGGGGCAATTGGAAACTCAACGAATCCATTCGTTCTGATCCATTAAGAGTTGAGACGATTAATAAAGCTCTTCAAGATTATTTTCTTCTCAATGATACTGGAGAAGTCTCGGTTGAAACACTTTGGGCGGCTCATAAGGCTTTCATACGGGGTAAAATAATTCAGCTAGCAACGCAACTCAAAAGGGAACGTAAAGATAAAATAGACCGCTTAGAAAAAGAATATGCCTCTCTCAGAGCCAAACACAAAAAGGAACCGTCCAAAGTTCCTATTGCCCTCATTGATAAAGCTAGACTTGATCTAAACTTACTCCTCACTACTCAAGCTGGACGAGTAACAAATTCTATGTTCATGCTAACAAAATAGGACCCTTATTAGCTGCTAAGCTTTCCCCCCGGGTTCGAATCAATACTACTCCTAAAATCAGAATTTCTGGTCGGCCTCCCACAGCTAACCCTGTCAAAGTTCTGGAGGCCTTTCATGAGTTTTTTTCTGACCTCTATAAATCTTCCTCCCAAATTGATACAGACTCACTTACTAAATTCCTTGATGATCTCCCCATTCCTACCCTTCTCTCTTCGCATAGGGATTTACTTGAATCTGCCTTTACTGAGGAGGAGGTTCTTGAAGTCATTAAAGGTCTCAAAGCGGGTTCGGCTCCGGGTCCTGATGGGTTCTCTATTCCCTACTATAAGGCCTTCGCGGAAACATTAGCTCTACATTTAACTAAATTTTTCAATGCTAAAACAGTGGGTGTTCCTTTAGATGTATAATTAAATACTGCATATATCACAATTTTACCTAAGCCTGATAAAAATCCTGAAGAAATTAATAACTACCGTCCAATCTCTTTGATAAACAATGATATAAAAATAATGACGAAGATACTAGCCAATCGTCTAGCCTCTTTTATTAATGTGTATATACATAAAGATCAAGTTGGCTTCATCCCTGGTAGACAAGGGCCTGACCAGATAAGGAGAGCAATAGATTTATTCTCTATACTTCAGACTAATTGGGAGGGGGGCACGAGGCAACAGGGATTCCTTTTATCATTGGACCTTCATAAGGCTTTTGATTCGGTTTCATGGACTTATATTTTTACCCTTATGGAACGTTGGGGTTTTGGAATGCGCTTTAGGGGTCTTCTTCATTCCCTATACTCTCATCCCACAGCATTGCTTTGTCTCCAAGGTCATTATTCAAAACCGATTAACATAGAAAAAGGCACTAGGCAAGGTTGCCCGCTTTCTCCGCTCATCTTTGCCATTGTGATAGAAACCCTGGCAATAGCAATTCGTCAAAACCCTAGCGTTCAGGGGGTGGTATGCGGAAATCAGACACATAAATGTTGGCTATTTGCGGATGACATTATTTTGTTTGTTACTTCCCCTTTAATTTCTTTACCAAACATTTGCAAAGTACTTAATGACTTTTCTAAAATTTCAGGTCTAACAGTAAACTATACAAAATCACAGGCCCTAAACATCTCGCTCCCCTGTTCCGTTGTTTCCTCATTACAGCAATCATTCAAATTTGAATGGAAAGATTCTATTAAATACCTAGGTATAACTCTAATTGCACGAACGGAAAATCTATATGACTGTAACTACCCGCCCCTATTTAAGAAATTGGAAATTGATCTCAAAGCCTGGTCCAAATATGATATGTCCTGGCTTGGCAAAATCAATTCTGTCAAAATGACTTTACTCCCGAGGATTCTTTATTATTTTAGATCATTGCCCATCCCTATTAAAAAAAAAAATTTGAAGTCATTTCAGAGCAAGATTCTCAAATTTATTTGGGGTTCCTCTGGTTACCGTGTATCACAGAGCACTCTTTTTCTTCATAGAAATAGAGGGGGACTAGGTCTCCCAGACTTATACAAATACTTTGTTTCAGCAAGATTAGCACAACTCTTCTCAATATACTCTAAGACTGAAAAGCCTGATTGGGCCTTAATAGAAAATTAAGCAGCACCCTGTTTTTCCTTGGATTATCTCCTATGGTGCCCTACCAAATTTCGTCCTCCTATAATGTCTCCTACCTTGTCGCAATCTATAGCACTTTGGGACAAATTTAGAAATCTTCCAACCCTTACATCTGCTGGACGGCCTCTCACACCTGTATTTAATAATCCAGATTTTCCCCCTGGTCTGAATGTTGATGATTTCAGATGGTGGACTAATAGGGGACTATACCGTATAGGAAACTTCAATAAATCTGGGTGTCTTATATCCCTAGATCATTGTATCAAAATATTTAAACTCTCAGACTCTGAAAAATTACATTAATCGCCAAATTTCACAATTCCTGACTAGTACATGGAAGGATATCCCTTCCTCGATCCAATATACTAATTACGAAACATGGTGCGATAGAGCTATGGAACCAAGGGGAGGTATTTCTCTAGTGTATTTGTCCCTCACTCATTCTAATGAGAAGTCCCCCTACATGACAGCTTGGGAAAAGGACTTCCGTTGTACTTTGGACCTGAAAGTCTGGCATACTGCTTGTTCGAAGTCCTTTAAAGGCGTTCTGAATGTATATCTGGTGGAAGCCAATGTAAAAGTTTTAACAAGGTGGTATCTTACCCCCTCTAAATTAGCTACTATTTACCCTTCAGCTGATCCTTCATACTTCAGAGGTTGCCAACTTAAAGGATCAATGGCCCATACATGGTGGGAGTGTCCTAGGATTCGCCCCTTTTGTAATAAAGTTTTTTATTTCATCTTTAAAGTCACTGGAAACCAGATTCCCAGATCCCCATTTGTTGCTCTCCTGAATGCACATGTTCCTCGTATATCTAAACCTACTCAATTACTGATTCACTTCATTCTCACCGGAGCCAAGATCACCATAGCAAAAGCTTGGAAAAAACAAAAACCCTTCCCTTTTGATGTCAAACGAAAGATTTCTTGGATTAGGACTCAAGAAAAACTAGCCAGTATATTAAATAACACAGTTCCAAAATTTGAAGAGATATGGGAACCTTGGGCGAATTATATTGGATTATCTCTTCATTGAATTGTTCCATTGTTTTCCAGCTTGGGATCGTTAAGTCAGGCATGTACACCCCTCTCCTTTTCTCCCCCCCCCCTCCTTCCATCTTTTATTGTGCTTTTGTCTTCTATTTTTATTTTTATCTTTATTTTTTCTGATATGAATCTTGGAGATCCTTATAAGAAACATATTCTTATGATATTCCTAGGGTCTTTACAAAATTTTTTGATTGAAAGGTTATAGTGTGGATGACCTTTCATCCTATTTCATTGGTTTTATCTCATGATTTGTAAGGGTTAGAGGGCTTTATTAAGAGCCCATTTAAATACACGTGGGATCCCCTCTTCTGGTACAGCATGATCCCTATAGGGGTGCCATGGAGGGGCGTGGATCTCGATTAATTTTTTCTTTTTATTCTGGTTTAGCTAAAGTAAATCTATATAGCATTTTTCAGGCTTTCTGGCCTTTATCGGATAAATCTTCTATTGAAAGTAAAGATACATATTGCTCATTTATTTAAAAAAAAAAAAATATTTTTTGAATATGGATTATTATTTGTGCTGTCTATATTATTATTCTCCTGTATGAATTATTCGTATGTTATACTGTATATTATTGGTTTTATTTTATGATTTATTTTATGATTGAAAAATAAAATAGTTTAAAAGAGAAAATGGGACAGTGATATTTTTCCACAATATTCCCCAGGATATCTGTGCAGCGTAGGGTGACCAGACATCCCCAGTTTCCGGGGACAGTCCCCAGATTGAGGACACTGTCCCCGGACTAAGTCTGTCCCCGTTTTTGTCCCCAGATTGGATTTCAACAGGAGCTGGGGCAATTTCAAAGACAGTCAGTGCAGAATAAAAAATAAATTATCTGAATTACACACCCCTGCCGCTCCTACTAGCTTAGGGAGGGGGGGGTGTATTTTTTTTCATTATCTGTGCCTCGTTCTGATGATCATGTGCTGGATGGAGTGGAGGAAATATTTCTTTAGTTTCGGGTGCATGCCCATTCAGCTCTGCTCTCATGTACTTCTGCCTTGGCTCAAGTCCCGGCCAGCTGCCTGCCTATCTCCTTGCCTTCCCTGGCAGAGTGATCTCCAGGGCCCGGAGAGTAAGACTTGACAGGCTGTGAGGCGGGCAGTGGCGGCGACGGGCAGAGAGTCGCTGATTGTCACCATTACTAGTAAAAAAAAAATATGTCCCCAGATTTCATTTTAAAAATCTGGTCATCTTAGTGTAGCGGGTATTTGAATTATGTGAAGACTCTGGTGGTGTGAGGTTCCTTGGGGTCCTTGGGTGGCGCTGTTGCCTAGGGCCGGAGTTGAACTCACACCGCGAACCGTGCCCTTTTGTCCTCCCCTGGAGCTGGTACAGCGGGGCGGGGAACCCGCTGTGACGCAAAAGGGAGAGGTCATAAAAGGGGTGGAGACCCGGATTTTGGGGAGAGAGTCGGAGGACGTGGCCGCGCCCAGGCACCTTCAGCTTGGGTGCTGGCGGTCCGGTGTTCCAGGCCTAGGTGCCCTTGGCCTAGCTGGAGCGGAGATGGAGTCCATCTCAGGCACCTTTAGCCTGGGGTGAGGTACTATGGCGGACGCCTGGGGCTCAGTACCTTCGATTGACTTCCGCGAGGGTGGAGGAATCCGAGGGGGCCCTGATGCCTTGGGTGCCTGTGTCTGAGTTCATGAGGACTGGTGCGCAGTAACTTCTCCGGAGAGTCCGGCGCGGCATCGCTGGTGACGGAGAGGCCTCCATTTCTCCCTTGGACGGATTTCTTCCCCTGACAGGGGCAAAGTGAGCGAAGGTAATTCACGTTCTATATTACCTAGTCAGTGGCAGTGACTATTCACCACTGGTGACAGCACAGTGGGCAGCAGCAAGGAGGGAAAGGATTGTGCCTCGATCTGTCCCCCTCATTTTCCAAAGGAGAAAGATTGTTTTATTGCTTGGCAAGAAGAATAAAACTGAGTTGTACCTATTCATTGTGTGGAACTCGGGTTACTAAAGCAAAGGAGTCAGGGACGAAGGACTAGACTTGACTTTAGGACACCTACACAAAAGCCCAAGCTTTTGGCCTTCACCTCTTGGTTACGGATGACATGGGCCGTGGTGTGTATCATCTCTCTCTCCCAGGTACCCCTAGACAACAGCCATATAACCGATAAAGAAAGGGAGAGGGGTGAGGCCGCTACACGTGGGGGCATCGTATCCGGGATATGTGTATGGTGTCTGAATTTGAACTTTGCTGCCCAGAGGAGTTCCGAGTAGGTCGGCCATATTGGCCAACGCGCCACGAGGCAACCCACAACTGCGTAGTTCGTGGGCGGGGCAAAGGAAAAGCCTGCGAACAAGTGCAGAAGGTGGGAGGAGTCTGGCCATGTGGACGTACGCACGTGGAGATTCCGGCGCAGGTGGGTCAGTGTGCAATGGAGCAGCAAAGAGAGAGGATGGCTTCAAGTGCTCCGTGGATTTCTGTTCCTTCCTTCGCGGATATGTCTTCTCTGGCTGCTCCGATTATGGATACGGGGATAAGACTAAGGCCCCGGGGGCGATTGGCTCTGTACACCTGCAGAGACATGGAGGCCCTCGGTGTGATCTGTCCCGGCTGTTCGGGACTGGTGGTCCAGCTGAAGCCGTTCGGGCGCTGTGAGGTCTGCAAAGAATTCCTCTTCGAGGTGGAACCATCCACAGAAAAGCCTCGGGCTTTCCACCTCAACTACCTCACAGGGACTTCCACTCCGGAGGGAGAGATCGATGCTGGTGCGTTCCCCATGCGCACTGATCCGGGGCGAAGTGACTGCCCAAGCGGACGTGAAAAGAGAAAAATCCGAGGATGCTGCCTCGGTCACCAGCAGCTCCCTGCTCCGGCCACCGAAGAGAAAAGTCGGCCTAGTGATGGCCTCGTGTGGTCGTGGAAGAGCTTCGTCCCACTGCTTGCCTGACCTGGATGGATTCGGTAGACAACGTCCTGGACATCCCTGCTCGTTTAAAGGTCCAGGTGAGCCAGGGGTTGGGACTGTCTGTGTGGTAGAAAGTGGCGGTAGCCCACAGTCGGTAGAGGCCGTCAAGGGGGATAGTTCCGTGACTGGGAATTATCTGCCCACTGAGTGCTACGACACCTCTGACCTGGATTCATTGTCTGACAATGGCGATGATGGGGAGATAGATGAAATCTTCCAACAGAAGTGATGGAACAGAATGAAGCTACCCTCGGCCCGTGTCACAAGGTACTTGCCCATGTCTACTGGAGATAGTACACCTCGGGTGGAGGCCCCAGCGCCAAGGGAAGATGCTGGTCCTCTGTCTGAAGTTCCCCTTCTGGATTCAACATCCATTTCGCCTGCTCCTGTTGCGGGAGCGCAACGCCAAGCACTGCGGGCTCCTAGGCCCAGATCTACCGAGGTGGTGAACGCACCTCGCCACCCAGAAGCGATTGTTCCACCTGGAGAAGGAGACCGAGCCACTATGCCACCCTTGTCAAGGCTGCAGCGTCTTTTTTGGCCGGAAGGTTGCTCAGGAGTATGGGTGGGAATACCCGTATCTGCCTCGGGAACTGCTCTATGAGGTGGAGGTCTTTCGGCAAAGATGGTATGATACCTTTGTGTGGGACAAACTGAAAGTACAGCAAGCACGGCGGTACCTTTCCTGTTCACCAACGGTCACCAAGAAGTTTCAGGACTGTAAAGCTAAATGGATGCTGGGAAGACACATTCATGCGGACAAAGTGGTGATCTGCCGCAAGGAAGGAAAGAGTGTTGAGTACCATGTGGCGGCTTTTGATGATCGTCTGAAGCCTATATCATTGCCTCATCCAAGGTTTTACCTGTAAGGGAGAAAGAAAAAAAAAGACTCCCGTGTGCTTTTCTTTTCTATTCCTGGCTGAACTTTCCAGGAGGGCCTTTTCTTGAACACAGGGACTGTGCCCTAGTTTTTTTTTTGTATTTGGGCAGTTCTACTCGTTGGAGATATGGGAGCTGTGTTTTTGTTTGTTCTCCCTCCTTCTCCTTGCGCTCAAAAGAAATCAGTGACTTTGGGTTTTAGATAGTGTAGGATCACAGAGAAAATGTTCAGGAGGAAAGTTCATCTGGAAGTGATGAGTGTCTTGACCGTGGCACTGTCACCAGGTGGCAGTGTTGCGCAACGATTTTTTTTTTTTGACATTATGCAGCACTTATTGGAGTGAATGGGTTTCTTCTAGGATAGACCTATTCATTCCAAGCAAACACACATGTTGGTAGGATGTATGCGTCTTTTCTTTCCCTCTGCAGGAGACTCGTCTGTCAAGACTACTGAGAATGGGTGGTCCTTAGATAGCCAGAGGGAGGGAAGAATGTAAATGTGTGAGATATTTAAAGTGTTTTTATTGAAACGTTTTATAGTTGTATTGTTTTAAGTTTTCCCTTTCCCATCCAGGTCTTGGCACATTCAGGGCTAAATTGTGTAGTTGGTTTCTGGGCTGAACTTATGACACCACTCTTCGTGGGGTGTGAGTTTGTACCAGACACTGGGGACCAGTGCCAAATCACCAGGGGAAGAGTGTAGCGGGTATTTGAATTATGTGAGGACTCTGGTGGTGTGAGGTTCCTTGGGGTCCTTGGGTGGCGCTGTTGCCTGGGGCCGGAGTTGAACTCACACCACGAACCGTGCCTTTTTGTCCTCCCCTGGAGCTGGTACAGCGGGGCGGGGAACCCACTGTGACGCAAAGGGAGAGGTCATAAAAGGGGTGGAGACCCACATTTTGGGGAGAGAGTCGGAGGACGTGGCCGCACCCAGGCACCTTCAGCTTGGGTGCTGGCGGTCCGGTGTTCCAGGCCTAGGCGCCCTTGGCCTAGCTGGAGCGGAGATGGAGTCCATCTCAGGCACCTTTAGCCTGGGGTGAGATACTATGGCGGACGCCTGGGGCTCAGTACCTTCGACTGAGTTCCGCGAGGGTGGAGGAATCCGAGGGGGCCCTGATGCCTTGGGTGCCCGTGTCTGAGTTTGTGAGGACTGGTGCGCAGTAACTTCTCCGGAGAGTCCGGCGCGGCATCGCTGGTGACGGAGAGGCCTCCATTTCTCCCTTGGACGGATTTCTTCCCCTGACAGGGGCAAAGTGAGCAAGGGTAATTCACGTTCTATATTACCTAGTCAGTGACAGTGACTATTCACCACTGGTGACAGCACAGTGGGCAGCAGCAAGGAGAGAAAGGGTTGTGCCTCGATCTGTCCCCCTCATTTTCCAAAGGAGAAAGATTGTTTTATTGCTTGGCAAGAAGAATAAAACTGAGTTGTACCTATTCATTGTGTGGAACTCGGGTTACTAAAGCAAATGAGTCAGGGACGAAGGACTGGACTTGACTCTAGGACACCTACACAAAAGCCCAAGCTTTTGGCCTTCACCTCTTGGTTACGGATGACATGGGCCGTGGTGTGTATCATCTCTCTCTCCCAGGTACCCCTAGACAACAGCCATATAACCGATAAAGAAAGGGAGAGGGGTGAGGCCGCTACATCTGTAAAGAACTATTTACTGTTTGATTATGAACTCAACAGGTTAACTGAAAAGTGACTCATTCATGATGTTGGGACACATACTGTTAGATGCTAATGTCACCACATCCAGCCCCCACCTGTGTCTGCTAAGATGTCAGATGTGTATTGGGAGACAGTGAGGTCATGTGTCTGAGTCATCACTGTAGTTAATTAGCTCATGTAAATTAGGTCTGGTCAAAGGTGTATTGTCTGAGGAGAATGTAAGTACCTCCTCTCTGTGTGTATAAAACTGGGAGTTTGTCATTAAAGATTGTCAGTCCAGTTGGAAACTTTATAGAGTGTTTGTCTCGTATGTTTGGAAGGATTAATTCTATGGGAAGCGGTCGCCTGACTGTGGAGGATCGGCAGTGGATGTGTGTCCAGAGAGGGAGTATCCTAAACGGCGTTAACCCCGTTCATACTTGGGGTGCCGTTACATCCCCTATCCCCTGCATGTGCCAATGTCATTGGCACATGCGCACTAAAGCAAACTGAAGCAATGGCACGTATGTGCCGTTGCTTCAGTGAGTGTGCCATTACCAGCGGCTCCCGCGCGCATGCGCGGTAGTAACGTCATCACGGCTCCGGACAATCACAGCATCGGAGCCTGCGATACCCGGAAGTAACTCCGGGAGGGATATCGCCGGCTGGAGGGGGGTACGAGGATGGCTGCAGGGGCTTCGATCTAAGGTAAGTAATTCATAATGAGCTAGTATGCTATGCATACTAGCTCATTATGCCTTTGTCTTGCAGGGTTTGACCTCATATTATATGGTTTTGGTAAATCTGAAGACAAAAATCTGCAGAAAATTTAATAGGGTGTCCTGTACCATATCCCCTCTCTCCCACATTCCTGTTGTAAGAACTAAACTTCTTTGTTCAAGCATAAAGTGACTGGCGCCCAATCTTTCTATCTTGTTCACAGTGGCGGCTGGTGCTCAAAATTTTTGGGGGGGCGCAAACAAACTGAAAAAAAAAAATTTATATCGCAGCTACTGTGCCCATCAATTGCAGCCACTGTGGCCATCAAACGCAGCCACTGTGCCATCAAACGCAGCCACTGTGCCCATCAAACGCAGCCACTGTGCCCATCAAACGCAGCCACTGTGCCCATCAAACGCAGCCACTGTGCCCATCAAACGCAGCCACTGTACCCATAAATTGCCGCATCTGTGACATCAAACACAGCTACTGTACCCATCAATTGCTGCCAGTATGCCCATCAATTGCTGCCACTGTGCCCATCAATTGCCACTACTGTGCCCATCAATTGCTGCCAGTGTGCCCATCAATTGCTGCCAGTGTGCCCATCAATTGCCGCTATGCCCACAAATTGCTGCAAGTGTGCCCATCAATTGTTGACACTGTGCCCATCAATTGCTGCCAGTGTGTTCATCAATTGCCGCTATTGTGCCCATCAAATGCTGTCAGTGCCAGTGCAACCCCCAACCGCCTGGCACTTACCTGTCTCGGTGGGGCAGCGGGTCACGGCGGCAATGTCCTCCACGCTCCTCAATGTCTTCTCCTGTCCCCTCTTCCCGTCCTCTGCTATGGTTGGACACCTGATAGGCATCAAATCACAGCACCTGTCGTTTCAGCCAATCAGGTGACAGGTAACAGACCCAAGCACCCGATTGGCTGAGAGGCGGTTCAGTGTTAGGAAAACGAATATTCATTAGCTTTCCTAACACAACGCTGAGTGAACTGCAAGCGCCCAGCATGGCGCCCGCCGTTCACCTGTTTGGACGCCTATTAGAGCCTATGGCTCTAATTAGGTGCTCCCAAAAAATACCCCGCCGCTGTAATTCAGGTGCCCGGCACCCGAAAAGGGGCCAGGCACCTGAATAGGGGGTGGAAGCGGCGACCATAGATAGATTCATTCAATGCATGAATCTATCTATGGTGATAGACAGGTGGTAGGAGAGAGGGGGCGGCGCCCGTGCGCCTTTTATGGATGCACCGCCACTGCTTGTACATTACCCACCATGCCTAGTAACCCTGAGGAGTTATGTCAGCCCTCCCTGCCTCTGGGGGTCACCACTAGGCCTCTATAAATGTGGGGTAGGCGCTACACAGTGTAAAAAGGTGCAACTTTTTGCCAATAAAGGAGTTTATGCGTACAGGGTAATTTGCAGTGTACATAGTTTCTTCGTGTCTTTATTGATATACCTGTAGCACACAGATCCTTTTCCCCCTTACCTTCCTTTCAGGGGATCAGACACACCATGCCACATGCCCGCGTCCTTTGGATTAGAGGTCGGACGGTGTTTTGTATTTGAGTCCCGCAGCGAGTTGCTTCCCTTCACTGGTTCTTCCCTCTAGGTTATAGAGGCAAGTCTTTACTTTTCCCAAAGAAGGTCAATGTCCACACAACACTTCAACTCCAACAAGAGTTTATTTTCTCTTAATTGCTTGAGTAACCAAAATGTTGAAGAGAGAAAAGGGGTTAGCAGAATAGAATGGATTCAGGCACACTCTTGGCTTCGTCGCCACTCGGTCCCGAGTGGGTACAGCTCACCCGGATAGTCACTCAATAGCACTAGCATGAAGCTCGAACAGTGACTTAGTCCCCTCCAAAGACAAAGTCAAGGAGATCCCTCCTTTAGTAACTACACTCCTCAAGGGCAGTCTGCGATGAAAGGAATCCTTCCCTCCGAAAGGTCACCAGGCCTCTCCCGAGACAGCAATACTGTATTACTCGCCTCTTTAATGGGACCAATCCTCCCCCGGCTTCCTCTATGTCAGAGTGGTCGCCCTCAGAGGAAAGGAAAAACGTACCGCTCAAAAGCTTAAGAATTCACCAAATAGCTGCTTCCGCCCGGTCACTCACACAGGTGCTGGCTCTGCACTGATGCATGGGAGAAAAAGAAACCCTGGACTGCCGCACTCTGTATAGACAGTTATTTATTCCAAAATTTCAAGTAAAAAATCCAAATTCAAAATAAATCCATAGATCCAAAACAACAAATGCAGATAGTATGCATGCAGGGAAGGGTGCCTAACGCGTTTCACGTCACGAATTGACGCTTACTCATAGCATAGAGTGGTCGCCCTCACTTGGGCTCCCTGGGTTTCCTTTCTGGTTGTAGACCCAGTTGAAGGTACTGGGCCTACCTGGAACTCCGCAGCCTCGGGCCGAAGGTGCCCGAGACTCCTCAGTCAAAGTTGGGCGCACCCCTCCCTTAGAGGGGCACACTCCTCCGGGTGCAGGTTCCCCGGGTACTGCCACACAGAATAATGGCGTCTGTCCCTTATATATCCTCTCCCGGCATGCACAGAAGGCCGGAACCACCCACCGCACGGAAGCCGAGAGAGGACATCCAATAGCCACTCCATCACCTGTGGTTCAACCCCGGGTATAAGTGACAACACCACCTATACGCCTAAAGGGGAACTGCATGCCAGGTAACACAGCAGTAAGACAGAGTTTAAATAAATAGAAGACCCGAGCCAACTACGGCTCAGGTCACCCCTAGATTTAGGCATAACAACCCCCTAATATAGGGACCCTGCTACATACACCTCTCCCTTAAATAGACACTGTCCCCAGTGTCTGAAATAAATCCGCACACTCAATCCTGAGCAAGCGCAAATTTATTCCTGAAACTATATACAAAGAGTTGGTGCCCGAATCAAAGCCTGGAATTATAGAAAAGGGAAGAAGGACAGAAACAGTTTTCAATACACATTTTAACAATCCCACCCATCATCCTATCACAACTGTATCCCACCCAATCTCCGGTGTAGTTGCTTGATGATCTTCCTGCATGGGAAAGAAAAAAACATAGCACACAATAAACATCCTATCATTATAAATGTGCATAGGTGCACCACAACACAAGATTCCCTTCTGTTGAACACGGCGGCTTCCAGCTTGGCCCTGACTAACTCTACCCCAAAGTTCAATTCTCTTTTTCAAAAGAGGGAAGGAACAGAAAAAAATTTGTTCCCCAAACCTCCAGAGAGTAAGCTCCCTGGGTATAGAGTCAAGCACAGCAGTTCAAGGCATTGTCCCTGAAGTGGTGATAGAAATAAAAAAAAACAAGTCCCACTTCAGAGGTAAAAACTGGGGTCAGGGAGAACAAGACACTTCCAGTCCTTATCCAAAGTCTCTATGGAATAGATCACATCGTCTCTGTCTTTGCTACAGATCACGACCCGATCTGCGTATATATGTCGACCGAGAGTCCAATCTTTCCTGCATCCTTTATATCTCTCTGTCATCACAGCCGAACATTTAAAGTACCTATGGCCTTTTACCTCCAAGTGATCCCAAACAAAGTCACTGTACCAACGTTCCCGGGAGGCTTCAATTTCAAACAACAAGTTCTTTGGAACGTACGGATACTCCCAGCCATAGTCCATAGCAACCTTCCGATGCAAGAGCCGTTGTAGTCGGGCCAAAGGCGGCATAGTCGCCCAATCTCCAGCTCCTGGCAAAACAACTGCATCCGGAGATCTGCGGGGGCGCACGGGCTCTAACTGTGGCATAGGCGGCCTCAATGGGGAACGGGCCTCCGGAACAGCAGGCACGGGAGACACCGGAGCATGCAAAGCGGGCACATGAACAGCTTCTCCAGCAAGAACAGGGGCTTCCACCCGGGGTGCGGTTTCCCCAGAGTCCATAGGTGAACCCTCTTTTATGCAACGGGGTGCGGAAAACAGGGTTTTGTCCCATCCCTTTCTGACAAACATCTCATCTATCTCGAAGTCATCACCAATGTCAGAAGAAGAGTCTATGTCCGAGGTATCACATTCCTCTGCTGGCATATAGTTCCTGGTCAACACTGACTCTTTCCCTTTTAAAAGTTCCCGCGGGTCAGGCACCCAATTAACCCATATGGAACGGACACTGAGTCTCTTTCCTTTCCCCGGCAAACTTTTTACTGAAGTGTCCCCAGCCTCCTTACCTTCCCTCTCCGTGGATCACTTGGGGATCCCTCCGACTGGGCGATCTGGTTCAGGCAGGCGCTGGGGTGGGCCTCGACCACGGCCGCGAGAAGCCTTTACGTATCCCACCTTCCTTTTTGCAGGTGGAAGGGAGGATCCCGTTGCAGCAGAAACAGCATCTGCTGGGTTTTCGGCCTCAAGCTCCTTGATGACCGGAACTTCAGTTTTCACTTCTACTATCTCCGCGGTAGTGCGCGTGGGCATGGCTGTTGGAACACACATTTCTCCCTCAGGAGCAACAGCACCTGAGATACAGTTGACACGGTAGACTTTCGGCACCTCCGTTGGCTGTTCTACCTCAAAGAGGAATTCCCCACAGCGAGTACATCTCCCGAAAGGGCAGAGCTGTATGAACAGTCCCTGGCACTTTAAACAGATCATGCCCAAGGCCTCTGCATCTCTGCATGTATAGAGGGCAAAGCACCCTCGGGGCTTTAGCCGAATTGGTGTATCCGTCAGGGAGGCCATAACAGGGGCAACGTCCATGGTTGAGCCGGGTAAAAGAACACGAGATCCCGGTGAGCAGACATCCATGGAGCAGTAGACATGTTGCCTCGTCAATTGGTTAATCAGCACTGTCTTTGGCGCCAATCGCACCACGTGGAACACACACTTGGCGGCGGCTCCTCCCATTTTCTCCTTTTCTGCACGCAACTCGCAGGCTTTTCCAGACTTTGAGACACGCCCACGAACTACGCAGCTGGAAATACCGCTAGGCCTGTACTTCTCTTTTTCTTACTTGTGGCGCAGTCCAATTTTTCCGAAAATGGCCGACCTCCAAAGAGCCATGCGGGAAAAGTAAAGTCCAGCTCCCAGAAAAGAGCTGCAGAATCCCGGACTCGAGCCCCCACGTGTAGCACACAAGATCCTTTTCCCCTTACCTTCCTTTCAGGGGATCAGACACACCATGCCACATGCCCGCGTCCTCTGGATTAGAGGTCGGACGGTGTTATGTATTTGGGTCCCGCAGCGAGTTGCTTCCCTTCACTGGTTCTTCCCTCTAGGTTATAGAGGCAAGTCTTTACTTTTCCCAAAGAAGGTCAATGTCCACACAACACTTCAACTCCAACAAGAGTTTATTTTCTCTTAATTCCTTGAGTAACCAAAATGTTGAAGAGAGAAAAGGGGTTAGCAGAATAGAATGGATTCAGGCACACTCTTGGCTTCGTCGCCACTTGGTCCCGAGTGGGTACAGCTCACCCGGATAGTCACTCAATAGCACTAGCATGAAGCTCGAACAGTGACTTAGTCCCCTCCAAGGACAAAGTCAAGGAGATCCCTCCTTTAGTAACTATACTCCGCAAGGGCAGTCTGCGATGAAAGGAATTCTTCCCTCCGACAGGTCACCCGGCCTCTCCCGAGACAGCAATACTGTATTACTCGCCTCCTTAATGGGACCGATCCTCCCCCGGCTTCCTCTATGTCAGAGCGGTCACCCTCACTTGGGCTCCCTGGATTTCCTTTCTGGTTGTAGACCCAGTTGAAGGTACTGGGCCTACCTGGAACTCCGCAGCCTCGGGCCGAAGGTGCCCGAGACTCCTCAGTCAAAGTTGGGAGCACCCCTCCCTTAGAGGGCCACACTCCTCCGGGTGCAGGTTCCCGGGTACTGCCACACAGAACAATGGCGTCTGTCCCTTATATATCCTCTCCCGGCATGCACAGCAGGCCGGAACCACCCACCGCATGGCAGCCGAGAGAGGCCATCCAATAGCCACTCCATCACCTGTGGTTCAACCCCAGGTATAAGTGACAACACCACCTATACGCCTAAAGGGGAACTGCATGCCAGGTAACACAGCAGCAAGACAGAGTCCAAATAAATAGAAGACCCGAGCCAACTACCGCTAGATTTAGGCATAACAACCCCCTAAGATAGGGACCCCGCTACATACCGTAGTATGAATTATTTTTAGACAGTTACACAACCGGTACAAATTTTTACATCTTTGTAAATTTGACAGTAAATTATTATATTTTGTCATTTGGTATAGGTTTGAAATGCCACATTCTGTTTGAGTCTCATAGTCCTAAAGAAATTTGCACATTTACTACTGCGTGCCAAAAATATATTCATTATATACTGTATATATTTTTTTGTATAAAATTGCTGTGCAACCATAGACAAAAACCTGAAAGAGTTTATTGTGAGGTGTTAAGCAATACAAAATTGGGTGCTGGCAAAATTTGAGATAAGACTAACCAAGCATGGTCTAACAGTTGTGATTCATTTACAATGGACACAATAACAGATACGGTAATTTGTGGAAAATGTTTTTCAATCATAACAATTTTGCCAGTCTGACACTATGCCTAACCCATTAAAACCTGAAGAATTTCTATCTGTGATGCTATCTAAAACCAGTTTGTAAGCAGCTAAATTTGTGTATTGCAAATAAAGTGTTCATAGCTGCTGCTGCAGGGGTTAAATACTTAGAGCTGTGTTGTTTCTTCACCTGCATGACTCACTTGCTGCAGGAGGAGACCGACCTCATGGCACGGGTGGGGAACAGTGTGGAAAACCTGTGTCAAGATGTGAGCTCAGTAGCGGAGGAGTTTTTTTTTTCATTCAACAAGCTGGTTGAAGGAAAAAAATGAATCAATTCCTCCATCCACACGCTCAATCCTCCCTGCTTTGTTAATTGGGACAAACCGCATTGCGTGAAACCTGTCGCCCAAAAGTAGCCCCTGAACTTTTTTTGGGTGACAAGCTTCACGCAATGCGGGTTTCCCTGATTTATCAGGCGACAATCGCGGCAGAACAGCACCGTGATTTTAGATGTCATTCAAATGAATGACATCTCAAATGTGCATTCTGCAATTCAACATTCACACCTCAGTGCTTTGAAATCACAGGCATAATCGCTGCAAATCTGCTTGTGATTGAAAAAGCTGAGGTGTGAATGCAGTTTTTTTTTTTATTCAGCCTGTGAGCTAAACAGTGCAGATGGACGAATCTCACACTAAGACTATTGTGTTCTGACAGCCAGCGCCGGTGATTGGCTGTAGTCACTGCATGGCCGAGAGTTATCCGCCTGACTCTTAATTCTCTGATCAAAGGATGTCAGATGGTAGGGTGCCCATAGGGCAAGCCATTGCTCGAAGTTCAGCCAGTTCATCAGAAACCAGACAAAAATCGATCAGTGTGCAACCAGCTTAACCACTTGCCTACTGGGCACTTATACCCCCTTTCTGACAGGGCCAATTTTCAGCTTTCAGTTTTCTCACACTTTGAATGACAATTACTCAATCATGCAACACTATACCCATATGAAATTTGCGTCCTTTTTTTCCACAGAAATAGAGCTTTCTTTTGGTCATATTAAATCACCACTGTGTTTTTAATTTTTTGTGCTATAAGCGAAAAAAGACTGAAAATTTTGAAAAAAATGAATTTTCTTCCTAAAATTTGACCAAAATTTATGCTACTACATTTCTTTGGTAAAAATATCCCAACTCAGTGTATATTATTTGGTCTGTGTGAAAGTTTTAAAATCTACAAGTTATGCTATGTATCATTGAAAATTGATAAATCCTGATGTACTGACTAAAAAAAAAAGGAAAAAATGGGGGGCGCCATCACTAAACTCAATTAATAATGAATAAAGATGATCTATGAGGTTGCTGCTCCTAGTTTAGTGAAACACTAAAAAGCAATTGAAAAAAAGAAGGGGAGCACTGCCTCAACCACCGATTAATAAATAATACAATACTTATTCAGCAATTACTATGAAACTCCATGAAGTGAATATTCAACAAGTGACCATGAACATACAATACCATAAGACAAATGAAGAAAAAATTCATATGCACAATGAAAAGTGTAAGTTCAAACTAAAAAATACAAAGCAAAGATGTCCTTTCATTCAAAAAAATTCAAAATGAGGATTTAAGTGATGAGAAAACCAAACAGTTCAATCAGATATCCACACTGTTGTTTTTAAGGGATGTGCTCCAATGTACAAACTATGCTCCACCCAAAGTGAGAAAATCAATTGCGATCACCAGAAATAATCAGCCACAGAGTGACCATCAAGCATTTATATAGATGAGATGAAACTCACATTAATCGATAGTCAGACTTGATCCACTCGAGCTCCTATCTCCTTTCTCAGTGAAGAATCTATGAGGAAGGCATAGAGAGGCAACAAAGAGGCAACAAAGAGGCAGATGATTGTGTATTACCTTTTTATTTGTAGACAAAGTTAAAAACTATGGTATCTCGCACTCACATGCTTGCAGTAGTAAATAAGCATCAGATAAAGTGCAGCTCTAGACTGATGACGCCCAATCTGCCCGTTCTGTGACAAGCAGCGTCCGCTCTGCAACAAGTAGCTTGCGTTTTACTGGCTTAACAGCTAAACTCAAAAGCTCTTTCACGTGTGCGTCTCAAGCCTCTGTTCAATGCATTTCATCTATGTGCGCGTCATCAGGAAGTAAAGCCGACGTCATTTTCTAGAAGCCTTATATACATTTCTAATTGGCCAGTCAAAATTAACAAGAAAATCACGACTTTTGAAAAATTGCATTTTAATTTCTTAAAAAGCCAACCTACAAGAATGCAATATATTTCAACGTCTCAAACTGCACATGTGTGATATAATTTTAATTTAAAATCTTTGTAAAAATATGTATCAAATATAACTCCACTCGGGATCAAAATATTAGAATATTAGACCGTAATTCAGTCATGAACCACATGAATAATAATAGATATAGCATCAAGCTTACCAGCAAATGGCGTTATACAGAGGTACAATATCTTGACTTGGAAATTTTAAAAAGAGAAGATAGGCTGCTCACTAGAACACATTTTAAAGAAGTAGATAAAAATGGGTACATCTCTAAGAGAAGTTTCCATCATCCGGGGTGGATCAGAGCGATCCCCAAAGGACAATTTGTGCGTATTAGATGTAACTGTGATAGGGATGAAGACTATTGGACTCGGAAGTGCTCATGGAGAGATTTCTAAAAAAGGGATACAATGGACAAGACTTATATAAAATTAGATCACATGTATCTTCATTGAATAGAGCAATTTTGTTAGAAAAAGGGACCAATAAGTCTAATAAATTTGAGATGGCCTTCGTTACTGGTTTTAATTTGGATTACAAACAGGTCGAGAAATCCTTCAAAAAGTTTTGGCCCATATTATTAAAAAAGATAACATGCTGAATAAAATTCTCCCAAGAAAACCCACGTTTATTTATAAGAAGGCACCAGATTTAAGAAATATGATTGCTAAAAATATTGTGGACCCTCCAAAGAAAAAGACCACCCTTCTAGACACCACTGGTTTTTATAGATGCAGGAGATGCATTTTGTGTAGAACTACTAAAGACAAAAAGAGGAAAACAGATGCCTTCAAAGCACCCAATGGTAAAGAGTACAAAAAAGATAAGTTAATTTTGTGTAATACACAATTTGTTACTTGTCGTGTTGTCACTTGTCGTGTCTGTGTGGTTTAAATGTGGGCAGGACCCCCAGGTGCCTATATAAGAGGATTAATGAACATGTCAATAAGATCAAAAAGGGTTATTTCAGAACAGGAACCTTTCCTTGCTTAAATTTTATGGTATTTATAGGGCATTACCCTATTGGAGAGGGAAGGATTTGAGGACCCAGGTGTCCCAGATTGAGACCAGATGGATTTTTAAACTTGATTCTCTTATGCCCTCTGGCCTCAATATTGACATAGACTTGAATTGCTTCTTAATGGATTTTTTTTAGAGTTTATACCCATGACTGCCTTATATGTGAATCTGGCAGTTTATCAGGTTCAAAAAACTGTATTTACATTTTCTGTAATAATATGTATCCTTGTTTTATCCTTGTTTTATTTGGGAATTTCATTAAGATTTTAAAAATTATAAGTATTATTATCCAATTTTTTTCAAGCATTCTATGTGTTGTACGGGATATGGGCTTGAAGATGTCCATTTCACTTTCTGTCCACTAGATGGTGCTGCACAGGAGGATAGGAGGATATTGGCTATTTTTGTGTATATATATATATATATATATATATATATATATATATATATATATATATAATGTGTTTCTGTTTTTTTATATTCAATAAAAAAAAATCATTTTAATATCAAATTTTTCTAAAAATATGTATCACACATGTGCAGTTCGAGAGGTCCAAATATGTTGCATTCTTGTAGATTGTTTTTTTAATCAATTGGCGGTGCAATTTTTCAAAAAAGTAGTGATTCTCTTGTTCATTTTGACTGGCCAATTAGAAATGGCTGGATAGTATATTAGGCTTCTAGAAAATGGCTTCACTTCCTGATGACGCATGCATGCGTAAAATGCAGTGAAGAGAGGCTTGAGACACACACCTGAAGGAGCCTTTGAGTTTAGCTATTAAACTGGGTGGAATGCACGCTACTTTTTGCAGAGTGGACGCTGTTTGTCACAGAGCGAGTGGATTGGGCACCATCGGTCTAGAGCTGCACTTGATCTGGTGCTTATTTACTACTGCTAGCATGTGAGTGCGGGATACCATCGTTTTTAACTTTCTCTACAAATAAAACGTTATTACATGATCACCTGCTTCTTTGTGGCTCAATGATGGAGCCTTCCTTATAGATTCTTCACTGAGAAAGGAGATAGGAGCTCAAGTGGATCAAGTCTGGCTACCGATTGATGGTAGCACAATAAATTTTCTCATTTTGGGTGGAGCATAGTTTGTACATGGGAGCACATCTCTTATACACAACGGTGTGGATATCTGATTGAACTGTTTGGTTTTCTCATCACTTAAATCCTAGATTTTTATTTTTTGCATGAAAGGACATTTGTGATTTGTATTTTTTAGTTTGAACTTACACTTTTCCTTTTGCATATGAGTTTTTTTCTTAATTTGTCTTATGGTATTGTATGTTCACGGTCAATTGTTGAATATTCACTTTATGGAGTTTCATAGTAATAGCTCATGTACTGACTGCCTATCTCATTTCTTGAAGTCCTAACATACCAGGACAGTACAAATATCCCCCAACTGACCCCTTTTTGGAAAGTAGACATTCCAAGGTACTCTATTTAGTAATAGGCATGGTGAGTATTTTGAAGATATAACTTTTTTCCCACAATTCTTTGGAAAATTAAGATTTATTTTTCACAAAATTGTCATATTACGTTTTTTCTCACATACGGCAAAGGCATGCTTGCAACTACACCCCAAAACACATTCTGCTACTCCTGAGTATGACGATATCACATGTGCAAGACTTTTTCACAGCCTGGCCACATAGAGAAGCCCAAAATCCAAGCAGCACCATCAGGTTTTCTAGGGACATAAATTACATGTCTAATTTCTTGACCACCTATTACACTTTTGAAAGCCCTGGAGCACCAGGACAATGGAAAACGGAAACACCCACAAAATTACCCCAATTTGAGAAGGAAACCAACCCAACCTATATTCTATTAGGCATGATGAGTCTTTAAAACACGTACAGGCGGTCCCCAGGTTACAAACATCTGACTTACAAAGACTCCTACTTACAAATGTAGGGAGACAACAGGAAGTGAGAGGAAAGCTACCCCTAGGAAGGGAAACTCACTCCAATAAGAGTTATCATGGGGAAAAGGTGTCTCCACTGAAGCTTTATCACCAATCCTTGTTTCCACAACAACCCAAAATTTTCAAAATCCAATTGTTATTGGGACAGAAAGTGAGGTGAAATCTTCTGAACAGGGGCACAGACAGCAGAACAAATGTTACAGGGGTGTTACCCCTTCCCTACGATATCCAAAAAAGCGAAAGAAAAAAAATTTGGGCTGGAGCTACACTTAAAAAAATTTACCTGTTCCGACTTACATACAAACTCAACTTAAGAACAAACTTACAGATCCTATCTTGTTTGTAACCTGTGGACTGCCTGTAATTCTTTTCCAAAGGTTTGTGGAAAATGTGGAAACAAAATTAAAACTTTTTTTTTTTTTTTACACAAAGTTGTCCATCTATAAGATATTTATAACAAATCACATGTACCTACCAAGAATTACACCCCAAAATACATTAGGTTACTCCTCCTAAGTATGGCGATACCACATGTGTGGTAACATCCCAAATATTTAGGAACAGACCCTAAAAGGGCACGAGTACCCCCTGGTACAAAGGGACTTTATGGGCAAACAAAGGAAATCTAATATCGTAAAATTTCATTTATTTAGAAAACATATATATATATATATATATATATATATATATAGATATATATATATATACACATATACACACACACACAGATGTCAAACATATTGATAGTTTGCACAATACATTCTTGAAAACACAGACTTATACTCAGATGAGTTTTTACAGTTTCCAGTGAGAAATGAGTTTTCCTCCTTTAGCCTGACATGTTTCAGGAATTTTTATCCTTTCTTCAGAGGCATTGCAGGAGAAAGTACAAATATATTCTGAAATAGACTGAAATAGAGCAAAAAAAGGGGGGCACAGAACAGTATTCCAAAACAACAACAACATTGAAGCACTCAAGCATGTCCATTATACATACGAGCACTGAACGTAATGTTATTCATAAGAGTGTATTTTTTATTTAAAAAACAAAGTTCTGAAACAAAACAGAACTGTCACTGCCCATTCATCAAAGAGCGACGAACCCTGTCTGGGCTCAGAACAGCCCTTACCAAGTTCCCCACAGAGACATTCCTATCATCCAATCGACAGGGAAACCCTAAAAGGATAGTCAGATATCCTGATATAGAAAGAAAAAGGGGGGTATATATGTCAGTAAATATACTGTACAATCTAGTTAACACTGCATTAAGATACTGAAAATGTTGACATTTAATTTGACACCTATGTTGCTCAAGGAAAAATGACAGTATTACTACATAAAGAAATTAAATTTCCATATGTCCCTTAGGGGTATATTGGATTTTGCATGGCTGTGAGCACAGGAAGGGAAAGGGCTGGAAAGCCCCAATCCCTCAGATCTGTGCTTACATCGCCAGCATTTAGAATACAGGAGACCAAAAGGAAGGGAGAGAGAGGTTGTCTGCTTACCAGGGTTTGTTGGAGCATATAGATTGGAGTAGGTGTAACTTCTCCAAGGCAGCGTCTGTTCTGAACAGCGCGCCATCCACGGGTTTAAACAAACGCCCGCGCATGCGCACCAGCCACTCGGGAGCTACAGTAATGATGTCATTGAATGGCGCCCCCGCGCCAAGCGACGTGATGACGCAAGTACGCCGTGAGTGGGCAATTTAAAACTTGAAGAGTGCTGTGAGTGAGGCCCACACCCCCTGGTAGCAGGCACGAGCCACAACATCACAGCACAGCAAGTAAATAAGAAACAGCCATTAAATATAATGGGACTGCATGATTTGGGAAAGCATTATTTAGAACAGGCTGTTGTTGTTTTGGAATACTGTTCTGAGCCCCCCCCCCCCCCTTTTTGCACTATTTCAGAATATACTTGTACTTTCTCCTGCAATGCCTCTGAAGTAAGGATAAAAATTCATGAAATATGTCAGGCTAAAGGAGAAAAACTAATTTCCCACTGGAAACTGTAAAAACTCAGTATAATGCTGCGTACACATGGCCGTTTTTCTCGTCGAGAAAAACTAAATGTTTTCCTTTTGACGAGAAAAACGATCGTCTGTGGGCTTTCTGCCGTTTTTTTCGACGAGAAAAAAGTCCCTTTGTACTAGGGGGGTACTCGTGCCCTTTTAGGGTCTGTTCCTCAATAAGCATAAATGACACATCTAATTTCCTGACAACCTATCATGTTTTTGAAGGCCTTGGAGCACCAGGACAGTGGAAACAACCACAAAGTGACCCCATTTTGGAAAGCAAACACTCCGGCATATTTTTTATGAGGCATAATGAGTCTGTTGAACATTTCATTTTTTCCACAAGTTTTTTGCACAGTTGTCCATTTAAAAGATATTTCTAACACATAGCATATACATACCAAAAACTACACCCCAAAATACATTCTGCTACTGTTCCTGAGTTTGGCCATACCACATGTGTGCAACCTTTCCACAGCCTGGCCACATACAGAGTCCCAACATTCAAGTGGCACCTTTAGGCATTCTAGGGGCATAAATTACACATCTAATTTCCTGGCAACCTATCATGTTTTTGAAGGCCCTGGAGCACCAGGACAGTTGAAAAACATCCACAAAATTACCCCATTTTGGAAAGCAAACACTCCAACATATTTTTATGAGGCCTAATGACTGTTTTGAACATGTAATTTTTTACCACAAGTTTTTGGAAAATGTGGAAAGAAAATGAAAACCTTTTTTTTTTTACACCAAGCTGTCCATGTTGTGACAGCAGGAAGGTAAAGTCACCTGGTTGCATCCAGGGGGGTAGATATATTTCGCCCAGATTCAGGCTTTACGCCGATTTATACAGCTAGGTGGAGAGTTGTATAAGCCCAGCTGAGACTAGTGGGCTCATTGATGACTCATACCTCTAGGGAGAGGGCTGGGCGTCGTGCAGGCAGGGAGTTGATGAGGCCAGCTGAAGCCTGTCAGTTCGTTTAAGGCCTCTATAAAAACTCCCAGATTCATTAGATGTTAGCTCATGCCTGGAAGCAGACCTGTGTGGACTGTCTAGGGAGAGTGAACCCCTGTGCGGTGAGAGAAAGCCTGTGTGGCTATATTTTGCTTGGACATTTAAAACCAGGGACTAGGACAGCACTAGGCTGATCCCAGTTGTTAGTTAGGAAACCTGTATGTTTAGTCAGAGGTCAAGTTGACCAGGATTTATTTTGTTTGTTTCTTTTGCTTTGCTGTGTTTTTGTCACTGTAAATAGAAAATAAACGGCACCTTTTTGATTTTGAAAACCACAACCTCCGTCTGCTGGGCCTGTTTTTGTGTGGGGAGCCCATCCCGGGGGTCACACACACCCGCTGCCGAGCTAACCCCCTCACAGTTGGTGGAGAACCAGTGGCAGTTTTTTTTTAAGCCAGCATGGAGGAGATACTGAAACAGCTGGCTCTAGCAAATGCCAATCAACAGCAGACAAATGCAGGTTTGCAAAAGAGCCTTGCAGCTCAACAACAGAACTTCGCAGCCCAGCAGCAAGCTCATCAACAGAGCCTTGCAGCCCAGCAGCAAGCTCACCAACAGAGTCTGGAAGCTCAGCAACAAGCCCAGCAACGATCTGAGGCCCGCTTCATAGACCTATTACAGAAGCAAGAGCAGAGACTACAACAAATGGAAGCAGTAATGCAGCAACGTCCGCAGACCAGTGAGGAAAGCCGTCCCACTAATACCGCGTCCTTTGGGGTGAGTCGTTTATTGACAAAAATGACTGGAGAGGATGATCCAGAGGTATTTTTGACCACGTTTGAAAGGACTGCTGAAAGAGAAAAGTGGCCTGAGGAGCAGTGGGCTGGACTGGTGGCTCCTCTGTTAACGGGTGAATCGCAGAAAGCTTACTATGACCTAGAGCCTGACCAAGCAAAAGACTATGTGATGCTAAAAGCTGAAATATTGGCAAGGCTGGGTGTCACCCTGGCTGTCCGGGCTCAGCGTGTGCATAACTGGACTTTCCAGCTTGGAAAACCCCCCAGGTCTCAAATGTATGATCTCATTCACCTGAGCAGAAAGTGGCTACAGCCAGAGACTTTGTCCGCACCAAAGATTGTGGAACGTGTTGTAATGGATCGGTTTTTGAGAGCTCTTCCTACTGCCATCCAAAAGTGGGTAAGCCATGGAGACCCAGAGACGGCCGATGGTCTTGTGGATCGTGTGGAGAAATACTTGGCTACAGAGAACCTGACGGCCTCTTCCAGAGACACTCGGACTTTCCACCCTAAGACCAGACCATCCCCAGGGGCGGATAAGATGATTCCAAGGGGTAAGGGTGGAGAGAGTGAGAGGGTGGGAGCTCTACCCCAAGTTTGGCGAGAACAGCCTGGGAAATCAGCGGCTCAAGAGGCGGCAAGAAGGATCATTTGCTACCGCTGCCGGCAAGCGGGACATATTGCAGCAAATTGCCCGGTTTTGGAGGAACCCATGCAGTGTGACTTTCTGACGGGCAGACGTCAGTCGCTGTGTGCGACAGTCGCATGCACTGCCATTCGAGGAACTGAGAAACATTTATGCAAAATGTGTATTAATGGTAGAAATGTTGTGGTATTGCTGGATTCAGGTAGCCTTGTGACCCTGATAAAGGCTGAATTAGTTAAAACAGAGGTCTCTGGGAATAGCAAGGTAGCTGTTATTTGTGTGCATGGGGACACCCGAGAGTATCCAGTGACTACAGTGTGTTTCGAGACCCCCAAAGGTACCCTTTCTCATCCAGTGGGCTTAGTGTCTCAGTTACCGCATGACGCCATTGTGGGAAGGGATTTTCCGAAGTTCTGGGAACTGTGGGATGATCCTGAGCCCCCCACTGGTGCCCCTATGTACCAGGAATATGATAGCCAGAACTCCTCTGAGAGTGGTGAGGACTCTCCCGAATTTCCCTTGTCAGTATTGGCAGGGGAGACTCAAGAAACTGGAGAGGAGCCCACCTCCTCAGACGAAAACCTACCGTCTGTGGAGTTTTCTGATCTTGAGGTTCACAGGGAAAACTTTGCCACAGAACAGTTGAAAGACCCCGCCCTAATAAAGGCACGGGAAAACGTAGTGAAAATAGATGGCGAGTTAGTGAACCCAGATAATACCTGCACTTACCCATACTTCAGCGTAGAGAAGGACCTACTGTATCGGGTGGCAAAAAGGGCAGAAGAAACCGTTGAGCAGCTTGTGGTGCCCAAACCTTACAGGAAGTTGGTGTTGGAGTTGGCCCATGGGCACATTCTTGGAGGTCATCTGGGGACAGAGAAAACCCGAGAGAGGGTATTACAGAGATTCTATTGGCCTGGGGTGATGAAGGACATAGAAAATTATTGTTCCTCCTGCCCTGTGTGTCAGAGGTCGGCCCCGATGCCACACTTCCATAGCCCGCTGGTCCCTCTACCCATCATTGAGGTCCCGTTTGAGAGAATCGCAATGGATTTGGTAGGTCCTATAATCAAGTCCGCTAGGGGGCACCAGTACATATTGGTTATAATGGACTATGCCACCCGTTATCCAGAAGCGATCCCTCTCAGAAATACCTCGGCCAAAACCATAGCCAAAGAGCTATCTCTTGTTTTTAGCCGGGTGGGTATTTGTAAAGAACTGCTTACGGACCAAGGTACACCCTTTATGTCCCGGGTTATGAAGGAGCTGTGTAAATTGTTCAAAGTGACGCAATTACGTACATCTGTGTATCACCCCCAAACCGATGGGCTGGTTGAAAGATTCAACAAAACCCTAAAACAAATGTTGAAGAAAGTGGTGGATAGGGATGGAAAGGATTGGGACTGTCTACTTCCTTATTTGATGTTTGCTATTAGGGAGGTGCCCCAATCCTCTACGGGATTCTCCCCCTTTGAGTTACTGTATGGGAGACACCCAAGAGGGCTGTTGGATATTGCCAAGGAAACTTGGGAAAGTGAGAGTTCTCCCCACAGGAGTGTGATTGAGCATGTCGCCCTGATGCAAGATCGAATTGCACAGGTAATGCCCATCGTGAAGGAACATTTGGCCCAAGCGCAGTTGGCACAGCAGAGAGTGTACAACCGTGGAGCCAAGACCCGTACCTTTTCCCCGGGGGATAGGATATTGGTACTTGTCCCTACGGTTGAAAGTAAATTCCTTGCCAAATGGCAAGGCCCCTACGAGATAATGGAAAAAGTGAGCGAAGTGAATTACAAGGTCAGACAACCAGGAAGGCGAAAGCCCGAACAGATCTATCACGTTAATCTGTTGAAAGCCTGGAGGGATAGAGAGTCCCTAGTCGCAGACACTTGGTCACCAGCTCAAACTGGTTGCGTGATTCCTGAGGTTGGAATCGCAGCCACCTTGTCACAACCCCAACAACAGGAGGTTAAGGAGTTTGTGCTTCGCAACAAGGAGGTATTCTCTGAGCTGCCGGGACAAACATCTGGGGTAGAGCATGACATTATTACCCCGCCCGGTGAAAGGGTGAAGTTAAAACCCTATCGGATCCCAGAGGCCCGACGGGAGGCAATACGGGAGGAAGTACAGAAAATGCTGAACTTAGGGGTGATAGAGGAGTCCCAAAGTGATTGGTCTAGTCCCATTGTGTTGGTGCCTAAACCGGATGGGAGCTGGCGATTTTGTAACGATTTTCGTCAGTTGAACAAAGTTACAAAATTTGACACCTACCCCATGCCACGTATAGATGAGTTGATCGACCGGCTGGGAACAGCCCGATACATGACGACTCTTGACCTCACAAAAGGGTATTGGCAAATCCCCCTGGCCAAGTCAGCCAAAGAGAAAACCGCATTTGTAACCCCAGACGGGGCGTTCCAATATAAAAGAATGCCGTTCGGGTTACAGAATGCGCCGGCCACATTCCAGCGGAAAATGGACCAGATGCTGAGGCCCCATCGGAAGTATGCTGCGGCTTACCTGGATGACGTAATTGTCCATAGCACAGATTGGGCCTCACATCTGCCAAAAGTGCAAGCAGTCCTGGACTCTGTTCGGGAAGCAGGGTTTACGGCTAACCCCAAGAAGTGTACCATTGGGCAGGAGGAGGCCAAATATCTTGGGTACACCATTGGGAGGGGAGTAATAAAACCCCAACTCAACAAAGTCGAGGCCATCCAGAGTTGGCCACGTCCCAACAGCAAGAAGCAGGTACGAGCCTTTCTGGGAATCGCTGGGTATTATCGGCGATTCATTCCCCACTTTGCTTCTAAGGCTGTGCCCCTAACCAACCTGACGAAGGGGAAAGGGTCGGTCATGATTAAATGGACCCCCGAGGCTGAGGCAGCATTCCAATTCTTGAAACAAGCCTTATGTAGCCAGCCAGTGTTGTACTCACCCGACTTCTCTAAAGACTTTGTCGTACAAAGTGATGCGTCAGATGTGGGGTTAGGAGCAGTATTGTCCCAGGTCTGGAACGGGGAAGAGCACCCAGTCATTTACCTCAGCAGGAAGTTGAAGTCCCATGAGGTAAATTACGCCACCGTTGAAAAGGAGTGTTTAGCGGTGAAGTGGGCTCTAGATTCCCTTCGGTACTACCTGCTAGGTAGGCACTTTGACATGGTTACGGATCACGCTCCGTTAAAGTGGATGGCTCAAAACAAGGAAACAAATAGAAGAGTGAATAGGTGGTTCCTGGCCCTCCAGGAATTCAACTTCACAGTAAAGCATCGCCCTGGCGTTCAAATGGGGAATGTGGATGCTTTGTCTCGAGTACATGAATGCCTGATTGCTGGTGTTCCAACCCCGAGGTTAAAACAAGAGGGGGGGGTATGTGACAGCAGGAAGGTAAAGTCACCTGGTTGCATCCAGGGGGGTAGATATATTTCGCCCAGATTCAGGCTTTACGCCGATTTATACAGCTAGGTGGAGAGTTGTATAAGCCCAGCTGAGACTAGTGGGCTCATTGATGACTCATACCTCTAGGGAGAGGGCTGGGCGTCGTGCAGGCAGGGAGTTGATGAGGCCAGCTGAAGCCTGTCAGTTCGTTTAAGGCCTCTATAAAAACTCCCAGATTCATTAGATGTTAGCTCATGCCTGGAAGCAGACCTGTGTGGACTGTCTAGGGAGAGTGAACCCCTGTGCGGTGAGAGAAAGCCTGTGTGGCTATATTTTGCTTGGACATTTAAAACCAGGGACTAGGACAGCACTAGGCTGATCCCAGTTGTTAGTTAGGAAACCTGTATGTTTAGTCAGAGGTCAAGTTGACCAGGATTTATTTTGTTTGTTTCTTTTGCTTTGCTGTGTTTTTGTCACTGTAAATAGAAAATAAACGGCACCTTTTTGATTTTGAAAACCACAACCTCCGTCTGCTGGGCCTGTTTTTGTGTGGGGAGCCCATCCCGGGGGTCACACACACCCGCTGCCGAGCTAACCCCCTCACAATGTATAAGATATTTCTAACACATAGCATGTACATACCAAGAATTACACCCCAAAATACATTCTGCTGAACAAAGGGTAAACAAAAGATTACCTGTGGTTTTAGTAGTGAAATTGTCTACAGAGGTGAGCATTGGTCCAGGAGCAGGCAGGGACGTGGTTCATAGTCAGCACAGGCAGTGATATTGTCAGCACAGCCAAAGCATTGGTCCAGGCAGTAGGCATAGGCAGAGACGTGGTCAGCGAAAGAGAAAGGAATCATACAGGCAGCAGGCAGGAATACTGTCCATGGTCAGTACAGGCAGCAAGCAGAGAGATAGTCAGCACAGATAAAGCATTTGTTCAAGCAGCAGGCAGAGATGTGGCCAACAGCCAAATGAATTGTTCCAGGCAGTAGGCAGAGACATGGTCAGTACAGCCAAAGTATTGGTCCTGGCAGTAGGCAGGAACATGGTCCATAGTCAGTACAGGTAGCAGGCAGAAATATCAGGCTTAGGGCCTTGGTCAGGTAAGACCGGGGCACAGGGGTAGAGGCTTCTTCTCACCCAAATCGCTTCAAAGCCCCTGGTCTCCTGACCCTAATAGAGCAGGTAGAGGTATGGTCATGTAGCACACAAACCTTTTTCTCGCCTGGCTCACTTGCGAGTCAAGGCACACCGTGCTATATGCCCGTACCCTCCTGTTTGAAGAGGTTAAGCAGTGTTCACAAATTTTGGGTCTTTCAGCGATTTACCCTCTTCCACCGGTTCTCTCCCCCAGAGTATGGGGTCAATTCTCTATGTCTTCCCCCAAAGAAAACAATGTCCATAAGTACTTTAACTCCAAAAGAGAGTTTATTTTCTGTTTACTGCGTAGTAGATAGAGACAGGTGGATGAAAGAAGGAATATTGTGAAGAATAGATCCAGGCACAACCAGCAATCTCGTCGCCACTCGATCCCGAGTGGGTTTAGCTCACCCGGATAGTTCTCTCTCACAGTCCTAGCAGCCGGTGTGGAGCTCAAACAGTTCCGCCACCCTATCCCCTCCTGGGACGGGTGTTAGAAATCCTCTAACCTCTGTAGACTTTAAGAACAAGACAATGCCAATTGGCACTACTACAGGTTAGCTTCCCCAAATAACAAATCCTTCCCTCTGAAAGGTCACCAGGTCTCTCCCGAGACAGCAATCTTCCATTACTCATCTCCTCAATGGGACCGATCCTCCTTTGGCTTCCTCTTGGTCAGAGCGGGTACCCTCCCCCGGGCACCCTGGGACTCTTCTTTCGGGGGTAGGCCATAGCTAAAGGTGCTAGGCCCACTAGTAGAGTTGCAGGCCCCAGGCTAAAGGTGCCTGGGCCTGATCGCACCCACACGTACCCCTGGCCATGAGGGCCACCGGAGGTGGGGTACGTGTCTCACTCCTACTCCTCCGACTCTGATGGGGACGAGGACCACCACCAATGGCGTCTTCCCCTTAAGTACCCTCTCCCGGCATGCACCGCAGGCTGACCACGCCCACTGTACCGCTGCCGAGAGAGGACACCCCAAGGCATAGTAATGCCACCCCTGGCTCAACCATGACGTGATACGACAGCACCACCTACAGGCCGCAGGGAACCATACACCAGGCAGCATCACATAGGCAGAAGCAATACCTAGCAATGAGAATGGTCTGAGCCCGGCTAATATCTCAGACCAGCCCCTAAATTTAGGTACATAACACCCCTAAAAGCAAAGAGGCGCCACATACACCCCCTCCTAAAATAGACACTGTCCCCAATGTCTGCAATAAATGCACAACCCCTCAAGCCTGAGCAAGCGTGAATCCATTTCAGAAAACTATGTACAATTTGTTATGTTATTGTGCCTGAACCAACATAAAGAACATGGGACGGGAGAAAAGAAATAGAAGGAAAATATAGAAGACCAAACCACAAACATTGAAATCCATTCTCAATGTCACATTTTCACATTACACTGTACATATTCCACCCCCTCCTAAATAACTACTCCACCCATTCTCCGGCAGAATTGCTTGTAGTTCACCTGCAGAGGGAGAGAGGAAAAAAAACACAACACACAAAAATCAAACATCCTAACTTCTAGAAACAGAAGCAAACCATTCCCCCTGGAAGGAATGACCGGTTTCTGTAACATAATAATTTCCTGCGGAACACTACCACCTAGTGGCAGCACATATTACTACACTAGCCTTGGTGCACATAGGCATGGATCCATACACAAAGACACCCCCTTGATCATGACGGCTTCCTGCTTCGGCCCTGACTAAATCTACCCAGTGTTCAGTTATTTTCTTGGGAAGGAAAAAAAAAACGTTCTCCTCTGCGGGACTGAAGAGGGAGAAAAACACAAACAGTCCCCCGATTCCTCAACCGAGTAAATTCCCTCTTGAGCAGAGAGTCAGATCAGCAGTTCAAGGCAAGTTCCCTGAAGTGGAAATAATATAAAAAAAAAAAACAAAAAAAAAAACAAGTTCCCACTTCAAAGATAGTTCTTGGGATCAGGGAGAACAAGGGTTTTCCACTGCTTGTCCAGTGTCTCTACGTAGTAGATAGCATCATCTCTGTCCTTGCTACAGATGACTACACGGTCCGCATGAATGTGCCGACCATAAGCCCAGTCCTTGCGGCAGCCCTTGTACTGATCAGCCATTACAGCAGAACACTTCAGATATCGGTAGCCTCTTGGTACCTTCACATGGTCCCATACAAAGTCAGCGTACCAACGTTCACGAGAGGCCTCGATCTCGTAAAGCAGTTCTTTTGGAACATAAGGATATTCCCAACCATAGTCAGCGGCGACCTTTTTGTGCAGGAGCCATTGCAACCGGGCTAGGGGTGGCATGGTGGCCCGATCTCCTGCTCCTGGGAAGACAATAGCGTCCGGAGACCTTCTCAATGGGGCAGGCTCCAGCAGCGGCATAGGTGGCCGTAATGGTGCCCGGGCATCCGCAACAGCAGGCACAGAAGACGCTGGAGCTGACAAAGCGGGTGTAGGATCAGCCTCTTCCCTTGCAGTAGAGACTTCCACTCGGGGTGTAGTTTCCCCAGAGTCCATCAATGAAACTTCATCTAAACTGCGGGGTGAAGTTGCCGGAATTCTATCCCAACCCTTTCTTTCAAATACTTCATCCACATCACGATCATCTCCCACATCTGAAGATGAATCCAATTCAGAAGTATTATACTCCTCCGCCGGTAGATAGCTGGCAGTGGAGACAGACACAACGTCTTTGAAGATGGAGGGTCTTTGTGGGCTGGCTGTCCACACATCCCCTGTAGCGTGGGGTGTGGGCTTCCCTTCCCTCTCCAACAAAGTCAATGTTTCTCTTCTCCCAGCCTTCCTTACCTTCCCCCGACGCAGATCTCCTGGAGGTCCCCCTGGCTGAAAGATCCGGTTCAGGCAGGCGCTGGGGCAGGCTTTGACCGCGGCCGCGGGAGGCCTTTACGTATCCCACCTTCCGCTTGGCGGGTGGGAGAGAGTTCTCTGTAGTAACGGAGATAGAATCCGCTATGACCTCCGTTGCAAGCTCCGCAATGGTCGGAACTCCATCCTCCACATCTGTGGCCGTCGGAGTGGTGCGCGTGGGCTCGGCCGCTGGAGTACCGGTTTCCTCCTCAAGAGTGGTGACACCTATAAGGCAGTAGACCCGGTAACCTTTTGGCTTCTCCGTCGGCTGGTCCACCTCAAAAAGGAACTCTCCACACGTAGCACACCTTCCGAAAGGCCGAAATTGCAGCGCCAGTCCTTGGCACTTAGGACAGAGCATGCCCAGGCCCTCCGCATCCCTACACGTATACAGCGCAAAGCGGCCCCTAGGCCTGAGCCGAATCCCTGTATCCGTCAGGGGGGCAGTGAAAGGAACAACGCCCATGGCTGAGGCCGGTGGGAACATCCGTGGTCCCGATAAAACAGAAATCCATGGGGCGGCAGACATGTTGCTTCTTCACCAGTTCAGCTATACTGTCTGTTGGCGCCAAACTGCCACGTGCAACACAAGTTGGCGGGGGCTCTTCCCCCTTTTCTTCTTTCTCTACACGTAGCTCGCTGGCTTTTCTAAGCTTCAGACTTGCCCACGAACTACGCAGTTATAAAATTCAGCATAGGTCTTGGCCTGTACCTCCATTTCTTTTACAAGTGACGCAGTTCACCTTTCCCGAAATGGCCGGCCTCCACAGAATCACACCAGGGGAAAAACATAAAGTCCAGCTTTGGGGCAGCTGAATCCCAGGCTCGAGCCCCCACGGGTAGCACACAAACCTTTTTCTCGCCTGGCTCACTTGTGAGTCAAGGCACACCGTGCTATATACCCGTACCCTCCTGTTTGAAGAGGTTAAGCGGTGTTCACAAATTTTGGGTCTTTCAGTGAGTTACCCTCTTCCACTGGTTCTCTCCCCCAGAGTATGGGGTCAAGTCTCTATGTCTTCCCCCAAAAAAAAAAAACAATGTCCTGAAGTACTTTAACTCCAACAGAGAGTTTGTTTTCTATTTACTGCGTAGTAGATAGGGACAGGTTGATGAAAGAAGGAATAGTGTGAAGAATGGATCCAGGCACAACCAGCACTCGTCGCCACTCGACCCCGAGTGGGTTTAGCTCACCCGGATCGTTCTCTCACACAGTCCTAGCAGCCGGTGTGGAGCTCGAACAGTTCCGGCACCCTATCCCCTCCTGGGACGGGTGTTAGAAATCCTCTAACCTCTGTAGACTTTAAAGAACAGGACAATGCCAATGGGCACTCTACAGGTTAGCTTCCCCAAACAACAAATCCTTCCCTCTGACAGGTCACCAGGCCTCTCCCGAGACAGCAATCTTCCATTACTCATCTCCTCAATGGGACCGATCCTCCCCTGGCTTCCTCTTGGTCAGAGCGGGTACCCTCCCCCGGGCACCCTGGGACTCTTCTTTCGGGGGTAGGCCATAGCTAAAGGTGCTAGGCCCACTAGTAGAGTTGCAGGCCTCAGACTAAAGGTGCCTGGGCCTGATCGCACCCACACGTATCCCTGGCCATGAGGGACACCGGAGGTGGGGTACGTGTCTGACTCCTACTCCTCCGACTCTGACGGGGATGAGGACCACCACCAATGGCGTCTGCCCCTTAAGTACCCTCTCCCGGCATGCACAGCAGGTTGACCACACCCACTGTACCGCTGCCG
Source organism: Rana muscosa (assembly GCA_029206835.1). Taxonomy (NCBI): domain Eukaryota; kingdom Metazoa; phylum Chordata; class Amphibia; order Anura; family Ranidae; genus Rana; species Rana muscosa. The sequence continues at coordinate 477,523,682 of CM055117.1, read as the reverse complement.
AGAGAGGACACCCCAAGGCATAGTAATGCCACCCCTGGCTCAACCCTGATGTGATATGACAGCGCCAACTACAGGCCGCAGGGAACCATACACCAGGCAGCATCACATAGGCAGAAGCAATACTTAGCAATGAGAATGGTCTGAGCCCGGCTAATATCTCAGACCAGCCCCTAAATTTAGCTACATAACACCCCTAAAAGCAAAGGGGCACTACAGTCAGTTTAGGAAACAAGCAGAGGCGTGGTTGAATAACAGGCCAGGGTCAGTTCAGGAGCAGGCAGAGGTAGGGTCAGTTTAGGCGGCAGGCAGTGGCGTGGTTGAACTAGGGTCAGTTTAGGAGCAGGCAGAGGCATGAGGCGTGTGAAGGCAAATGGCAGGAATTCAGAATTACATTCAAGATACTAAACTTATATTGTAGAGAAGTATGGTAACGGTGAAAACAGCCACCTATGTAGAGGCCTGGTTGGGAAGGACACTGGGGACAATAATAACGGGTGTCTCGCCTAATTCCCCCTGTGGAGCACATCCGACAAGGAAGAGGGAGAGCGTGAGGGGGCCGAATCGCTGTACCATGGGCCTCTGGGTTGTATTTGCCCCCTAGGCCAAAAGTTGCCAGTCAGTCCCTGCTTACTAGTAAATATATGTCAATAAAGAGTAAAAGTATGTAAACTCACTAAAATCCAATATAAGCTCTAACATGTTACAGTAATTTAAAAAGTAATTTTCAAGATATTATTATTATAAAGCCCAAATACTGGAATTACAAAAAATATAAACGCATGAATGACTCATCCAAGGCCAACATGTAAACACTGATAGTGTGTTATTAGTGGCTGTGGCACTGCTGGCTACACAATCATTGTTGATGTGTGCACGTCAGCAGGAGTGCCGAGCAGGGCCAATAGGGTCCATTTACTCTGTACATTATACATATATAGACCTTATTCTAACAGAACATGTATACAGTGTATGAACAATTTTTTTTACACAAGATCTTGCTGCCAGCAAGGTCCTACATAATATTCATACACCTATGTAAATAAGCCCTAAAAGCTGACCTCTACAAACACCCCTGTCAGTGTTATATGGTTTTTCCCAACTGTCAATTTTTCTGGACAGCTTGGTCTACATGTCAATTTGGAGACAAATATAAAGGCAATAGAAATATAAAATGGAACCAACTGTTTGACACGGCACATTTAAATCCTTTGTTCAAATGCAGGGTGAATGGGCAATACCTAGCTCTTGGCATTTCCAATATAACAATTTACAACACGCAGTGCAGAGACAGGTTGGAACAGACCCAGTAGCTCTTACTAACACTAACTTTACTGAGACCTAAACATATTAAACTAATATCTAGCTATTATACTACATTGACAGGGGTGGAGGGTAGGCACAATCTGAAGACTAGGGAGAGATGGTGTATAATAATTCCAGAGCTGACGGCTGAATTATGGGAGGAGATACTTAATTCATATATAGACACAGTTACATCTGCAAAAGACAAGATGGTCCAGTTATGGTACCTGCATCAAATGTACTAAACGCCCCTGCGACTGTAAAATGGGGAGAAGAGACACCCCTGTGTCAGAATTGCCTTTTGATGGAGGGGTCCTTTCTGCATATGGTGTGGGAATGCAGTAGGATTCACCTATTGTGGTCTCAGGCTACTTAATTTATTGCAGATGCCTTTGATTTACCGAACATATGCAGCCCTATGGTAGGAATTCTGGGAATAAATGAGGATGATCTTATTGATATACATACGAAAACCCTTCTGAGACTGTTCTTCTATGTCTGTAAACTGATTGTAATAAATTGGATACGGACAGCTCCCCTTATACTGTCCGCTTGGAAAGCACTAGTGAATTCCAATGTTATACTATATACCTATATACAGCACCCAGTGCTGTGTTTTGGCCTAGGCCGACAAGGCCCAGGCCTAGGGTGGCACTTAGCGGGGGCGTCAAAAAAGCAGCCCCCCCCAAGAAAACGGCACCCGCACCCTCCTCCCGCACGCAGGGCCACCATCAGGGGAGTAAAGCTCAGGAGTGCAGTGCCGTCACGGTTTCGGAGGGGGCCAGGAAGCAGTTTAGGTAGAAGCCGTCATGCCAGCCCCCCCCCCCCCCCGGTAAGGCTGCTCTCTCTGATTGTCCCTCTGCTGTGGCCAATCATGGGGAGGTAAACAGCGGGCAGGAAGCTGGGCGGCGGCAAGGCAAACCCAATTAGAGCCGCTCTCTCTCTCTTCTCCCTTCGGCTGACAGAAAGGGGAGGGGGGGGCAAGCGTGGGAGATACACAGACAGCCTGCAGCTCGCCTCTCCATGTCACAGCGCTGCTGCCAAGTTCTCTGGCAAATGGAGCAGCAGTGCTGTGACAGGAAGAGGTGAGCTGCGGGCTGTCTGTGTATCTCCCCCGCTCGCCCCCCTCCCCTTTCTGTCAGCCGAAGAGAGAGATAGAGGCTCTAATTGGGTTCACCGCACCGCCGCCCAGCTTCCTGCCCGCTGTTTTCCTCCCCATGATTGGCCACAGCAGAGGGACAATCAGAGAAAGCATCACGGCCTTGCCGGGGGCTACTTAAACTGCTTCCTGGCCCCCTCCGCGACGCCACTGCACTTCTCAGCTGTACTCCCCTGATGGTGGCCCTGCGTGCCGGAGGAGGGCGCAGTTTTCTTGGGGGGGGGCTTTTTTTGATGCCCCCCACTAAGTGCTGCCCTAGGCCAAAACACAGCACTGGGTACTGTATCTAATATAACAGTGGAATTCACTAGCGCTTTCCAATAGGACAGTGTAAGGTAAGCTGTCTGTATCCAATTTATTACAATCAGTTTACGGACATAGAAGAACAGTCTCAGAAGGGTTTTCATATGTCTATCAATAAGATCATCCTCAATTATTCCCAGAAGTCCTATCTTGTCTTTTGTAACTGTGTCTATTTATGAATTAAGTACCTCCTCCCATAATTCAGCTGTCAGCTCTGGAATTATTATACACCATCTCTCCCTAGTCTTCAGTATGTGCCTACCCTCCACCCCTGTCAATGTAGTATAATAGCTAGATATTAATTTATTATGTTTAGGTCTCAGTAAAGTTAGTGTTAGGTTGGAACAGACCAAATAGCTCTTACTGTCTCTGCACTGCGTGATGTAAATTGTTATATTGGAAATGCCAATAGTTAGGCATTGCCCATTCACCCTGCATTTGAACAAAGGATTTAAATGTGCCCGCGTCAAACAGTTGGTTCCTTTTTATATTTCTATTGCTTTTATATTGGTCTCCAAATTGATATGCAGACCAAGCTGTCCAACAAAATTGACAGTTGGGAAAAACCATATAACACTGACAGGGGTGTTTGTAGAGGTAAGCTTTTAGGGCTCATTTACACAGGTGTATGAATATTATGTAGGACCTTGCTGGCAGCAAGATCTTGTGTAAAAACAGTTCTGGCCCTGAGCTTCTGTAACTGGCCAGACAGGGGTGCAATAGCGTGGGCACCCAGGACATCTGCTGCCCGGGGTCCCACAAGCGGTGATCGGCTTTCCGTAGCAGCCGACACTTCTCTCCCCACTTTCAGCCACACACACTCCTTGGCTCCTTGGAGCCACAGAGGAGGGACACAACTTCAGTGCAAGAGTCGCGCTGCTGGTCTGAGGTCTGTGTATAGTTTACAGTGGAGGGGGACACAGTAACCGGGAAGGGGGGGGGGCAGATAACAGATGCACCCAGAACATATCCCCTTACCCTCCAAATGAAAAGATGCCGCATCCCTTTCTGTCCTCCTGCGGTGTCCCTCTGTCCTCTTCCCACGGCATCCCTCTGTCCTGTGGCCTTTACAGGAAGGGGTGGGTCATATTTAAATTAGGGGGTGCGCGAGTTAAGTCAGGCCTAGGGCAGCACAAAACCTAAATACACCACTAACAGTACCTCAGAAAAGTGAGTGCACACTTCACATTTTTGTAAATATTTTATTATATCTTTTCATGTGACAACACTGAAGAAATGACACTTGGCTACAATGTAAAGTAGTGAGTGTACAGCTTGTATAACAGTGTAAATTTGCTGTCCCCTCAAAATAACTCAAAACACAGCCATTAAATGTCTAAACTGCTGGCAAAAAAAGTGAGTACACCTCTAAGTGAAAATGGCCAAATTGGGCCCAATTAGCCATTTTCCCTCCCTGGTGTCATGTGACTCGTTAGTGTTACAAGGTCTCAGGTCTGAATGGGGAGCAGGTGTGTTAAATTTGGTGTTATTGCTCTCACTCTCTCATACTGGTCACTGGAAGTTCAACATGGCACCTCATGGCAAAGAACTCTGAGGATCTGAAAAAAAGAATTGTTGCTCTACATAAAGATGGCCTAGGCTATAAGAAGATTGCCAAGACCCTGAAACTGATCTGCAGCAGGGTGGCCAAGACCATACAGTGGCTTAACAGGACAGGTTCCACTCAGAACAGGCCTCGCCATGGTCAACCAAAGAAGTTGAGTGCACATGCTTAGCGTCATATCCAGAGGTTGTCTTTGGGAAATGGATGTAGGAGTGCCGCCAGTATTGCTGCAGAGGTCGAAGGGGTGGGGGGTCAACCTGTCAGTGCTCAGACCATACACTGCACACTGCATAAAATTGGTCTGCATGGCTGTCGTCCCAGAAGGAAGCCTCTTCTAAAGATGATGCACAAGAAAGCCTGCAAACAGTTTGCTGAAGACAAGCAGACTAAGGACATGGATTACTGGAACCATGTCCTGTGGTCTGATGAGACCAATATAAAACGTATTTGGTTCAGATGGTGTCAAGCGTGTGTGGTGGCAACCAGGTGAAGTGTACAAAGAAAAGTGTGTCTTTGCCTACAGTCAAGCATGATGGTGGGAGTGTCATGGCCTAGGCTACATGAGTACTGTCGGCACTGGGGAGCTACAGTTCATTGAGGGAACCATGAATGCCAACATGTACTGTGACATACTTAAGCAGAGCATGATCCCCTCCCTTCGGAGACTGGGCCGCAGGGCAGTATTCCAACATGATAACAACCCCAAACACACCTCCAAGATGACCACTGTCTTTCTAAAGAAGCTAAGGGGTAAAGTTGATGGACTGGCCAAGCATGTCTCCAGACCTAAACCCTATTGAGCATCTGTGGGGCATCCTCAAATGGAAGGTGGAGGAGCGCAAGGTCTCTAACATCCACCAGCTCCGTGATGTCATCATGAAGGAGTGGAAGAGGACCCCAGTGGCAACCTGCGAAGCTCTGGTAAACTCCATGCCCAAAAAGGGTTAAGGCAGTGCTGGAAAATAATGGTATTGAAAATAAAGGCAAACCAGCGCATAACAAGTGATAGATTTGCAGTAATAGCAGAAATGATTATAGTCCTTTTTGTTGGCATATGTTTTCCATAACAACTGGGAATCAATAGGTGACAATTCAGGTGACAGCCATCCCCAGAGTGTATCCTGAAACTCTGTGAAAATGAAAGAAAGGGGAAGAAGGGAGGCGCACCTAAGTGTAGTATTTAAAAGACAAAATTTATTGCACAAAGTGTTGCACTTACAGAATGGAAGATAGTTTGAGCATGTCTGTTATTAAAAGGTCATCCTCGAGGGGTGCCTGCTGTCTGGTATTCACTCCGGGTTCCAGATGACTGTGAGAAGGGGTCCAGATGACAGATGACTGTGAGAAGGGGTCCAGATGACTGTGCCTGCTGTCTGGTATTTACTCCAGGCCAGGGTCCAGATGACTGTGGGTAGCAAGGCTGGGACACTGGAAATATTCAGGAAGTCCAGGGAATCCACTCCAGGCAGCTTGGATTCCCAGGACTTCCTGGATGTTTCCAGCATCCCAGCCTTGCTTCCCACAGTCATCTGGACCCTGGCCTGGAGTAAATACCAGACAGCAGGCACATCTCAAGGATGACCTTTTGACAACAGATATGCTCAAACTATCTTCCATTTAAATCAGGGGCGTAACTAGAAATCACAGGGCCCCATAGCAAAATGTTGTATGGGCCCCCCCCCAAAAAAATGGCGGACTTAAATTAAATAGTGGGCGTGGTTTAAAGGGCGTGTGGTTCGAGTCTGAGATGAAAGAAAGAAAGAAAGAACCCAGATCCTACACCACAATAGCAATATATGTATTCCAGAAAGTTTAATCAACAGATAAAGATACTCCAAACACCTGGTGTTAGCGCTTCAATAATCCTCACCTGTGCCCAATGCAGCGTGGTCTGCCCGTGCCCAATACTGCCTCACCTGTGCCCAATGCAGCATGGCCTGTGCCCAATGCAGTGTGTCCAGTGCCCAATGCAGCGTGTCCTGTGCCCAATGCAGCGTGTCCAGTGCCCAATGCAGTGTGTCCAGTACCCAATGCAGTGTGTCCAGTGCCCAATGCAGTGTGTCCAGTGCCCAATGCAGCCTCACCTGTGCCCAACGCAGCCTCACCTGTGCCCAACGCAGCCTCACCTGTGCCCAACGCAGTGTGGCCTGTGCCCAACACAGCCTCACCTGTGCCCAATGCAGCGTAGCCTGCCCATGCCCAATACAGCCTCACCTGTGCCCAATGCAGCCTCACCTGTGCCCAATGCAGCGTGACCCGTGCCCAATGCAGCCTCACCCGTGCCCAATGCAGCCTCACCCGTGCCTAATGCAGCATGACCCGTGCCCAATGCAGCATGACCCGTGCCCAATGCAGCATGACCCGTGCCCAATGCAGCATGACCCGTGCCCAATGCAGCCTCACCCGTGCCCAATGCAGCATGACCAATGCCCAATACAGCCTCACCTGTGCCCAATGCAGCATGACCCGTGCCCAATGCAGCATGACCCGTGCCCAATACAGCCTCACCTGTGCCCAATGCAGCCTCACCTGTGCCCAATACAGCCTCACCTGTGCCCAATACAGCCTCACCTGTGCCCAATACAGCATGACCCATGCCCAATACAGCCTCACCTGTGCCCAATGCAGCCTCACCTGTGCCCAATGCAGCATGACCCGTGCCCAATGCAGCATGACCCGTGCCCAATGCAGCCTCACCTGTGCCCAATGCAGCCTCACCTGTGCCCAATGCAGCCTCACCTGTGCCCAATACAGCGTGACCCGTGCCCAATACAGCGTGACCCGTGCCCAATACAGCGTGACCCGTGCCCAATACAGCCTCACCTGTGCACAATGCAGCATGACCCGTGCACAATGCAGCCTCACCTGTGCAGTGGAAGAGGCGAGCCAGTGACGGAACTACCGGGGAGGATGAGGAATACATACTGCAGCCCTCAAATGGCTATTGGCGAGCATGGGGCTGCCTCAGAGTGGGGGGGCGAGCACCGCCCGCACGGTCCCCCAGCCAGGGGAAGTGAGGAGAGGAAGAGACGCGCTGTGCGTACAAGCAGAGAGCTGTAATAGCTTTCATTTGAATGTCCTGCGTTCCCGGGGCTCACCGTCACATAGCCCCACCTCTTGGCCCGGCGCCTTTGATGACGTCACATGTCCCGCATTGGACCGGCGTTCTGTCTATCAAAGGCGCCGGGATAAGAGGTGGGGCGATGTGACGGTGAGCCCCGGGAACACAGGACAAGGACATTCAAATGAAAGCTATTACAGCTCTCTGCTTGTACGCACAGCTCGCCTCTTTCTCTCCTCACTTCCCCTGGCTGGGGGACCGTGCGGGCGGTGCTCGCCCCCGGCAGTATGCATTCCTCCTCCTCCCCACGGGGCCCCTCTCGGTTGCGGGCCCCATAGCGGCCGCGTGTGTCGCTATGGCGGTAGTTCCGCCACCGATTTAAATACTACATTTACGTACGCCTCCCTCCTTCCCCTTTCTTTCACTGGAAAATAATGGTGGCCAATTAGGGGTGTACTCACTTTTGTTGCCAGCGGTTTAGACATTAATGGCTGTGTGTTGAGTTATTTTGAGGGGACAGCAAATTTACACTGTTATACAAGCTGTACACTCACTACTTTACATTGTAGCAAAGTGTAACTTCTTCAGTGTTGTCACATGAAAAGATATAATGAAATATTTACAAAAATATGAGGGGTGTACTCACTTTTGTGAGATACTGTAGGCTGACATATGAAGCTAGAGGATGTCCTAAAAAAAAAAAAAACACAAAAATTTGGGCAAGATGGGTAGACTCTAGTGGCAGGCTCATTAGAGGCGCAGAGGCGCCGCCCTCCCATCCATGCATTCAGCCCCCTAATCTACATGTAGGGCGCCAGATGCATGGGTTCCAAAGGGGGTGGGGGTTTGAAGCATGTGTTTAGATCCAGAGGCTTCAAAAAAGGGTGGGCACAGGGTTCAGAGCCCCCCCCTTACCCTCGCTGCAGCTGCAGATCAGTGACAAGAGCGGGATCTGTGTAAACCCCTCTCTCTCTGCTCTCCCCCACCCTCCTGGCAGTGCCACCCGTGACCTGACTTGCCTGACCCGGAGGGTGTGGTGGTCGGACGATTGTTTGCTGCCCCCCCCCCCCCAAAAAAAAAACAACAGAAGACACTGGTTGATTGCCCATAAGCCACGTGAGATTAAATGAACACAGGTTTTACTCTATATGTACTAGTCTATGTTTTTATTGTTTGTCATACAGTGAAGTAACATTATAGCACAGTTGATTGAACAGACTATACAGCATATGATGTGAGGCATGGGTTAGTTGTACACTCTAACAGGTTTGAAAGGAGGGGAGTTACCTTCCCTGTTTCTTTTATTTTATTTTAATTCTGTTTGTTTTGTTTTTGGGTTTTAGGAGGGTGGACATAGGTCTGACACTCCTTTTTGTAATAAATATAAAATACATATGCTGTATGTAGATAGGCTAACATGTGAAGGTATACTTGGAATATTTCTCCTTTTCATGGAATGTAGGTATCAAACTATTATGATCTTGTATTAGTGAACTGTACTATCGTTATGCATATAGCAATAAAAACCTGTTTAAAAAAATAAAAAAAAAAAAAAAAAAAAAGGAATTCATATGTTAAATAATATCTTTAATTAAGTCTAGAATACAATACTTTCAATATAGCGTCATTTAAATACAGTAACCCACAGCAACTGATCAGAATTCACTTTGCTGAAGTCAGACCAAGACAAGGTTTGATTGTTTGTTACAGCACAAAAGATAGCTCTCTTTATTAAAAAAGGGATTAAGGTGCTGTCTACAGAAGCAAAGTGATGTTTTACATTTTTTATCTACCACCAAAAATTGATTAAAGTGTTTTCTGAGGCTTGGAAGACTTTTAGTACTGCAATGAACACCAACAGTTGATTATAAGAATGTATTTTATTACAGAAACGAATTGTTTAAAAGCTTACATATACAAACACGTGACAACTAATGGGCACTATGAAAATTGTTTTTTTTTTTGATTAGTGTTTTACCATGTTTATAATGTAAACTTTAATGTAATATTTCAAAACCAAACCAGCAAAAATAAGAATGAAATATGAGTATGTGCTCTGCATTCCCTGTCTGTTGGATTTTGGAATCAATAAAAAAAAAGTGAGAAAAGATTAAAGGAAAAAGGGGAAAGGAAAAGGAGGATAGGGGTAAAGGAAATGTGGAAGCGTTGTTTGTTTGAAATACATCCAATTATTGCAGTTTTCTTTTGCCTGCTTAGGTTGTATAACTTTCAGCGCGCTTCCCTACATAATTGCTCCTATCCAATCTTCTTTCACGCTGTTATGAATTTACAAAAGATAGGTCACTGATAAGGAAGTACTATTTTTAATGCAGCACAAAAAAGAGTCACGCAGAGGCGTGCAGTTGATATATAAAGTAGGTCTGACATTAGGTTTGTACCATTTGACTTTGCACTACCCAGACAAAAAAACAGGTATGAGCTATTTTTATTTTGCTTTGTTTCCCTTCCCTCTTCACACTTACATGAAACCGCTTTGCTGCCAGAAACAATATTTTCCAATGCATTTTTCAATGGTATGTCAATTCTAAGAAATATTATTCGCTATTTTTATTAGGAATTATGTTGTGAAGATTGTTTTGCAGAAAATACCAAGTATGTTTGTATGCAGAGGAAGGAAGAAGCTTCAAATATATAGCTCTGTGAACCAGCGCTTGAAATAATCTGGATGGAAAATGTAAATACTGGTGTAGATATCATAGGGCACATAGATGGTAACGCACAATGCATTTAGTGTACATCTACATTACACAGTCCATGAGCACCAGCATCTACGGTCTTTTTGAGACAGGTGATAAACCAGGCTTGTTGAGAGCATTTGCAAATGCATTGGCACATTTGAATGGCCATATCCCAATTGTAATGAATTTAAGCTGCATAAAGCGGCAGTGCAATATTTTCACTCAGCTTAACGAAGGGTCAAACTATCTTTATTTAAACATCCAATCATGCATTAAAGAAAACCCAGTTTTTTTCTTTTTTTAACTGTCCTTGCACATGTTGGTGTATTTTTTTTATAAAGTAATGTTTTACTTTACTGCACCTCATTTACTAAATGTGCCTGCCTGACATAGTTCGATACGATGTAAGTAGATGTATTTGTGAGTAAAGTGGCATTATGTTGCAAGCCTGCATAGAACATAGCTACCCATGCCTTATATTAGCAAAGAAAACTTATGAAACCTACTACATTAGGAGTACAGCCAGTGCTTAATCAAGCATAATTGCCTTAGGTCACAGCCAAGCACATTACATCTCAGGCATTTTCGACATTGTAGTAGGTCCTATGGTCTGTAATATATAAAATCATAGTAGTTGGCACATACCTCCCAAGTGTCCCACACTTGGAGGGGTTGTTCCTCTTTCCTTTTCTGTTGTCCCTCATTTTGGATAGATGTATAGGCCTCTAAAATCAATGTACCGTATATACTCGAGTATAAGCCGACCCGAATATAAGCCGAGGCACCTAATTTTACCAAAAAAAAAAAACTTGGAAAACGTATTGACTCAAGTATAAGCCTATGGTGTCCATGTGCATGCCTCACTGTGCCTCACTTTGCCTCACTGTGTCCATGTGCATGCCTCACTGTGCCCATGCCTCACTATCACTGTGCCCAATCTCCCTACCTGATCTCCGGCGTTGTGTGACTAGATTGACGTTTAACATTGGAGTCTAGGGAAGGGGTGCCCGGCTTTGAAAAATCGGTGCTCCCCGGCTGTAGGTCCCCTGGACAACAAACTTTGCACACTCATAGAGGAAGAGTGGGGCTACATGTGTGCCAAGATTGGGGTCCAGGGAACCAACGGCTAGCCGGGATCAGGCGCACAAAGTTGAAGATGGACACAGACTCGAGTATAAGCCGAGGGGGGCATTTTCAGCACAAAAAAATGCTGAATAACTCGGTTTATACTCGAGTATATACGGTAATACTTAAAATGTTTGTTACCCCAACATTTCATATTCCTAAAAGGGTAACTGCTTTACCATGTACATGTATGAAAAGGTTCCTTTATGTGAAGTCTCTGGTGTTCCTGCCAGTCCCTCTGCTTTCCTATTAAAACTTACCACACTAAGCAGCAGAACACACCATGGTCAGTTCTCTAGCTGTGCTGGAAAATCAGACTTGTCCACACACCCCCCTTGAAACAGCCTTCCACTTGGAAGAGCAGTGTCCTGTTGCTTCTCTTCCCCTAGCTCTTATGCATCTGACAACAGATAGAACAAAGGGAGTGTGATCACTTTTTAAATTTACACAAATATTTTGTCTTTCATTACTATTTTAAACTAAAATAGGTTGTTTCACAAGATGATCATTTACAATCACTCTAACTATAAAAAGTGCTGGATGCTCCTCTTACATTGGAGGAGCTCCAGTCGGCGGTCGGGATGTTCCCTAACTCTAAAGCTCCGGGGGAGGATGGTATACCGATTTAAGTGTACAAGCAATATGCGGGGGGTATGTTGCCCAAACTACTTAATGTGTTCAAGGTTGCCAAGGCAACAGGCTGCCTCCCATTGTCTATGACCAAAGCTATTATCGTACTGCTTCTGAAACCGGGCAAGGATCCCTTGGATCCAGGGTCCTATAGACCGATTTCCCTCTTACAGAATGATGTCAAGATTCTAGCAAAAGTTCTGGCAATGCGTTTAAATGGGGTAATATCCACTGTTATACACTCTGATCAGGCAGGGTTCATGCCCCAGAAATCCACGGCAATAAATTTACGTAAACTTTATCTTAATATGCAGTCGGTGGCGGATAATGGGGGGGGGGATAGGGCGCTACTGTCTTTGGACGCCCACAAGGCGTTCGACAGTATTGAATGGTCATTCCTGTGGGCTACTTTGAGGAAGTTTGGGTTTGGGGAGGAATTTATTTCATGGGTACAGTTGCTATACCACACCCCAAAGGGCTGCCATCAGGGAGGCAGGCAGAGTGTCACCAGACTTTCGGCTGTACAGGGGCACTAGACAGGGGTGTCCCCTGTCGCCACTTCTATTTGCCCTGGCTGTTGAGCCCCTGGCGGCCCTCATCCGCTCCAACAATGCTATCCGAGGCTTTCAGTACGGGGACCTACAGGAAAAGTTAATGATGTATGCGGATGACACTATGCTGTTTCTGGGAGATACCGGGGGTTCACTGAGTGAAGCTATGAGGGTGGTTGAGACCTTCGGATTTTATTCAGGGCTGGTGGTGAACTGGAGTAAATCCTCGCTCATGTTTCTTGACGAGGGTTCGGACCAGCGACTACCAACGATTCTTGATATCCCAGTGTCCAGGAAAATTAAATACTTAGGAATACACGTCACCCCTGATCCCTTGGAGTATGTTGGGCTGAATCTTACCCCTTGGCTGAATCACAGTCGTGATAGGATCAAGGTGTGGTCCAGGCTAAAAGTGTCACCAGTGGGTAGGATCAATCTGATAAAAATGATTCTTATGCCACAACTTCTTTATGTGTTGCACAACTCGCCTCTTGTAATCCCTCTAAAACAGTTCCGAATCATTAACTCTATGTTCCGCTCCCTTATCTGGCATTCTTCTTCAGCTAGGGTGAGATTGGAACAGCTTCAACGTCCTAAAGAGGCAGGTGGACTAGCACTGCCAAATCCCTGGCTGTACTACTTGGCTGCCCAATTGCAACACATAGCTAGATCATTGAACCCGGCCCCCGACCCAGAGTTGAACTTGGTGGACTCCACCACCTCACTCATTAAATTTACGATTAAACAGGGAGTAGCAGAGGGGTTGGAGGCTTTGCGGATGGGTAAATCTAATAAACTGTACCCCACTTATAACCTAATGCAAAAAATCTGGAATAAAGTCAGGTCACTACAGCAGGTCACGGGGTTTACTAAATTCAGCCCTATATGGCACAATGAACGGTACATGGAGATAGGAAAACTACAATACAGTAAACGGTGGCAGAAGTACGGTGTTAACTACCTGTATCAAATATTCAGAAATGGAGAGCTGTGTCCCTTTGCCGCTCTCCAAGAGGAATTCGGACTCCCTGGTTCCATGCTATTTTACTATGTTCAGCTCCAGCATGCGGTGAGGGCCGAGAGGGGAGTGGAAGTCTGGGTCCAGACTAAAGCTCCTATCTTTAACTACATGGCGGAGGTGGCATCGTATAAAGGCTTCATATCTTGTACCTATTCTATGCTTCTTAACATGTTTCTGCCCGACCTGACCCGTAAGGTGATAGCCCAGTGGGAGGGAGATGTCGGGCCCTTTGAAGAGGAACAGTGGGAGGAAGCACTTTTGGCAGTCTCTCAGTGTTCACTGAATGTAGCCCAGCGTCTATCGCAGTTGTACATACTTCTCCGAGTCCATTATACGCCCGCCAGACTGGCTAGAATGGGGGTGCGTGATGATCCAGCCTGCACACGATGCCTGCGGGATCACGGGGACTTAATACACCTGCTATGGCGTTGCCCCAAACTTCATGCTTACTGGACGGGGTGGTGGAGGTCCTTAACCGAACCTTTCAGGTTCAAATTGCTAAAGAGCCCAAACCCTGCGTGTTGGGTATTATTGAAGGCGACACGCTGGAGGAGATGCCCAGACAGGTGATTGCTAGGGCCCTCTTTCAGGCCCGAATGCTGATTCTACGGCACTGGAAGTCAACGGAACCCCCCACTGTGAAGGAGTGGATAAAACAAATGGGTAACACCTTGAAGTTAGAAAAACTTATTTACCAACATAGAGGCTGTACAGAAAAGTTTTCCAAATTATGGGATCCATGGTTGAGTGTACCAGGGTTGGCTCCGGTGGAATTAGTACTGGATAGGTTGTTGTGAGTTTCTCAGTGCTCTTGCATTGGTAGCAGGGACCCAGTTAATTGGATGCACAATTGTCCCGGGGTATTGTTTATTGTCTTGAATGGGAAGATGCAAATAATGTACACGTTTGTGAGTAATGTGCAGTACTATCTGAAACCAAGAGTGGTACAGGTCTAAATGTATTATGATGCTCTGATGCCAATAATGGATGTAAAGTACTTTGTTTTTCAATAAAACATTTGTTTTGAGATAAAAAAAAAAACTATAAAAAGTGCTACACTAAACCTCACACATACCCTTTTATTATCACAATATTGTTCTGAAAAATCTAGGTTTAAGCAAAAAGGTAAAAAACTAAAAAAAACTAAAGGCAAACCTTTTTTTTTTGCTTTGGACAGGTTATAGAGGAATTAAAACACCTTTCGGGTTTTTATTGGTGTCTATGCCCTCATTAGTGAGAATCATCCTTTTTAATTATCCTATTTACAGTTATCATCTAAATTGAAAGAAAAATAGGATTTTTATACTCACCATAAAATCCTTTTCTCCGAGTTCATGGACGGGCACAGCCTTAATCTTAAAAGTGGGCATTAGCCTTCATTCAGGAGTGACTAGGCAGAATGTGTTAACAACTTCAAATCTGAACAACCCCGCCCAGGGGGCGGTCCTATTGTCTCTATCCCCTCAGCCTGCACTAAGCAGCTCAGTTCTTCAAAAGCAGTACAAACTTAAAAAGGAGGAGTGGGTGCTGTGTCCGTCCATGAACGGTGAGTATAAAAATCCTATTTTCTCTTTAGTTCATGGACGGACACAGCCTTAATCTTGACAAAGTGGGACGTCCCAAAGCAGTGTCAAAAACGAGGGGTGGGAACAGCATTAAAACAACTTTACCCCAAAACAAAACAGAGCTTCTCAACGGAGGAGTTGCAACTCTAAACAGCCGCCTGCAACACCTTGCGGCCGAAGAAGCATCCGAAGATGCACTCACCTCAATTTGTAAAGTTTAGTGAAAGTGTGAACGGACGACCAGGCCGCCGCCTTACACACCTGGGAAACAGACGCTTGATGTCAGAAAGCCCAAGAGGCACCTCTTGCCCTGGTCGAATGCGCCGGGAAGGGGAGGCGCCCGACCCTTTATGGAGTAAGCCTGATCACGATCTGTCGGATCCACCTCGGAATGGTGGCCGGCAAGACCGCTGGGACCAGCCACCGAAACAAACAGAGTCTGAACTCCAGGACATGGCAGTAACAGACAAGTATACTCTCAGAGCTTGGACAACGTCCAAGGAATGCAACGTCGTCTCCTTCGGATTCGAAGGATGAGGACACAAGGATTGCAGTACAATGTCTTCCTTGAGATGGAAGGTCGAAACGACCTTAGGAAGAAAAGAAGGCTGCGGACGCAGCACCACGTTATCCTTGTGGAAGATCAGATAGGGAGCCTTGCATGACAAGGCTGCCAGCTCAGAAACCCGTCTCAACTGACATAACAGCCACCAAAAGGACCACTTTGAGAAAGTGTCAACAATGTAATCTCCCTGATGTTCTCAAATGGTGGTTTCTGAAACACAGAGAGGCCATGCCGTTAAAGCCAGTGACTGTAAAGCAGGATCTCGTTTGGGACCTTGCGACAGCAGGTCATCTCGTAGCGGTAGACGCCAAGGGACGTCTGCTATACAAGCCCCACGGAGGTAGTGGAGGGCGGACCGGAGGGGCCGCATGCCGAACCCCCTGTACAAACGTACTCACTAGAGAGTGAGTCGCCAAGGGTCAATGAAAAAGACAGCCAGGGCAGATATCTGCCCCTTAATTGTACTTAAGGCAAAATTTTTGGTCCGTCCCACGCTGTAAGAACAGCAGGACTCTGGAGACCAAATAAGTACGCGGATGCCACCTCATTTCCTCACAAATGGATATGTAGGTCTTCCAAGTGCGATGGTAAATCTTCCTAGAGGACGATTTCCGAGCACTCCTCATGGTAGAGATCACCGAGTCTGACAGGCCCCGGTCTCTTAGCACCTGGCTCTCAATAGCTATGCCGTTAAAGCCAGTGACTATAAAACAGGATGGCGTATGGGACCTTGTGACAGCAGGTCCTTCCTTAGCGGTAGACACCAAGAGGCGTCTGCTACCAGACGCACTAGATCAGCGTACCAAGGACGTCGAGGCCAATCCAGACCAATTGGGATCATTGGAATCCGCTCTGTCTCCAGTCTGCGAAGCGGATGAGGAAGGAGCTTCTGAGGAGGGAAGGCATAGATTAGCCGGTACTGACTACACGGTGCCACCAACGCATCTGTCGCGTCTGCCCATGGGTCTCTTGACCTGGCCACAAACATCAATACTTTCCGATTCAGTCGAGAAGCCAGGAGATCTACGTCTGGCGTGCCCCCCCCTTTGGCAAAGTAGCTGAAATGCCTTCGGGTGTAGAGACCATTCTCCTTGGTCCAGCATCTGGTGACTCCGCCTGCCAGTTTTCTATGCCCGGAATGTATACGTCCGACAGGGCCGGTACGCTCCTTTCTGCCCACCTTAGGATGTGAGCGACCTCCGATGCTGCACTGAGCTTCTTGTTCCTCCTTGATGGTTGACATACGCCACCGCCGTGGCGTTGTCCCACTGGATCCTGACTGGACGCCCCTGTAGCCTCTGAGACCATGTGGAGAGGCACAGCCTGATCGCCCGGTGTTCCAGGACATTGATCGGCAAGTGGGATTCCTCCGGAGTCCAGCGATCCTGGGTCGACTGAACCCCCCAGACTCCCCCCCAACCGGTAAGGCTGGCGTCCGTCGTGACCACCATAAAGTAAAAAGGAAGGAACGATTTCCCCGACAGAAGTGCCGGTGATGTCAGCCACCAAACTAGGGAGGTCCTGACTAGGTGGCTCACCCGGATTTGACAATCCAGTGATGATGGGCACTTGTCCCTTCTGGACAGAATTACCTTCTGTAACACTCGCGTGTGAAATTGCGCATACGGTACCGCCTCGAAGGAGGCTACCATGAGGCCCAGGACTCGCATGCAAAAGCGGCGTGATGACCATCTTGGGGATGTCAACTGCCGCACCGCAGCCCGAAGGGTCTGCAACTTTCCCATAGGGAGAAAAACTTTCGCCTCTGAGGATTCTAGAAACAACCCCAGATACACTAGGAGTTGAGTCGGTACCAATACTGACTTCTGAGTGTTCAGCACCCAACCAAAGTATCGGAGGGTCTGACAGGTTATAGACACGCTCACCTCCAATTCTGAGCTTGAAGTGGCCCTCAGAAGAAGATTGTCCAAGTAGCCCACGATAGCGATGCCACGCTGTCTTAGTAGGGCCAGAATCGGGGCGAGCACCTTGGTGAACACCCGCGGTGCCGATGCCAGGCCAAAGGGGAGAGCCACAAATTGGTAGTGGTCCTCCCCGGCCGCAAAGCCCTGACATCTCTGATGCCTGGTGCATATGGGGACATTCTAGTATGCTTCCTTGATGTTCAAGGATGCCAGAGAAAATCCCTGGATTGAGGGCAGCGATAACAGAGCAAACCGACTCCCCCCGGAATCTTTGTACCTCCACAAAGCAATTTAGGGCCCTGAGATCCAAGAATGAACGAACCACCTTCTTCTTTGGTACTACGAACAGATTTGAGTAAAACCCCTGAATCCGTTTCTGTACTGAAACAGGAATGATCACCCTGCGTATCAGCAGGTCTTGAACCGCCCCATATAGGGCTTCCTGACAAGTCGGCTGAAGCTGGCGGTTTAGAGGGGGAAAAAAAAATCTGTTCGGTGGGCAAGAGAGAAACTCTATCTTGTACCCTGAGGAAACTACTTTGCAAACCCACCAGTCGGAGATCTGAGATGTTCACCAGGTCGCGAATTCGCGAAGACGTCCCCCCTACCCGAGAGATGGGTGGGGACAGACCTTCATGCGAACGTAGATTTGTTCGCAGGCTTGTTGGGCTTGCGAAACCAGGGACGCTTCTGTCCCTCAGCAGGTGCTTTATCGGCCTGGAATTTTTTTATCTGTCATCCGTAAACTATCACAAAAGGGAGCTGTATGTGAACCCCAAGATATTTGAATATGTACACTACCTTTATGAGGATGTAGTGTTCAGATCCATTGAATGATTGCAGGCTGAATGTGGGATACCTAGTTCATGGTGTTTTAATTATATTCCACTCAATATGGTCCGGGACAGGTATCCTTTTACAGCACTAAATTGGAAGCTTTATTGCTACAGCCAGATCATAACAAATTTGTTTCTAGTTATTATTCAGGTCTCACTCAGACTGATAATAGACATTGAGAAGGAAGGTTTGGAAAAAAGTCTTGGACTTTTTGGGAACAACCAAACAATTTATACAAAAATATCATTTTTATTATAAACATAGAAGATCTATATTTTAAAATCCACATTCATAAATCAAATATCAAATAAAATGCAGTTACTGTACATAACCAATTTAGATTACCGATTTATGATTGATATTTGATTTTCCAAACCTTCCTTCTCAATATATTAGGACGTGGCACTGTTTACTCATTGAGTATCCACAGGACCACTCTGTGCTGATACAATCAATATTTTTGATAAGAGACATTGTCACTGCACTAGAAAGAGATGGTTTGCAATTCTACCAGATCTGACAGAGGAGCTGTAGTTGGAAGTCCTTATCACGTACATGACCACGGTCAAAAGATAGAATGATGCAGTTATGCTATATCTACTCCAAATATTTTACACACCACAGTGCCTATACAAAATGGGGAAGCATGACAGTACCATTTGTCACAAGTGTCAGACTACCGAAAGGTCCTTTTTGCATATGGTATGGGAACTGCACTAAAATTAGGCCATTATTATGGTCACAGGTTACTGAGTTTTTAGCTGACACTTTTGATCTCCTGAATGTGTGCAATCCTCTATTTGGCCTCTTGGTTGATGACAAAATAATGGACAACGATACCAAAACTTTCTTGCGCATTCTATTCTTTTACATTAGGGAACTGATAGTGTTTCAACTGGCTTCGCACATATATTCTTAGATGGGGACTTGGAATAAACTGGTCAATGCAGATATCCCCCTATATAGAATGACATTTGATATGTATTTATAAAAAATGTGGTTTTGCTGGGTAGATTCTTCTGAAATGGTGGCAGGAATAGCCCCTAGAGGTAGAAAATAGAGGTGCCTAGTTTAGTCTTTCGGTATTTATTTTTTTTGAGATATACGTTGGAGGTGGGCAGGGTGGAGCATTGGTGAGGCGACTGGATCAGGGAATGGAACGGACATCCATACACTCCAGATTTTATTTTTATATCTGATATTAAGGTTTGGTATAGTTTTACATAAAAAAGTGCTATGTGTACATATACCAGCATGGGTTTTTCTGTAGCCATTCTGTCTTCTTTTAATTCTCTTGCGAGGAATTTTGATAATGTGCATCGTGTGCTGTATATTGTATGACGATGGCTGTTTTGTACTACTTATGAGATGTGTCACAAACTAAATGTATTAAGGACTGCCAAGTATTATGTTTTCTGAAAATTACCTGCATATGGCAAAAAAAAATTGCCTGCATTTAAAAAAATAATATATATATATATATATATATATATGTATATATATATATATATACACACACACACACACACACACACACACACACACTTCAGATATGTGTTTGGTAGAATAGGGCTAGCGTCGGAACAGTATGCAAGTACTACCATACTGGTAGGTTAATTGGTTCCCACCTAAATTGTCCCTAATATGTGCATGTATGAATGTGAGTTAGGGACCTCAGATTGTAAGCTCCTTAAGGACAGGGAATGATGTGAATGTACAATATATATGTGGATGAGAACTTTAAGTTAGTCTGTCTGCAGCAGAAGTTTTGTAGTCATTGGTAATCCCTGACTGATTCATTTTTAATGAATGTGAGCCAGCCTACACTGTCAGAGTACAGTTCTTTCCTTTATTTCCTTTTCTGTAACAAAACCTCCTTCTGAGCTGAAGGCTGCATACTGTACAAGTTCCAGCATGGACACCCAATAATCCATGGGTTTCTCAGCCCTGGACCCATATAGTCAGCAATCAAATGGTTCAGGTGCTGCCAGGCTGAAATAAAAAATTCTTAAAAAAGGGGCACTGAGGCAGCAGTGCCATTGCTCCTCTTTTCAAGGATCAGAGAATTGGAGGCATGTTGGCCATCACAGGGGATCCTGCCACCATCAGCAAATGTGACAGACAGGTTCTTACGCAGAACCTCCTCAAAGTGCCACATTTTGGGCTTTATCTGGGATGGTGGCAGCCAATTTTACAGTTGTATCAGGGATTTAACAGGGTGGCCACCTACTGGTGGTCCCTCTTTTTGATGACCCAAAACCTAGGGTCCTTTCACAGGCATTACAGCATAAAGACCACATTTACCACAAATTTGCCTTCAGTAGAGAAGCCCAGGTCCTTAGACTAATTAGGACAACATTGTCCTCAACAATCTCACCCCACCCACGTACAACTCTCAGGGTTTGGGAGGGAGTGAAACACCCCCCTTAAAGCCTTCCCCATTGTCTCCTTCTCACTTTAAAGCCTAGTACACATGGGCTGAATGTCGGGCAGCATCGGCCGGTTTAATAGGAATCGGACAACATTTAGCATGTGTGCACTGCAGCCGGTTCAACAGAAACGGGTCGGGCGGCATGGGGTCATGACTGAAAAAGGTTCGCCGATCGGCTCCCAATCAGCGCTCTCAGTCAATGGCTGAGAGCACTGAATGGTGTGTTCTGGCAAGGGGGGGGGGGGGGCAGTCCCCCTTGTCAGAACACAATAGCATAGCAGGGAAAATCTGTAGTTAGTACAGTAGCTCTTCCTGAGCTGTCAGATTTTCTTTTGTTCAGCCCTGCTGGGTTAAACAAAAGAAAAAAAAAACGAGTAGTGTGTACCAGGCTTAACGCCTTTTTCACTAAGGTGAGTTTATGAATGGTATGGTATACAGGGTGTTAAAGAAAGCTCACACCTGCTGCTGCAGCCTTGAGCTTGCTATTTATTTTTACGATGGCAAAGGGCTTTCAGATGGAAGTGATCTGAGTATCTCTAGAGATGCCTGTTCACTTTTATGAGGCTCTGAAGGTGTAGACCCCCTATGTCTCCATAAAGAGGACATGTCACCTGCCAAAGCTTTTTAGCCCCCTTGTGATAGCAACAAAGTTAAAGTGGTAGTAAAGTGCTCAAAAAATAAATAAATAACATCTCCCCTGCAAGTTTAATGTGTTAGTATGCACCGGAAGGTTTTACCCCCTTCATGTCCCAGACATTTTCTGCTATTCCTCACTGTTCTACTTTACCTGGCAATTGCGCGGTCATGCAACACTGTACGCAAATTAAAACTATATCATTTTTTTCACACAATTAGAGCTTTCTTTTGGTGGTATTTTATCAGCACTAGGTTTTTTATTTTTTATTATATAAATGAAAAAATTCTGAAAATGTTGCCTTCTATCAGTGCCCATCAGTGTTTCCTATCAGTGCCTCCTATCGGTGCCCATAAATGCCTCCTATCAGTGCCCATTAGTGCCTCCTATCAGTGTCCATCATTGCCTTCTGTCACCATTAGTGCCTCCTATCAGTGCCAATTAGTGCCTTCTATCAGTGCCCATCAGTGCCTTCTATCAGTGCCCATCAGTGCCTTCTATCAGTGCCCATCAGTGCCTTCTATCAGTGCCCATCAGTGCCTTCTATCAGTGCCTTCTATCAGTGCCCATCAGTGCCTTCTATCAGTGCCCATCAGTGCCTTCTATCAGTGCCTTCTATCAGTGCCCATCAGTGCCTTCTATCACTGCCCATCAGTGCCTTCTATCACTGCCCATCAGTGCCTTCTATCACTGCCCATCAGTGCCTTCTATCACTGCCCACCAGTGCCTTCTATCAGTGCCCACCAGTGCCTTCTATCAGTGCCTCCTATCAGTCACCATTAGTGCCTTCTATCAGTCACCACCAGTGCCTTCTATCAGTGCCCACCAGTGCCTTCTATCAGTGCCCACCAGTGCCTTCTATCAGTGCCCACCAGTGCCTTCTATCAGTGCCCACCAGTGCCTTCTATCAGTGCCTTCTATCAGTGCCCACCAGTGCCTTCTATCAGTGCCCACCAGTGCCTTCTATCAGTGCCCACCAGTGCCCACCAGTGCCTTCCATCAGTGCCCACCAGTGCCTTCTATCAGTGCCCACCAGTGCCTTCTATCAGTGCCTATCAGTGCCCACCAGTGCCTTCTATCAGTGCCCACCAGTGCCTTCTATCAGTGCCCACCAGTGCCTTCTATCAGTGCCCACCAGTGCCTTCTATCAGTGCCCACCAGTGCCTTCTATCTGTCACCATTAGTGCCTCCTATCTGTCACCATTAGTGCCTCCTATCTGTCACCATTAGTGCCTTCTATCAGTGCCCATTAGTGCCTTCTATCAGTGCCCATTAGTGCCTTCTATCAGTGCCCATTAGTGCCTCCTATCTGTCACCATTAGTGCCCATCAGAGCCTTCCATCAGTGCCCATTAGTGCCTTCTATTTGTGTCCATCAGTGCCTCCTATCAGTGCCCATTAGTGCCTCCTATCAATGCCCATTAGTGCCTTCTATCAGTGCCCATTAGTGCCTTCTATCAGTGACCATCAGCGCCTTCTATCAGTGCCCATCAGCACCTTCTATCAGTGCCCATCAGTACCTTCTATCAGTGCCCATCAGTGCCTCCTATCAGTGCCCATCAGTGCCTCCTATCAGTGCCCATCAGTGCCTTCTATCAGTGACCGTCAGTGTCTTCTATCAGTGACCGTCAGTGTCTTCTATCAGTGACCGTCAGTGTCTTCTATCAGTGAACGTCAGTGTCTTCTATCAGTGACCGTCAGTGTCTTCTATCAGTGAACGTCAGTGTCTTCTATCAGTGACCGTCAGTGTCTTCTATCAGTGACCGTCAGTGTCTTCTATCAGTGACCGTCAGTGTCTTCTATCAGTGACCGTCAGTGTCTTCTATCAGTGCCTTCTATTAGTGCTCATAAGTGAATGCTATTAATGTCCATCAGTGCCGTCTGCCTTCTCAGGACAGCACGGCTCTGAGCGGGATGAGAGAGGACACACAGCTGATCTCACTGCTCCCCCTTCTCCCCTTTCTGTGTGTGCTTCGCGGGCAGTCTAGTGTGAAGCTAACAAGCTCACATTTCCCACGGAGCTCACAGGACAGGGGAGGGGGGAGAAGGGGGAGTAGTGAGATCAGCTGTGTGTCCTCTCTCATCCCGTGCGAGAGAGGATGGACGGGGAAATAGAACGTCAATGCTGGTCTCTATGCTACTGTTTCATGACAGACACGATCTCCACTCAGAGCCGTGTATGAATAGCAACCCCGCTGGGCCCCCATGCCGGGGTCCCGTCGCAAGTGCGACTGTTGCGACCCTGGTAATTCCGCCACTGCATGTGGTTAAAAAAAAAAAAAACCCCATTGAAATCCATGCCTTTCGGCGCCCTGCGTGTAGATTAGGGGCTGGGTGCATGGATTGGGGGCGGCGCCCCTGCGCTCTGTATGGAAGTCTACCACTGAATTACAGCCTGTAATAACACTCCTTAGGGTTTCAGGAACTCAGCCGGGGGACAGTACTCTTGCGATATTGAATACCTATGCCAAAAGTAATGATGACTCTGGCATGGCAGGGGGCCATTTTGACTGACGGCACACAGATTGTGCCGTGGATGTCGGACATATCGCACATGTGCCAGTGACGTCACTAAAGTAGAAATCGGGTTGCAGCTACTAACGGGCTTAAGTAAGAACGGCAAAACTGTCAGTGACAAGGACGTTATAGCTTCTAATGAGGGAAATTATGGATTGGGAGTTTACTACCACTTTAGTGTTAAGCAGGCCATACGTAGGTGAATCGAAATTCAGCCGGTCCTGCTGGGACGAGCCAAATTTCATTTAATCTATGGCCAGTCTTGCTCAGCAGAAGTCAATCTAGCAATTGACTTCTGTCAAACGGGACTGTTGGAAATTTTCATTTGATGAGCTGCTGAAGCAGGACAGGATTCCTCCATCCATCTTGCCTGTGTGGATGAAGCAATCTGTTTTTTTTTTGTTAGCCCACAATCAAATCTATCTATGGCCAGTCTTACACCAAGAAGGATCAAGCAGAAAGCATTTTCTATATTTTACTACTAACAAGCACATACTTTTCTTTACATAATATAGTAGCTTTATTAAACATAAAAGGTAAATTCTCTGCCCATCTTTTACATTCTACAGCCTAATGTACTAATAAGTATTAACACACATCAAAATACAAAGCCAGTAAAAGTGAAATTATAATGGTCAGCTTAACTGTGTAGTTTTTGCATTTTTAAAGGATAACTGTACTTTTGTACAATTATTATTTAATTTTCTCTACTCCCCTAGCACAGCTCAAAGTCTTATACTGACCTGTCCACAGACATCTTAGCCTGCCCCTTACTACTTCAATTCATGTGCAAAAAAAAAACATTTATCTGTTAAAAAGAGGCTGTCTATTATTCTTCTCAAGTACAGACAGTCTATTCATGAGAATTCATTGTTTGCATAGCATATATCTGGAAGGAGCATGGCTAGGTGAGTATAATGCCGCGTACACATGGTCGGAATTTCCGTTGGGATAAACTCCGACTGATTTTTCTGAGGGAATTCCGTTCAAGCTGTCTTGCATACACACTGTCACACCAAATTCCGACCGTCAAGAACTCGGTGACGTACAACACTACGACGAGCCGAGAAAAATTAAGTTCAATGCTTCCGAAAATGCGTCGACTTGATTCTGAGCATGCGTGTTGGAGTTCCATACAGACGAACGGAATTTCCATCGGAAAAAAAGAGAACATGTTCTCTTTCTAACTCCGTCTGAATTTCCGACGGAAAACGTCCGATGGGGCACACACACAGTCGGAATATCCGATGAAAAAAAGTCTGACGGAATTTTTTCCTCGGAAATTCTGACCGTGTGTGCATGGCATAAGACTTTGGAAGGGAAGGGGGTTTTAAAAAAAAGTTACGGTAAGTAGATATACTAGTAGTGCCGACTTTAATATTGACTGGACCCTGGGCAAACATTTTCTTGCCCCCCCCCCCCCCCCCATGTAATTTCGCTCTCCACCACAACATCACAATAAACAAACAAAAACACACATAGACTTATCCCCCAAAACTTTAATAATGTAAACATAAAGAACTGTGCCGACTGGAATGCATGTTGAACATAAGAACAGTTTACTGACATTGGCAGAATTGTTTTGACGTAACACTTGGTCCCAGACACATTTTGGCTAACTGGGTGTTGATAGCAAACACAATCCGAACAGGTTGCCAATGATAGCAAAGTCATTTACTGACAACAACAGGCTCTGTAGCAGTACAAACAAAGGTCTCAGCTGCTGTTGGGCAAGTAATACACTGGTTTGCGACAGTCCGCAATGGTTGCTCTAGGCAATGGTACTTGAATAGCACAGCAACAGTCGCACTTTCCGCAGCAAAGCATAACTCCACTTTACCGCTTGACTCCTGTGACACGTTGGCAGCAAATTACAGCCTTTGCTTGATGGTTGCTAAGGTAGGGCGACCAGACATCCCCGGTTCCCGGGGACAGCCCCCAGATTGAGAACACTGTCCCCGGACCAAGTCTGTCACCGGTTTTGTCCCCGGATTGGATTTGAACAGGGGCTGGGGCAATTTCAAAGACAGTCAGTACAGATTTAAAAATTCTGAATTACCCTCCCCCCACTCCAGCACACCTACTAGCTTAGGGGAGTGTATTTTTTTCATTTATCTGTGCCCCTTTCTGATGATCATATGCTGGTCAGAGCGGAGGGACCATTTCTTTAGTTTTGGGTGCATGCCCATTCAGCTCCGCTTGCATGTTCTTCTGCCTTGGCTCAAGTCTCGGCCAGCCGCCTGCCTGTTTATCTCCTTGCCTTTCCTGGTGGAGTGATCTTCCTCCGCTCCCCATCCGCTCCCCACCCAGTAGTAGCTGGGGGCCCGGAGAGTGAGACTTGAGAGGCTGTGAGGTGGGCGGCGGCAGCGAGAGGCAGCTGAGCTTAGCTGAATGTGTCCAGCAACCGGAACATAGAGGAAGAGGATCCGATCGTGGGGCTGCCAGTGCCTTCAAGGCTTCAACACAGGTGTGCTTTGGGGGTGTTTGTGAAGAGACTACATTGCACTGTGTCTGTCTCTCTGGCATAATGGATGGTATCATAACTCACAGGCAGCAGGCACTCTATCATGACTCTGGCTGGCTCTATCACAGTGTGTCACATAACATGGCTGCTGGGTGCTGATTTTGTTAACTTATTGGTCATAAGTTAACAAAATCAGCATCCAGCAGCCATGTTATGTGACACACTGTGACAGAGCCAGCCATAGCCATGATAGAGTGCCTGTCAGTTATCATAATGCTGATGATGTTAACAAGTTGCTGTTCGCCTGATAGTAGATTTACTGCTACAGGGCGGTCACACTGCGCAGGATCACGTATATACGTGATCTTGCATTTCTGAGTATGGGAGACAATCAGCCTCGATGTCCACTGGTACCCGCTGATTGTTATGTACATAGGCAGAACGGTGGTCTGCCTATGTAAATAAGGCAGATCGCCGTTCTGCCAGTATGGAAGACATTGATCCTGTGTTCCTGTAAAGCAGGTACAGGGATCTATGCCTTCCCTTAGTAAAAGCACCTCCCCCAGTAAGAAAACACTTGTTAGGCACACATTTAACCCTTTGATTGCCCTAGATGTTATCCCCTTCCCACCCAGTGTCATTAGTACAGTGACGGTGCATATTTTTAGCACTGATCACTGTATTAGTGTCACTGGTTCCCACAAAGTGTCACTTAGTGTCCGATTTGTTCGCCGCAATATCGCAGTCCAGCTATGAGTCGCTGATTTCCGCCATTGCTAGTAAAAAAAAAAAAGAAATCCCTGGATTTAATTTTAAAAATCTGGTCACCTTATGCTAAGGGCAACAGCCGTAGAGGTTGCTATAGGGAAATCCTGGATGAGCCCCCAAATGTAGCACTACCCCCACAAGGGCTGCTGATAACTGGTTCCCCAATTCCTGCACAGCCAGGCAACAAGCATTTTTCACTCACATCCAGACACATGAAATTAGTCTCTGAGCGTGGTGTTGTTGTTTAATTAAGGGTATTAACTTGCATGAAGATAAGGGATTATGGAATGCCCAACTTGACAGAAACAATGAATCAGGACAACTTCCCTCCTATGTACAAAATCCTGGACTGTCCTTCCTGGAAACCGTCAGTTTTTAGTGATCAAAAGCAAAAGTCCCTTGAGGACTGGGAGCTCTCAGTCCCCTTTAGAAAATAGCACAGTAAGTTGTAAACTGCATACAGGTGTATCTCTTCTCCTCTGAAGAACTGCTCCCAGCTCTACTGCCTGCAGGAACTACAAGCCCTCCTGGCTGCTTGTCCAGCAGCCCACCTGGCTGCTCCAAAGATCTCTCAGGGCAAGGGATAGGATGGGTTAAGCCTAGCACAGTCTCTCTCCTTGTGAATCCCAGGTTGTGTTGATGTACTGTGTCCTCTTTGCTCCCTGCTACACCGTAGGCAAGATTCTTCCTCAAACTGAGACACTAATAGGATCTTTCCAAGCCAGCCTGAGCCCAGCCTGGAAGCAGAGACCCCCAGACCCAGGGGTCCCCAGTTAGGCAACCGACAGCCTCCTCAGTACTCCATATTCCACCCGACCCCTCTGCTGGCATGAAACCCCCATATTTAAGGGCTGACCCAGCCACCCTCAAGTATGCAGATCAGTACCTCCTGGGCTTCACCCACTAACTTCTAGAAGCTTCTCCAAACTTTTAGATCCAGGGGGAGGTACCAGAGACCTGCCTCTGTGGGGCCATCCAGCCTGACCTGCAATAACTCTGACGCAATTTCTGATTTACTAACTTACGAGTCATACCTTAAATGTTCCTGTACTAACATTAGTAGCACACTATAGCATGCTACACATCTATGTACACCCAACCCAGCACAACTCTGTACCCTACAGCACATATTTGTATCGCTAGAAGACTTCCGCATCCCCTAGCACACCTCTGCACCCCCAGCACTCTCCCATATCCACCAGCACATCTTTGTAAACTCTTGCACATCTCTGCACCCCCACCCCCCACACACACATTGCACCTCCCAGTATCCTCTGTGTGCCCCAGCACCCCTTTGTACTCCCAACATGCCTCCTTACCCCCAGCAAGTCTCTGCACCCCCCCCCACATCTATGTAGTTTCCTGCACATATCTGCATCCCTCTATGCCTTTTACACATGTCTGTACCTCCAGAACAACTCTGTACCCCCTGAAAGTCTCCGTAGCCCCAGTATGTCTCTGCACCTCCCAGTACATCTATGTACTCAATAGCGAGATGTGGTTTGATGCACTCCGTGAAGTGCCTCCATCCCCATATAACAAATAATTGCATAATTTTGCCCATGGGACTTTAAATGAGGTGCAACACACCCAATAGTAAAATAAATAATATGCAGATTTATTGATAAATACAATACCAACAGATCAACACGAACAGGTAGCCTATTGTCAAACAGATTCATAGTAATTGACGTAATATATTTCATAACCAAATACAGTATTCCAGAAATCGGCCCATGATAGGTGTGAGAATGCATCTTTGTGCTCCGACGCATTTTGTGAATCAACGTTCACTTCGTCAGGGGTTGATGCACAAAACAGTTTTTGAAATATGTAACAAAGATAGTAATTAATATTCTATTAGTCCAAAAGTTGAGGGTTACCATGGGGGGCCCAGACTTACAAATCTGCAAAAAATTAGATCACATGATCATACGCCACTGGTAACCTGTGGGCATGGATCCACAAGGGCCCAGCAGGAAAAACAGAACAGGATGCAAGTCCAAACTAACATATACAATGTCCATGGTGGTGGCTGTGAAAAATACATCTATGTGTCAAATTAACTCATCTATGTACTCCCCCAGCACATCTATGCAACCCCTCTTTCACCCCCAACACACCTCCGAACCCCGTTGCACATCTCCGTACCCTCCAGCACATTTTTGACCCCCTCCCAAACCTCTGTACCTTCCAGCATCTTATGTAACCCCCCCCCCCCCCTACACACACACACACACACATCTTTGCAACCCCTTTAATACACTATGGTCACATACAATTCCATTCCATTTCTCAGGCTACTGTGGCTTCCCTGGTGGTGGTGGGAGTATACCTTGCGTAGCTGCATTAGGGTCACTAGTGTTGATAATATTGATAGGCAGCTGCGATGCCCTGAAACTCTCTCTTCACCTCTGGCAGCCTACGCTATACAGTGTAGTAGGGACTCGGAAGGGGGGGGGGGTATCTGTGCTCAGAAACGCACCTGCTTCATTACACTTACTAGACTTGTGTACTGGAGCCGGTGATTGCCTGGCACAGACACACCTTTTTACTCCACTGTATAAGGTAAGCTGCCGATCAATATCATGAACACTAGGGACCCTAATGCAGAGTTTACTCCCTCCACCATCAGAAATGCAACAGAGCTGAAGGTGCAAAGGGAGGGTCCAGGAACCACAGCTGCCCATCAGATCACAGAACATTAGTGAGCCCGAAGCTGCGATCCCAATATTTGCAGGCAGCGTGGGCTCAAGGGGCAGCTGCTTTGGACCCCACAACAATGTCTGGGCCCGAGACAGCTGCCCTTTCTTTCTCCCATTAAAGATGGCCCTGTATATTAATAAATGAAAAAAATAAACAATAACAGTTATATGAAACCTGTGCCTATTTATTGCTGCACAAATACTCAATTTTGGGTTGAACCTAGGGAAAACACACATATATTGTATATAACTAATAAATTTACATGAATAAATAGTATGCAATGCATGTAGGCTCAGCCTATTCATATGTAGCACCCACCTGACCACTGAAGGCATGGGGGTTCCCCCAGAGACAGGGATGGGCTGCCATTTCACATTAGGGCTGGATCCATGGCGAGTATTGGGGGGGGGGGGGTTGTAAATAATAATGTGATCCTTTGTGCAGCTCCGCCTGGTTCACTCCTTTAGGAACTAACAGTCTTTTATTAGCTTAGCAACAGCCCCTAAAGGCTAGGAACTCTCAGTCCCTTCAAAAAATAGCACGTGTGGAGTGAATTCTTGCAACACCTTCTGCTTCCCTTTAGACACTGATCCCAGCTTTACTACTCCCAGGAATGTTAGCCCACTTGGCTGCTGCTTCACCAGCTCACCTGGCTTCTTCTTCTTCCCAGTCTACTTGTCAGACACTCTGCACCAGTCCACCCGACTGATACTCTGGAGATCTCTCAGGCTGAAGACTTAAGCACACCTGTGTCTTTAAGAAAGACCTGCTGCCTGTGGCAGTCTCTGCCCTTGTCTGTCCCTGCACCGTGCTGTTCTACTCACTCTGTCTCTCCTCGCTCCCCCTTCCATTCCGGAAAGTTTCCTCCAACTTGTTCTCTGGTAGGATCTGTCAGAAATGCTGAGAGCGGCTCACTCTTGCAACTAAGCGCACTCCACCCCCTGGAGATGGGACAGAGGGTGGATGGCACAAAGAGGCACAAGCTACCAGTAGGCTGAGCAGGAATTGCGTGCAGGTCTCAGAAGACAGGTACAGGAACTGATGGAGATCAGAACTCAGCTGGTGTGGTTGTGCAGAAAGTCCAGAACAGGCCAGGGGTCAAACACCAAAAAGGAGGAAAGTCCAAAAGCAAGCAAGGGTCAAGTACTGGAGACAATCCGGGTCACAGGCAAGAAGGTCAGGTGCAGGAAGCTTGCAGCAAAGTCCGGGTCACAAGCAGGGGGTCAAACACAGGAGTTAGCAGCGGAGTCCAATAAGCAAGCCGAGGGTCAGGTTAGGAGAGATCAGGGTAGTCAAAGGCAATCTGGGTCACAGCAGAAGATCAGGCAGGCAGGAAACAGGAACTTGAGTTACAGGAAGCTGAAGACAAAACAGCAATTAGCTTGTGGACTTGCTCCGCTTTTATAGGCAGCCAGGGTGTCATGTGACACGTGCATGCGCGGGAGTGCCCTTCCACCGCGCATGCGCGGGAGAAACTGGCGCCGCTGAACGGATGGAAGGTGTCCATTTCCCTGACAGGATCCTTCCAGGCCAGCCACTTAAGCCCTGGCCCGAGGTAGAGCCCCTCCCAGGCGGTGTCCCTCGGGGGCCACTGAGACTCCCTCAGTACTGCATCTCCATCTTCCACCCAACTCCTCTGCTGGCTGCCTATTTAAGGGCTCCTTAGATCCCTGCAAAGCCCACTTCCTGGGGATTGGCTAAGGGGCCCTAAATATGAAAGGACAACCCTCCCATCTTCCACCCATTCATATCTAAAATATTCTCCAACATTCTAGAACCAGGGGGAGGCACCAGAGCTGCCTGGATGAGTAATCCCGCCCTGAACTCTAATGAACCCTGACCCAGATTCCATAGCTCAGGTTTAGTGCTGAGCCAGACTATAATTTACCTGCACTACCACTAGTAGCACAGTATAGGGTGCTACACACAGAGTAGGCTTATTTACTCACAGTCCATGGGAGAGAGGGCAAGGGTTTCATATTCTCCAAAATTAAAGCAGAAACTCCACACATCACTGCACAGGAAAGGGACCTTTAATTTGAGACTGCCACTCCTGAGTTCAGAACCATTCATTAGATCATGTGGACTGCAACCATCCTCTTCTAGGAGAGTCAACCAGCTCCTATTTAGATGGTTCAGTGTAGAAGCCCTACAGACACCTCCTGTATGATTCCCCTCTGGGGCTCTATCCTGTACCTAGACAGCACCAGGCCTCGGCTTCAGGCCAAATCATATACAGGCCTCTTTAGGCAGACAGGCACAACGAAGCGGCTCCAAATACGTGCACCCTTCCCAGGCCAAAGCCCAGAGGGGAAGAAAGCTTGCATCAGCTCACCCCAAATATTTTTACCCTTTGCCAGGATGCACCACTGACAAAGAAACTCCTAGTGGTTAGCTAAGAAAGGATATGAATATTCAAAATCTAGGCCCATTGTGCATTCTTACACTAATACCAGAAGTGACAGTGCCATCTACTGACAGAAGTAAGAACTGACAGATAGGTTGGACAGGGGAAATTGAAAAAACACAGATTACAAATTGGCACTGACTGACTACATTCACCCACCGTCAACTTAGAATATGTCCCAAAGTTTACTATGGTCTCCACCTGAGAATGAAATTGGATAGGAAGGGGAAAAGGGGAAGACACATTTTTACAATATCAAGAAAGATTTAAAAAAAACATGAGCAATTACATTACTTCACAATATGGCAATTAGCTTTAAAGTGATGGTAAACGCTATTTTTTTATTTTTTTTAAAACACAAACAAGTTTATACTTACATGCTCTGTGCAATGGTCTTGCCCCAATCCTCCTCTTCTCAGGCCACTTGCCAGTGCTCCTGACTCCTCTTCTTCTTGGTGTGCCACTATAGGAAGCCACTTCCTATGGTGGCACACCTGTAGGCTCACCCCTGCCCCTGCTCCCTCGTCATAGGGTTTGGCTGACAGCAGCTGGAGCCAAAGGCTCCCGCTACTCTCAGTCAAGCCTGTTAGAGTGGGGAGAGAGGAGAGTGCCACTACAGATGGGCACAGTGCTGGATCAAGTAAAGTCTCAGGTAGGTATACTGCTACCTAAATATTTTTTACCTTACTGGAATTGATGAAAGAGGTTATAAAGGCAGAAGGTTTTTATCTTAATGCATTCTATGCATTAAGATAAAAAAAACCTTCTGTGTGTAGCAGCCCCCCTCGGCCTCTCTAATACTTACCTGAGGTCCATCTAGATCCAGCGATGTTGCAAGAAAGACTCGGCTGTCCGGGACTCCCTTTCTGATTGGCTCAGACAGCAGCACGGTGCCATTGGCTCCCGCTGCTGTCAATCAGTCAGTGAGCCAACGAGGAGAGGAAGGGGACGGGGGCCAGCGGCGGCTCCATGTCTGAATGGAATAGACACACAGAGCTGCGGCTCAGCTTGGGTGCCCCCACAGCAAGCTTCTTGCTGTGGGTGCACTTAACAGAAGGGAGAGGCCAGGAGCACCGAAGAGGCGCTCAAGAAGAGAAAGATATGGGCTGCTCTGCGCAAAACCATTTCATAGAGCAGGTGAGTATAACACGTTTGTTATTTTTAACAAAAAAAAAAAAAAACACAAGACTTTAGTATCACTTTAAGGTAAAACATGTTTAGGCTTTAGAACCACTTTAAGAACTCAAGGGTCAGGGTAGAGGGGCACACACACACACACACACACTATCTGGTGGCAAAAGAACAAATGAGTCCTTGTGCAAAGAAACCTTTTTCAGCAGATATCAGAGATTTGCCCATGCAGAAATCCTCCTATGGTTCAGCCTAACTGACTAGCTAACTAACAAACATCACACAGAAACATTTTTAGACTCCAATTCTTTTGCATTAAGTTTTTTTATGCCACAGAGTTGTCTCTGTAGTACCAGAGTCCAATAGGCACATACTTGATTTTTTTTTTCTCTTTAACCACTTCAAGACCAGTCTACAAACTATAGTATATACACTATATTACCAAAAGTACTGAGACGCCTGCCTTTACACGCACATGAACTTTAATGGCATCCCAGTCTTAGTCTGTAGGGTTCAATATTGAGTTGGCCCACACTTTGCATCTATAACAGCTTCAACTCTTCTGGGAAGGCTGTCCACAAGGTTTAGGAGTGTGTCTATGGGAATGTTTGGCCATTCTTCCAGAAGCGCATTTGTGAGGTCAGGCACTGATGTTGGATGAGAAGGCCTGGCTCGCAGTCTCCGCTCTAATTCACCCCAAAGGTGTTCTATCGGGTTGAGATCAGGACTCTGTGCAGGTCAGTGAAGTTCCCCCACCCCAAACTCGCTCATCCATGTCTTTATGGACCTTGCTTTGTGCACTGGTGCACAGTCATGTTAGAACAGGAAGGGGCCATCCCCAAACTGTTCCCACAAAGTTTGGAGCATGAAATTGTCCAAAATGTCTTGGTATTCTGATGCCTTAAAGAGGTTGTAAACCCCGGTATTTTTTTTTCTTCTTGCCTTACCTGCAAGGAAAGGCATAATGTGCTAGCATATTATGTGAAACTTACCGTATATACTTGAGTATAAGCCGACCCGAATATAAGCCGAGGCACCTAATTTTACCACAAAAACGTATTGACTCGAGTATAAGCCTAGGGTGTGCCTCACTTTGCCTCACTGTGTCCATGCCTCACTGTGTCCATGACTAGACTGACGTTTAACATGGGAGTCTATGGAAGGGGTGCCCGGGTTTGAAAAATCGGTGCTCCCCGGCCGTAGGTCTCCCGGACAAGAAACTTTGCACACTTGTAGAGGAAGAGTGGGGCTACATGTGTGCCAAGTTTGGGGTCCAGGAGACCTACGGCCAACTGGTACCGGCTCCCCAAAGTTTGGGAGATCAGGCGCAAAAAGGTGACTCGAGTATAAGCCAAGGGGGCATCTTCAGCACAAAAAAAAATTGTGCTTAAAAACTCGGCTTATACTCGAGTATATACGGTACCTGAAAACGAAGGCTTCCAGAGATGCAATGTCATCACTGGAGATGGCGTCCATCTATACCTGGTCTTCCTTCCAGGTTCGCGGCTCCGAAAAGGTCACAAAGCATGCGCGCAGGAGCCGCCGGTCACAGCACCCTGCTCTGAAGAATTGGCACAAGCGGCCATTGCTTCCGACCGTATGTACCAGTGATGTAACTGGCTGCTAGGACAGTAAATATCTCCTTAACTGTGCAAGTTTAGGATATATTTACACTACCTATAGGTAAGTCTTAATATAGGCTTACCTATAGGTAAAACTTAAAGATGGAAGTTTACTTCCTCTTTAAGAGTTCTTCACTTAAACTAATGGGCCAAGCCCAAGCCCTGAAAAACAACCCCATACCATAATCCCCCTCCACCAAATGATTTGGACCAATGCACAAATCAAGATCCATTAAGACATGGATGAGCAAGTTTGGGGTGGAGGAACTTAACTGGCCTGCAATGAATCCTGGCCTCAATCCGATAGAACACCTTCTTGTCCAACATCAGTGCCTGACTTCACAAATGCGATTCTGGAAGAATGGTCAAATATTCCCATAGACACACTCCTAAACCTTCTGCACAACCTTCCCAGAAAAATGGAAGCTGTTATAGCTGCAAAGGGTGAGCCAACTTGGTGTTAAACCCTATGGACTAAGATTGGGATGCCATTAAAGTTCATGTGCGTGTAAACGCAGGTGTCCCAATACTTTTGGTAACATAGTGTATATTTGAAAATTGATTAATCCTGATGTACTGACTGCCTATCTAATTTTTTAAGGCCATAAAAAATGGCAGGACTGTACAAATATCTCTCAAATTACAATTTTTGGGAAAATAATCAGTCCAAGGTAAGCATGGTGAGTTTTTTAAAGTTATAATTTTTTGTCACTTTTTTGGGAAAATTAAATTAAATGTGTTTGTTTTCAAAGTTGTCATTTTAATAAGTTATTTCTCACACACAGCATAGACATCTCCAGGCTTTCTAGGGGCATAAATTACTTGTCTAATTTCCTGACCTATCACCTACCTACCTATCACATTTTTGGAGGCCCTGGAGCACCAAGACAGTAGAAACAGCCAAAAAATTACCACAATCTGGAGAGTAAACACCCCAAGGTATTTTCTAAGATGCATGGTGAGTCTTTTGAAGACTTCATTTTTTGCCATAAGTTTTTGGAAAATGCAGAAAAAAAATTAAAATTATTTTTATTTTTTTATACAAAGTTGCACACAGCATAGGCTTACCTAGAATTTCACCCCAAAACACAGGCTGCTATTTCTCCTGAGTATTAGGATATCACATATGTGGGATTTTCACTTTTTAGACTGATTATGTACCAGACATTGTATCTTATGTATCACACAAATTAACCAATTGTATCAAATGGGTCTATACAAGTAGTCAGGGAATATAGCTTAGTGTAGTGTCACCAATAGCAGTCCCCATTAAGCCAAGCAAGTCTAGCCTACTGGTATGTGGTTGCCCCAAGGAATGATTACTGGCCAGGAAGTACAGGAGGCTAAAGAAAGGAAAATCATTCCTGTGGTTCCAGGAGTGCAGTTGTTCTCAGGAGACAGCTGGTACTGGTGTCTCACAGAAACATAGCCAGTCAGATGTGCAGATGGGTCAGTTCAGGCGGCAGGCAGATACATGGGTATCAAACAGGCAAAGGGTCGGACCAGGCAGCAGGCAGAAATGTAGTCCATGAACAAGCCAGGGTAGGTACATGAGGCTGACAGAGGCAACACTGCACTGGTATGGTGGTGATCAGGAACACTGTTGCTGGTTGCAGTAGTCTGGTGACACTGCTGGGACTTGCGTAGAAGCGATAAGGAATACTGTTGCTAGTTTACGCTGGTCTGGTGACATTGGGGGCTAGTATGGCAGCAATCAGAAACTTTGTTGCTAACTAAAGCGGAGTATACACTATGGCAAAAGCAGAAGAAAAATTCTGTACAGGGCACAATCTTTTGAGTTGTACACAACTTTCAACATCCTATTAGGACTTTCCAAACGAAAATTTCCAAAGGGGCAAACTCCAAAATATTTCCGTGTAATATTTTCGTATGAGAAAAATCAGATACAAAGAGACTGAGCATGACCAGAAACAATAAACAAACAAAAAAAAGCTTTAGTTGTATGAGAATTTTTGTACATTCCATCCTCAGTTTCGACGATCATTTGCCCAATTTTCTTATAGTGTGTACTAAGCTTTACACTGGACTGGTGTGGTGGTGATGGGAGACACTGTGACTGGTTGCGCTATTTATTAGGACTTGTTCACACGTGGAGTTGGGAGGGGGGTTGTGCACACTAAAACCTTGCGGTTGAGCTTCAGTAAAGGCTATCCACTTTAGCAGAGGCAGTGTCCGGGGGTGTACACGCGCCACACCTGAACCTCAGCCAATTGTAACCCATTCAAGTGAACGGCGGTGCTTGTGCGGAGTCAAAACAGGTAGTGAGGAGGCAATACAACGCTTTCTAATGGTGTGGCTCAGAGAGCAATAAAAACTGACAGGGATTCATATCCCCCCCACTCTATCCAAAATGAAAAAAAAAGTTTTACCTTTAGGTTATACTTTAACTAAATTCATATAAATAAATACAGTAAAACTGATTAGGGATCTAAACTCTAAAAGAGTACCAGTGGGTGGACATGAATCTGATGCAACAGCATGTTAGCATTAGGGAACTGCATGCTAAATAGAATTGTACTGTTTCACATGTGGGTTCAGCACCCCCTCATGGCCGGAGGCCAATTTACTTCACAGGGCCCCACATATGGAAGGATAATGTCCTATACCTTGCCAGTGACACCTGTCCTGGCACTGACTAGAGTCACATTGAGAGGGGCAGCATTGAGCACTCATTTCCCTTCGCCAGCTCTTCACCACATACTTCTTAACCATTTCAGCCCAAAGGCAAGGGGGGGAGCCACTGCACATACTCTGCGAGGACTTGCACACTATGGTTCCAGGCCATGTACCTAGGAGGGTTTTGTTCTGCAGCTGGCCCTAAGACAAGGCCCAACTGCTCAGTGGGGTGCATCACGTGCCAGACCACCTTACCTATAGTACCACCAATACTTCTCCTGCGCTGGCTGCCCTTCCTTCCCTTTACTTTTTTAATCTTCACCACCCAGCGGGTTAACCTGAAGATTTACACTTTGTCCCCAGATTATATTAACTGTAAAAGCACACATTCTCCCTCTATATCCAAAAATCAGACCAGGCAATGTTACTTAATCTGAACTTCTTTTACTGAAGTGGTTGTCCATATAGCTCTTGTTGCTTTCAATAACAGTACATACAATGGTGCAAAATCCAGACAACCAGGGCCGGACTGGGAATAAAAACCAGCCCT
Organism: Rana muscosa; assembly: GCA_029206835.1. NCBI lineage: Eukaryota > Metazoa > Chordata > Amphibia > Anura > Ranidae > Rana > Rana muscosa. The sequence goes on along the minus strand of CM055117.1, from coordinate 477,485,509 downwards.
GGAAAAAAATTCATACCAGCCCCACAGCATTATTATACCAGATTAACAGCAACGTCATTATTTTCTTGTTCATGAAAGAGAAAACCATACATTTTAAAGCACATTTGAAGAGTGTATTATATATAGATAAGACAGATATGAAATCACATATAAAACGCAAATTCCAGTTAAAAGTGGAAAAAGTGGTTAATCATCAAGGGGGACCCCAGAAACTCAGAACGTGGGGGACCACCTCTTGCAGAAAGAATACACTAAGGTAAGGGGGAGGGGTTACTGATATAAGGGGGAAACCTTTATATCAGTTCCCCCTTACATTATCGTATTCACTCCCCCCTTACATCAGTGACCCCCCTCAGACTGGCATAGCGGTGCTGTCACTGACCTCCTCTCAGGTGCACCGTGCAGAGCTCAGTCAGTCGGCTCAGGCTTGGTGGCTTTGGTTTTATCCTATAGTCTCCTCACCACAGTTCACACAAGTCTGACTTCTCCCATGACCCCCATCCCGGCGGTACTTTCACTCTTGACTCCTCTCCAGACTCCCTCAGAGACTGCAGACATGATACAGGAGATGGTCAGAGGCTGCAGACATGATACAAGAGCTCAATGCAGCCTCATCAGTGCCAATCAAATGCAGCCTCATCAGTGCCAATCAAATGCAGCCTCATCAGTGCCAATCAAATGCAGCCTCATCAGTGCCAATCAAATGCAGCCTCATCAGTGCCAATCAAATGCAGCCTCATCAGTGCCCATCAAATGCAGCCTCATCAGTGCCCATCAAATGCAGCCTCACTGTGCCCATCAAATGCAGCCTCACTGTGCCCATCAAATGCAGCCTCACTGTGCCCATCAAATGCAGCCTCACTGTGCCCATCAAATGCAGCCTCACTGTGCCCATCAAATGCAGCCTCACTGCCCATCAATGCAGCCTCACTGTGCCCATCAATGCAGCCTCACTGTGCCCACCATTGCAGCCTCACTGTGCCCACCATTGCAGCCTCACTGTGCCCATCAAATGCAGAATCACTGTGCCCATCAAATGCAGAATCACTGTGCCCATCAAATGCAGCATCACTGTGCCCATCAAATTCAGCATCACTGTGCCCATCAAATTCAGCATCACTGTGCCCGTGAATGCAGTCTCACTGTGCCCACGAATGCAGCCTCACTGTGCCCATCATTGAAGCCCCTCCTATGCCCCATGTTCCAGTCTGCAGTCCCTGTCTGTGGGAAGGTGTGTTGTTCATGCTCGGTACGGTACCTTCCATGCCAGCAGGATATCCATGATCGCCATCAGCAGGCATGATCTGTTCTCATTTTGGATGGGGACAGTGCTCCTTCCAGAGGATCTGTTTGCTGTGGTCGAAAGTTACCCAAAATGTAACTTTCGACCGCTCTACATGAATATTGAACTATAGAGTTATCTTGGCTATCTGCTGCATACCTCTCCTTCACCACACTGATTATCGGAAGCTGCTGTCTAAGAATCCCCTGGTTAAAGGCCCTGGCTTGGTATATAGCTGCATGCTCATCTAGCTTGCCTTTTGGTAAGCCTAAAATCTATGTGGTGTTGGCACACAATTTGTGGTGGTGGAATACGTTATTGACTGCAAACAATTCTATGCACTTTTGAGTTTATGGACTTTATTTAACGTAATTTAATATCATTGGACGTTTGATATATTTTTTCTTGTAATTTACTCCTTGGGACATTTTCAGTATCAATTTCTGGATCATCCTTATGGTGGAACCATACACCATTCTTTCACACTTGGTTGTGGTTTGTTTTTCATTTATATAGTTATTGTGTGTGATTTAATTTATTGTTTAGAGCGGCTAAATTTTTTCTGTATTTTCATCTAGTGTGTATCTCACATTTTAGCTGCTGCTTAATTTTATCCAATTTATCTTTGTCAGCGCTGTATTTTTTCACTGAGGTTCCTGTAAATGCCGCCCCCACTGTTGCTTCTGCTGCCCGCCCCCCCCCCCCCTTATGCTTCCCTGGTCCCCCTCTTCCTTACAGCACTGCCTGCTTCCTCTCCTCTCTCTTCCTCCAGCTGCTGAGGGAGATTGTTTCAGGATAGAGAGCGGGGGAAGGGGATGGTAAATTTGTAATTTACCATCCCCTTTCTTTTCTAAATGAACACCGTGAGGGGATTAACTAACCATGGAGCATGCAAAATCTGGTGCAGCTCTGCATAGAAACCAATTGGCTTCCAGGTTTTTTTTTTCAAAGCTTATTTGAACAAGCTAAAATTAGATGCTGATTGGTCACCATGCACACCTGCACCAAATTCTGAGTGTTCCAGTTTTAGTAAATCTCCCCCAGTGAGTGATGCGTATCGATCACTCACTGTGTTCATTCGTAACGGTGTTTGTGAATGATTAGGAATACTGTGCAGAGCTCTTTCTGTTTCTGTGTAGCCGTGGCTGTAGACATGAGGACTGAGTCCTCGATCTCCTTTCTCTATCTCAAAAGTGAGACATCAGGGACCTGTTTAAACCGCCAAAATTTCACCAAAGAACCCCCCCAACAGGGCTGCTAAAATAAAATTGTATAAAATAAAAATATACAATTATAAAAATAAAAACTTCTGACACTGTCCACTGCCCTACTGCCACCAACCTCTGCCTTTCTGACACCATCCACTATTCTAATCTACTGACACCATCATCTGCCCTACTGACACTGTCCACTGTTTTACTGACTGATACTTTTAAGGTAGGCTACGTTTATATTTTTACAGTGGCATTTGTTTTATTATATTTTTCTAAGTTTTCCTTACTATTTAGTTAATGCTAATTTAAAAAAAAAGAAAATGGTGTTGAACTCAGGTGATCTTTGATGTTGTTCAGGTAGATCTCCACCTCTCAAAGTTTGCCTACCTCTGCACTAAAAGCAATGTTGAGTGATGGTTACATTATCCTATGCTTGTGAAATTATTTCAACTACACTTTTGTCTTATCTCTAGGATGACATCTATATTCATGGTGTCCTTTCTCCTTTGCTTTGCTCATGGGCATGCTGCTTTTCTATGTATGCTGACTGAATATACCATGTACGTGGAGATGGAAGAGTGTAGTCACTGCATTGCCATCAACACAACAATATGCTCTGGATACTGCTCAACTAAGGTACTGTCTGTCATGTTAGACTGACCATTTTAATATCTGTATGTATGGCAAAAACTCCAACTGCAAACCAGAGGGAGATTAAATCTACTGGATGCCAAATGCTTGGGGATGTAGTTCTAGTGTGCTAAAAATCATTATCTAACCATCTCATTCTTGCCCTGGTTATCAGCAGGGATGAGCAAATCTGCCAGAACAGTTGTACAACAAATCTTGCTCAAAATTCAAAGTTGCTAAATTTCCAGAGAACTCCATTGAGGTCTAGGGGGTAAATCTTGTTGTTTAATTCTTGTCATTTGTAGGGCTAATAAGCAAACTATTGTCAAACAAAAGACAGAGAGGCAGGCACTGAATTGTACAAGTGCCATCATAAAATAAAATAAAAATGCACAGTGGCAAGAGGATTTTTTTTATGCGGTTTTGAGGGTGTCATTGAAAAAACATCTCCTTTAAATTACAGGCTTGGGACATGTCATTAAGAGACAGCCTCTGAGACAGCATACTCTGGCATTGCATATTTTGTTGTGGAATTGACTTCCTGTACAATAAGCTTGACTTAATGGTTAAGTTTGTTTTTTTTCTAAATTCCAGCTCCCCTATGTACCAATTAGCATTCATGTACTTTTTTTGCAAACATATTAAAGCTTTTAATAAAACTAAAGACACATACCTTACTGTCCTACATCCATGATTCAAAACATATCTATTGCTTCTGTGTTACTTCCTTACAGACTGTAGGTCATGACACAGGAAGGAGATGACCAGCTGATCTCATTAGCACATACCCTGCCTCATCCACCCTCCCACTCCCAGCTGCATGTTTTTTAATTGAAATGCAATCAATCAATCAATCAGTGATCACCCTTCTCATTAAATACACAATCCGCTTGCATAGTGTATGGCCATCTTTATACAAGTACATAGAAGGGAGTGGACAGAAACACTCAGCTGTCAAGCCCCTATCACATCTCTACATAGCAGGAATTCCCACATATGTTTTTTTTTTTTTTAGTGAGGGGAGAGGCGTTTTGGAGCATTTTCACTCATCACACATAGGGCAGTCCATCCACCTGAATGGGCTGCCCTACACATAGCAATTGTCCCAAAAAAGCTTCAGAGCTTTTTTTTTTTTAGAGCGGACCTTGGTGCGTTTATTACTGTGATTTTTGGTGCAGCGCATTTCTGAAATGCAAGGAAACGCACAGATGTGAATGTAGCCTCATTGTTCTTGTGTTATCGCACCAATTTCACTTTCAGGCCCCATCCACATCTAGCATAGTGGGAGTGAACGTTTTGTGGCTCGTTTTTGATGTGACATGCATAGGGCAGCCTGTTGATTTCAATGGGCTGTGCTATATGTGGTTATTGGGACATTTTGGTGTTTTGTGGGTTGCATGTTTTTTACTGTGCATTTTTGCAACATTTGCCACTCGTTTGTTTGCTTCTGTGTTTGGTGTGCCATTAACAATTAATGGCACTGAAAGTGCAACTAGTGATTTTAGGTGTATAAAGGTGGCCATACACTATACAATCTGATTGTACAATCTCCTTCAAGTGCAGTCACTGTAGATCTGAGGGGGACATGCAAGGAAAATTAAAAAAACAGCATTTTTGCCTGCACATGATTGAATGATAAAATCAGCAGAGCTTCCCCTCAGATCTACAGTGATCTACAGCGACTGCACATAAAAGTGCACTTGTAGTGCAGAGTGGATTTCCCTTTAGTAAATCAACCCCAGTGTGCAATTTGTAAACAGCTGTACTCCTCAACGACCTCCCTCCTATGGTATCACATGGTCTTGTCTCCTCAAAATGTATGTGATATGGCCATAGAAAATAAAAATACACTTCTGGTGAAGTAATTAGTTGAAAACCACTTTATAGAATATTCAAAGTAAGCACCTGTGCCAGAAAAAGTATTTGATATTAGTTCTCCACTCTGTCTCCCCACGTGCATTGCAAATTCACCACAGGGTATGTGCTGCCATATAATATGCAGCCAAACACGCTCAGTGGGAATAAATTGTGGAATCCTTGTATCATAGACTACATCTTCTGTGGGATCTCCAGCTCCGATTTTCTTTTACGGGACAAACAGCCACTCTCACCACCCAATGATACCATCAAACAAAGAAATAAGGTATCATAGTGTAGTAGTTTATTCAACAAGGCAGCTTTTCAAAACAGTATTGCAGTGATAGAATTAAAATAGCCAGCAAAATAAAGTAAAACGCTGCTGGGTAACATCCAGTGGGCTGAAGGAAAAACAGATCCCTCCATTCATACAAGTGAGGTGCATGGGGGAATACCCCCACACTGCTGTCAGAATACACAATAGATTGGCTGCAGACCCTACTTGACAACATGTCCTTGGAAGCCGTCCCCGCTGAAAGAAGACAGTCATTATCGCTAGCGGCTATAGCAGCTGCTAGCAATAATCATAAGACAATCCGGCAGGCTGGATGTACCCAAGTTGGTCGAACCTGCTGAACCAGGCCGAGATTCAAACTGTGTATGGCCAGCCTTGTGCTCTTAATTGAGACAAGTACACATTATAGAAGGATATGTTTTTTTTTTCATATTTTTTTATGTCTGAGTTTACAACCACTTCAACTTGCATAAGCATATATCTATAATTGTGTATAAAAGACAATTAGCGCCACCTACCTAAAGTGTTATGCGGCGTACACACGATCGTTTTTCATGCCATTTTTTAAACCAACGTTTTTCTCGTCTTTTTTTTTTTCATGTTTCCTCTCAAGCCTGTCTTGCGTACACACGATCATTTTAAAAAACGTTCAAGCAAAGCGCAGTGGCGTACAATACGTACGACGGCACTATAAAGGGGAAGTTCCGTTCGGATGGCGCCACCCTTCATGTTAGTAAAGTTTGTTGAGCGACGATTCGCGCTTTTCAGCCTCGTGCTTTTCAGTCCGTTACAGCGTGACGAATGTGCTATCTCCATTACGAACGCTAGTTTTACCAGAACGTGCGCTCCCGTGTCATACTTGATTCTGAGCATGCGCGTTTTTTTTCACCTCGTCAAAGCATACACACCATCGTTAAAAAAAACGACATGAAAAACTACGTGAAAAAATAGAGCATGTTCGAAATTTTTAATTCCCGTTTTTCACGTCGTTAAAAATGCTCTGGAGCATACACACGATCGGTTTTAATGCCCATTTTTAACGGCATGAAAAATTAGTAATTAGTACTCCACAGCTGCTGTACACTTCCAGTGAATTCACCTCACCATACAACATATAAAATAACATAAAAAATATAAGTGCAGCGCTATTAGTCTAGTATGTGAAATATCCAGTGATATCAAATTATATTCAAATAAATAAATGAATCTATCAAATAATGTGTTCAATTAAAGTTCATATGCTGAAACTTTTCTGCGTTGAATTATTGTGACTTCTCAATTATTGTGACTTCTCAATTCATATATCATCCACCACTGTGCAAATGTAGTCTTCAGCCTGAGGACACGATTTGCACAGTGGTGGATGATATATGAATTGAGAAGCCACAATAATTGAGAAGTCACAATAATTCAACGCAGAAAAGTTTCAGCATATGAACTTTAACCACTTAAGCCCCGGACCATTTTGTAGCTAAAGGACCAGGCCACTTTTTGTGATTCGGCACTGCGTCGCTTTAACTTGACAATTGCGCGGTCGTGCGACGTGGCTCCCAAACAAAATTGACATCCTTTTTTTTCCACAAATAGAGATTTCTTTTGGTGGTATTTGATCACCTCTGTGGTTTTTATTTTTTGCGCTATAAACAAAAATAGAGCAACAATTTTGAAAAAAATGCAATATGTTTTACTTTTTGCTATAATAAATATCCCCAAAAATATATAAAAAAACTATTTTTTTCCTCAGTTTAGGCCGATACGTATTCTTCTACATATTTTTTGTAAAAAAAAAAAATGCAATAAGCGTTTATTGATTGGTTTGCGCAAAAGTTATAGTGTCTACAAAATAGGGGATAGTTTTATTTCATTTTTATTAATAATTATTTATTTTTTACTAGTAATGGTGGCGAGCAGCGATTTTTATCGTGACTGCTACATTATGGCGGACACATCGGACACTTTTGCCACCATTGTCATTTTTACAGCGATCGGTGCTATAAATATGCACTGTTACTGTAAAAATGGCACTGGCAGTGAAGGGGTTAACCTGTAGGGGGCGCTGAAGGGGTTAAGTGTGACCTAATGAGTGATTCTTACTGTATGGGGGCCTGGCGTGACACGTCACTGATTGTCGTTCCCGATGACAGGGAACAGACGATCACTGCCACTAGGAAGAACGGGGAAAGGTTTGTTTACACTTACCTCTCCCCGTTCTTCAGCTCTGTGACCCAATCGCGGGACACCGGCGACGATCGGGTCCGCGTATCCCGCGGGCTAGGTCACGGAGTTTAGGACCGGGTCGCGAGCGCACCGCCGCCGGCGTGCATGACTCACGGCTGGGATCTTAAAGGGGACGTACCTGTACGCCCTTGTGCCCAGCCGTGCCATTCTGTCGACGATCATCGTCGTGCGGCGGTCTTTAAGTGGTTAATTGAACACATTATTATATAGATTTATTTATTTAAATATAATTTGATATCACTGGATATTTCACATGATAGACTAATGCCGCGTACACACGATCAGAAAATTCGACAAGAAAAAAAAATTCAGACGGAAACTTGTCTTGCATACACACGGTCACACCAAATTCCGACCGTCAAGAATGCAGTGACGTACAACACTACAACGAGCCGAGAAAAATGAAGTTCAATGATTCCGAGCTTGCGTCAAATTGATTCTGAGCATGCGTGTTTTTTTTGCGCGTCAGAATTGCATACAGACGATCGGAATTTTTCCGTTGGAAAAATAGAGAACCTGCTCTCAATCTTTTGTTGGCGGAAATTCCAACAGCAAAAGTTCGATGGAGCCCACACACGGTCGATATTTCCGACCAAAAGCTCACTTTTGAGTTTTCTTGTCGGAATTTCCAATCGTGTGTACGCGGCATAATAGCACTGCACTTATATAGCTATAGTTATACATTAGTGGCTGATTTAATAACTCCACTGCAAGCTTGCTCCACGACTCCATCCCTTAATACTTACTATGATCTTTTCCATTGAAAACTGCAGTAAGCTGCCTGGCCCAAATGTATTAAAAAAACATAATTTTTTAATTTGCTAATTTAAAGGGGTTGTAAAGGTTCGTTTTTTATTTTCTAAATAGGTTCCTTTAAAGTGGTTGTAAACCCTTATATCTTTTTTTTTTTTTTTTTTGACTAACCTGCAAGACAAAGCTATAATGAGCTAGTATGACTAGCATACTAGCTCATTATGTACCACTTACCTTCGATCGGGCCCCCGAAGTCGTCCGTGTCCCTCCTCTAGCCGCATCCATCGCTGCGGCGATAGCCGGAATGTTACTTCCGGGTATCGCCGCTGCAGCCAATCACAGCGCCGCTCCGGGGCTGTGATTGGCCGGAGCGGAGAAGACGTGACTCCGCGCATGCGCACGTGAGCTGTCGAATTCGGCTACGTCGTCGAATGTTGCGACCTAGCCGAATTTGTGAATGGGGTGACGTCAGCGTCGTCGCATTTACATACAAATATCTCCTTAACCGTGTAGGTTAAGGAGATATTTCTTGCACCTACAGGTAAGCCTTAATCTAGGCTTACCTGTAGGTCTTTGTTTAAAAAGTTGGTTTACAACCACTTTAAGCTAGTGCATTGTTGGTTCACTTACCTTTTCCTTAGATTTACCTTCTAAATGTTTGTTTTCTTTGTCTGAATTTCTCACTTCCTGTTTCTCCTCACTAAACTTCACCATCATCCGAGCGGTGTGGAGTCAGCCAGAACAGCTTACTGAACAGTTTACTGAGGAGGAACAGGAAGTGAGAAATTCAGACAAAGAAAACAAAGAAAAAAAATATTTAGAAGGGAAATCTAAGGAAAAGGTAAGTGAACCAACAATGCACTAGCTTAAAGGAACCTATTTAGAAATAAAAAACGAACCTTTACAACCCCTTTAATTCTTATAAAAAAAACAATAAAGAACTAAGCTCAATGTGCCTTTGCCAGTAATATTTGCTTTAATTTCCTTCACAGGATCCTAATATGAAGGGAAATTTACCGGAGGCCAAACTGAATCAGAAGATCTGTACATACAGTGACTACATTCTCAAGACGGTTTCAATTCCCGGTTGCCCAGTGCATGTCAATCCACATTATACCTACCCTGTAGCACTGAGTTGTAGTTGTGACAGATGTAACACAGGCTATATTGACTGTGTACAGGATAGTATTGAGTCTAATTACTGTACAAAGCCAAGGAAGCCAAAAGATTTCTTCTACAATTATGCCAAAAAATTCATTGCGCATAAATTTAAGTAAACCTGTTGTAATGGAACGCCCCATAATCCAGCATGTCTCTGCAACAGTAGATGCCATGAAGTGCCCTAACATACCCTCTGCTTGCCAAATGTAGCTCAAGGAAGTCCCCACATCTGGGCCATATACAGAGACCCATCTTTACAAGCTGTGTTCCAGATCAACTCACAGCAAAATCAGCATCTGCATTTTGGAGCACTAGGTTCAAGAACTTCGGGATATGTGTCAACAGCTAATGGTTCCTGCCATTGCATATTCTTGCTGGTTTTTACAGGTTTACTTTAACAGATTTCAAAAAAAATATATCCAGGTTTGCATTTGTTTAGAGAAGCAGATTAGTGTTAAAATATAGGTTCACTGTTTAAAAACCTTAGTAAAAATATACTGTTTAACGTTTCTTTTACTGCAGAAAGTTGAACTAAAATCAATATCTATAATCAAACTGCACGTCTCCAAATGTGTTTTACAATTGTAGGAATATATGCATATTTCCATGAGCTTTCTCTGGCTACTGACCACAAATCCAATCTTAAAGCCCCAAACCAAAAGTGTAATATATTGCCGCTTACCAATCATAAGATGTGGTGGATGCACGCGTTTCATTTTGTAGGCCTTTCCCCTCTGTTTTCACCTGCCGATCTGACCAGTAACACATCTCCTGTATTGGAGCCCCCCCCTCCCCACTGTAGATGAAGGTGCAAAAGGGGGCACCTTTGGACAGCAGCATTGTGAGTCTGGAGGGGAGGGTAGTGTTAGATGGACTAACAGATTTACATACACTAACAAATCTAAGCAAGACTCCAGCTAACACTTTATAAATAAAGTGGATAAATAAAAGCTGATCATGGTAAGCACCAGTCAGTGGTAAATGGTCTGTCTCATCTCTGTAACTGCTACATTTGCAAGAGAGTGTGTTAACAGACTTAATGGCTGGATAACCAGGTGAAAAAATAGAAAGAAAGACTAAAAATGAATATGAATGCAGCCATCACATTTTAGATTAGGTAAGCTGCAATATAATAAATGTTTGCTTGTGGGTTTATTACTGCTTTAAGATTTTGTACCTGACCCAGTAAAGCATCATACATTATCATGGCAAAATATATGGCTAAATGCAAACAACTACAATAATTCTTCTTGTCAATTGTATCCATACATGTTCTCTCGCTGCCCTTGGTTGTTCCCTTCAGTGCAGTATGCCAACTTTGCCACCATTGGCTTTGGATTTTAGAGCAGTGAGTGATGCCCTACACCAGGGATATGCAATTAGCGGACCTCCAGCTGTTGCCAAACTACAAGTCCCATCATGCCTCTGCCTCTGGGTGTCATGCTTGATGCTGTCAGAGTCTCGCTATGCCTCATGGGACTTGTAGTTTGGCAACAGCTGGAGGTCCGCTAATTGCATATCCCTGCCCTACACATATCCTCTCATGCTAATGTCCTTCCCTGCAACCCTAAAGCCTCGTACACTCGGTCGGACTTTCATCGGACTTTTCAGTGGATTTTTGTCTGAACGGAGTTGGCCGGGCACACCTATAGCATACACACCACAGGACTTTTCTGCAAACTTTCCCTAAACTTTTTCCATCACGTGGTTTTTCTGCTCTTTACCGCCACCCTTTGGTCAACTTCTGCTATTGTTGGTTGATTTTAACATTATTTGTTTTGTCCATCAGACAAAAGTCCGATGGTTTTCTGTACACATGGTCGGACTTTGCTCCATCGGACTTTTGTTGGCCAAAAGTTTGTCCGTTTGCAGACCCAACTTTTGTCTGATGAAAAACAAAAAAAGTTTGTCCGATGGAGCGTACACACGGTCGGATTCTCTGGCAAACTTGCTCAAAATGAAGTTTGTTGGCAAAAAGTCCGCCCGTGTGTACGGGGCTTAAGGCCTATGTCACGCTAGTGATTTACTGGCTACAACACGCCAGCAACAGTATAATTCTCCCCAATGGAATCCTCGTACAAACGATCTAATTGTTGGCCAACCTAGCGTCTGATTTTTGTCTTAAGGGCGTGTGCCAGGATCTTGTCTTGCATACTAACGGTACACAATTTTCATACAACAAACATGAACGTATTGACGTACTACAAAGAATTTCAGCGCTTGAGTCCACCCTTTTGGCCCCTTCTGCTAATTTTGTGTTTGGTGAGCATTGATTTTGAGTGTGCGTGTTTGTACTTTCAACTTTTGTCTGACGGATTTGTGTACTGACCATCAGAAAATCTGTTGTCCGCCGAAAATTTACTAGCATGTCAGCCAACATTTGTTGGCCGACAATTGGACAATTATCAAAAGGAGCATACCAACGGTCAGATTTTAGGACAACAGTCTGTCAACAGACAATCCCCTGCCAACAATTGGATCGTGTGTATGAGGCTTAGGGCTGGGTTCACATATACGCGAATTGGATGCGTTTTATACTGCATCCAATTCACATACCATGCGAGTGTGACCGGCTTTCAATGGAGCCAGTTCACACATGTCCAGGGCTTCTGTGATGCGAACTTGAAAAGGGTCCTGTGCGTTTTTGGGTCTGGGTCAGGTGTGAATTCAGGGTAAAATTTGCACCTGAACCAGTGAACACAAATACACAGGACACCGGAGTGCAAACCGTACCTGGACCTGTGTGAACCCAGTCACACTGGTGGAACCATGAAGTTGTCACTTTGTTGTTGCTGCCTTGTTAATAATCAAGATTCTGTAGCACTTCGGCCAGCAAGGGAGCAACTGTCAAGGGGAAGAATGACTACTGCACCTCAGTAATTCAGATGCGGGGGAGATTTTATCAGCTACAGAGTCATCAGTGTAACACGTGCCTAAACCAGACATTAAACCTTGACCAACCCTTCACGGTAGCATAACATTACCCTCCCTGTGTAAGCATAACCCCATTCTTGTATACATAGCTTTTCTGTACTGGGATCTTCTGTGCTGAAGACTAACCCTTTGCTGTAAGGCCCCTTTCACACTGGGACGGTTTGCAGGCACTATTTTGCTGCTGTCTCTCCAATGTGAAAGCCCCGAGGGCTTTCACACTGGAGCGGTGCGCTAGCAGGATGTGAAAAAAAGTCCTGCTAGTCGCATCTTTGGAGCGGTGAGAGGAGCGGTGTGTTTACCGCTCCTCCACCGCTCCTTCTCATTAAAATGAATGGGACACCGCGGTTTGCGCGTATTAACCCTTTTTCGGCCGCTAGCGGGGGTTAAAACTGCACCGCTAGCGGCCGAATACCTCAGCAATCCCAACGGTATAGCGCCGCTAAAAATAGCGGCGCTATACCGCCACCCGCACCCACCGCCCCAGTGTGAAACCGGCCTAAAATATTCCAGGCCTTTAATTTCAGAGTCAAACCATAGCTTATCTAAGTTTGGCAATGATTACTGCAAAGATTTGTAGCCGGCAGATGTGCAATTGTTAATGTGAAACAGTTCTGATAAATGCCCGAAAAAGTCTACTTGCAGTTTTCTAGACAGGTCTCGTCTGGACAGGTTTTCCCTGTGTGAATCAAGATGAAAAAGACAGGAAATCTAACATCATGTCTTTTAATGCTGTATGTCTCTCTGCTGAGGTGGTAAAACCCTTTGTAAAGTGATACGAAAGCCAAAATATGGCAGTTGTCATCGGAACAGAAAATCTTCCACTGGGGACATCTGTTCTGGTGACAGGTGTCTGAGAAAAAATTTCACCTCACTTTGTAGAAATCTTCTCTTCCTGTTGTGTCTCCATGACAGGAAGTTTAGGGAAAATATTCCAAATGGGACACAGGCAGTAAAAAAATAATAATAATTTAACACTTGCGATTTAAAAAACTTGAATTACTTAAAGACTAAGTTTACCGTTAAGAACATCTTACACTCGTATTTAGGTTATAACACGTAACATGTTCCTAAGCATCCACATCTCACCCCCAGAGCCCCCTCCCCGCAAAAGCGTGCAAGGGTTCTTCTCCCTCACACAGCCATGTCATTCATTCAAAGATATCTGTAAATGAATGAACTACAAGTTTTGTCTGCCCTCGTGGCACAGACTTATTAATGAACCACAAGTTTGGTAATCAGCGCACTTGTAGTCCACTGACATTTCCTCCAGCCCAATAACTGAAAGCTTGTACAAAGGTACAGGCAGAGAGCTAGAGTAATGCCTTGTACACACGATCGGATTTTCCGTCAGGATAAACACTGACTGATTTTTCCAACGGAATTCCGTTCAAGCTGTCTTGCATACACACTGCCACACTAAATTCCCGAACTTCAAGAACGCGGTGACGTACAACACTACGACGAGCCGAGAAAAATTAAGTTCAATGCTTCTGAGCAGACGTCGACTTGATTCTGAGCATGCGTGTTTTTTTTCTCCGTCGGAGTTCCCTACAGAACATGTTCTCTTTCTAAATTCCGACTGAAAAAAGTCCAATGGGGCACACACACGGTCGGAATATCCGATTAAAAAATTCCGTCAGACTTTTTCCATCGGAAATTCCGATCGTGTGTACAAGGCATAAGTGTCCGCAGAAGCTTGAGATTGCACCCATGATTCACTGATCATGGGTGTAATGCTTTGGTTTGTCATTTTTTTTTATAAATGCACATTTTTTTCCCAGCAAAAATATGAGCATTTTTTTTTTTTTTCCTTAAAGGTGAACTTAGCCTTTAAGTCAAAACTGTACATTAATGCACACATCTGAGTGACTGCCAACACAAGACAAACAGTTGTGCCAGACAGCTCAAACTGATACCTTAGGACAGAGTCTGAGTGGAAAATCTGTGAAATCTTTAAATGTAGAAACATAACCTGCTTGGTTATACTGTATGTTTAAGGATGATTACTGGATTGTCCATAGTGGGTAGAGACCACTTGTCAGTAACTCCCCTTGGAAAAGCAAAACACTCCTTTATATTATTAGGAGGAACCCCATGACTCTGCCCATTGGTTCCACTCCTTGTGAAGGATGGTTTTACAAAGAGAATGTAATGGGAAGGTCCTTGCAGCCACATCTCTAGACCAAATGTTAGGAAATGCAGGCTGGTCACCTAATTTCAGAGTACACTGCGTTCAATAAGAGAATCAATAACTTCTTGTAGGGCTATGTCATATAAAACTAAAAACAGGCACTTCAGGAATTAGAGATCATAATAGGAACTTCAGGCCCACTAAGGGGCAGAAGTCCAGTAGCAGGTTTGGATATAGTGCATAACAAAAAGTGCTTAGAACCCTTGGGAGTAGATTTTTTCATTAGCTGCACACAGACTGTCGAAAAAACCCAAGGTGGACATCAAGGGCTGAGCCTCACTTCGCAGAGCTGTATAAGAATCTAGAGAAGACGACCCTATAATAACTAGGGTCTAAGGATGCTTGTTGCAAGCGTAGAGAGCCAAGAAATCACTGCTATTGATAATAGGGGGTATGGACTGAGGTTACCCATTACAGCAGGACCTCTGTGTGTTTATGTAATGAAATGTTGCAGCGCAAAGCAAAGAGAAACTAGACACAGAGAATGGCTGTCTGTAAAGCCAACCAAAAAGGTAAAGGGACTTTAATGGTGCACTACCCCTCAAAAAAGGAAACACGCATGCATTGGTTAAAATCAAAAATTGTATTAATATCAAATCATGCTAGCAGAATACTTGTAATGTTTAAAGCAATATAGACATAAAAAAAAAAAAAAAAAAACTTTAAAAACAATGCACATCATGAACACAAATCTGAAAAAAAAACCTTATATATTTTGCTGCATCTGCAAAAAACATATCAGTTACTTTGCACTTCCTTGGAAATGGCTGTATAAATACAGCCAAGGAAATGGAGAAATCCCACAAAGGGTGGGACTAATAGTGGCACTGGTCAAATAAAGTCAATGAGGTAGTAAGAACTATATAAAAAAGTATCAAGTTTTATTACAAACTGTACATATACAAAACATCAAGTGAAAATTATATATCACAACCATACATGGATATTGAAAAAATTTAATACAGACACCACTTTCTAGGTGTCTGTATTTAATCTTTTGAATATCCATGTATGGTTGTGATATATAATTTTCACTTAATGTTATTTGCTACAGTAAGATAAAAAAAAGAAAAAAAACGGTGTATATTTTTTAGTCTGTGAAAGTTATATAATCTACAAACTATGGTATATACTGTATATATTTGATTTCTTGAGGCCCTAAGATGTCAGGACAGCGAACATACCCTCAAAATTACCCTTTTTTGGAAAGTAGACAATCCAAGGTATATAGGAAAGGCATGATGAGTTTTTGGAAGTTGTAATTTTTTTCCTAAAATTCTTTGGAAAATTATGAAAGTAAATAAAATTTGTTTTGTTTTCACAGAATTGTCATTTTAACAAGTTATTTTTTCCCACACAGCATAGGCATATTTGAAATTACACCCCAAAGTACATTCTGCTACTCCTCCGGAGTATGGTGATACCACATGTGTGGCCACATAGAGGGGTCCAAAATTCAAGCAGCATTTTCAGGCATTCTAGGGGCATAAATTACACATTACATCTATCACATTTTTGGAGGCCCTGGAGCACCAAGACAGTGGAAACACCCACACAATGACCACATTTTGGAAAGCAAACACACCTATGTATTTTCTGAAAGACATAGTGAGTAGTTTGAAAATGTAATTTTTGGAAGTTTTTCCATGTTTTTGGAAAATGGAGGAAAGAAAACGAAGCTGTATTTTTATTTTATTTTTTACACAACGTTGTCAATTATTATGATACAGTATTTCTAACACACAGCATGTACATACTTAGAATCACACCTCAAAACACATTCTGCTACTGGGGATACCGCATGTGTAAGACTTTTTCAATGTTTGGACTGACTACGTGCCTGATATTGCAACCTGTGTATCACAAAAACCAACCAACATTGTATGGAAAACAATGTACTGTTATGCCTGATACACACAATGAGATTATCGGACGAATGATCATGCGTTTTTTTTTGCATGCTAATCTTAGATCGAACCTGAAGAGTTTACTAAAGTCACAAAAATTCTCGTACGTCAAAATTGATGTAATATGTTGTAATGTACTTGTATTGCATTTTTGAACGACAACTGATTAAACAAAATTCGTATGATCTGGAATTGTACGAAAACATTTTTTGTGCATTTCCAATCAGATAATATCGGATGAACTGTCACGATTGGCTCTCGAAAGCTCTGTTCTAACGATCCGATTATTGTAAGATCGCTTCGAAAACTGTATTTTTCGTACGATTTTCTGATTGTGTATACGGGGCTTAATGGTCATGTCTGTACAAGTGGTCCGTGAAAAATAGCATAGAGTAGCTTCACCTAGAGAAGTCCCTGTTCCTAAAAGCCAAACAGGTCTAACCCGATGGTACATGGCTGCCACATGGCACAATTCATTGACCAGGTAGTACAGGAGGCTGAACAAAGGGAAAACAAAAGAGTTCCTGTGGTTTCAGTAGCACAGTTGTCTACAGAAGATGAGTGGGGGATTGGTGTCTTGTAGGAATGAAGCCAGTGGGACATGCAGATGGGTTAATACTGGTGCTAGACAGATGTGGTCAGCAAACAGGCTAAGGATTGGTCCAGGCAGAAGGCAGGAACATTCTCGATAAACAGGCCAGGGTCAGTACAGGCAGTGGTCAGCAAATAGCCAAACGATTGGTTCAGGCAGCAGGCAGAAACATGGTCGATTAACAGGCCATAGTTAGTTCAGACAGAGGCAAATGATAATCAGCCTCCTGGCTCTTGTCACAGCACTGTTGTTCAGACCTCAGGAATGGCCCCACAGCCCACCTCATAGCACCCCTGCATGTTCGTACACCAACTCTACATTTTAACAGCTTTCCCTTCACATTCGCAGCTCCCTGCTTCTCTGGCCCTCAGGCTAAGGATCTCAGTCAGGTAAGACCTGGACACAGGGGGTTAATTCTTCTTCTCATCCAAAGCTCTTCAAAGCCTCTGGACTCCAGACCCTGATTTGGGAATTTCAGAGAAAACCAAAAGCTTTGTTTTCTCCACTCTGAAACAATATTCTGGAGCCCCTCACTCTGCATATGCAAGACCTTTATAATGTCTTCAATCCCACTACTACAGTGGCAATGCATTGCACTGTCACAACGGGCAAAAGATCAGTCCAGGTGGTAGGCAAAAAAACATGGTCTATTACCAGGCCAAGGTCAGTTCAGGTGGCAGGCAGAGCCTTTGGCAATAAGCAGGCAAAAGATCAGTCCAGGTGGCAGGCAAAAATACAGTTGATTAACAGGCTAAGATCAGTTCAGGCAAAAGGCAGAAATGTGGTCGATAAAAAGGCCAGGGCCAGTTCAGGAGAAAGGCAGAGACATGGCCAGTAGGCAGGCAAATGGTTGGTCCAGGCAGCAGGCAGAAATATGGTTGAGAAAAAAGGCAAATGGTACACAAGACATCAGGTACAGGGAAATGGCAGGTAGTCAGACACATGAGAAATATCTTCACCATGCCTTCACTAATGGCATAGTGAGGCATGGTAACAACAGAAGCCATCTCCTATGAAGAGGCAAGGGACATTAGGGACAATAGTAATGGTGTCACACCTTGGATTGTACACGGCCAACTGAAACATGTTTATACAGGGGGTTTTTTTCTCAGAGAATATGTGCAGAAACGTCCCCTGCACACCATGCCCAAACCCATCCCACACCCAACCACACCTCCCTTAGAGGAGAGAAGTACAGTGGCGCCAAATAATGGTAATAAGTTAATGCTTAGAACAGCGTATCACACAAGTCACATGGCTCAGAGATGTGCAACACACAAAGTACAGGAGTACATAACACACGGGGCTCAGAAGTGTGTTTTGTGCAGTTGTGAGAAGTGTGCATCACACATGGCGCAGAAAAAATAAATAAAAAAATCAGCAAAAGAGCAGTGAAGTATGCCTTGTGTTCATGAATATGCAACATCTAGCCCTGTGTACAGAGTGAGGGTGTCAAGAATATGCAACATAGAGCCCACCACACAGCGCAGTGGGAAAGCGTATGTAATATGCAGTCCAGCATACAGAATGAGGGGTTTAGGAGTATGTAACACAAAACCCATTGCACAGAATTCAGGAGTACCATCCCAAGGTCTTATGTGTAACATAAGACTGTCAAAGATATGTAACATACAGCACAGCATACAGAGTATAACGGTTCTGAGTATGTAATGTACAAGGTATGTTACAAAATTCTCACCACTGCAAACTGCATCCTTTGCCAAACATGACATACTCTGATTTACTGTCCCCCAGAAAATTTCCCTGGTCTTCCCCAAGCAAAAATCCCCCCCCCCCACAAAGTAACCAAATTCTCCTCTCTGCACTCCTCTTTGCTTACCTTTGTGTTCCCCATCCACAGCTCACCTTTGCATCTCCCATTCACAGCTCAACTCTGCACCCCTATCCACACCTCAACTCAGCACAAATCCCCCCCCCCCTCCCAAGTTCTCCTCTCTGCACACATTTTCATCCCCCCAGCTCTCCTCTCTGCTAAAATTCCCCCCATCTCTACTCTCTGCCCAAATCTCCCCCCCCCCCTTTACCAGTTCTCCTCTCTGCACAAATATCACATCTCTCCTTTCTGCTAAAATTCCCCCAGATCACCTCTCTGCATAAATCCCCCCTCACACACACTTTCCCAGTTGTCCTCTCTACAAAATCCCCCTTTTTATATCTCTCTGCCAAATGCCCCCCCCCCCACTTTCCCTCCCCCCTAACTTTCCTCTCTGACAGAATCCCCACACTTTTCCAGTTCTCCTCTCTGCCCAATTATCCCCCCCCCCTCCCCCAGCTCTCCTCTCTGCACAATTTCCTTCAGCTCTCCTCTCTCCCCCTTCACTTTTCCAGTTCTCTGTGCATAACCTCCCCCCCCCCTCACACCAAGCTCTTATCTCTGCTAGATTCCCCCCCAGGCTCTCTTCTCTGCACACGTCCCCCCCCCCTACACTTTTTTCCAGTTCTCCTCTGCTAAAATCCTACCCTCTACTTTCCCACTTCTCCTCTCTGCACAAACCCCCCCCCCCCCACCTCTCTGCACAAATCCCCCACTTCTCCTCTATGCAAAAATTCCCCTTTCCCAGCTCTCCTCTCTGCACAATCCCCCCTCCCCCCACACACATACTTTTCCAGTTCTCTCTGCACAAATCCCCCCCACCTCTCCTCTATGCACAAATTCCCCTCTTTCCAAGTTCTCCTCTCTGCACAAATCCCCCCCCTCTCCTCTATGCACAAATTCCCCCTTTCCCAGCTCTCCTCTCTGCACAATTGCCCCCCCACACACTTTCTCAGTTCTCCTCTCTGCACAAATCCCCCACCTCTCCTCTATGCACCAACTCCCCCCCTTTCCCAGCTCTCCTCTCGGCACAATCCCCCCCCACACACTTTCTCAGTTTTGCTCACGGCACGAATCTCCCCCCCACTTCTACAGTTCTCCTTTCTGCACAAATTCGCTCCCCCACCCAATCCTTTTTATTCACAGGTCTCTCACTTCTTCAGAAAAGCCACCCCTGCTCTACATATATGATATGCACAGGCACAGTGTCAGCCTGATTATCAGACAATTTTGGACTGGACTGTGCCTTCCTTGGATTTCCTCTGAGGTGTCTTGGTGAATGGAAGAAAGGACATTTAGGGGCCAAAATGTCTTCATTCTGCAAGCTGGCTGACTCCTCCCTTTCCAGCCTTGTGGCAACTAGCGTTTGTGGGAAGCCCTTGCAATTTGGTTGCACTCCACCACAAGCTACAGTTTGCTGCAGATAAAAGGTAGCAGAAAAGTGTTAGGCTGGTATAAGAATTGTTCACATAGTGGTGGTATCCCTGATGAAAAAGGGGTAGTAAAAAAAAAAAAGGTCCCACACAATTTTTTTCCACTCCTCCCCATATAAGTTGGGAATCCAGAGAGCTCTAGCTCCTGGTAGTCATACGTATACTCTGTGACCCTCCGACAAGGTTTGTATAACTTCACACTATAGATGGCACGTTTACTGGGGATATACTGTTTGATGCCCAGCCTGCCAGTAAAATAGATGAGGGACTCATCAACATAGATATATATATACTCCTGATAAACATATCTGAGAACATTTTAGGAACCAAAACATTTATAAGTGGCCTAGTTTTATAAAGTTTGTCATATTATTGCATAGCTTGTCCTGGACATAACGAAGGAATACAGTGGCCTATGGTAAATGGGGATTGTGGGTCAATAGAAGTGCACTTTTTCTGGCGAGTCCCATCTTTAGAATAAGGTCAAAAAGATTTTAAATTATTCAATTGTGACAGGTTTCCACTCAAATGGATGGGCAGAAGATGAATTTGGATTATTGTCAATGTATTGCTGGGCATACAGATTACATAGGTCCACAATTAAACTGAATAACTTAATCAGGGTAAAACAAAACTGAACGTGTGCAAAATTGGTGCTTTCTATACGAATGCCTGGCTGTGCCGTAAATGTGGGTATGATATGTGCTGCTGAATTAGCAAGGATATAAAAGGATTTGAAAGTGCCTCTGGGACACTAGTATGAAGCCCCTAACCCTTTGTGGCTACTACTTGGCCTTTCATCCAGGTGTACTACGCTGCTGCTCCCCACTTCACCAGGATGTACAGTGCTAGTGGTGGTTGCCTGCTGCTGTTCAGAATTTTGTATGGACCATTTCCTCCTTTGAATTAATGAATGAACTGCCGCTCTCCACGGTTTCATATTCAAAATCCAAATCTGCAGCTCCCCGGTCATACTAAGAATCTGAAATGCCAACTTGCTTGTGTACAATTGTTTGGACATGGCCTTTAGGTCGTGCTAGATCTGGTGACACTGTACTGGTATGACGATGATCAGGTACGGTTGTACAGATAGACGTTAATGGCGACTCTGTACCGGTGTGATGGTGTTCAGGTACTGTTGTGACAGTGACACTGGTACAGGTGTTGATGGCTGCATTGATGACATGTGGCTAGCAGGGACTCAATGGATGGCTGCATTGATGTTTGACAGTTACACTGGTGTGGCTAGCAATAAAGCCTCTGTAGATGGCTGCAGTGTGTGTTTGTACAGTAAAAATCACACTTTTCACAGTGACATCATTGTAAACTCACAACGAATTGCATTGTTCCGGGCACACAAGTGGCTAGATTGGGAGGACATACGGGTATGCCCTCCCAGATTGGCGCTCATCCTGCCCAGCCACAAATGTTTAGTGGCCAGTTGGGCACTGGTTTAAGCTTCAGTCACACTGCAGTGGATACAGAACAGCATTTCACTAAAGCTAGCCATACAGGGCTCAAATTTTAGTTAATTCCAGCTGAATTTTGAGCATTGGCCTTGTCAGCACCACCTGGTTTGACAAAAGTCAATTGAAAAATTTAAGAAGATGGGTGGAAAACTGTCAGTCAAGTAACGACTGCATCCTATCAAATGCAGTCACTGTTCCAGTATTCAAATAGCCATAGGTACTAAGGCTGCTTTAACTCAGTGAAAATTCCTACATATATGCGCCGTTTAGCGTGATTTGAGGAATGTATCCATTTTCTCATCCAGTCAGAGGGCTGAATAAGAGAAGTCTATAAGTGTATACCTAGCCTTAAAGTGGATATGAACCAGATTCATGAAATATGAGCTGGGCACATATATATGTAGGGTTTTCTTTTCTCTCTTCAAAGCACTATGTCCCGTGGCTTTTTCCTGCTCCATTCTTCTGTTATCAGCATGATAACTTCTAACAAGTTCTCCATCAACTGTGATAAAACCAGCCTGAAATTTGTGTCATGGGAGGTTGCAATAAATAGGTCAGCAGAGAACTGAACTATTCACAAAACAGATCTGCAAGTCTCTGCCTATGTGGAGTGTGTGTGCGCCTTTCCTCCAATCAGCTGTCTTGGCTGTATGCCCAGACTTCATTTCCAGGGCTGAACAGGAAGAGAAAATCTAACACGATATGAACTTTATAAAGAATATATAAAAGATGAAGACAGCAGATATACATGTAAAACTTATGTATGGAGATTTGTTTCATCTGAGGCTGTTCACTTCACTGGGTATATGTGAGGGTTTACATCAACTTTAAGCTGGCCATAAATTATATAATTTTATTATTCAATGTCCTTTAAATTTACCTTCAACTATGTAGTGCAAGGGCCTGCCTGATTTCATGCACATTGAAAGGGTCCCAGTATGACCTCATATTATATGGTTTTGGTAAATCTAAAAAAATTGCACAAGAAATAGGGTATAATGTATGGCCAGCCTTAGTTTCTTGCATGGACACAGTTGGGGGTGACTTACTAAAACTGGTGCACATATAATCTGGTGCTTCTGTGCCTAGTAACCAATCGGCTTCAAGGTTTTATTCTCAAAGCTTAATTGTACAAGCTGAAGCTAGAAGTGCACCAGTTTTAGTAAACCTCCCCCAGTGTTTTATCCATGTGGGGAATTCTGTCCCAACAGGGGTGCTCCCAGCCAAATGCACCACTCCATTCTCTTTAGTCCAGCCATTTGAGGGGAGCTTGGCATCAGTCAACCTGCCAAAATGCCCATAAACCTCCATAGCATGAACCAGCTGTAAAAGTCAAAACAAAAACACACACAGGGGCAAGTTATCACCAACTTAGATTTTATTCAGTCATTATGTACCAGAAAGGAACAAAATATACAAATTGCTATATGTTTATCTGATGACCTTTATCTGACAATAAGTTGCAATAAGTGGCTGTACAAAACTGATGGCCTTTCACAGCATTCACTGGTAAGAGCAATGAAAAAAAAAAAAAGAAGAAGCTTGCATTTCATAAGTGCCGACACCTCACATTTTAAATATAAACACAAAGTATTAGATCGTAAAAGCAATCCAAACTTCAGTTTTATGTAAACAAGAGCGTCCTGACTGTTTACCGATAATTTTCAGTAACTAGGATCAGTTATACTGACCCAATGAACAGTTGAGTAAATCTCTGCTGCATCTGGGCGAGGAATGGAAAAATGTTCAGAAATTCTTGGAGAAATATTGTGAATGATTAAAAGCTGAACTCCGGTTATGGATTTAATTGCATGGCTATATTGATCCAGCATGGAGCAAAGCATACATATTTTATGGATGCTGAAAATCACTGTAGTAGTCATTACTACTCGGATTGCAGTCATCAGAGTCCCATGCTGGGCAGGTGCCCTTCTGCATAGTGAACACATGGTGTTTGCTCAGCCGGGATGAGGAGAATGCCTTGTATTTTTTTCAATGAATATAAGGTGTTCTCTAATTGACCCTGACCTCTCCACGTCCAACTCCTTGTATTAATTGAAAAAAAAAAAAAAAAAACACACCACACAAGACATTCTCTAAATGGCAGCTGTGACCAGCATGTCCACCAAGCCATGGGACAGATCCTTGCGATCACTGCAGTAGTGGGACTACTACAGTGACTTCCACAGTGTTCCCACATTTATGAAACATGCATACTTGCATTGGCCCATGCTGGGGCAATGTAACTATGTAATAAAATTCACACCTGAAGTTCAGCTTAAATGCAGTGTGGGATGAAACGGGTAGAGTGCTGGCAAGTCCATTTTAGACAAGGTGTTACAAGTTACAGAAAAGGGTTAGAACCAATTGATTTATTGCAACTTTACAATTTTATCTAGGGAATTGTACATAAACAAAATACAGAATAAAAAAATCTACCTCAAATTCAACTTTCCACATGTATTTTTTTTTTTACACATGACATAGGAGTCTTTATTTTACTGATCAGAGAGGCAGAAAAAGGTGTGGGCTGTGTGAGGTAACCACCAACAATACAGGTCAAAAAGCATAGTCACAGCGTTAACTTTGAATAAAGCAGCATCCAGTAGATCTTTAAAATGTAAGGGGTTACAAATTCCAAAAGGGACACAATGTGGACAGGTTTCATGTAAGATAATTTATGTAAAGTGCATCACAAGAGGTCCTCGCACATCAGCCACTTTGCGATGAAGTGGGGGGGGGCATTTTATTCTGATGTAACAGCAACAATAATTTACAGTAATGGTGGTCTTATGTCTAGTGCACACACAATGAGAAAATCGGATGAAAAATGCAGCTTTCCAAGCGATCGTACAATAATCTGTACGTTAGTACACAACGTTTGAGAGTCAATCACAATAGTTTATGCAAAATTATTCAAAGGGAACATTTTTCTCGTATAATACCAGAATGTACAATTTTCGTTAAAACCAGTACAATATTCGTCCGAAAAAAAATTCCAAGACCACGCACGTCCGGAAATGAAAAAATACATTACAATACATTATATCACTTCGAAAGTTGTATTCGGTCGTACAAGACTTTTCGGAACTTTAGTAACCTATTGGGAGTTTAAGGCTATTAAGAATAGCATGCAAAAAAAAAAAAAAAAAACACAGAAAAAAAAAAATGAACGATTGCTGATCCGATATTCTGAATGTGTGTACAAGGCTTTAGTTCTTGAAATTGGCAATTACATTTGAGAATAGAAACCAAACATAATTTTAGGATTTACCATACAATGTATAATATTCTGACTGCTCCGTTATAGTTTGCTTTTACTTTTTTTTTTCTTAAATACAAAATACATGCAGGGGCATAACAGCTAAAAAAAAAAAAAGCACTGTAAAACCTTAATGATATACAATGCTTCATAATTAAAAAAAAAAAAAAAAGAGTCACACCATAGCCACAAGTCAACATATGTCTAGGCTTTGATCATGCAACCTGCACTAGAGGGTAGCTGAAATGCTTCCTCCAGCAAAGAAAAATAGATTTCAGCCCTTTTCTTTTTATCTATCCTTGTTAACTTTTAAGAAGAATTTGATTTTAAATCTGAAAAGTAGTGTAGCAATATTTGGATCCACGTTTAGTGAACTATGTATGAGCAAAATTCTAAAGCTGTGGCTCTCAGCCCTGGTAGAAAACGGTAGGTGTAAGTGGGGGAAAAAGGGAGCAATTTCCACTACCCGTCTAATCTCTATAACATCATTTTAGTTAGTGTACATTTAAATATCTGTAGAAGGGACGTTTTGATACCTATGCATCTTCTGCAATAAACGATTTACCTTTGCCCTTGCAAACTTGTTATAAAAAAAGACACCGAACGCGCATCGGGGTGAATGAAAGCTATGCTTGCCTATTAAGTACAAGATTTTATTGTAAGTGCCATTTATTTAAACTACTGCCACACTAGTAGAGCTTAGTAGTCCATACTCTCTTGGCTTGTACAGATTCTTGATTTTTCATTGTATAAACCATTACAGTTTAAACTTTATTGCTTGCTAACATATTAGACTCCAGCGTTTTCTTCTTTAGGCGCCACGGGTCTGGCTACATTTATATTTTAAAAAAAGGTTCCGCCAGAAACTGGTGAAAGTTATACATTTAAAAAAAACGAGATAAAAATATATACTTTTGTGGAAATATGAAATCCAAAACAAAATGCACCTCTTTATATATTACACATAAGAAGTAGAAAATAAAACACTGATAACTGCATATACAAAACACGTGTTGATACCAAAAAGTGACCAAGATTTGGAGCTGTAATCAAATGGCTGAGGTTTCAAGTTCCAGAGCAGCCAGACAGCCAGGGTAGGGAGGCGTTGCCTGAACTCACATTTGTGCACAGCTTTGTTCACATCAAGTTACCCCTTCCAGCAAACATATGCTGTCTTAACTGGAACTGAACCGAGTCTCACTGCCATGGACACAGAGCACCCATGTACTTTGTCCCAGTTGCCAACAGGACTACAATTGTTCAGCCACTCAAGATTTGTATAGTCTTGACTTTGACTCTAATTTATCAACCAATCTGCGTTTACGTTTAGTTAAGACAATACTCCCTAGACATTGAAATATATACAAAGTATGTACGATTTAAACCGTAATACTCTTCTGTTAGCTGCCCAAAGGAATTTCCAAGTTCCGCCATTAAACATATACACCGTGAGATACTTATGTCAGAATTGGCCCCTGTGAACCATTATCTCCTTTGTTTTCACAAACCAAAAAAAAAAAACGAATCTTGGAAAGCACATGTGTGATCACTATATCCCACGTAGCTGCATTTCTAGATCGCAAATGAAGGCAGAAGTACAATATAACCACAACGGGATAACCATCATCCAAATATAGTGTTTGGATATGGCCAAAACACACTTCAACATTTCTGATTTACCAACTTTCTTGACCTACAAAAATCCATCTTATTACTACCAACGTTGAAATGACCCAAAGACCAAACTTGAAAAAGGGAATGTTCATCAATATACACTGCTCAAAAATATTAAAGGAACACTTTTGAATCAGAACTCCTGGGATACTGATCAGGTCAGTTAAGTAGCAGAGGGGAAGGGGGTATACAGAGGGGGTTGTTAATCAGTTTCAGATGCTTTTCTGTTAATTCAAATTAACAACAGGTGCACTAGATGGGCAACAATGAGACGACCTCCAAACCAGGAATGTTTTTTCAGGTGGAGGTGTCCGACATTTTTTTTCTCCTACTCATCTTTTCTGACTGTTTTTTACTAGATTTGCATTTGGCTAGGGCCAGTGTCACTACTGATAGCATGAGGCGATACTTGGAACCTATAAAGGTTGCACAGGCAGTCCAACGCCTCCAGGATGGCACATCAATATGTGTCATTGCCAGGTTTGCCGTGTCTCCCAGCACAGTCTCAAGAGCATGGAGGAGATTCCAGGAGACAGGCAGTTACTCCAGGAGAGCTGGACAGAGCCGTAGAAGGTCCTTAACCCATCAGCAGGACCAGTATCTGCTCCTTTGTGCAAGGAGGAACAGGATGAGCACTGCCAGAGCCCTACAAAATGACCTCCAGCAGGCCACCCGTGTGAATGTCTCTGACCAAACAATCAGAAACAGACTTAATGGGGGTGGCCTGAGGGCCCGACGTCCTCTAGTGTGCTGTGTGCTCACTGCCGGACACTGTGGAGCTCGATTGGCATTTTCCATTGAACACCAGAATTGGCAGGTCCACCACTGGTGCCCCATGCTTTTCACAGATGAGAGCAGGTTCACCCTGAGCATATGTGACAGACGTGAAAAGGTCTGGAGAAGCCGCAGAGAACTTTATGCTGCCTGTAAGATCGTTCAGCATGACCGGTTTGGTGGTGGGTCAGTGATGGTCTGGGGAGGCATATCCATGGAGGGATGCACAGACCTCTACAGGCTACACAATGACACTCTGACTGCCATTAGGTATCGGGATGAAATCCTGGGACCCATTGTCAGACCCTACGCTGGTGCAGTGGGTCATGGGTTCCTCCTGGTACACGACACTGCCCGGCCTCATGTGGCGAGAGCATGCAGCTAGTTCCTGGAGGATGAAGAAATGGATACCATTGAATGGCCCACACGCTCACCTGACCTGAATCCAAAAGAACACCTCTGGGACATTATGTTTCGGTCCATCCGGTGCCTCCAGGTTGCACCTCAACCTGTTCAGGAGCTCAGTGATGCTCTGGTCCAGACCTGGGAGGAAATACCCCAGGACACCATCCGTCATCTCATTAGGAGCATGCCCTGATGTTGTCAGGCATGCATACAAGCACTTGGGGGCCATACAATCTACTGAGGACAATTTTAAGTTGTTGCAATGAAATTTCAGCAAAATGGACTAGCTTGCTGCATAATTTTTTCACTTTGATTTTCGGGGCGTCTTTGAATTCAGCCCTCTGTAGGTGGATAATTTTCATTTCCATCAAATGATGTGACATCCTTTCCTTTCATTCATAACACATTACCCAGTCCATATATCAGTATAGATATCCAGCATGAGATTTTGCCCCGTTGAGATCTGATGCGTTTTCAGTGTTCCTTTACTTTTTTTGAGCAGTGTATATTTCCCTTACTAAACCATCTATTCATGCGTCGTCACTGCAGAAAAAAGTGCTATTCAGCTAAACAAATGGTGCAAATGTTTGTGAAAAAGTGCCAAAAAACAGGCTAGGGGAACCTACAAAAGAGGGGGGGGGGGATAAGGAAACACGAGACCCAATCAATTTAGTGCTAAGAGAAAGCTTTCCAACAAATTCAAGTTCATCTGAATATCCCAAAACCACACAAACATAGTGGAAGCCATTTTTTCATGAGGTTTTTAGTCCCGTGGAATGCTTGAGTTACTGGGTTGTTAAACTGTTAAACTATACAAACTCTAGAACAGCTTCTCCAACACCAAGGACGTATACAACTTGTGCTATTCCGAAGAGAGGTGCAATGACCAAGGCACGACACCCCGCTCCCTTCAGAAACGCAGATGGACCCTCTTTCACCCAGATCTTCCTGTAAAGAGAGGGGAAAATAAAATGGAAATCAGTAAAAAAGGAAATCCTAGTTAGGAAGGTTTTTTAAATTGAAACTTCACTCTAGTTAAGAAAAAAATAAATAAATACCCCCCCCCCCCCCCCTGGAAATCTATAAACAATGGAAAGGTTTTAAACACACTTTGTTGCAGATTCCTATCTTTTTCTGTTCTGGTTCCCTTGGCAAATCTAATGCCTTGTAAACACGATTGGATTTGTGATGGAATAAAATCCGATGGACTTATTTCATCGGAAATTCTGATCATGTGTGAGCCCCATCGGAGTAAAAAAATAGAACATGTTTTAAATTTTTCCGATGGAAAAAAATCCGATAGGAAATGCAGATCGTCTGTGTGGAATTCCATCGGAGAAAACTCCACGCATGCTCAGAATCAAGTCAACGCATGCTCGGAAGCATTGAACTTAATTTTTCTCGGCTCATCGGAGTGTTTTACGTCACCCGCGTTTTGGACGGTCGGAATTTAGTCTGACAGTGTGTATGCAAGACTGATGGAAGTCAGCTTCATCGGAATTCCGACAGAAAATTCCATCGGATTTTATTCCATCGGAAATCCGATAGTGTGTACAAGGCATTAGGTTGGCCAAACATGATAAAATTTTCCTTTAGATTTACCAAAACCATACAATATATGGAGGTCAAACCTTCAACACATTCAATTTGTATGCAATCAGGCAGGCCCTTGCACTACATAACTGAACATAAATCTAAGGGCCAGTTCACACCATAGAAACGCAGTCCGGATGCATTCAAGATTTTCTGCATGCACGTTTTTGATACGTTCAAGTGTGTTTTTGATGCAGTCCAGTGCATTTTTTTACCCCTCTTTTTCCTTAATCTTAAATAAGGATGTGTGTTACAATGTGTTTTCCAGTGCAGTAAAAACGCAGCATGTTCTACTTTTCTTTTGGAACTGGAACTGCAAGCACTGCTCTGAACTATGCAATTTAAAACCATATTACCTACTTGCCATGCATTTTTGATGCAGAAAAAACAAAACACCACACTGCACGTGGCGTGAACTAGCCCTAAAGTAAAGTCTTAGAAGATTACCATATTACTTTAGATTTAGAACAGTGTATGTATGTATGTATATATATATATATATATATATATATATATATATATATATATATATTGTGATAGGGAGAGTCCCTGTCTCTATGGAAAGGGAGCAAAAACGGACACAGAGTCTGCATATCGGCTGAGTGCAGAGCTACAGAGCGTAAATTTAAAAAACGGAGAAAACTGCTCTGGCAGTTTTCTCAGATTTTGCTATTTCTACATGGGGCTTCTATGGCTTGGAGATCCTTCAGAGTCTTGGGTGGGATGGGATCTCCAA
Source organism: Rana muscosa (assembly GCA_029206835.1). NCBI lineage: Eukaryota > Metazoa > Chordata > Amphibia > Anura > Ranidae > Rana > Rana muscosa. The sequence continues at coordinate 477,455,275 of CM055117.1, read as the reverse complement.
CCCTGTGTCCGGGTCTTGTGGACAGCCAGCATGGTGTGTGCTCAGGTGCACACAACCAATATAATGAGGGGCTGGTGAGGGTGGAGGATGGTGAGCAGCTTGCTATCTGCAGTGGCTGCTAGTGAGTGTCTCTGTGTGAGGACAAACGCTGTGTGCATTGTGGGCTTTAAGCTGTGTGCATCCAAGACTGTGAGACTGGAAGGTCTGGTGGTTTAAAAGGTATCAGTACCTAAAGCAAGCAGAGGAACTGCTAACAAGAGAGCCAGGAGGCTTGGTATGTTTTTCTTTTTCGTACATCACGGGACACAGAGCGACTTAGTCATTACTAATGGGTTATATAGATACCTTCAGGTGCTGGCACTGGCAACTTCCAAAACCGGAAGTACCCTCCCCTATATAAGCCCCTCCCATCCGGGAGCGCCTCAGTTTTTTGCCAGTGTCTAAGGTGTTGGCCAAAGAGTAACATGTGTTTTCACTGGGCTTGCGTACAGGTTCTTTTACGGGCCTTAGTAAGCTGTTCCGGATCCCACCAAAAAAGCTTCATAGCTAAACGGTCGGTACCCGGGCCTTGCAGCAGAAGAGCAAGGTTTTGCCTGTAATGCCTCTCTTAGGAGGGCTGGACCCTGGGATCCAGAGCTCTGGTCATACCCACGACCAAGATGTTTTCTGTGCAGGGTGCTATACAGGTCCAGGGGAGTGGAATCCTTGGGAACCCGGTCCCTGAAGGTTTAATTACAATGCCTGCCGTGATAGGTGAAGTTTGGGCATCTGTGGACCAAACAGAGTCCTGCGGCGGGGAACAGGTAAGTGGGGGCCCCCAGGAACTTGGTTCTATTGGGGGACCCCCAAGCCTAATTTGTCTTTCTGGGTATTCCCGCTAATATCTGTGTATGCCTGTAACTACTGGAAAATGTAAAATTTTAATAGTAGTCAAGAAAAAAAAAAAAGAAGGAGGACCGCGGTACCTGTGTTAAACCACTAGAGGCCGCTGTGGTCCATTTTTTCTTGTTATGTGGATCTTTGGTTTTCTCAAGTCAAAAGATCCAGGCAGTTGGTAAGTTCTCTGTGGGAATCCACTTCCTCTGCCCTGTTGCTGCGCTCATCCACCGCACAGGCCCTCCGGCAAAAAGGGCCCTGGCTCCTAGTCCCTGCTTGGTTTCGAAAAGGGCGCCAATGGCGCACAGGCGCGCGCGCGGGCCTCCTATGAAAAAAAAGGGGCGGGGCGGGTGGATGACGCTCGATGCGCGCCGCTTCTGCGCATGTGCAGGCGTCCCAGCATGTGTAAAAGACACAGTACAAGTGTCAGCTGGATGCAAGCAGAGCTAGCAACAAAACGGTGGCACACAGAGGTGGTTGATGCAGGCATCCCCATAGAAAGACACTTTAGTGGACACCAGCTGGTATATAGCAGCAACTGTGTTAGACTATTACCAGCAAAATTGGTGTATGACGACGGGAATACCTCAGCTTTGTGCTTATAGGATATGTCGTCCAGACGCTCTGGAAATAAGTCTTCCAAGAAGCGAAAGGGGTCTCCATCGGGCTCTGAGGATTTTGGGCATGTTGTACTGCACCAATCTCCCCTGAAATTTCAGAGGTCAGTAGCCGTAGGAACCCCGCAGGAGTACCTGGTACTGCGGCTGTCCCCAGTCCACCTGCTCATGTATATATAAACAGAGGAGGTTTTATCCTCAACTCTGGGAGGATTGGAAGAGAGATTAACATCATTGATCGCTGCTTCCCTGTCACAGGGAAAGCGCGTCCGATCTCCGTCTCCTCCTGCAGAGTGCCTGTTAGTGGAGGAACAGTCCCAGAGATCGACCTACCTGAAGGGGATCAGGTGAGGTTGATTCAGTTATAGAGGAATCAACAGTGGAAGAACCTTTCTCAGCATCTCAGGCTGAAAGATTATGGGTTCAGTCTCTGACTAACATGGTCCGAGCAGCATTTTAAATGCCTCTGGCGGAACCATCAACCACTACTGTTTCCTCGCCTGGGGTCGCTGAAAGCTCCCCAGACTGTCTGTTCCTTCCCAATCCACCCTTTATTGGAAGGGCTTATTTACCAGGATTGGGAGCATCCTGTTAAAATATTTACTCCCCCCAAGAGATTTCCAGTGATCTATCGCATGGAGGATAAGCTCATAAAAAAATGGAGGGTCCCTACAGTGGACACAGCCATCTCTTGTGTAAATAAATCACTGACATGTCCAGTAGATAATGTTCCAATGTTCAAAGACCCAATAGATAAAAAATTGGAGTCTTTACTAAAATCTGCTTTCTCTACAGCAACCATGGTGACACAACCTGCAGTAGCAGCGATTGGAGTCTGCCAAGCAATGAAAGATCAGTTGAAACAAGTCTTAAGGGACTTACCAGATCAGCAGGCTCTTGCCCTAGCTGACCTACCTAGAGCCTTGTGTTGCGGTGGACGCCATAAAGGATACAATCCAACAGGCCTCCCGCTTTACGCTGTCTGTAGACATATGCGTAGGCTTCTATGGCTCAAAAACTGGTCTGCTGAAGCTCCCTGTAAGAAATTGCTGATTAGCTTCCCATTTCATGGAGAACGCTTATCTGGAGAAGATCTGGACAAATATATCCAGAAAACTTCTGCCGGTAAAAGTACTCTCTTGCCGGTTAAGAACAAGGGTAGAAGTCCTTCTTTTAAGAGGCCTACTTCTCCAGTCCCTGGCACATCGGCTGTGAAACAGTTCCGACGGCCTCCGCGGTCAAATCCAGGGGGCAGAAATCAGGGACAATCACAGGGTAACAAGAAGCCCTGGGTCAAGAGAGGTACAAAACCTCCCCCCAAGTCATGAAGGGTTGCCCCCACTCAATCGGGTGAGGGGAAGACTTCAGTTGTTCACAGAGACCATGGCGGGACACCATCAGAGACAGATGGGTGATCTCCGCAGTAAGTCTGGGATACAGGTTGGAGTTAAAAGACATTCCTCCTGCCCATTTTATGAGGTCAAACGTGCCAAGCGATCCCCAGAAGAGAGGATCCCTCCTTCTGGCACTAGAACAACTATTGCTCCAAGGCTAATCATGAGGTTCCCTTGGAAGAAAGCGGGTTCGGGTTTTACTCGAACCTTGTCACAATCCCCAAACCAAATGGGGACGTGAGGCCCATATTAAATATAAAAGGGCTAAACAAGTTCCTACATATCAGGACTTTTTCGGATGGAGTCGATCCGATCGGTGGCCACCGCCCTACAAGGGCAGGAATGGTTAGCCTCGATCGACATAAGGGATGCTTATTTGCATATTCCCATCTGTCCGGCCCACCAGAAATTTCTACGCTTTGCAGTAGAAGGGCGCCATTTTCAGTTCAGAGCCTTACCTTTCGGTCTGGCCACAGCACCACTAGTGTTCACAAAAATTCTGGCCCTACGATTGGCCAAACTAGGAACACAAAGTGTAACGATAATGGCATATCTAGACGACTTGTTGCTGATAGACCACTCAGTGGAAAAAAGAAGTGGTCGTTCACAAGACAATCAAGTATCTGGAATCTCACGGTTGCATTATCAACCGAGACAAGTCAGCCCCAAAAACCAGTCAAAAGTCTGGAATACTTGGGGGCTAAGACTGGATTCAAATCAGAGAAAGATTTTCTTACCTCCAGAGAAGGTGTCGTCTTTGAAAAATTTGACCCACTTAGTGGGTACAAAAAAGAAAACCATCCATACGCCTGTGCATGAGGCTGCTGGGAAAAATGGTGGCTTCATTCGAAGCAGTACCCTATGGTCAATTCCATTCAAGGAACTTGCAGAGGGCCATACTGTCAGCCTGGAACAAAAAAGTTCAGGCTTTAGACTTACCAATGTCCCTGTCCCCTTCCGTTCGCAAGAGCCTCCATTGGTGGTTGGTGCCCCAGAATCTGGAAAAAGGGAAACCCTTCAGTCCGGTTTCTTGGAAGGTGGTCACTACAGATGCCAGCCTCATAGGCTGGGGGGGCAGTACTGGAGCAATGGTCTCTCCAGGGCAAGTGGTCAGAAGCAGAGAAGGCCCTGCCCATCAATCTCTTAGAGATACGAGCAGCCCGGTATGCCCTAGTAGCATGGACATCCAAACTCCAAGGGTCCCCTGTCAGAATTCAATCAGACAATGCCACAGCAGTGGCATATATCAATCACCAGGGTGGCACCAGGAGTCGTGCCGTCCAGAGGGAAGCGAATTGCATCCTGGAATGGGCAGAAAGATATGTCCCAGCCATATCCGCGGTTTTCATCCCAGGAGTGGAAAATTGGAGAGCGGACTTTTTAAGTCGCCAGCAATTATGCCCGGGGGAATGGTCTCTTCACCCCGAGGTTTTCCAGGCAATATGCCAGCGGTGGGGAACACCGGATGTAGATCTGCTAGCATCCAGATTCAACGCAAAGGTGGACAGATTTGTGTCTCGCACAAGGGATCCCCTAGCTTGCGGTTCGGATGCCCGAGTGTCCCCTTGGGATCAGTTCAAGCTGATATATGCATTCCCACCGCGATTAATCCGCAGAATCAGGGTAGAAAAGAAACCAGTGATTCTGGTGGCTCCAGCGTGGCCCCGAAGGGTATGGTACGCGGAGATTGTAAAAATGTCAGTGGGAAGTCCTGGGACCCTCCCACATCGTCCGGACCTGCTTTCGCAAGGACCGATATACTAACCTTCCTTACCAGCCCTAGGTTTGACGGCCTGGCTATTGAAGCCCACATTCTAAAAAAGAGAGGGCTCTCTAATCCTGTGGTATCTACCATGATCAATGCCAGGAAGCCGGTATCAAGGCAGATCTATTATAGGATCTAGAAGGCGTACATCACGTAGTGTGAGGCCAAGAAATGGCTTCCACGTAAGTACGTAATAGGTAGGATTCTGGACTTCCTACAGTGGGCTGGCTGTACATAGGAAGCTTGCCTTGAGTACTATCAAGGGTCAGATGGCCTTGTCAATATTTTTTCAAAGGTCCTTGGCTTTGCATTCATTAGTCAAAGCTTTTATATAAGGAGTGATGCGTATTAGCCCTCCGGTTAGTATTCCCATATGTCCATGGGACTTAAACCTGGTTCTGTCGGTTCTACAGAAACAACCATTTGAACCATTACGGCACATTTCCTTGGTTCTTCTCATCAGGAAATTGATTTTCTTAGTAGTCATTTGTTCGGCTAAAAGAGTATCGGAATTAGCCGCCTTGTCCTGTAAGGAGCCATATCTGGTTGTCCATAAGGACAGAGTAGTATTACGTCCTCATCCAGCCTTTCTTCCTAAGGTGGTATTGAGGTTCCATTTGAACCAAGATGTGGTTCTTCCTTCCTTTTTCCCCAAACCTAGCTCGGTAGAGGAAAAGTTATTGCATTCTTTGGATGTAGTAAGAGCAGTTAAAGCTTATCTAAAAGCCACTGCTCAGATTCGCAGAACGGATACTTTGTTTGTTCTGCCGGAAGGCCCCAGAAAGGGTCAGGCAGCATCAAAAATCTACTTTAGCCAAGTGGATTCGACAGGTCATAATACAAGCCTATGGCTTGAAAAGGAGACCGCCTCCGTTCAAAGTTAGGGCGCACTCCACAAGAGCAGTTGGAACTTCATGGGCAGTGCATCACCAAGCCTCCCTGGCTCAAGTCTGTAAGGCCACATCATGGTCCTTAGTACACACGTTGACTAGATTCTACCAGGTAGACGTTAGAAGTCAGGAGGATGTCGCCTTTGGGCGCAGTGTGTTGCAGGCCGCAAAAGAGCCTCATGCCTGATGGCGCCCAGCTTATGTATAGTGTATCCCTCCCCTCATTTGGCATTGCTTTGGGACGTCCCATTAGTAATGACTAAGTCGCTCTGTGTCCCGTGATGTACGAAAAAGAAAAAGGGATTTTTATAACAGCTTACCTGTAAAATCCTTTTCTTGGAGTACATCACGGGACACAGAGCTCCCACCCCTCTTTTTGGGACACTTATTGCTTTGCTACAAAACTGAGGTGCTCCCGGATGGGAGGGTACTTCCGGTTTTGGAAGTTGCCAGTGCCAGCACCTGAAGGTATCTATATAACCCATTAGTAATGACTAAGTCGCTCTGTGTCCCGTGATGTACTCCAAGAAAAGGATTTTACAGGTAAGCTGTTATAAAAATCCCTTTATTTTTGGACTGCTAAATGAAGTTAAACCCCTGCGTGGGAATCCTGAAGGGACAGTTTGCTTTTGTTTTTTCTGTTTAAATAAACGTGGGCTACCAGGCCCTTAACTAGAATGCCTGTCTGATATGGACTCACTGCATAAAAACGCATCTATCCATTTGAGCTAAAACACCCCAATATCACAGTGGTGGATTCAGCGGGCAACACTACGGTGGAATCCGGGTCCTTGCTCCATAGTGAGTTCAGGTCAGGAACTGTTGGCTGTCTATGGAAGTGCAGCCAGGCAAAAGGCATTGCGTGTTGCAGGTGGTGTACCTGTAAAGGAAAAGCTATTTTTTTTCTCTCTGCGGTGAACTACTGCTAGCTGTGTGTGGCAGCCAGGCGAACTGCATTGCGCAGAAATTTATTTGATGGACTGTTGCATGCAGGTAGTGCACCTGTGAGAATTTTTTTTCTTTTTACTGCTGTGAACTGTGTAACAAACTGATGTGCATGTGACTGCAAGGATGAGGCAGTCAAAACACAAGAAGTTCATGTTAAATCAAGTTAAAAGGGAAGCGAGCTCAGTGTGGCCTGAGAAGATGTCTCCACCTAGGAGGGTCAGTGGTGTATGAGACCGTGAATGAGTGGTTCAAGCGGAACCAGACTAAAGAGTCGGATGCAGTTCAAGGGGCTATGATCTTGGCCTCTGATTACATACAACCCATGCTAACCTACAGAGGAGGTTGGAGACTTCCTGGAAAAATTTGAAAAAGTCGCTGTAAGGAGGAAATGGCCTAGAGACCGGTGGCCAAAATTGCTGCAAACTTTATTACTGATAGAGTACCGGTCAGTTTACCATTTGATGAATGGGGACCAGGATGACTACTGCAAGTTTAAAGAGGAAATCCTTCTCAGAGGAGAGTTCCATCGCATCATGGGCTCCAGCAAAGAGAGGTCATCGCCCATAGCAACGGGAGACGCATCACTGCGACAACAAAGCACCAGTCGAGCGGTGGCTCGGGAGAGCATGAGTGTGCATCGGTGTACCAGCCCTGCGTTTTCTGCAAGCATATTGGTTGTCACCCCTGGCAACAGTGGCAAGAAGTCTGTGTGGACTGCAGGGGGTACCAATGAGCATGAGGAATATAAAGATGTGTATTATGGCCGCTTATGTGAAGTGGTCAGCCCAGAAAGAAGGGCACAACAGTCTGTATTCACCAGGAGGTGCAGCCAACCATCTTTGGAGTGCTGGTCTGCTGTTACCCCTAGCAACAGGGATCCTGTGTTACATGCAGGGGGTGTTGGTGGGTCTGGAAAGGCTGCAGTGTTGCTCTATGACCACATGGAAGAGTCAGCCTGTGGAGACTCCACAGATGAGAGCCAACACACTCAAATGAAGGCTATGACAACGGCTACAGGAATTGGTAAGACTGTTGCAGTTTATGGGACAGAACCCAATGAAATTAAAGTGTGTTCAGCGGGGAGATCCGCAGTACAGGTGGACTTGCTACAGTGTGCTACCCAGAGTAGGGGGAAGGCACAAAGTAAAGCCCAACTGGCAGCAGGACTAGAGACTAAAAAGGACATGGGGACTCTGTATGTACCTGGTGGAATCCAGCAGAGTGCTAGAAGAGCTGTACTAGGGGTGACCAAAGAAATCCATATACCATGTTCCCTAGTGACAGAGACAGGTGCTGCGGGGTTGCCCAGGAAAACCTCCCAGGAGCCCACAGTGTTGGAGCAGAGGGTTTCCCAGGTCAGCTGTGGAGCTGCTCAAGTGGGTAAAGGGCCACCCACAATAGCTACAGCTATGTCTAAGTGTCATGATGATCCTCTAAAGGTTGAGAAATGTATTTCTGGAAATGTCATGTTTGAAAATAATGTTGGTAATGTGTTTACTAAAAAGGTTGGAGGCAGAGCTGCAGGGTTGTCTGTGGAAACCTCCAGGGATCTCCCTGTGTTGGAACTGGAGGTTATCCAGGACCGCTCTGGCACTACTCTGGGGGAACAAGGAGGGACTGCACCACACAATGAGAGTGTGTGGGTGCAGACCACCGGCCTGGTATGTGACCAGATTGGTGAACAAGTTATTCACCCTGTTAAAGCTGGTAGTGTAAAGCTGGATGTGATGGTAGCGCCACCAGAACAATCTGGTCAAAATAGTGTATTGCACCCTGCGTTCTCTGACGAAGCATCGTCCCAATGTGCCATAAGTGAAACTGTGCTTGTACAATGTGATGCGTATAGGAGATGACAAATGTACAGTATTGGGTAATGAGTCCCAGGTTCCTTTGGTGCCTCTTGGAACAGGTGATGCACTGCTTCAGGATACCTGTCAGGGAAGTACCACTGACTGGGACAGCTGGGCCAAACAATTGCTGGCCATGCTGGATAAGGCTAGGTTACGTAACACAGATGTGGACATGACACCTGCCATGCCCAATGGAGGGATTGCAGGGTGGCCAGTGGCCAAGGGCGTGTTGGCCCCGGCAGAGATTGGCCCCCTCCAATCAGAAGGACCGGTTAAGGGCGCATGCATGGCAGTTGGGTTATATGCACCCCAACCGCTGGAAAATAGTGAGTGCAAAAATGGCAATGTGACGTATGACCTGCAGCAGCTCGCTGATGCTGGGACAGAGAGGGTAAATGTGAGACGCACATCTGACAACGCTCCAGGGGAGCAACAGGCTGGGATGAGGGGTACCTTCAAGGAGATGGTGGTCTCTTCAAATGTCTCAACCTCACAAGCTGCAATGGATTAGCCCCTCCATGTCTCGCACAGGGGAAAGGTTCCCAAAAAGGTCACGCATTTAGACATCGGTTGCATAGAGTTGACAAAAACTTTATTAGAAATGCTGGAGTTGGTAAAAGTGCCCTCACTGTACACTTGGGTGTCTCCACCGCAGTCGGACCAGGTGGTGCTGCGTGGTACCAATAGGTGGAGCCAGGTGGTACAGGCTGTGCTGGGAAGCTTGTTAACAGTGTGGCAAATAGTTCTGAGGTTCTCTAAGAGGGTGCTCCCAGTTACTGAGTGGCCTGGACGGCGCTCAGAACTGTTGGAGACATCAAAGGTCTCTCCGGCTGGTGTAGTGACTGGAAACATCTCTGCGGGTGTACTCCAAGGTGCAGCTGAGCAGTGGTCAGTAGAGGGCGCAGATACTGTCTCAGCCGCTAAATCTCATGAGAAGGAAGGGCCCAGAATAGATGCAGCACTAGCAGAGATGCTTTCTATCACTCAGAAAGAGGTACAACTTAAAGTACCCGGAGACACTGTGAGAAAAAGTGCTATAGGTGAATGCTGCAACAATGTAATGTGTACATCAGAAAGAAGTAGTTTGTGCCTAGATCAGTGTCATCTGTTAGATCAGTTACCCATGGAGTGTTGGACAACAGGTGAGGTAGAACTTGGCTTTAGTCCTGTGGAATTTAATCTCTCGCCTATGTGTGGTCCCTCCTCAGGTCTGGTACTAGCAAGCACTGAGATGGACAGCACAGATTGCGTTGGAAAGTGTGACATTAAAATATATGATTTAATGATTGGCGCTGTTAAAAGTAATGTGGTTGCCCTGGGTAACCAGAGAGAGGTTTTTGAACCTGAAAGACCTGTGGTGAAAGATAAAACTTATTTACGTAAGCTGAAAGGTAGGATCAGGGAAGGCAGAGTTCCCCCAAGAGAGGAGAGTATGCTCAGGGACCCCAAGAGAAGAGAGGGAAGGCAGAGTATACGGAATTATAGGACCCTGTTAAGATCCAAGCTGGGACGTACCTGGAAGAGCACCCGAAAAAAGGGTTGGGCCTACGCGGCTGACAGCCGGCACAGAGGTGTCCCAACCCTGATGACGTGTGCTGGTGTTCCTCCCTGCGGATCGAAACAAAGGGGGGGGGATATGTGATAGGGAGAGTCCCTGTCTCTATGGAAAGGGAGCAAAAACGGACACAGAGTCTGCATATCGGCTGAGTGCAGAGCTACAGAGCGTAAATTTAAAAAACAGAGAAAACTGCTCTGGCAGTTTTCTCAGATTTTGCTATTTCTACATGGGGCTTCTATGGCTTGGAGATCCTTCAGAGTCTTGGGTGGGATGGGATCTCCAACCCTGTGTCCGGGTCTTGTGGACAGCCAGCATGGTGTGTGCTCAGGTGCACACAACCAATATAATGAGGGGCTGGTGAGGGTGGAGGATGGTGAGCAGCTTGCTAACTGCAGTGGCTGCTAGTGAGTGTCTCTGTGTGAGGACAAACGCTGTGTGCGTTGTGGGCTTTAAGCTGTGTGCATCCAAGACTGTGAGACTGGAAGATCTGGTGGTTTAAAGGTATCAGTACCTAAAGCAAGCAGAGGAACTGCTAACAAGAGAGCCAGGAGGCTTGGTATGTTTTTCTTATTTTTGGACTGCTAAATGAAGTTAAACCCCTGCGTGGGAATCCTGAAGGGACAGTTTGCTTTTGTTTTTTCTGTTTAAATAAACGTGGGCTACCAGGCCCTTAACTAGAATGCCTGTCTGATATGGACTCACTGCATAAAAATGCATCTATCCATTTGAGCTAAAACACCCCTATATATATATATATATATATATATATATATATATATATATATATATATATATATATGATCACTAGAGAAGCCTAAAGGAAGCCTAAACTAATAGAAATATGCAGGCTACCACTGCTGACGTTTCCTTTTCTAAATGCCAGCTGTAGGCTGTGTCAGACTGATCCACCTCCTTCACTACTCTGAGCCATTAACATAGACGCAGATCTGTAGTTCCCTCTTTATTGACAAACATGCTTGCCCCCCCCACCCAGTGACCAAAAATCAAGCATTATTACCAAGAGGACATCTATAGTATCCACTTATTTTATTTAATTGAGCACTGACTTTAATTGATGCTGCAAGACTATATACCGTTTATAATTTTCAAGCATTTTTAAGAACTTTGGATAAGGTTCTTCTATGTATGCTATAGAAAAAAAAAAGCAGTAAAAACACAAAACACACCCAAATACTATATTTTCCAAAAGCACCCAGTTTTAAAATGATCAGCATAATCTC